>JAWHQI010000567.1:0-644833 GCA_033032865.1 Dactylorhiza incarnata
TCCTTCTTCCGGCGATCCCGCTCGCGTCTCCTGCACGCTCGACTCCTCTGCCGCTCGCGTCTCGCCCAGACTCGTCCTCCTCCACCGCGAGCGTCCGCGCCAGCCCTAGCCATTCGCAGATCGTTCGCCACTTTCTGCGTTCGCTCCCGATCGGGCTGCTGGCTTCTTTGGCCTAGCCGGCGCCCGACCTTGCCGCTTCCAGCCGGCCGTTTTTTGTCCTCCATGGGGACTGTCGGGGACACCACCCTGACATCCTCCGGTGTTCTCTTCGGCTTCCAGATCTAAGGGGCACCTGTAAGATGTTTTTCAACCTTTTTTGATATCTTCGTTCTCTACAATGGATGATTCATCCGTAATCTCCCCTTCCTCTCAATCCAGTGCTCTTCCCGGTTCCTCCGTTCCCCGATCCGGTGCTTTGCCCGGTTCCTCGGGTGATCCTCCTCGGAGTCATGGCCAGTCTGGCTCGTTGAAGATTACTACTGTTGCCTTGGATGACACAAATTATCGGGAATGGTCAAGGGCAGCCCAGCATGCTATTCGCAGCCACCAGTTATATGGACTTATTGATGGTACCACTGCTGAACCACCACGCAATGATCCCTCATGGCGCAAATGGGATGCGGACAATTCGTTGGTCGTCTCGTGGTTACTTCATTCGATGTCTCCTCAGGTGTATCGGAGTTATATGCTGTTGGACTCCGCCTATGATATTTGGACACGGGCCCGTGATACTTACTCTCAGGCGGGCAGTTCGATGCAAGTGTACGAGCTTACTCGCCGTGTTCTGGAACTAAAGCAGGGGACTATGACCATTGCCGCCTACTATTCTGAGTTTGAGCGTCTTTATCAAGAGCTAGATTTCTTCAATACTTTCGCTGCTGCTTGTACGGTTGATGCGGTGGCCCTTCAGAAAGCTAACGATCGATTCCGGGTTCACGTATTTCTTATGGGGCTCAACATGGAGTTTGACGCTGTTCGCCTACATGTCCTCCATCGTGAGCCGCTTCCCTCTCTTCGGGAGGCCTTCAGCATGCTCCTCAGTGATGAGAATCGTCGTCGCACTCTAGGCCCCGCTACTGATCACTCTGCACTGGCTGGGATGTCGCGCGGACCCCCTCCTGTCTGTACTCATTGTGGGAAGACTGGCCATACCAAGAACTCTTGTTTCCGCCTGCACCCGCACCTTGCTCCGGGCGGTCGGGGCTCTAGTACCCGTGGTAGAGGTGGGTACCGTGGTAGTGGTGGTCGTCACTCTGGTGATCGCTCTCACTCTTCTGCACATTCTACTGAGGTTCTCGAGGACACCTCTGGAGTCCTGTCTGCCTGTGAATTGGAGGCCTTTCGACGCATGTTGCGCTCCCACGCAGACTCTGCTCCTGCTGCTTCTCATGCTGCTGTTGCCACTTCAGCCTGTCCAGTGCTAATGCCGTGTCTTCCCCTCCTTCCGAGTGGATTATCGACTCAGGTGCAACCGACCACATGACTGGTTCTGCTTCAGGTTTTACCTCCTATACCCCCCTTTCTGGTCGTGATAAGGTTATTGCTGCTAATGGCTCTCTCTCCGCCATCGCTGGAAAAGGGACTGTCCCTTGTTCCCCTGACCTATCACTGTCCTCCGTTTTGCATGTTCCCTCTTTTCCCCGTAATTTACTTTCTATTAGTCATCTGACTAAATCTGTACACTGTTCAGTGACATTCTTTCCTGATGTTTGTGTGTTTCAGGATCTGGGTACGAGGCGGACGCTTGACAGTGGTAGGAATGTTGGCGGACTGTACTTGCTGAATCAGTCTTCACCCAATGCTCTCTCTTCCACCAGATCTCCGACTCTTCATGACATCCGACGCTGGCATCAACGCCTCGGCCACCCTTCTCCTTTGTATCTTACTAAGTTGTTTCCTGTTTTTCATCAGTTAATTCAGTCATTCTCTTGTGATGCGTGTGAACAGTCTAAGCATGTCCGTCGGAGTACGAGTCATTTATCTGTCCCTAGTTTATGTCCTTTTGATGTTATCCACTCTGATGTTTGGGGGCCGTCCCCGGTGTTATCTTTATCTGGCTATAAATGGTTCGTTACGTTTATTGATTGTCACTCCCGCACTACGTGGCTTTATTTGCTTAAAAAGAAAAGTGATGTGCTTTCTTGTTTTCAAATTTTTCATAAGATGGTGACCCAGCAATTTGGCGGTAAAATACGTGTGTTTCGTAGTGATAATGGTGGGGAATATGACGACCGGGGTGTTTTTGGGGCTTATCTTGCCGACCATGGCATTATACATCAAACCACGTGCGTCCACACTTCCACTCAAAATGGGGTGGCTGAACGGAAGAATAGGCACCTGCTGGAGGTGGCCCGGTGTTTACTTCTTGCTATGCACCTTCCTAAATCCTACTGGGGTGACGCAGTCCTCACTGCTGCTCATCTTATTAACCGTCTTCCGTCTCGTGCTCTCTCGTTTGATACGCCCCTCTCCTGTCTTGCCAAAAATCACATTGTCCACACTTCTCATCTTGCCCCTCGAATCTTCGGCTCCGTATGCTTTGTCCACGTCCATACCCCGCAGCGCGATAAACTCGATGAACGATCCCTCCGGTGTGTTTTTGTTGGTTACTCTCCTACCACCAAAGGGTATCGATGTTATCACCCTCCGACTCGTCACTACTATTGTACTGTGGATATTACATTTCGTGAGGGAGAGTCGTACTTTGGTCCTCGTCAGGGGGAGACGACGACCGGTAATGGTGACGAGACCAACGACTCTCCTCTTCCTATTGTCTCTCCTCTTCCTATTGTCTATTATCCTCTTCCGGACACTTCTCCTATTCCCTCCACTCCTCCTATTCCTTCCACCTCCGCTCCACCTATACTATACACATACTTCCGTCGTCCTACGACTGTTGAGCAAGTGCAGACTGAGAATGTTCCGCCAGTGCCAGTGACTGTCTCCGCACCAGATTCTGATGAAGACCTCCATGTTCCTCTTGCCCGTTTTATAGGTAAAAAGGGTGGCACCAAGCACCCAATTGCCAACTACATTTGCTATGATCACCTCTCTCAGGCCCATAAAGCCTTTATCTCTTCTCTCTTATCTATTGTGATTCCTAAGACTTGGCAGGAGGCTGTTCAAACACCTGAGTGGAGAAAGGCAATGGAGGAGGAACTGTGTGCCTTGGATAAAAATAAGACATGGCGGCTTGCTTGTCTTCCCCCGGGGAAGCGAACGGTTGGATCCCGCTGGGTCTTCACTGTTAAACAAAATCAAGATGGAATGGTGGAGCGGTACAAGGCTCGTCTGGTGGCTCAGGGATATACCCAAGCTCA
Source organism: Dactylorhiza incarnata (assembly GCA_033032865.1). Classification (NCBI taxonomy): domain Eukaryota; kingdom Viridiplantae; phylum Streptophyta; class Magnoliopsida; order Asparagales; family Orchidaceae; genus Dactylorhiza; species Dactylorhiza incarnata. The sequence goes on from JAWHQI010000567.1 coordinate 3,321, forward strand.
GGGCATTGACTACCAGGAGACATTTGCTCCTGTTGCAAAGATGAACTCAATTCGTGTGCTTCTCTCCTGTGCTGCGAGTCGTAAATGGGAGCTACTGCAACTTGATATCAAGAATGCGTTCTTGAATGGTGATCTGGAAGAGGAAGTTTACATGGATCTCCCCCCGGGCTCTGTGATCAAAGGGTCCAAAGGGAAGGTCTGCCACCTTCTTAAATCCCTGTACGGCCTGAAGCAGTCTCCAAGAGCGTGGTTCAGACGTTTTTACAAGACCATGCTTCAACTTGGATACACTCAAAGTCAAGCCGATCATACGCTCTTTATCAAGAGGAAGGGTGCTCAGGTTTCTATTCTTATTGTGTATGTGGATGACATCATCATCACCGGAGACTACTTGGAGGAGATCAATCACTTGAAGAAACAACTAGGCAAAGAATTTGAAGTCAAGGACTTGGGAAAGCTGAAATACTTCTTGGGAATTGAAGTTGCGAGGTCTCAACGTGGGATCTTCATTTCTCAAAGGAAGTATACTCTTGATCTTCTTGAGGAGACTGGGATGCTTGGGTGTGCCCCGGTGGACACCCCTATTGAGGCTAATCACAAAATTGATGCAGATATTAGCGGGGAGAAAGTGGATGCCTCAAAATACCAACGTCTGGTTGGGCGTCTTATATACTTGTCCCATACTCGTCCTGACATCACATATGCTGTGGGAGTCCTAAGCAGGTACATGCATTCACCCTCCATACGTCATCAGCAGGCTGCCTTCAGGGTGTTACGTTACCTCAAGAAGGCACCAGGTCGTGGGATTCTGTTCAAAAACAGTCAGTCATTTGAAGTTGAAGTGCTCACAGATGCTGATTGGGCTGGCAGTTAAGACGACAGAAAGTCTACCACTGGGTATTGCACATTTGTAGGAGGGAACCTGGTCTCATGGAAGAGCAAGAAGCAGAATGTGGTAGCTCGCTCAAGTGCGGAAGCTGAATATAGGGCTATGGCCCAAGGTGTTTGTGAGGGACTGTGGTTGAAGACTATCCTTCGTGATATAGGCCTTCAGGGGAACAATCCTATTATGATCTACTGTGACAACAAGGCGGCTATAAGTATTGCACACAATCCTGTACAGCATGACAGAACTAAACATGTGGAAGTCGACCGACACTTCTTCAAGGATCACCTTGACAAAGGGAATATTTGCACTCCGTTTGTGAACTCATTTGATCAGCTTGCCGATGTCTTCACCAAGGGTCTATGCGGCGACAAATTCAAGGACAATACTGACAAGTTGAGAATGATCAATATATATTCCCAACTTGAGGGGGAGAGTTGAATATTCGCTTTATTTTATCCGCATTTATCTAATACACGTGATATGTCACGTGTATATCTCCTATATATGTATCATATTTGCCCGGTTTAGGGCATCTGTTCAATACAATCTAGCGCTTTCCACTGGGAATAGAACTGTCGACCTCCTTTATAAGAGGGCTTTAATCAACACTCTTATACCCTAAGTTGGGTATAAGTGTGTTGCTTAACACCCTCTTATAAAGGAGGTCGGTAGTTCTATTCCCGACCTCAACAACCTACCCAGTATAAATGACCTCCAAACCCCTGGGATATTTGGTTGGGTTGCATCCGACTGCAGTCGGGATGGTGACTTTCCCTGATCCGAGCCCCTCCTTTCAAGAAGTACAAAAGCGTAGACTTTTTGAAGGACAATCGTAGCGTCATTAGGACTTGAGCTAACAATAGGTGTTGAAACCTCTAGCGGAGTTGGGTTTTTAGCTCACTTTGTAATAAATGAACTTTTTGTCAAGGAGGAATCTACATTTCGAGAGAAATGAGGTAGACTAGGATGAGGATGAATCACTTCACTAAAACTCTCCCTATGAAGTGACGTAGCGAAGTACTACTCAAACATCCTAATAGTAACATCCGTGGAGATACATGTCATATAGGTGAATGCATGACACTATTATGTAGCCCTTTGAGTGTCAATAAAGATGCATTTAAGGGTTGTAGGATCAAGTTTATTACAAGCAGGTTTGTGAGTGTAGACAAAACAAGCACACCAATCTTATAGAAGATAATAGAACTAAGAAGATTAGATGACATGCGATTTTAAGGTAGTTGACAATGAGTACCGCATCTCCATAATACCGATCATGTAGGTTCATATTGAGCAAAATGACAAAGAAATGTTTGATAAGTGACAATTGTTTTCTTTGGATAACACCATTTCGTGTTTGGCTCACTACAAGATTGTTTTGGTGGATTAAGCCATGAGAGAAGATAAGAATTGTGGAGACTCTCACGACATTGAATTGTGTTATAATCATCTTGTGGAATTATTGAAAACAATAAAAAGTTACAAACAATCTTTTGCAAGTCAATCTAAATCAAACCAACCACCGTCTACACGACCAACTTGGAAAAACAAAAACCTTGTAGTAGAAGAACAAGCACCAAAGGAAATCAAGTAGTCAGACATCATTGGCACCATGTACCAATCTTGTTTACAACCATTGTAAAATTTAGGCTCACAGTCAGATATTGTAATGTGTGTCCTAATTTTTTTTTCAAATTTCAAAAACATTTGGGATAAATGAAGAAAATAGGACTGTCACCATGCTGGCCCAAGTTTTACTTGAGGGCTAAGCCAATGGGAAATGACAAGAGGTTGGCATGAGAAACAAGTTAGCCATGGCTATCATTGGTATTGGTAGTCAGAGAAAATTATTATCCACATGCTTTATCTATAGACTTGGACAAGAGAAAACTCATCATCCTATTTTATACTCTACTAAATTCAAAAGGTTGTTGTAGTGTAGACCACAAAGTTGGTTTGTTCACAATTACAAGAAAATCTTTAATTGCGGTGTGCTTTTGATTGTGTCTACAAGAAATTTTTTATTGCTCTATTCACCCCCTCTAGAGTAATCTAGATTAATATTCTCAGATCTTTCGGCACTTTCATGTACTCTTTATTTGACTCATAAAAGATTGATAGAGTAAAACCGACTTGATCAAAAGGACGAGAATGAACAAGCATTATGTCAAATGATATGACTGTAAGTCACTCTTCCAAGACCCCCACAAGATTGCCACAGCATTAGGGGATTGAGCATGAGATTCTATCATAGAACACACCCAACCTAGGAAGGCACTGACATTCCATAATAAAAAATGATGAAATCAGATACAAGCCTGCGAACTATTATAGCGAGAATTCACCAAACCTCAAGCGGAGTAGTTATCAACTTATCATCTTGGCTCTCCAATTTGTATGTAGGAAAGAAAAATAAGAGTCAGGTAATATACATCAAACTACTGAGCATTGATTAAAATGGAGATTAAATCATGATCCATTTACAAGAATTGACGATTTACTTGATCAATTCAAGCATGCTAGCTAATGTCTTTATTGAACTCGACCTCAAGTCAGGTTACCATCAAGTAAGAATCAAAAGAGGACAACATTGTGAAGATAACACTTCAAACTTTTCAAGGGTTGTGTGAATGGATGGTTATGAAATTTGGGCTTTGCATTGTGTTGGCGACCTTCATACGACACATTATTACTTTCTATTTGGATGATATCCTCATTGTAGTCGTACACGGGAGGGACATCTTGGCCATCTTAAAAAAATATTTTCTGATTACTCCGTCAACACTAGATGCACTTAAACTTGAAGATATACGACTTACATAAACAAACTCTATTATGTATCTACGGTTCAAAATTGACAATGGGGAAATCCAAATTAATGTTGAGAAGATTCGCGCCATTTGATATTGATCATAACCGACAAATATAATCGAATATGTTTTGCAGAAGCATTCCGGTATGTGCGAAGATTCATGCGAGAAGGTTCATGTGGGACTTCTTTACATGCATCACTGCTCCAGTGTATTGACCAATGACAATAGAAACACTTGGTGATGCATTTCATATTGAAAGAACCATACCACGAAGAGTAATCGATATTGGGATATAACCCACTAAGCAATCTGGGCACACTATAAGATAATAAAAACAACAATCACAAAAAAAAATAATACAACCAGAGGACACCAATATTTTACGTAGAAAACCCACTCTAAAACAATGAGGGAAAAACCACGGGGCGATGCACACGAACAATCCACTATCAAATCAATAAGGATTACAATAATATAATCTAGGTTTGCCCAACCTAGAAACCCCTTTGGATTCACAGATTGAATCCCCTCTCAACTCACGGTGAATATAACTTCTCTTCAAGAACAAGGGACAAAACTCAAATCTCTCTTCAAACACCCAAGGCAATGAAGACAAGACTGAGATAAAAATTCCCTTACAGCGAAGACGAAGGCACCGATCTGAGAAACCTATTCTTCCTCCTTGAAGAACTCACTCAAGCAACAACGGCGGAAGACTTCTCTTGCTCTCCGACTTGAAAAAACAAAAGACGGCTCTAATCTGGAATAATAACTTCTGCCAAAGCATCTTTGCCTATTTAGGGCAAAAGGCGAGCTCATCTTGGCCATTGAAACAAGTTCCAATGCGATCCGACGGCTCCCGATCGCAGATTAACGAAACTGTTTCTGTCCGCTACCGCTCGGCGGTAGCCATCAAGACGACAAACCGTCTCGACGACATCAGAGACTCATCTCGATGATATAGCCCTTGTCTAGACGACAAAGCTACCGCCCGCGGTACCAATACCGACGGGCGCTAGCCCTCCGTTGCTAGTCCACTTGACGACATTGTCAGTCCTCTGACGACACTGCCAGTCCTCTCGACGACAAAACGATATGCTACCTCCGGCGGTAGAGGTAACGCCCGACAATAGCAACAGAAGCAGAATTTGTTGTTATACACAATCTGTTTCTTCTCCTGCGGCATCACAACTCCAATCATGATCTGATTTTCTTCTCTTTAGGGGCTGGACCTCAACAAACTCCTCCAGACCATAAAGAGGAGTTCCCCTACCTGACATCTTCAGGTGGACTTCATGTCGATCAGTAACCGACACAACTCGTGCTTCTCCCTTGGCACGACCTTCGTCATCATGTCCGAAGGATTTCCATCTGTGTGGACTTTCTCCACCTTCAGCAGCTTTTCCTCGACAACATCCTGTATCCAATGATACCTCACATCAATATGCTTCGTCTTGGAGTGGTAGGCGGGGTTCTTGGCCAGAAAAATAACGTTCTGACTGTCACTGTAAACAATGAACAGTTCTTGCTGGAGTCCAAATTCAAACATGAACTTCATCCACAAGATCTCCTTTGACGCTTCCGTCAGCGCAATATATTATGCCTCCGTCATCGACAGTGCCACGCACTTCTGCAACCTCGACTACCACGACACAACTCCCCTGCATAAGTAACAGCAAACCCTGAAGTGGATCTCCTGGTGTCAACATCTCCAGACATATCTGAATCAGAGTACCCAACCAGTTTAGGTGACTCTCCACCAAACTGCACATAAGCATGTGGTACCTCTGAAATATCAGAGTATCCACTTCACAACATCCCAATAGATCATCCCTGGATTCGTCAGATATTTGCTCACTACCCCCCACTGCATAAGCTATGTCTGGCCTCGTGCATACCATAACATACATCAAACTCCCCACTGCAGATGCATAGGGGATCTGACTCATCTCCTCCACTTTCTTCTCAGATGAAGGACACTGAGAGATTGATAACTTGAAGTGTCCACCCAACGAGTAGCAACCACATTTGCCTTCTCCATCATGAACCTTTTCAGCACCTTCTCCACGTACTCAGTCTGAGATAGCCACAACAAACATGCACTCCTATACCTGGTGATCTTCATCCCAAGGATCTTTTTGGTGGTCCCAAGTCCTTCATCTCAAAGAACTCACTAAGTTTTTTCTTCAGCTCAACAATGCTAGCCTTATCATCACCGACAATTAGCATGTCATCTACGTACAACAACATAATAGTAAGGATCTTCTCAGTCTTCTTCACATTGACACAGTGATCAGCCATGGTCCTTTGGAACTTGCTCTTCAACATAAATGAATCAATTTCTTGTGCCACTGTCTGGGTGTCTGCTTCAACCCATAGACTCTTCTTGAGTCGGCAGACCAAATGCTCCTTTCTCTTGGCTTCAAAACCTTCGGGCTGCTCCATGTACAGCTCCTCCAAATCTCCATGCAGAAAAAGCCGTCTTGATATCCATCTGCTCAACTTCAAGATTCATGGAGGCAACCAACCTCAATACCAATCTAATAGAAGACATTTTCACCACTGGTGAAAATATCTCATCAAAGTCTACACCATGTCTTTGACTGCCAACCTTACCTTGTACCTAGGCCGGGAGAGGTTTTCATCAGTCTTCAGCTTGAAGACCCATTTGTTCTTCAAGGCTTTTCTCCCTTTTGGTAGTCTGACCAAATCATAGGTCTCATTCTTCTGGAGCGAGTTTAACTCCTCCTCTATAGCTGCTACCCAATACTCTCTGTTTTCGGCCCTCTGAGCCTCCTCAAAAGACTCAGGCTCACCACCATCAGTTAGCAAAATATAGTCTTGAGCTAGGTACCTGGTGCTGGGCCTCCGTGCTCTATCAGATCTCCTGATGGGCACCTCCACCATTGGTGGAACATCAACAAACAACGCCCCCTCCAACCAGAATCTCCTCCTGTTCTGGAATCTGCACAACTTCTTCTTCAACAGCGCTCTTCATCAGCACCAGCATTCTCTGGCTCAAGATCTGCATCAAAACTTTCCACAGCCAGTGGATCCTGTGTCTTAGCAACACTCTGCTCACCAACAATCTGATCTTCCACGAAGACCACATCCCTGCTTCTGATGTTCTTCTTCACTGGATCTCAGTGTCTATAGCCAAACTCTTAATGCGGGAATTCCAGCAATATGCACTCTCGGGACTTCTCATCAAGCTTTGATTTCTCTTCCTTGGGGATATGGACATGTACCCTGCAAACGAACACCCGCACATGTCCATATGACACCTCCTTCACGGACCAAACACGCTCTGGGATATCTCCATCCAAAGGTGCAGAGGGGGACAAATTGATCAATGCACTGCAGTCTACGGCCTCTGCCCAGAACTGCTTGCCAATACCTGCTTGAGAGATCATGCACCTGATCTTCTCCACAATCGTCTTATTCATCCTCTCCGCAAACCCATTCTGTTGCGGTGTCCTCGGGACTTACTTCTCATGCACGATGCCATGAGCCCTGTAGTAGGCATCAAAAGCACCAATGTACTCACCCCCATTGTCAGATCTTACCCACTTGATCGGCTTCCCAGTCATCTTCTCCACCTTTGCCCTAAACTCCATAAACATTGTCAAGACATCACTCTTCTGTTTCAGAACATAAGTCCATACCTTCCTCGAGTGATCATCTATGAAAGTGACAAAGTAAGCTGCTCCGCCCACTGACTTGGGCTCTATAGGACCACACACATATGTGTGTATCATGTTTCAATAGCTCTGTCTTCCTCTTTGGTTCAGCCTCCGCAAAGGCATACTCGTCTTCTGCTTTCCAGCCAAGCAGTGAACACATGTGTCGGGTAACTCCCCTGACAGCTCTGGTAGAACCTTGTTCTTCACCAGGATCTTGAGATTTTTCTCACTGATATGGCCAAGTCTGCGATGTCAAAACTCCATAGAGTTGTCTTCAGCTGCATTCACACTCAGACTACAGATCTTGGACTTTGCTCGGTACAAACCGCAACACTTCTTGCCTCTGGCCACTACCAAGGAGCCCTTCACTAGTCTCCAGGCACCTCCACCTTCAATACTAGTAAAGCATCCATCATCTAACCTCCCAACAGAATTGAGGTTCATCCTCAAATCAGGAATATGCCTGACATCCTTGAGGATAACCTTCCAAAGATCAGTCTCCAGGTGGACGTCTCCACTGCCAATGATCTTTGACACACCGACTTCGCCATCCGAATACTGCCAAGATCTCCTGCAGCATATGGGTAGAAATATTCTCTTTGAGGAGTGCAGTGGTAGGATGCACCACCATCCACTACCCAGTCTACGTCAACACACTCATGGCATGCCGACCCACTGCAATGTAAGCACAACGAATCATCTTCAGCAATAGAGGCCGCACCTCCACCCTCACTGGATTCTCCCGTTCCTTCGTCTTTCCCTTCTGATCTCTCTGCATTTTGTCGCAGTCTTTTCTGTAATGACCCTTCTTCTTGCAGTAGAAGCACTCGATCTCCTTCTTGGACTTACTCCTGGACTTGCTCCTGGAGTTGCCTCTTTGCTTACCCTCTTTCTTCATCGGCATGCCCCTTCTCTCCATGAGAAAAAACATCTGATGTAGAGGTTCCAGAGTCTTTCCTTCTCATCTCTTCGTTCAACAGATAGTTCGTCACCATCTCCATGGACATGACGTCTTCAAGTGCTGAATTGCTCAGCGACACCACAAGAGTCTCCCAACTCTCTGGTAAGGAACTAAGGATCATCAAAGCTTGCAGCTCGTCCCCCAAGGTGATCTTCATGGCCTCCAACTGATTGATGATGCTCTGGGCAATGTTCAGATGCTCTGTCATCTGAGAACCTTCCTTATACTTCAAGTTCACAAGCTTTCAGATCAAGAAAGTCTTGTTGTCTGCTGTCTTTCTCTCGTACAACGCTTCAAGATTTCTCCATAAAGCCTGGGCCGATGATTCTGTGGATACATGATGGAAGACAGAATCATCTAGCCACTGCCGAATGAATCCTACTGCCTTCCTATCCATCTTCTTCCACTTTACATCATCCAACATGGTAGCCGGCCTCCCTGATAATCGAGTATGGAGGTCCTTGCAATATAAGAGATCCTCCGTCCGAGGCTTTCATATATTCCAATTTTTGCCATTCATACTAACCATTCTTGTGTTCTGCTCCATCCTCTACAATAGCCCGACGGTCTGAGACAAACCTAGATCAGATTTAGGAAAGTAGGGAGCGGACCAATGTCATCTCCTACCGTTGACCCAAATCTAAAACCAGAACGTCCAATCAGACACTTAGGAACCAACCTCTCTCTGATACCACTTGTTGGGATATAACCCACTGAGCAATCTGGGCACACTAGAAGATAATAAAAATAACAATCACACAGAAAAATAACACAACCAGAGGACACCAATATTTTACGTGGAAAACTCTCTCTAAAACAATGAAGGAAAAACCACGGGGCGGGGCACACAAACAATCCACCATCAAATCAATAAGGATGACAACAATTTAATCTAGGTTTGCCCAACCTAGAAACTCTCTTGGATTCACAGATTGAATCCCCTCTCAACTCATGGTGAAAATAACTTCTCTTCGAGAACAAGGGAAAAAACACAAATCTCTCTTCAAACACCCAAGACAAGACTGAGATAAAAATTCCATTACAACGAAGACGAATGTACCGATCTGAGAAACCTGTTCTTCCTCCTTGAAGAACTCACTCCGACTACAATGGCGGAAGACCTCTTGCTCTCCGACTTGAAAAAATAATAGACGGCTCTAATCTGGAATAATAACTTCTGTCAAGCATCTCTACCTATTTAGGGCAAAAGGCGAACTCATCTTGACCATTGAAACAAGTTCCAATGCGATCCGACGGCTCCCGATCGCAGATTAACGAAACTGTTTCCGTCTGCTACCCCCGCCCGACGGAAGCTACTACCGCTCCGCGGTAGCCATCAAGACGACAAAATGTCTCGACGACATCGGAGACTCATCTCGACGATATAGCCTTGTCTAGACTACAAAGCTACCGCCCGTGGTACCAATACCGTCGGGCGTTAGCCCTCAGGTGCCAGTCCACTCGACGACATTGTCAGTCCTCTCGACGACACTGTCAGTCCTCTCGACGACAAAAACGATATGATACCGCCGGCGGTCGAGGTATTGCCCGACGATAGCAACAGAAGCAGAATCTGCTGTTATACACAGCCTGCTTCTTCTCATGCGGCAGCACATCTCGAATCATGATCCGATTTTCTTCTCTTTAGAGGCCGGACCCCAACAATCGAATCTCTTTCTATCGGCTCGAGGCCTATTCTTGTCTTTCCGTCGAAGAGGATTCTCAATGCCCTAATGATGCATTTCATGCATGAGCCGTGGAAGTGGATCCCTCCCAAGCTCATGTGCAACACGATAGACCCTACTTTGCCCGAACAACCCCAGTTGATTGCGAGTTGGTTTGGTCGGTCTTATTTTGGTTTATTTTGTTTTGTAACTTTAGCGGGTGGAGTCCGCATAATTTATGATTTTTGTTTTGCATTGCATGAGACCTGACCAAGGTAAATTTCCGGGCAGCCCGATCAGGCTCGCCGGAGTCGGGGCGGCCGACGAGGCGGGGGAAAATGAAAGTATTCGGAACTTGATGAAAATTCCAGGGAAGCTTAGTTTGTGGTGACTGTTTCTTGGTCGGAGTTCTAGAGCTCCGACAATCGCCGTGAAAGGAGTGTTTGGGTGAAATGTCTGCTCCGTCAAAACTCCACGAAAATCTACGATTGAATAGTCTGTCTCGCAGCATTTTTCGAGAGCAATCCATTGCCGCTTTCGGATCGAAATTTCGTTGAGTAGTTAAAGAGGCATGTGCTTCTAAAATTTCGGATCTTAAAACTCCATTAATGGAGTTTTGGAGGTTGGAGGAAGGAGGGCATGGCGGCGCCCATGGCCTTGGGCCCGCCTCCCCATGCCGATTGATGTCTGACGACAAAAGGGTTTGCGTCGGCAAGGCCCCCCGCGCGACCTCGTGCGTGGGTCAGCGTGCTCTAGCACAAGGAGGATGATCGGTCCAGATCGGGTTGGTCCGGTTCGGGTCAATTCTCATACACTTTCTTTGACGGACTGTTTGAGGGTCAAATAGATGCAAAATTATGTGCGTTAGAATCGTATCGGCTAGCTGGTCGCAGTAGTGGTCTTTCCGGCCCGATCTGATTTTTAGTAGTAGTCAACAAACGATTTTAATCATCTTCTCTCAAACTTCCTTTTTCATCCTTCAGCCATAAACTAATCATCCTGTTGTGATGACGACCTACAACTGTCTGCATAATTAGATTTAAATTAATGGTGGCACAAAAATATTAATAGAAGCTATTTTATTGTTTAGAAAATTCAATTCTTACTAATATACAATGTTATTGTTAATAATATCGATGATTCAAAAAAAACCTTTCAAATATATTTAAATTGCTTTATTAAATGCGGAAATAGATAAAGAAATGCAAATTATCATCCTTCAGCTATCGTTTTCTACTGTTGACGATGTTTTTGTTTTGGCCTGATTGAATATTGCAAACGCGCAGCGCCCATGTTTGAAGTCAAACCGTCCGCGTGCCCTTAGCATTTTCGGATCGGGATCCTCTCCGTTGCGTCTGACGCACCATTCTTTCTTGTGCGGGGAAATCGGATCCATCCATTTCAAATCCAACGAACCAGAATAAGTCGGACAGTTTGAAATTCAACCATGCACTTGTCAATATTCGTTCAAAAAGTTGATGAGCGGTCCCGATTTCTCCCGCGCTCACCTTCCTCTTGCCAGTCGAACGCACTAAAAAATTTCCCCATTTGGGAGCCCAAATGAAGGTCCATTTCATGGTGATGATTGATTCCCACTCAATCTAAAGGTGCATGATTTTTTGATTAAGGGAAAAATATAAAAAAGACGGGATTAGTGAATCCGTTGGATTAGCCACGGATTAATCTGGCATTTCAACTCTCAAATGAAGTTTTTTTTTTGTATATCAATATTTTTTTTTTGTAACTTTATCATTCTAATTCTAAATAATAAATAATAAAACTAACAATTTCAGTTGTGTAATAAATTCTATTGATATGAATTCATGTCAGCACAGATCTAAAAGAAATCGTCTGCAATATTCTCTTGCATATTAAAAATGAATAGCTGGAAATCAATTTGTATGTAGAGGGCTTCTAATTGCATTCATTTTCGATCATCGATCGTCAAGCTCTCGATCGAAGTTTATGAAGCTGATCTCCCAAAGTTTTAACAAAAAAACTTCTAGCCATGAAGGGAGAAAAAGAGAAGGGGGGAAATTTCATGCTCTTAAAGATTGGATTTTGTTTTTTCATTTACAAAACAGAAGAAAATGGAAGGCTGTATAGATAAAGTTTGATAAAAAAAGGAACACCATATAATTTCGTGGGCTTCCATCACAGTGCGCGGTGATATTGAGCCTCTGAGAGCACATTCTCGATCACCGGCGCTATGGCACGGCCTCCGGCGAGGGACCGGTGCACCCGCTGGAGATCCCGGACGAGAATAACTAACCTTCTGCACGGCGCCAATACGAGGGTGAGAGGTATAATGCATATTCCAAGTTCTAATATGAACATGCTAGATTGCCACTTAATCTTCTCCCACAAAGTTTTCAGGAGATGAATCCATTTCTATGTATAGGTAATAAAGCTATGCCACTTGGAGAAAAAAAAATAAAGTTTTTGGATAGTTTCCTAAGCAAATAATGAAGCATTTTTATATTGGTGCTGTCTTTAATATAAAGAAACTATATGGTTGATGTGGTCTCCTTAAGTTATGGTAATATTTTATTAAGCTAGTTGTGTGAATATATATATAGCATATGATATAGCCGTGCGAACATTGCGAATAGCCTAAATTTGGCATCAAAATAGCATATGATATATGAAAATTATATAGCTCGATGAGAACTACAACTTTCATGTTGAACACTTTCTAATTTTGCATATATGAGCTGAATTTTTGACCTGAAAATATCCTTAAAATGAGATAAGGCCGCCTGAGAAAATTTTGGTGCGAAAATCAGGCTCATACATGTAAAATTAGAAAAACTATTCAACATGAAAATGTTAGGTCTCATCGAGCTACATAATTTTTATATATTATGAGTATTTTGATGCCCAATTTAGACTATCCGCACTGTTTACTAAAATGCACGTGTTTATATCTTCTATGTTGACTTGCATAGCTTTGGATTACAACAAGAGATTTGAAGATTGTATCTTATAAATTATTGTGTACGACAAACTAATTTGATCTCTTATCAAGAGAGAAGCTCAAAATAAATAAATATGTAAGTGAAAAAATAATTAAATATATATATATATATATATATTTCTCTATATCTCATGATGTGCTTCCATTTATAATTATATATGGTCATCTACTGAGAACTCCCCTCAAATTTTGAATAATTACATGAACCTCTTTAACTTTGCATAATTATATTGATCTCCCCTTCAATTTTGCAAGAGGATGTGCATAAAAATTTGAAAATACCCCAACCCACCCAAACCGACCGATTTTACACCGATCCGAACAATTTGGTTTTTATTTTTCTCTTCAAAAAGTGAAATATTATCAATAATAATATTTCAATCATTAACTGAATAATACATACAAGCTATATTATTGAAAGGATTTCAATATTATTTGAATCTAAATATAAATTTTAATGTATATATTTTATGCATCAAGTAGAAATAAAGAATATATTGAGTTAATTTTTTTTTACTCAACTTTATAATAAAAATATTCAATCATACACTTTTATACAATAAGACTCAATAACTAGAGTACATCATTTGTAATGAAAGTTTAATAACATCTCTATTTTTAATTAAAACAATTTTTTTAAAAATTTCTTTCAAACATTCATATTTGAAATTAATTCAAATAATAAAACAAAAAATTGAACCGAATAAACCAACCAAAAAATCAAACTATAACCCGACATTCGATTTGGGTTTCGGGCCAAATCGACCCAAACCGAACTACTTGCACGCCCAAATTAAATAGTCAAAACATGGCGCCCTTCTCTATCATTATTTAACCACTGAACTATCAGCAGTATTAAATATCAAAATCAATATATCATAAATAACCAAAAAGGTCAATTTGATCATTTTTCTCTATGATCTTCATGGCTCGAAAGATAAATTTCTATTTAAATATTCCAGTAATTAAACTCATTATTCAACACCTTTTTATTCAAAATTGTTCATTGAAGGCAGAAGTTTTCGGCCTCCAAAAGGCAATTCTAGGTTCTCACATCCGAGAGAATTTGATTTGTTGCTTGAGGAGCGGGCGAATGTATTCACGGTAGCCATCGGGCACGACGGAGTCATTGAGAGGGTCCTTCCATGCCCCTTCGTAGAGGTTCGGGTACACGTTGCCGTCGTAGCGACCGAGAGCAGAACCCAAGAAATGGTCGCTGTAGTTAAATGCGTCCACGAGGGCCACAGCATTCGGTCGAACCTGTTAAGAAATTAAATCTAGGCTTAGTGATTAAGAAAAATATGATTTTTCTCTCTTGCAAATTAATGGAGTTTTAGTAGAAGTGTGTAAAATTAAGGCTGGGCATAATATTCGAAACTCGAAAGTCGCTCGAATATTGAGCCGGATCGGAATCGGTTAGAATTGATTCGACTCAATTTGAGTCGATTCAATTTGACTCGAATCTGATTTCGAGTCGATTTCGAGCCAACCCTGAATCGCTCGAAATATGATTTGAATCAACTCGAATTGATTAAAAATATTATTTATTTATTAATATGTTATTATTTTAAAATTAAAAACACTAAATTTTAAACCTAAATAAAAATATTGAAGGTTTTAATTGTTTCATTTGCTAAATTTAGATGTTTCCAAATTTAATTTCGAGCCAATTACGAATAAAGAGAAAAATTGATCAATTTCGAGCCAGCTTGATTTCGAGCCAGCTCGATTCGATTTCGAGCCGAGCCAAAAATCGCTCGAACTCGACTCGATATCAGCCCTATGTAAAATATGAGTTAATTTGTCTCGAAGATGGAAGAACACGTGAAGATACAGATCTGTTTTGGCTAGTTTGATGTTAGGCTTGATGAGTGCATACATTACATGTATATTGTTAGAAATTTTGTATTTAAAACATTTAATTTGTAATGATTTAATGGAGTCTAGTTTGGTGTTAGACTCCTCATAATTGATGAAAAGCTCCAAAACCAAATGTAAGGAATCCAAATAATTGGAGGGAAAATCTTTTCATGGATATGATGAAACCTTTAGTCCTATCATGTTTATCTCTACTCATGTTAGTGAGTATATAAATGAATTCACTTCTCAATTGTTCAAAGGAACAAAAGGAGAAAATATGAACCACCGGTGCGCGCACGCACCGGTTCTTGATCTCGGATTTGAGGAATAATTGAATTGTATTTTTTTGTACAAAATAGTATTGTCATTTTGGAAATCTTAAATTCCTAAGACCTGCATTGACTTTTCTGTTATTCGCAGACCACGTAAACTTCTACCTGCGCCGACTTCTCTGCTTTTCGCAGCCAACGTCAACTTCTCTGCTATTCACAGCCCATGTCGACTTCTCCTGCGTCGACTTCTCCTATTTATACTTGTTTTGATCGTTCTTGCTTTGCCACCTTTCAGGACATCAGTGGAGGAAGCGTGATCTTAGGAGATGCTTCTTCGACACAAATACTTGGACGTGGGCGAGTGGATCTTAAGTTGACATCCGAGACGACACTTGTTTTGCATGATGTACTTTATGTGCTGAGAGTTAGAAAAAATTTTGTGAGCGGATCCTTATTAGTGAAGAAGGGTTATAAGATTGTATTAGAGTCTAATAAAATTGTAATAACATCAAATGATGTTTTTATTCGAAAAGGTTTTGCTAGTAATGGTTTATTTAAATTAAATGTTGCTGATTTGGAAGTTAATCAAATTTCTTTTTATTTAAATCCTAGTTCATCTTCTGATTTTTGACATGCTAGATTATGACATGTAAATTTCGATTGTATGAAAAGAATGATATCTTTAAATCTCATTTCGAAAATTAATATATCTCAAGTGCTAGATGCGAGATTTGTGTTGAATCCAAATTTTCTAGAAAACCTTTTAAATCTGTTGAAAGAACTTCTAAGCTTTTAGAGTTAATTCATTGGATATGTGACTCAAATCGTCAACCTACTAGAGGTGGAAATAAATATTTTCTATCTTTTATTGATGATTTTACTAAATATTGTTACATATATTTATTAAAAACAAAAGATAAAGTATTTTCAAAATTTAACATTTTTGAAAATGGAAAATCAATTAGGTTCCTCCATTAAGATTCTTAAATTCGATCGAGGTGAAGAATATACTTCGCATGAACTATCCCAATTTTGCCAAGAAAATGGGATAATTCTTCAGTAACCGCTTCTTATTCACCTCAATCGAATGATATAGCTGAACGTAAAAATCGGACATTGATGAACATGGTCAATGCCATGTTAGCCGAGTCTGGTGCCCCATAATTTTTTTTGGGAGAAAAGTTGTTTACCACTTCCTTTATCCTTAATAGGATTCCTTCACAACATAATGATAAAGCTCCTCTTGAATTATTTAAATTAAGAAGCCTAACCTTCAAATTCTTCGTGTGTGAAAGTGTTTAGCTAAGGTAGCTCAATCCAATTTTCTTCTTCTATAGCCCCATTAGAAATTGATGAACTTAGAAGAAGAAAAAGAGTTATAAATGAAAGAAATTTTGGAGAAGACTACTTCACTTATTTAATTGAAGGAGATTCTAATTCATATGAGGAAGCTATAACCTCATGTGATTTTCCCTTTTAGAAAGAAGCCATAAATCTAGAAATTAATTCTATTCTAGAAAACAAAACATGGATTCTAACTGATCTACCTTTCAGTGCCGAAGTCTTAGGTTGTATATGAATCTTTAGTAAGAAACTAAATAAGGATGGCAACATAGAAAAGTATATGGCTCACCTTGTTGCTAAAGGCTATGCACAAAAACAAGGAATAAATTATTTAGATACTTATGTCCCTGTAGCTAAGATCACTTCTCTTCGTGTGCTAGTAGCATTAGCTTCGATCCATAAGATGATCATTCATGAAATGGATGTCAAAACTGCATTCTTACATGGAGACTTAGATGAAAAAAATCTAATGACTCAACCCAAAGGATTTGTAGTTAAAGGCAAAGAAACTAAAGTTTGTAAACTTATTAAGTCTCTTTATGGACTAAAATAAGCTCCTAAGCAATGGCATCAAAATTTTGATTCCATCGTATTATCTTTTGGTTTTCTAGCAAACGAATATGATAACTGTATATATGCTAAATAAGATAACAATACAACTGTTTTATTATGTCTTTATGTAAATGATATTTTAATTTTGGAATGTCTCTAAAAATTATTAATGAAATTAAAAATTATTTATCATCTAAATTCGATATGAAAGATTTAGGAGTGACTAATATCATCTTAGGCATGAAGCTAAGTAAATCTGATACAAGTGTATTGTTATCTCTTTCTCACTCGATTAGAAAATCCTACATAAATTTAGCTTATATGATCCTGCACATGCTTCTACTCCATATGATGCTAACATAAAGTTATGTAAAAATGTTTGTGAACCTATTGATCAACATAGGTATGCACAAATGATATGATCATTATTATATATTGATAATCGTACTAGGCCCGACATTTCTTATGTCGTAGGCAGATTAAGTAGATATATTAGTAACCCAAATGATGGATATGTTTTCCTCTTAGGAGGAGCCATCATTTCATGAGCTTCTACAAAACAAACTGTAATATCTAGAAGCATCATGAAATCCGAGCTAATAGCTTTGGACACTACATGTGCCGAAGAAGAATGGATTAAAATTTTACTTTCTGAAATTCTTGTTTATGCTAAACCAATTCTTGTTATCTCTTGCATTGTGAGAATAAATCTGTTATTGATTTAACTGCTTCCAACAATACTAATTCCAAAATGAATAAGTTCATGAGAATCCGGTACAAATCAATGAAGCAAAGAAGAAAAGAAGAGATATCACTCAACTATGTAAAATCAGAATTGAATCTGGCTGATAATCTTACCAAGGGATTGTCCTGAAGGGAGATTTTATTGTCATCGAGAGGAATGACGCTTAAGCCCACATAATTTGCTACCAACGGTGGATACCCAACTCATGTGATTGGAGATCCCATGAATTGGATTCAATTTGGTAGAAACGAAGTTGTTGATATAGCGCAGTTAAGAGCACAAATTTAAAGGTTGAGAAAACATTCTCCTAATTACTATGATGTTGTGCTCTACGTAACAGATTAGGATGAACGTATAGTTCTTAATGGTTGTCAAATACATATCTTTGCGAGATATTAATTACGAAATATCTCTTGAGGCACCACCTATCGTGTATCGAACAAACATCGATGAAAGGGAAATATAATGGTGCAATCTTATTCTTCCTCATAGGGGAATATATAGGACTTACATAGACACATTAACTCACATACACGATATGGGACTAAAACCACTCATACATAAATATACTAATACTAATAAACTCAACTCTCCCCCTCAAGTTGAAAAGGGAACCTTCAACTTGGACATCATAAAAGAAATGGTAAGAAAGTGGTAGGCAAAGCGGACAAGACAAATAGAAAGGAAACCACAAACACACGAATCTACGTGACTGCGGGGATAACACCACACACACGAATCTACGAGACCGCGAGGATAACACCACACACACGAATCTACGAGACTGCAGGGAAAACACCACACACGAATCTACGAGACCGTGAGGACAACACCACACACACGAATCTACGAGACCGCGGGGATAACAACACACACAAATCTACGAGGCCGCGGAGATAAGGGAGAAAGAGATAAAGACAACCATCAAAGCCATACCACCTATCAATCATCAAGAAAAAAACTTGGGGAGACAAACAACACACTGCATAAGCCTAGAGGCAGTGTGGGACAAAGGCGAACAACGGGAAAGATCATCCGGGTCGCCCTCATCCCAAACACTCCCCCTCACGTGAAACACATGTGCAAGAAGGATAGAAGACAAGACAAAATCAACATTAACTACAAAGCAAATATTAAAAAAAACATAAAAAAACTGCAGCTAGAGAGATCCATGGAGGCAGTAGCAAGAGAAGCATGGTCAGATCAGCGGAGGAGAAACAACGTCGGCAGAGGAGAAGCACCGCCGAAGATGACGAGAGCAGCAGCCAGAAAGGAAGCTCGATCTGCAGTCGGGATTGAAAGGAGAGCAGCAGGCTGAACCAGACGTAAGCAGCAGAGTCGAAGCCGTAGGATGAAGAGGCGCAGAAGCCGCATCCGCAGAAGAAGCCTTCCGGGGAGATGCGCGGCCAAGCAGTAGCTTTAGTCGCGGATAGCGCATAGCGCGTGGGGCGGAGTCGACATGATCGATATCCTCGATGGACACAGGATCCGCTCCCGTCTTCAGAATTAGACGATGATTCGTCAACAGGAGCAGGGGAAGAGGCGCACAACGGGAGCGCTAGCAGGTGCGGTTGACGGGAACGAAAGGGGAGAGACGGAAGCTTATGGAATCGAGAGGAACGCTGAGAACTTTAGGTCGCAACAAATTAGGGCGACGAAAAATTTCTCAGAGTCGACTTCCCTCCGATACCAAGTAGAAAGATGAAAGGGAAATATAATTGTGCAATCTTATTCTTCCTCATTGATGAGTCCAGTTTATATAGTGATTCCGGACTCATCTGGGCTAGTTTTCATGCGCATGCACTTCACTTTAGGCCTATATTCAATTCTATTTGATCACGTTGCCCATTTCATTGCTTAGTGCACATTTATGCCCATCTTGGTGTGATTTCATGTATTTCTGTGGTCTAGTATATTTTCATGCAGGTCCAAGGGTTGTGCGACACTCGGGATGGGTTCTGGGGGATTTTCGGTCGAAAAAGCCACTGGTCGTGCGTTTTCCTTCTCGCACGACCAGGCGCACGACCATTGGTCGTGCGTTAATTCCCGTCCCTGATTGAGCCCTGATTGAGCGACAGCGCACGATCATTGGCCTTCTTCGCGCACGACCACTGGTCGTGCGCCACTGACCGTGCGATTTTGTGCAGATCTGGCTATGCTACAGGTTCTTCGCGCACGATCAGAGGCATTTCTTCGCGCACGACCATTGGTCGTGCGCCGTTGACCGTGCGCGTTGTTTATTTCTGCTCCGTCTATTAATAGAAAGACGCGATTTTAGGTCGGGGATCACTGCCAAACCGCCGTTTTCCGCCTATTTCGGGGGGTTCCGACTCCTCCAGCGCCGCCCACCTTAGGGAGGATCTCCGGGCAAGCTTTCAACGTCTTCGCCGGAGCTTCCTCTCGGCCATCTCCTTCATCCAAGAGCTTCAAGAAGGGAGTCAACCTAGCCTTCTTCTTCAAGATTGGAGTAGCTTGTGATCATTCCTCCGGTTCGTGACACGAAGAAGACGGGTCCACTGGAAGGTAGTGACAGCCTTCTCTACCTCGGACGCAGTTGAGGACCGAGCTTGGACGCGGATTGACAACCCGACGATTCCTTCCGTGAATCCTCAACAATACTTCGGAGTCGGTCGATTTCGCACACTCACCTCCTCTTGTAGTTGATAGTTTAGTTGGATTTCTTATATGTTTGATGAAATATACTTTTATTTGTTAACATTAGTATGAAATCATGTCTATGTGATTGAATAATCTTGTTATATTTTCATTTGAGGTGTGCCCTGTGGTGTGGATTGTTTGTTGTGTTGTGCCGCCCTAACAATTGTTAGTGGTGTGCTTTGCGAAGAGGTGCTTGCGACCCTCATTCCGCCGCTCTCTCCACCCCATCCGCTAGCCTACTCGTCCATCCGCCTAGCGATTCGGTGCATTGCGGCCCGTGTAGCCTTCCATCCCGACTGGCGAAGCAGTGCGCTCAAGGCCTGCATAGGAGTAGTCGTAGCTATTTTATTTTATTTTCCGCAATCCAAACCAAGCCTCCCGCAATCCATCCGACCTTAAGGATTTCAATCTCAAGTCCTCCTCATTAGTCGACCCCACCTTACTGTGTTCCTTCCGAGATCGATACTTGGGGATTCATTCCCATTTTATATTACTTGAACGATCGGTACACTGTCGTTTCGTGCCGCAGTCGAGCTACCGCCTATAGCGGAGTGCGAGATTTGTGCATCAAGTTTTTGGCGCCGTTGCCGGGGAACACAGACGTGTGAGTTTTCTGGAGAGGGAGACGAGAGGTAGAAGCCCTCCCATTTGTAAATTGCGTCGTTTATTTTTATTTCAGTTCTTTTTATTCTATTTTCCTGTTTTTAAATAGGTTGTTTAGTAAATTACTGTTAGGTGTAACAGTTTGCACGATAGTGTCTTTATTGTGAAGCTTGCTATCTCCATATAATGTGGGCTGCATTTAATATTCGTTGTCGTTTATGTGGAGATATTTCTCACGCTAGTGATAGATGCCCTACGGAAGATGGTGGGCATAATTCTCGTGGCCCGGTGTACGGAGCACCATTTTCCTATGGTTCTTCATGCCCTGTGCCCAAGTCTTATGGCCACTCGTCCTCGCCGCATACACCATTTTTATATTCCTCCCCGGCCCCTCAAGGACCAAGGAGTAATATAAAACGGTGCTTGTTCTGTCAAAGCATGGATCACGCCCTGAAGGACTGTGCCGAGTATCTTCGCCAATTGGACGAGGATGATGAGCCGGATATCCGGATCGTCCCGAGTCCTACTTCCGGCAGCACACCTTCAACATCCGGTTTTGTGTCTGTGTCACCTTCATCTTGTGAAGGGTATGATGTGGACACAGTCACCAGATGCGTGGCTGATCTAGGCTCTGACATGGCCGAGCCTATCTCCCCCGTGCATCCATCATCTAGCGTAGATTTGATTCTTTGTGAGGAATCAGTGCTTGACTTTCATCCAAGCACCATTCCTTCCCCTGTTGTGCATTCTACTACGCTCGTCTCCGACGACATTGTTGATGATGTGTCGCAAGATGAGGCTGGCGATCTATGTATTGTGCCTACTCCTATGGAGGAGGACAACCTTCTAGGTGAAGAGGAGCTTTCCTCAGCACCGGTGGAGGAAGTCCAAATCCCAGGCATGGCCCTTGTTGATCCCGCCGAGCCTTGTAGCATTGATGACAATGCAAACATTATTTTACTTTCCCAACCTATTGGGAGTGAGTCCGGGACCACTCCTCCGCTTGATTGTTATTTATGTTCTTCTTCTCTTTTATTTCTTGACCCCCTTTCTTCTATATCTGAGCCTGTGCAGGTTGAGTTTTCGCAGGTACTTCAGGAGGACTTGGAGCATTCTGCTCAAGTCAATGATGAGTGTATCCTCTCATGTGAGGAGGTTGACCCCCCCCTCCATAGAGGAAGCCTCATTCATTGCCTTTTCCTCCTGCTGTCACCCTGAAGACGATACCTTGCTAGGCAAGGATTTATTTTGTGGTGAGATGAGTGAGGACCAGGCCTCCTCCTCTTCTTATTTCCTATTTCCTCTACCTGTGCTGCGCAGGTATTATTATACAGGTAGAGGGGTAACTGTTTTATCGCCGTATCGGTACCGGCCACCGAAACGGATAATGGAACAGTTACCTGTGCACTTTTTATTCCATAGGCCTATAAGCTAGAACTGTACAAATGTCAAATAAGTCGTGCTGGGAAGACAATAACCCCAGTACTTATCTTAATTTTCTTGCATTGTATTTTTCGTTAAGTAGAATAGTTAGTTAAATTTCAATTCAGTTTTAGCTTTTCTATTTTCTTTTTATTTTTGCGGAGCTTACCCCTGCAGGACATTCCTATGGAAGGCGGTGGTCGTGATTCTTCGTATGGCGGAGGTGCGGCCTGGTCATACGCGTCTTCTGGTATGCTCACTTGCTGAACATTGGGTACCCTCTTCCCCTAACTTTGTTTTAGAATATCTTAATGCATAGTTTAAGTCCGGGGGAGAGTAGTTGTGTTTACCCGCTCACGTGCACACTGCATATGCATACTCGAAGCTTTTATTGATTTATTTTGTTCAGATCATTGCAACACACACCACTTGCACCCACTTGAGCGTATGCTTAGCTGTTTGCGTGCCGCAAGTTAAACTCACTTCGTGAGTAAGGTTCGGGCAAATCATTGTGCTGACCTTTAAATTATATAGTGAAGTAATATGTTGACTTCGGTGTTCCTAGTCTAATGCTTTTGTGAGCATGGAGATTTGTGTAGATTAGATTCCTTTTTATACTATTAGTCTTATACATTTCTATTAGTGTAAATAATGTTTGCTCTACTCAAATGGTGAATCCGGTTGGAATCAAAAGGTAGTATATGGGTGTGTGTAAATTATCGCTAGACGTGTATTGCTTGTGCCGGGAGGAAGGATAACCTTTCTCGGTGACTAAGAACTCGCCCCAAGCGATTCTTGAAACATTGACATTGGATAATTCTGTTGCGCAAGAATGGCGTAGGCCATCATTTTGGCCCGGTTGAGCTTTTGTGCCAATCCTGATATCTTATCCTCGTTAGCCCATTTGTGCCTACCTCATCCCTTTGATTCAGCCCCACATTTTATTCCACCCAAAACCAAAAAGCCGATCCTAGTCACATACCCAAAGCTGAGCTTTAGCTGTTTTCAAATTTGTATTTTGGAATGTTGCTGTGGTGATGTTAAACTTGCAGATGTGGTTGTACTCCCTTGAACATTTGCTGAATTTAAAAAAATATATAATTAGAAAAAGAAATGAAAAAAAAATGAAAAAAATGAGAAGGAGTTTAATTGAAAATCTCTTTGAGATATGTATTTTGGAGTAGGCGGTGCACATACCCATGCGTTCAAATCCAAGTCTGGGGGTGTGGTGCATCCGCGTATTTTTGTTGCTGCGGGGATAGAGTTATTGTTTAAGCTCATTTGGGTTAGGTGCTTTAAGCCGTCCTGTTTATCATTGTTTACCTCACTGTAACCCAAGCCCCATGAAAAACCTGAAGTCCTACCGACTCACGCTCTGAACTAATCTAGTGCTGTGGAGAGAATGTGACCGGGCGAGCGTATGGTCTCCGACACCGATGGATTTCGGTGGAGTTTGTCCCAAACCCCAGCTTGGGCAATGCTCATCTCAGCGTGTATTTTACTTTCTCCGTATGCGTGACCGATTGACTCACCGTGATTCACCTTTATGAGTAGTAGTAATATTTATTTACTCCATTAGAAATATATAAACTGATATGAGGTAAAATAATTTCTTATTTCTTAACCGGACTAGGCATACATATATATATAAGAGGTAACTCTAAACCCAATATCTAACACTCCCCCTCAAGTTGGGTCGTGGAAACTTTCCAGACCTAACTTGTTACATATGAAATTCATTCTGACCCCAGTAACTCCTTTCGTGAGAATATCAGCAACTTGGTCTCCAGTCTTCACATGGCTCAAGGAAATAAGACCTTCTTCATACTTCTCTCGTACGAAGTGACAGTCAACCTCGATGTGCTTCGTGCGTTCATGAAACACAGGATTGGTTGCTATCTGTATTGCAGCTTGATTATCGCACCATAACAGAGTTGGGTCATGAACAGGGTATCCGATTTCACAAAGAGTCTGTCTGATCCACATGATCTCAGCAACAGTGTGCGACATAGCCCGATACTCTGCCTCGGCACTAGATCTGGCGACAGTGGTCTGCTTCTTGCTCTTTCAGGAGACAAGGTTTCCCCCCATAAATATAGTAAATCCTGTGGTAGACTTCCGAGTGGCTAAACAACCTGCCCAGTCGGAGTCACAGTAAGCCTCTATATTGGAATGACCACGATTCTTGTACGATATTCCTAGACCAGGATCCTTCTTTATGTACCTGACAATGCGGAGAACAGAGTCCCATTGAGAGATAGTTGGGGTGGCCATGAACTGACTGACCTTACTCACAGCACATGCAATATCTGGGCGAGTCACAGTAAGGTAGTTAAGTTTTCCAACTACTCTACGATACTTCTCTGGCGAATCAAAAGATTTGCTCTCGGCATGAAGGCTCTTTTCTCCTGGTTCAAGGGGAGAATCCATAGGGCGGCAGTCAGACATTCCAAGATCAGATAACAAATCAAGGGAATATTTACGTTGAGAAACAAAGATAGAGTCGTCATGATCAGTAACTTCAATCCCAAGGAAGTATCGCAACAGCCCTAGATCTTTGGTTTGGAAGTTGGAGTGTAAGAACGCTTTGAGATCGGCTATCCCTTTAGGATCACTACCCGTGATGACAATATCATCAACATAAACAATTAGGAGCACAGTACCAACTGAGGAGTTCCGATAAAAGAGAGATGAGTCTTTAACACTTTTGGTAAGGCCGAATTTGGTGACAACAGACCGAAAGCGAGCAAACCACTGGCGCGGGGATTGTTTCAACCCATATAAGGAGGCAAGGAGACGACACACCTTGTTACGCTCCCCCTCAGCAACGAACCCAGGTGGTTGTTCCATATACACCTCTTCCTCCAAGGACCCATGAAGGAACGCATTCTTGATATCCAACTGATGGAGAGGCCACCGGTGAGTGGCTGCAAGAGAGATCACGATCCGAATAGAGGACATCTTGGCAACAGGTGCAAACGTTTCCTCATAATCCACGCCATAAGTTTGGGCATAACCTTTGACAACAAGGCGGGCTTTCAAGCGAGCAAGAGAGCCATCAGCATTGGCTTTAACAGAATAGATCCATTTGCAACCAATAACGCGCTTTCCAGGAGGCAAAGACACAAGTTCCCAAGTATTATTCAGTTGAAGTGCCGTCAATTCCTCTTGCATAGCAGTCATCCAGCCAGGATGAGTTTTGGCCTCCCCAACCGTTGAGGGAATGGTGTACTGATCCAACATCAAGTGAAGTGCGGTATGAGAAGCAGACAACCCCTGATAAGAGCTCACATAGAGAGGTCTATTCTGGCAAGTCCGACTTCCCTTTCGGAGAGCAATAGGAAGCTCGGTACTAGCCAGAGGTGGAGCGGCATGCACTTCATTTTGGTTCAGGTCCTCACTTGCAGGAGCAATCTGAGGAACAGTAGTTGTGCCATCAATGGTTGAGGTAGGCTGAGATGGTGGTATTTCAGTTCTGTCAGAAGTGCGACGAGAGTAGATTTGTCCCCAAAGGGGGCACAATATGTCAGTCGGAGAGACGAGAGCAGAATCAGGACGAGGAACTAGCATCTCATCGAGAGAGGGATCAGAGGATGAAGTGCGAAGGGGAGAGCCAGTGGTACGATAAGAGTCAGATTCGAGGAAGACAACATCTGAAGAAATGATATATTTGTGAAGTTCTGGAGAATAACAGCGATATCCCTTGGTAGTCCGAGAGTATCCAAGGAAGATACACTTCAAAGAGCGAGGATCAAGTTTGGAAACGGAGGGACGAGCATCCCGGACATAACAAACACACCCAAAGACCTTGAAGGGTAGAGGAGGCCCCGAGTGGTCGGGATAGAGGATGTGATAAGGTGTCTCCCCCTGAAGTATATGAGTAGGAAGATGATTAATGAGATGGGCAGCGGTAAGAACAGCATCTCCCCAAAAGTGTTTGGGAACATGCGTATGATGAAGGATAGCCCGGGTTACCTCAAGAAGGTGGCGATTTTTCCGTTCGGCAACCCCGTTTTGTTGGGGGGTATCAGGGCAACTGGTTTGGTGTATGATACCTTTGTCGGAAAGAAAGCTAGACATGGACTGGGACATGTATTCCCTCCCATTATCAGTACGAAGACATTTCAGACGAACAGAAAATTGAGTGAAAATTTCATTCACAAATGTTGAAAAATAGATAGTAATTCAGAGCGATTTTTCATTAAGTAAACCCAAGTCATGCGAGAAAAATCATCAATAAAGGTAACATAATATCTGTGTCCTAACAACGTAGGGACAGGACACGGTCCCCAGACATCAGAGTGAAGTAAATCAAAAGGTGCAGAAGCACGAACATCTACACGAGGTACACAGCTAACTCTATGGAGTTTAGCAAACAAACACGACTCACAGCTGAGATGGGAAACGTTCCCAAACTCAGGATACAAACGACGCATGACCTGCATAGAAGGATGACCATGACGGTAGTGGAGGTCCAAGAGTTTGGCCGAAGCAGCAGAACAGGCAATGTGGGAAACTTCATCCAGAACATAAACACCACCACGCAGCTTTCCTCTACCAATAATACGGCTCGTCGACTGTTCCTGAAAAATGCAACCAGAAGATGTGAAGATAGCAGTACAGTTTAAATCACGAGTAAGCTTACTAATGGACAATAGGTTGTAAGCAGATTGAAGAACATGAGCAACCGAGGATAGAGGCATATCCGGTGTCACATTGCAGCTGCCAAAGCCAACAATAGGAACCGTGGATCCATCTGCAACAGTAATGGAAGACCCACAATGGGTATGATACGAATGCAAGATACCTGAAGAGCTAGTCAGGTGATCAGAGGCTCCAGAATCTGCCAGCCACTGAACTGGGCGTTGGGTGGTCTGGGAAGTGCAGGCAGGCTGAATAGTCTGGGCCACAGCAGCACTATGAGGTGGAGAGGAAATTGGAAGTGCCTGCAGGCGACGATAATCCTCCTCAGAGATCTGGACCGTGTGGTGACCCGGAGGAGCCGGTGTCGAGTCGGCAACGTGAGCAGATCGAGGTGAAGCTGACGAGGTTTTGGCCGCCCAGTCTGGCTTCCCATGCACGAGCCAGCACGTATCCCTTGTGTGACCACGACGTCCGCAATGAGTACAATGTCGCGTATCAGTCTCCCGACCACGTCCAGAACCAGACCGACCACCCCGGCTAGTGCCCCTTCCCCCTCGAGAGGCCAGCGCAATTGACTCGCTGGAGGAAACATGTAGAGCAGCAGGAGAAGCGGAAGAGCCCGCTTTAGTCAGACGATGGTACACACTAGCAGTCTGCAAAGTAGAAGGGCTCGCAAGCATTTCCGTTCTTGTTGTTGAGAAATTTGGATCAAGTCCGTTCAGAAGCCAGATGAGAACTAAATGCTCACGTTGAGCCTGATGTCCTTCACGGGTAGAGGGGATCTCCCAAAGATCCAGGATTTCATCGGCAAGAACCTTCCATTCGGCGAAGTACTCAGTGACAGGACGAGCTCCTTGTCGTAGCTCAGCCATCTTGGGAAAGAGTTCACCAAGACGAGAGAGGTTGTTAGCTTGAGAAAACATCATATGCAGGGTGTCTGAGTGGTGCTGGTGGCCGAGTCCCCCATGGCAATGGCAGGAACCTTCAATAGTCAGCAGGAGGCATCAAGGAACAGTGCCCGGAGACGGCATCGCAGTAGCAGCGCTCGATGTTCGACATCAGCATAGCAGAGATCTTCAGCAGGACGACAGCAGGATGACTGCAGCTTCGACGGGAGGACGACAGCAGGACGACTGCAGCTTCGACGGGAGGACGACTGGAGGACGACAACAGGACGACTGCAGCTTCGACGGCTTCAGGTGACAACAGGACGACAGCAGCAGATCTTCAGGTAGCAGCAGCGGCTTCGACGACGTACGGCATCTTCAGCGACGGCAGGACGGGAGGCGTCGGCTTCAGGAAGTAGTGACGGCAGGCGGCATCATCGGCGGTGCGCCTCCGTCTAGGGCACGGGAGGAACCAGACGGCTAGAAGAGAGAGAGGCGACGAGGACGAAGAGATCGAGTCGAGCGCGAGCGAACGAGCGGAGAGCGGCGAGCGACCGAGCGGAGAGAGCGAGTCGAGCGCGGCGGCGGCTGTGGGAGAACCCTAGCGGAGAGAGCGATGCTCTGATACCATGGTATGAGGTAAAATAATTTCTTATTTCTTAACCGGACTAGGCATACATATATATATAAGAGGTAACTCTAAACCCAATATCTAACATAAACTATGTGAATAATTAGAAACCCTATCTACTATTTCTCTATGCACTTGAGCATGCGACTTCGCATGGTACTCCTCGATGTAATTTTAAGCTAGCTATTTATTTTTCCCCGCCTGCTTAGGATGTGTTTGCTCGGGACGTGCAAACAGGTAAGTCTGGGGGTGTGATGAGTCCAGTTTATATAGTGAATTCCGGACTCATCTGGGCTAGTTTTCATGCACATGCACTTCACTTTAGGCCTATATTCAATTCTATTTGATCACGTTGCCCATTTCATTTCTTAGTGCACATTTATGCCCATCTTGGTGTGATTTCATGTATTTCTGTGGTCTAGTATATTTTCATGCAGGTCCAAGGGTTGTGCGACACTCGGGATGGGTTCTGGGGGATTTTCGGTCGAAAAAGCCACTGGTCGTGCGTTTTCCTTCTCGCACGACCAGGCGCACGACCATTGGTCGTGCGTTAATTCCCGTCCCTGATTGAGCCCTGATTGAGCGACAGCGCACGATCATTGGCCTTCTTCGCGCACGACCACTGGCCGTGCGCCACTGACTGTGCGATTTTGTGCAGATCTGGCTATGCTACAGGTTCTTCGCGCACGATCAGAGGCATTTCTTCGCGCACGACCATTGGTCGTGCGCCGTTGACCGTGCACGTTGTTTATTTCTGCTCCGTCTATAAATAGAAAGACGCGATTTTAGGTCGGGGATCACTGCCAGACCGCCGTTTTCCGCCTATTTTGGGGGGTTCCGACTACTCCAGCGCCGCCCACCTTAGGGAGGATCTCCGGGCAAGCTTTCAACGCCAAATCTTCGCCGGAGCTTCCTCTCGGCCATCTCCTTCATCCAAGAGCTTCAAGAAGGGAGTCAACCTAGCCTTCTTCTTCAAGATTGGAGCAGCTTGTGATCATTCCTCTGGTTCGTGACACGAAGAAGACGGGTCCACTGGAAGGTAGTGACACCCTTCTCTACCCCGGACGCAATTGAGGACCGAGCTTGGACGCGGATTGACAACCCGACGATTCCTTCCGTGAATCCTCAACAAGACTTCGGAGTCGGTCGATTTCGCACACTCACCTCCTCTTGTAGTTGATAGTTTAGTTGGATTTCTTATATGTTTGATGAAGTATACTTTTATTTGTTAACATTAGTATGAAATCATGTCTATGTGATTGAGTAATCTTGTTATATTTTCATTTGAGGTGTGCCCTGTGATGTGGATTGTTTGTTGTGTTGTGTCGCCCTAACAATTGTTAGTGGTGTGCTTTGCGAAGAGGTGCTTGCGACCCTCATTCCGCCGCTCTCTCCACCCCATCCGCTAGCCTACTCGTCCATCCGCCTAGCGATTCGGTGCATTGCGGCCCGTGTAGCCTTCCATCTCGCCTGGCGAAGCAGTGCGCTCAAGGCCTGCATAGGAGTAGTCGTAGCTATTTTATTTTGTTTTCCGCAATCCAAACCAAGCCTCCCGCAATCCATCCGACCTTAAGGATTTCAATCTCAAGTCCTCCTCATTAGTCGACCCCACCTTACTGTGTTCCTTCCGAGATCGATACTTGGGGATTCATTCCCATTTTATATTACTTGAACGATCGGTACACTGCCGTTTAGTGCCGCAGTCGAGCTACCGCCTATAGCGGTGTGCGAGATTTGTGCATCACTCATAGGGGCAATATATAGGACTTACATAGACACATTAACTCACATACACGATATGGGACTAAACTCACTCATACATAAATATACTAATACTAATAAACTCAACTCAAACAACAACAGCCAGGTGTTCTAACATAGAAGGGGCCTAAACCCATTTTTAAGAAGGTTATTAGCAAGGTGGTATGGTGGATATTTACTACCATCACGAGGGGTACTGTTGCAAGATTAATGATTTACTTAATTTTCTTTATCGTCTAGGTTATATTTGGAAGAATTTATGGTGTTTACACTTCTTTGTATAAATATTTTAGACATGTCTATTCATGTCATGGTTGCTCGGTGAATAAATCATACTTGTGAATCATACTCTATTTGATTTTATAATCAACTCCACTTTTTTCTTAGTGCAACCAAACAAACCGGCTTTGTTAGGCTCCAGCTTTCAGTCTGTTCATTAGGTAGGAAAAGAAATCAGTAAAAGTGAATTTTGATGGAAAACTGTTACGCCTCCGAACATGACACAGTTCTTAGGGCGTACCTACGACCGACGGCGCAAGGCGAAGACAGGCGGCAGTGGGGCTGAACCAAGATGGTTCAGCCACCACTCTCTAATCCGGGCGGACTGGGGCTGAACGGAGGGGCCGGCCGGCCCCTCTTGGGCCTGGGTATATTTATACATGGGGCTCTCCCTCTTGGGGGATGCATGAACACTCAAGGTATTTCTTCTTCTCCTTCCTAACCCTAATCTCTTTTAGTTCTCCCATAGTCTTCTTCTCTCTAGCTTTCTCCTAACATTTGGTATCAGAGGATTCGTCCTTCGGCCATGGTGAATACCCGCTCGCAAGAAGAGGGCAACCGGTTGGAAACCCTAGAGGAAAATTACGTCGGGTTGACGGATTCGGTTGTTGCCATCGAGGAAGAGATGAGTGCGTCCATGCAACGATTGGAAGAACGAATCGACGCTCGCATGGAAGAACTCAAAGCCTTGTTATCGCAAAGTCTAAGAGGGAAGGCGACGACATGTGAGGAAGTCGGCGGTGCGCAAAAACAAGTTGCCGAATCCTACGAGTCGCAACATCTCGCACCGCAAGCGAGAGAGGCGGCCGATCCAGCGCACGGGGGTGCAGGTTCCAGCGGATCGGGGGGGGGGGGGGGGGGGGGGGGGGCAGCGCAGGCGGCGACACATATGCTGGCTGGGGAGTACGCGGGGTATCGCCAGGGACGGGATCCGCCCTGATCGGCACAGCGCATGCTGGCGGTGAGCAGGGTGGATCCGGATGGGTCCCAGGCGTGCTGGCAGGAGGTGCGGGGGGTCTTCTACCCCAGCAGCGCGGCATCGGCCCTCCAGAGGGCTACGGAGCTGGCGCTCCTTGGGGCGGCCAACCATACCCAGCTCCTCCGTAGGGCGGCCAGCCATATCAGGGCTATCCAGGCGCAAACATCGGCCCTATGGAGCCGAGACGACCATCATGGAATAGGCAAGGCCCGGACTGGCAAGGGCAAGCAGCCCCACGTGCATACATGCCTCCGAAGTTGACGCGCATGAATTTTCCAAGGTTCCATGGACGGGATGTTCTGGAATGGGTGCAGAAGGCCGACCTTTTCTTCAATTATCAAGAGGTTCCGAAGGGTCAATGGGTGCAACTAACATCTTTCCACTTGGAGGATGACGCTTTCCAATGGACGCAGTGGTTCCTGAGGGGCAAGAACTATGTGTCTTGGGCTGATTTTGTGGAAGGATTCACCGCCAGATTTGGGTCCCTGGAGTACGAGGATGTTGAGGCCCTCCTACAGAAGCTGCGTCAGAAAGGAATAGTGATGGAGTATCGGACAGAGTTCGAAAAATTGGCGAACCGGGTACACTGGGAGGAGAAGACGCTGTTCAGTTGCTTTGTATTGGGACTGAAGGACCACTTACGTGATGAGGTCCACGTCTATATGCCCCGCAGTCCGAACCATGCCATTAGTTTGGCCCGCATTCAAGAGGAGCGCTTCAAAAGGCAACGTAGCCGCACCATGGGGAGACCTACAACTACCCTGACCACCGTCATGAAGGAGCAGCCGACGGTCGGCAAACCGAAGGTGACACGATTATCCTGGGCCGAGCTGCAGGCGCGGAAGGAGAAAGGACTATGCTTCAACTGCGACGAAAAGTTTGTGCCCGGGCACACCTGCCAGAAGATACAAGTTTATATACTACATGAGGATGTGGAGGACAAGCTTCCCCGGGAGTCAGAGTTGGAGGAGGACTTGGATCTTACCGAGTTTGGTGTATCCCTACAGGAGATGGAAGGATTCAGCGCCCCCTCACCATGCGGATTGCGGGAAAGGTCATGAAGGAGAAAGTGATGATCTTGGTAGACAGTGGGAGAACCCACAACTTTATCCACCCCGAGGTGGCACATCGGGTTGGACATGTGATTGATAAGGGGGCCGCCTTTCATGTTATGGTGGCAGATGGGAGCAAACTTCAGTGCGAAGGAGTTATGAAGGGGGTGGAGCTACGGATACAGGGGTACTCCGGGCGCACAGACATCTATCTTCTACCTATCCGAGGATCGGACATGGTGCTCAGGGTCCAGTGGTTGCAGCAACTGCGAAGGGTTACCTTTGACTGGGACTAGATGACAATGGAGTTCTTACAGCATGGAAAGCAGTACTGTCTGGGGGACCTAAAATCCGCTCCGATGAAGGAGACTTTCCTTCGGAGTTTGGAACGCCTAGAGAGTCAGGGCAACACGATGGCAGTGATTATGGAGGTTACACACACCCCTACCGCTCCTCCGGTTGTTCCAGTTCAGATGCAGGCGCTTCTGGCCCAGTATGTTGATATTTTTCAGGCACCCTGCGCACATCCACCGCCACGATTAAGAGATCATCAGATCCAGCTCAAGACGGGCGCGGAACCCACCAACATCTGACCGTACCGCTACCCGTACATCCAGAAGGCCGAGATAGAGCGCAGTGTCAGGGAAATGCTTACCACCGGGATCATCCGCCCCAGTACTAGTTTCTTTTCATCCCCCATCATTCTGGTCAAGAAGAAGAATGGGACGTGGCGATTTTGTGTGGATTACCGAGGCCTGAACAGTTCAACTATTAAGGATAAATTCCATATCCCCCTGATAGAAGAACTGTTAGACGAACTGCACAGTGCTCGCCTCTTTACCAAGCTCAACCTACGGTCAGGCTACCATCAGATTCGGATGCGCGAGGACATATACAAGACAGCTTTCCGCACACATGATGGCCACTATGAGTTCCTGGTGATGCCATTTGGACTCACCAATGCCCCGTCCACGTTCCAAGCCATAATGAACAAGATCTTTCGCCCTCAGCTCCGCCGATCAGTGCTGATTTTTTTTGATGATATCCTCATCTATAGTACCAATTGGGAGGACCATTTGGCTCATGTCGAACATGTTTTCACCATCCTCCGCCAACATCAACTCTACGCCAAGCAGTCCAAGTGTTCGTTCGGGCAGGAAGAATTGGAGTATCTGGGACATTTGGTCTCCGCTAGCGGCGTCAAAGACGATCCCAAGAAGATTGAGAGCATGATATCATGGCCTCGCCCTCTCACGGTCCGAGCACTACGAGGCATCCTGGGACTTACCGAATATTACCGGCGATTTGTCAAGGATTATGGCAAGATCGCCCGCCCGCTGACTCAACTATTACAGAAAGACGCCTTCCAATGGTCGGATGAAGCAGAAGAGGCATTCCAGGCCCTTAAGAGGGTCATGACGACCACTCCAGTTCTCGCGCTCCCGGTTTTCAACAAGGAGTTTGTGCTTGGAAACCGACGCCTCCAGTGTGGGCATCGGCGCGGTATTGATGCAAGATGACAGGCCACTGGACTTTTACAGCAAGGCATTGACCCCCCGTACCCCGGGGCTTTCCACGTACGAGAAGGAGATGTTGGTCATCATTCATGCGGTGGCGGCCTTACTTGTTGGGGAGACACTTCAAAATCCATACGGACCATCAAAGCCTCAAACACTTCCTGGAACAACGGGTCTCCTCCCTGCTTCAACAGAAATGGGTGACGAAACTGTTGGGATATGATTATGAGATTCTTTACAGGCAGGGCAAAGAGAACGCGGTTGATGACGCCTTATCCCGCTTACCAGCGAGCTCCCTCACCCAACTTTCGGGTCCCCTGCTCGACTCGTTGGATGATATTCAGGAGGAGATCATGCGGGACCACTACCCCGGGCTACCAGCTGCTGAATGACAGACTTTATTATTAGCACCGAGTGGTCGTTCCACCAAATTCTTCCTGGAAGACAGTGATGCTGCACGAGTTCCACTCATCCCCGACCGACGGTCACGCGGGCATTCTCCGAACTCTTCAATGGGCACGGGCGAACGCATTTTGGACAGGATTACGACGCGACGTCCAACAGTTTGTGCAGCAGTGTGAGACATGCCAACATCAGAAGTATGAGACGACGTCTCCAGCCGTCCTACTTACACCTCTCGAGATCCCCCACCATATCTGGGAGACAGTATCCATGGATTTTATCGACGGGTTGCCCAAGTCCCAGGGCAAGACAGTTATATTGGTCGTGGTCGACAAACTATCCAAATATGGACATTTCCTGGCTTTGAGCCACCCGTACACCGACGAGTCCGTCGCCAATCTCTTTGTCCGAGGAATTGTCCGACTCCACGACATACCGCGCGCCATCATCTCTGATTGGGATCCGACATTTGTGGGCAAATTCTGGCGGGAACTGTTTCGATTATAGGGGACTTGCCTGCGCTTCAGCACAACGAATCACCCCCAGACGGATGGCCAGACGGAGGTTCTCAATCGAGGGGTGGAAACTTATCTTCGCTGCTTCGTGATGGATGAGCCGCGGACATGGACCAGTTGGCTACATTGGGCTGAATATTGCTACAACACATCCTACCATTCCGCCAGCAAACTGACCCCATTTGAGATCGTTTATGGCCGTCCTCCTCCCTCACTGAGCAGCTATGAACCGGGCAGCACAACATTACCGGCCGTGGACCGGGCACTCCAGGACCGGGACCGAACTATAGCCACATTGCGTGAGAATCTCCGCATTCGCACAAAATCGCATGAAGACCCAAGCAGACAAACATCGCAAGGAACGGGAGTTCGCAGTCGGCAATGAGATCTTCCTCAAACTCCGACCATACCGGCAAGTGTATGTGGGCCGCAGGACGAACCAGAAATTGGCGCCTCGCTACTATGGGCCCTTTCGTATTGTTCGTCGTGTGGGTCCTGTCGCCTACACCCTAGCTCTTCCTGAAGGGTCGCGAATTCATTTGACTTTCCATGTATCCTTAAACCAAAGATAGACGACACAATTCAGGCCAGCCCTTTCCTTCCCGAAGCAACGGTATCGGGCGAGCTGCGACCGATACCCGAAGAGATCTTGATGCTCAAATGAAAACAGCGGGGTACCAAGTACTTACCGGAGCTCCTGGTCAAGTGGAAACACATGTCAGAAGCACACAATACTTGGGTTGATCTGTTGGAATTCAAGGAACTCTACTCGGACTTCCACCTTGAGGACAAGCTGATTCTTGATGGGGAGGGGAATGTTACGCCCCCGAACATGACACAGTTCTTTGGGCGTACCTACGGCCGACGGCGCAAGGCGAAGACAGGCGGCAGTGGAGCTGAATCATCCGGTTCAGCCCCTACTCTCTAATCCGGGCGGACTAGGGCTGAACCGTACCGGTTCAGCCCCATGGGAGGGGCCGGCCGGCCCCTCTTGGGCCCGGGTATATTTATACTCGGGGCTCTCCTCTTGGGGGATGCATGAACACTCAAGGTATTTCTTCTTCTCCTTCTTCCTAACCCTAATCTCTTTTAGTTCTCCCATAGTCTTCTTCTCTCTAGCTTTCTCCTAACAAAAACTAGAATAAAATTTCCTTGTTTGTCCCAAATTTGCTTCAGAAATGATGTTTTATGAAAGAAAATTCATACTAAATGAAGCCTTAGGTGTTTGAAAGGGAGGGAGGAGATGGAGACCGAATGCCCCAGAGATAAACGACACCTAAGCTCATCAACTCTGGTGGGAAAGGGAGCTGCACTTGACATTTTTTCCCATCCCCACCAGAGGCGGAACGCCACCGGAATAATTTCTTATTTGGGGTGCTTTCATCTCCCACCGCTGAGAACCGCAACGGAGCTCAAAGGGAAGGTAACAAGATAAACATAAGAAACCATACCTGAGCATACAGAGCTCGGAGTAGCTCATTCGCAAGAGCGCCTTGCTTAGGAGTGATGCAGTTAGTTGAAAGGAAATCTCCGAGATGCTTATGAAGAAGATAGAGGGCATATACATTGCTGAGGACTTGGAGCTTCTCCTGCACTCCATGTCCTTCTATGTCACCCTGAACCTTATCAATAAACCTGGGATATAGACAGTAATAAGAGTGAACAATTAGTAAACAATGAGGTAAAAAAAAGAAGTAATCAAAATGCAGAATGTTGGCAAATAACTTACTTAGAAACAATGATCAGCTCGCAGTGAGCCACGGCTGCCTCCACTAAATCAGCAGACATCTCAGAGAAGCCTGAGAAAGAGACAAATGTCAGCTAATCATTGGCCAAAGGAAATAGAATTAAGATTATTTTCCTAGTTTAAATAGAAACGAATTTCCAAATGTAACACATTAGTTTACTTAATTGAAAACCAATCAAATGTAGTTCCTTCTGCAATCTATTTAGCAAAGGAAAATTAATAAAGAAAGCCCCCACATGGACACCAAAATTTAAATCCCACATTTTGCACTTTGTTGGAGTCGAGAATCGGGCTCACAAACACTTAACGAACTAGAGAGAGATCAAGGGCCCGCGCTGCCTATAAATACGATCCACGTGTCACGACGTAGAGGTCTCATCGCACACCCAGGAGTGTATAGGAACTCCCCCTCTCAAATGAAGGCTAAGATGGGTTCGGGGAAGAGGCTATTGGGCTTGCTGGCTGTATGAGAGTAAGCTTGTGGGTCGTGAATGTCTTCTCTTTCCCGTACTCTTGGGTCGTATTTATATACAGCTCGGTCTAGTGAGGGGATACCATTTTTAGTGGGTGAACCATGTTCCCTGTAAAACTGATTGGGTAGCCCAGCGAGTTGATCCATAGTTGGGGCGAGTTGATGTTGCCTGGGAGAAGTCATCGGCGAGCTGTTGGAGAAGGTCAGGCGAGCTCCAGGCGAGTTCCCTGCGAGTTAAGTGGGCCTTCGTACATCTGTCATGGGTCAACGGTCAACCCTCCGATGTAAGTACTCGCAAAATAAGGGTTGTACACAATCCTCGTTTTTTATGATCTTGGCACGAGCACATAAAAACTGTCCAACCCAGTTAAGCGAGCTGTAAGTCAGCGAATTGGAGAACCTCCATAAATATCTGAGGGATCCGAGACCTATGCGTCATTGCTCGAACATTGTTAACGAGACGACTTTGTCGTCTGCTGATGACGTCGCTACCGTCGTCTTCTTCGCTTCTGTGGGTGCCTTGGTTCGCTGGGACAAGTCGGAGAAGAAGAGAGAAAGGAAGAGGGCCTCGAACCCGCCGGGTGAAGCGCTTCCTAGGGTCGGGAATGCTGCTGAGGTGGTCTCATCGACATCAAAGAAAGTCTCCTGCTCGATTGGGCCCACTCCTCCGAGGAAGAGTTCCCGGGTGGTTCCTCTTCAGCGCGTCAAAGAGGTGATTTTTTCATGTTTGCGGGTTGATGTTGAGTGACTTGTTGTCATAGTAATGTCTTTTTTGTGCTTTGCAGACGCTGAGGCGAGCCAACTTTGGAGATGTTGGGGCTGTCATGGACCTGATGACCTTGGATTGCAACCTTCTCGATGTTGCTTCTCAGAGTGCTCCCACGGTCCAGGGGAGTGAGACCGTGTCTCCGATCACCACTCCCTCAGGTAGGCGACCTAGCGACTAAAGGTCAATGATTGGATGCTCTCTTGCGAACTCACATCTCAGTCACGCATGAGATATTGACCTGCCCCTAGGCAACATGACTCTAAATCTGAGCCTCTGCTTAGCGAGTTGGTTTGTACTTCTGGATTGAGCGACTACGCTGGGTGGCGTAGTCACTAACCGACTTCTCATTTGCAGGTTCGCGCACGGTACCTTCCACTCCTCATGTCGTTGACCCAAGCGGTGCCCCTGCTCCGGATGAAGAAAAGGAGAGAAGCGAGAGGGTCAAGGGAAAGCGACTTGTTTCACCTGTCCCTACTGCCCTCGAGGAGAAAAGGAGCAAGGAGTGAGCCACAAAGCGTAGGAGTGAGTTTGACGACAACAATTCCGACTCGCATCCCCTCTACAACATATGGGGTCTAAGGGATATGACATCGTTGGCGAGCCCCTGGTTTTCTGGGTGAACGACTAGAATTGGACAGCATCAGTACCCGCCTGCCATCCTGGATCGAAGACAGCGAGCAAAACGATGACGCCTTCAATGTCTTGTTCCCGCTTTACAGGCTGGATAATGCCGAGGTATTGTATAGAGCGTCCCCTCGCAACCTCGCTGATCAAGGCTCGCAGGCTATGTTGCGGGCTATTGAGCTCATCGAATGGCGAGAGCCAACCTGGAACTTAGCAAGAAGCTCGCAAAGTCTGAGGAGGCTCGCGTCGAGGCAGAGAAGAGATATGTCAAGGTGGGCGAGGATTATGATAAGGCCAAGAGCGAGGTCCTAGTACCGTCTTCTACACATTTCCTACTATACTTCTGATGCGGGCTCTTTTAAACGACTCAATAACTTGTGCGCGCCTTGTGCAGAAGTGTCAGCTTCTCGCCGTTGAGATGGTGTTGAAGGCTGAGTAGGCCCTCACGGATTGCCAAAAGCAACTCGAGGAGGCCCAAATCCATCTCATCCAGGCCGAGTACAGGTCTGCCTCAGGCGAGCTGAACGTGGTGCAGCTCATGACTCCTCACAAGGAGATGTCGCTGGCTGCTGGCAGGGTGATCCTGAGTCGCCTGCAGAAGAATCGTTGGCTCGTCCTAGAGCAAATGACCGTGACTGTGAAGGACTTCCTTCCATAGCTCTTCCCAGAGAGCGGGTCACCCTCATCCTCCAGCTCGGGCGATTCATCCTCCTCTTCGAGCGAGTCGAGCTCCAGTAGCAGCGAGGGGCAGAGCAAGCCAATGCATATCTCTGACGTGTAGCTCGAGGTCGCGAGCTCTTTTTTGTTTCCATTTTTTGTTGTAGAGACGGTACAGGCATAGATGCAAATGTAATTTTGACCAACACAGAAATGAAAGAATTTTTGTTTTGGTACTATGCTTATTCATGTGTAGAACTCGTGTAGGCTCTTAGGCTCGACGAGTTGAACTCGCGTCGCGTTGAGGCAGAGGAGAGATCTGTCAAGGTGGGCGAGGACTATGTTAAGGCCAAGAGCGAGGTCCGGGTACCTTCATCTACACATTTCCCCTATACTTGTGATGCGGGCTGTTTTAAATGGCTCAATAACTTGTGCGCGACTTTTGCAGGAGTGTCAGCTTCTCGCCGCTGAGATGGTGCCGAAGGCTGAGCAGGCCCTCGCGGACTGCCAAAAGCAACTCGAGGAGGCCCAAGTCCATCTCATCCAGGCCGAGTACAGGTCTTCCTCAGGCGAGGTGAACGAGGCGCGGCTCATGGCTCCTCGCAAGGAAATGTCACTGATTGTTGGCAGGGTGATCCTGAGTCGCCTACGGAAGAATCGTTAGCTCGTCCTAGAGCAAACGGGCGTGACTGCGAAGGGCTTCCTTCCATAGCTCTTCCCAGAGAGAGGGTCCCCCTCATCCTCCAGCTCGGGCGATTCTTCCTCCTCTTCGAGCGAGTCGAGCTCCAGTAGCACAAGGGGCAGAGCAAGCCGATGCCTATCTTTGACGTGTAGCTCGAGGTTGCGAGCTCTTTTTTGTTTTCATTTTTTGCTGTAGAAACGGTGCAGGCATAAATGCAAATGTAATTTTGACCAACACATAGAAATGAAAGAATTATTGCTTTGGTATTATGCTTATTCATGTGTAGAACTCGTGTAGGCTCTTAGGCTAGGCGAATTGAACTCGCGTAAGTTCTTAGGATCGATGCGTTGAACTCCCATATGATCTTAGGCTCGATGTGCTGAACTCGCGTAAACTCTTAGGCTCGAGGAGGAGTCGAACTCGCGTGCGAGGTCTCTGCATGGAAAGTGTTGCACATATATTCTTGGAGTATTGACACACTCCCAGACCATTCGCATTGAGGGCGAGATCAACCGGAGAATATGTATACGCGAGTTGCTTGTCGCGACGTCGGTCCAAGACAGGATAGATTCAACATACTCCAAGGCCATTCGCGAGAGGCGAGCTCAAGTGGAGGAGGACAAGCGAGTTGTTTCCATCAACCTTGCCTCAACGGAGTTCTCTATAATGTCCTTCCTCCTAACTCCTGCCTCGCGGTTAACGGGCAGAAGGGTACGAGCACCCGAAGAGTAAACAACCAACGTGCAGGGGGCTGATATCGGCTGACAATGCAAAGACTTGGATTTAGAGAAATGCACCCTGGGGCGTCGTCCGTTCACACGGTTAATGTTTTTCAGGAGATTGGGGGGTCATGCCCATCTAGGCAAAACTCCATAGGTATGTTATCTCGGTACGGGATATAATGCGTACGGATCAGGTATAGACAACCAACGTGCGTGACCGGTCTGTGAGTTTGCGAGGGAGCATCCAATCGCAGATAAAAAAAACCACTTCATTATTATTAAATAAACCAAGAATACATTGGGTGTTTATCTGTATATATGATTCATCCAAGGGGTTCACAAATACACATGAGGATGATTCTGCGTCATGCTCTGGTGCGGCAGGTACATGGGAGGAAGGCTCTACAGCTCGCTCTGGTGTGTCGAATACATGGGAGGAAGGTTATGTGGTGCGCTCCCGTGTCACTTCCCTGCCACTTGGACTCGATCCAGAGTACGACTCTCCTTCCAGAGTACGACTCTTACTTCATAAGATCGTGCGATCGCGACGCTCGTGGGTTGAAGTCGCTCTTGTGATAGATCATCTTCTTCAGGGGATGGATCTTTCCTAAGTCGTCAAGGAGTCTCCAAGAAGTCAACGCAACTTCCGAACACGAGGCGCAATGAACCCACAAAGTTTTCACCACCCAGCGGAGCTCCGCGGAGTCACCTCCGGTGACGAAGTGGCTTTGCATTCGCGAGGCACTGCGACCTGTCTCCCGCCCATCGTTATGCATCATGGTGCTTCTTTGCAGGTGTTTCCTCCTTAGACCAAGGTACATGCTCACTGCTCAAGGATGGTCGAAAGTTACTGGGCATGGGATTAGCAGCCACAGACACGTAAAGAACCAAAGAGAGATCGAGGGTTTGCGCTGCCTATAAATACGATCCACGTGTCAAGACGTCGAGGTCCCACCGCACACTCAAGAGTGTATAGAAACTCCCCCTCCCAAACATAACTCGAGATGGGTTCGGGGAAGAGGCTAGTGGGCTTGTTATAGGTGAGTAAGATTGTGGGTTGTGAATGTCTTCTCTTCCTTGTACCCTTGTATTGGATTTATAAGCAGCTGGGTCTAGTGGGGGGGGGGGGGGGGGGGGGGGGGGGGGTGCCCAGTTGTCAGTGGGTGAACCCTGCCCCTTGTAAACCTAATTGGGTTGTCGATAAGTTGATCCATAGCTGGGGCGAGTTATTGGGCCCGGGGAAGTCGGCGGCGAGTTGCTGGAGAAGGTCAGGCGAGCTCAAGGAGAGTTTCATGCGAGTTGAGTGGGGCCTCCGTACAATTGTCTTGGGGTCAACGATCAACCCTTCGTCGTCAGTACTATACTCACCAAATGTGGGTTGTACACCCTTCATAGAATATAAAGTTCACAAATTATTTAGAGGCTGTTCTATAAAAACATAAAGTGTTTTCTAATTTGTTTTTAATACAATTTAAAGTAATATTAAATTATTTGATATTTTTGTCATATTATGATGAAAAAATCTAGAATTAAAATTAAAAATAAAACTAAAATACTATGCACGGGGAATCAGTGCCCACTCCGCTAGTTTAGCAACAAAAAACTAATCAGAGTGTAAATAACAAACTCAAGTTTCAAAGTTCTATAATAGATGAACATGAGAAAGGAGATGATTGAGAAAATGAATTGATCTTCTTTTGGGATGTTTTCTTTGCTAATATTTTGAGCACAATTAGCGGCTAACATAAACATATCAAGGGCAGCAAAAAATATAATAATAATGCTTCGCATACGACAAAATCGTGTGGCTACTGATGGTGTTGTCGGTGCTTGAACACTACACACAAGAAACATCTGTGACGGTCAAAATAGTGCTGCCGCGGTCGAATGCCATGCACGGAGAACTCGTGCCCATTCCGCCCGTTAAGCAAAAGAAAAATAGTCGGAGTGTAAATAACAAACTCTTTGAGTTTCAAAGTTCAATAATAGAGGAACATGAGAAAGGAGAAAATTGAGATAGAGAAGAAAGTGACCTTCTTCTGGGGTGTTTGCTCTGTTAATATTTTGAGCACAATTAGCAGCTAACCTGACTGCCCTAGCTTCAAATACCTCCAGGATGACAGAAGGGTTCAACCAGTCCTCCGCTGAACAAGAAGCACAGCGAGTCTCATTTTACATACCAAATAGGTAAAGTTTAATAGAAAATTAAAATTTACATACTTAAAGCTATGTGAAACAGCACAAACCTTTTTGAACATTGCATTTGCATTGCAACAAGTATTCTGCATTTGCAATGTAACTAGCAGTGCCTGAGGGCTTCCTTCCTGATCCCAACTGAGAAACAATCTTCATAAGAAACCTTGCTACCTGCAGATTTCATAGCATAAGAAAGTTCATTCACTTCATACTACACCTAATATTTATACTTTTTAAAGACCGTTATATTTGCATGGAACCATCAAATATTTAAATAACGTTTCAAATAGTTGAGCTTTGCAACTGAATGTAAACTAGGATGATGGTATGGGCTTCTTTTGCCGGGTATCGATGGAGGCGGGGATACAGGGACAAGCCCTAGAATGGTGGAGGAGAAGAGAGAAGATGAAACCCTAAAGGGTGGAGGAAGGAGAGAACTTTAGGGGAAGAGAGGAAGCCCTAAAAGGGAGACTTGGAAGAAACTTTCTCATTCATTGATTAGTTCTCTTACATGAATCAATGGGTTTATATAAGACCCCCAATAACATGGGTGTAAATAATCCGAAGACATAAAACATAGCGGACTCGATGCGATTAATAAAACGAAATGACTCGACTAGTACATTTGACTCGATATAATAACTTGAATCGACGCGACTAATAAAACGACACGACTCGACTAATACATTGGACTCGATATAATAACTTGACTCCAATAATGATAATAAAACTAGATAAATGTTATGGATAGAATCCATAAAATCTCATCCGTCCTCGAAATCGAGCTTGCCCTCAAGCTCGAACTTCGCATGGACGGTTGAGTCATCTGGCATCTTGATCTCCCGCCAGAATAGTGTCTGGTAGTGCTTCGTGTCTGCGATGGCATCTGCGAGGGGCGGCGACGCCGTCGGAACAACGGGCAACAGAAGGAATGTGGCAGAGGGGCTGGAGGGGCGGTGGTGAGCAACAGATGCAAGAAGGCCGGAGGGGAAAGGGTCGGCGGCAGGAAAGGGCTTCGGCACCAGGTGATCGAAAGAAGGACTCTCATCTTCACTCAATCTTTCAATGCCTTCAAATTGAACTCTCTACCCCTATTTATAGACTACGGGGCCATCATGGATGGTCATGATTCTCCGATCATGACGGCCCTCAAAATACATGAAATAAAATTCAAAAAAAAAAATC
The DNA here is from genome assembly GCA_033032865.1 of Dactylorhiza incarnata. Lineage (NCBI taxonomy): Eukaryota > Viridiplantae > Streptophyta > Magnoliopsida > Asparagales > Orchidaceae > Dactylorhiza > Dactylorhiza incarnata. Next base: position 47,485 of record JAWHQI010000567.1, read on the forward strand.
TAGGATTGTCGATAAGCATAAAATGGATGGCTCTGATCGTCATGTAGGTCGATGTGTGTCGTGATCCCCATCAGAAGGCACCTATGGTTTCACTGGTACCACGAGCGGTCTCTTTGGTACTACCAGCACATCATTTGACTTCTGAGAGCATTACTGACATCGTGTCTCACGAGTACATAGCCACGCCTGACAGGCAGACACAAAGGATCCATGTTCAATGGAGAGAATGTTTTTTATCGAAGATAGTTGGATGGCATCCGAAGAGCCATATTGATTGTTACCAAGCATACACTGATAGAATACCCATCTTCATTCATCAGGGGATGAATTCTCAATCCTGGGAGAATGATGGGGATCAACGAGACTTTGGAGTGCAAATTTTGGCCTGTTCATGGCTGATTTGTCACCTATCATATTTGGCGTCGTTTGATCTGTGATCTGAATCCGCGGTTGCGTCCGGATCGACATTTCAATATTTTCATGCATTTCTTTTAGTTTCTAAGTGTTTTATTTAGTGTGATTGGACAACCATCGTGTACGGAGAATCATAGCTGTCCAAGATGGTTTTCCTAAATCAGGTCTTATTATACATAGGAGGTAGGGGCAGCCGTCATAGGCACTACAGATCTTGGAGAGACATTTTCCCGGAATCTGACGATCTCTCGTGGTGCCGACTTCACAAAACCCTAAGGTGCTAACTCTTTGGTATCCTTATCTTTCTCTTGTTCTTCTAGTGCAGCCACCCATCCTCCAGCTCTAAATTTGCAGCCGACCACCCCTCATTCATACTATAGGAGTAGCCACTATCGAATCCTAGCAGCCACCAGCCTATTGCCTCCTACCCCCCCCCCCCCCCCCCCCCCCCCCCCCCCCCCCCCCCCCCCCCCCCCCCCCTTTCACTCCTGTTTACAGCCATCCAACCCACTCCCTTACAAAACTACCCAATCTCCTGCTTCCCCAAGGTTGGTTGAAGACTCTTAAACCCATTCCAACCAACCCCTACCTGGATTGCAAACAACTCAGGCCAGCCCATTTCCATCCATCCCCTGCTTGAACCGAACATTTCCCCTGCCATTCCCTACCCATCTGACCATCCACTTGTAACGCCCCGGTCTACTGTGAGTGCACTGCAGGTCTGCAGACCAGTGACCTCAACCCATCTCCACGGATCTGATCGGCCGTAACCGCTAATTCCAGTAGCGGGTTGTTGAGGCCGAGGCTTGAACCCCAGACCTCCTAGATAAGGGAGTTCTAAACTGGTCATCATCACAAACTGAGCACTTTTTATGTAACACCCTGGTCTACTGTGGGTGCGCTACATGTCTGCAGACCAGTGACCTCAACCCATCTCCACGAATCTGATCGGCCGCAGCCGCTAATTCCAGTGGCGGGTTGTTGAGGCCGGGGCTTGAACCCCAGAACTCCTGGATAAGGGAGTTCTAAACTGGTCCTCATCACCAACTGAGGATACCTGCGGAGGCAGAAAGAAAACAAAGGGAAGACATAGTTCGGATTCGGGTTAGAGTGTATTTCTGTTTATTGTAGATTTCAGTTCAGTGTGTACTTATGTATTTTGGTTTTCCCTGTAAACATGGACATGATGTATATTATTAAAATAAATAAAAGTGTTTTTATGTCTTTTACTAGTACCACTTATGTGATCCGCTTAGCTGCATTATTTAATTGTGTAAAACCTGCTCGCAAGAAAGAAAAAGATTAAAATTGTGGCGGACTTCGGGCCGTTACACTACCTACATCATCACATGTACTGGACCATTCTATGGTCAGTGCATTTGAAGTTCATTTAATCCCACATCAACAGCATATATAATATTGCTGACCTGTAAAAGAACAACAGCATTGCCTCCATATAATATTGCTGACCTGTAAAAGAAGAACAACATTGTCTCCTTCATATGTGCATGCAGGAACATATGCGGCATATAACTCCGGAAGCCCACTGCTGCAAAGATAGCCATGGCCACCACACAGTTTTCGGCATTCTTCAATTCCATCCTGCAGAAAGAAGCAATGTGAAGGTTACTTTAATACCTATAGAGATCAAAAGTAAGACTAACATAGAAATGGGATGGTTTCATATGGCAGATAATAACTAAACAAATAGATGCAATGTAAATAGTGTCAACCGGGGTGCAATACAAATGGAAAATCATCTATTCATTGTGGTCTAAAGCTTCTAACAGATGATGATTGAAGCAACTAGGGGTGGTATCTGTTGAAGAGGGTTTCTTCAAATATATACATGAATTTTTTATGATGCATACCAATAAATGGTAGTACACAAGTGACTTTTTTACTACGGAATTTGGCTGGACAAGCAAACAGCAGAACTTCAAAGGCCTCAAAGAGAGAAAAAAAATGAAATGTCAAGTGAAGTATGATCTAGGAAATGGAATGACTAGAGCAAAAGGAGATCTTCATCCCTCAAGAGAAATATATTTTGGATGCAATCGATTAAGTTGGTATTCTTGGTTCAACTTGATACACTCGTGGATCTGGCACTCAAGTTCATATCTGGATAGAGCCTTATGCTAATCTAGGATGGTACGGATGTGTAAAACATAATTACCTTATAGGCACATGTCCAAAAGAATATCTTTATATAAGTGTAATTTATTGGAGTTGTTATTTATGTAATATGTGTATGGTTGTAATTATTGATTCTTTTCTAGTTATATATATATTGAGTCTCCCCATTGGGAGTCTTAAGGGGTTTTCCATTATCTGCTTCATGGTATCAGAGGGGCTAGGTTACGCTCCGAGTCCGCCGCTTCCGTTCTTGCCGATCTGCTCTCGTCACGTTCTCGTCGATCTCTAGCGACGTCGCCTCCCGCCTTCTTCCGTAGCAGCGCCTCCCGAAGCGTCTCCCGCATCTCTAGCAGCGGCTCTCGTCAGCATCTCAAGCGTCTCTCGACGCGTCTCCCATCGGCGTCTCCCGCAACAGGGTCTCCCGCTTCTTCCGCAGCAGCGTCTCCCGCCGCCTCCCGCCGCCTCCCGCAGCAGTCTTCCGCAGCAGGGTCTCCCGCGTCTCTCGACGCGTCTCCCATCGGCGTCTCCCGCAACAGGGTCTCCCGCTTCTTCCGCAGCAGCGTCTCCCGCCGCCTCCCGCAGCAGTCTTCCGCAGCAGGGTCTCTCGGAGCAGCTGCTGTCTCCAACGACCCTCCCCTGCTCCCGCGGTTCCTCGCGCAGCAGCCGGCTCTCGTCAGCCTGCTGCCGTTCCTTGCCTCTGTCGCTCTCCTCTTTGATCCCCGTTCTCCTTTGCGGAAGGGATCACGATTCCGTTGCCTCTTGGTTCTTTTGTTCCATGGATTCCAAGGATGTTTCTGGCTCCTCTCCAGGACGGATTACTACCCTCCTTCTCAATGAGAAAAACTACTCTTCATGGGCCACCTCTATGAAAGTGGCTCTTGCTGTCCGGAACAAACTCTCTTGGCTTACCGGTGGCCCTCCTATGCCTACACCGACCGATACGGATGACAAGAAGGAGGAGTTGATTAAGTGGTCGACGGAAAAATATATGGTTCTTGGATGGATCCAGTGTTCGATGGAGCCTCGTATCTTTAGTCAGTTCATGCGTTTTGAGGACATTTCCGAGCTTTGGTCTTCTCTCCAGCGTACCTTTGGGCATACTCGTGTTGATGCCCAGATCTTTGGTCTCTTTCAGGATATCGCTTCTGCCACTCAGGGGGAGCGCTCTGTTCAGGAGTATTTTACTTATCTGCAAGATCGTTTCCTTGAACTTAACGATCTTGAGCCTCTCAGTGCCTTGGAGTCCCCTAATGACGTTGCTCTTATTCGGAAACAACGCCAGCGCAGGGAGACATACCAGTTCTTGATGGGGCTTCGCCCTGACTATGAGTCTACCCGTGCTCAGATTGTGGGGATGTCTCCCCTTCCCGACCTTCTTGAGGCCTACTCCATTATTGCCGAGCATGAAAAACGTATACAGCGGCAATCCTCCCTTTCCGGTGCTCGTGCTACCTCCTCTCTTCCTACTGAGCAGATGGCCCTTGCCGCCTCATCTCGCCCGTCCAGCACTCGGGGACGTGGTGGTCGCAGCTCTTCTACTCCGTCTGCCGGCCGTGGCTCCACCAGTGGCCGTGGTTCTCAGGGTCCTCCCGGCCCTTGCTCTCATTGTGGGCGTCTATATCATGACCGCAGTCGCTGTTACCAGTTATACCCTCACTTACGGGGCACTGAGCGTACTACCCCTGGTGGTCTTCCCAGGCACACCGTTGCGACTGCCGAGTCCTCCACCTCTGTCGACCGCATCCTGGATGCCACCTCCTCTGACTTCAGTCATATGTTGGCGCAGTTTCAGCAGTTTCAGCAGTTCCAGCAGTCTCAGTCCTCCACTCCTGCCTCTACTTCCGCTCCCTCCGCTTCTTCCTCAGGTACTCCGTTTGCTTGCTCTGCGACTATGGTTGATCAGGCTTCGTCACCCTGGGTGATTGACTCTGGTGCAACCGATCATATGACCGGTATGTCTTCTCATCTGCTTCGGATTGTTCCCTGCTCCCACCGGGACGTTCGCCTGGCTGATGGCTCGGTTACCCCCGTCCTCAGCCGGGGCACCATCCCCCTCTCCTCCTCTCTCTCTCTTGACTCTGTTCTTCTTGTTCCTCAGTTGGCTCTTAATCTCTTATCTGTTAGTAGTATTACTCGTACTTTGAACTGTTCAGTTACTTTTTTCTCTGATCGCTGTGTTTTTCAGGACCTGACATCCGGGAAGACTATTGGTACGGGCTATGAGCGAAGTGGGATGTACTACCTGGAGCTTCCACCTTCCATCGCTACGCCTACTGCTGTTGCTACTTCTACTGCTGCTCCCACCGCCTTGTCTTCGTGCTCGATTTGGCATGCCCGTGTTGGCCATGCTAGCCCCCGTCGAATGTTGTCTGTTTGTCCAGATGTGTCTGTTGTTTTTCCTTTTCGCTGTGATGTCTGTGAACTGTCCAAACACACACGCAGCACGTATGCTCCTTCTATTAGTCGTACTACCTCATGTTTCGAGTTGGTTCACTCTGATGTATGGGGCCCCGCCCCTGTAGTTTCTTTTGATGGTTTTTCATATTTTGTCACATTTATTGATGATTATTCTCGTTGTGTTTGGGTTTATTTACTAAAGGCTAAATCTGAGGTTCTCTCTGTTTACACTCGTTTCTCTAGTATGATAAAGACCCAGTATGGGAAGTCTGTTCGCATCCTCCGCTCTGACAATGGGGGTGAGTACACCTCTCGCCCCTTTGCTCTTCTCCTCCACACTGAGGGTACTGTCCACCAGTTCTCCTGTCCGGGTACCCCCGAACAGAATGGGCTCGCTGAACGTAAAAATCGCCACCTCTTGGACTCTGTTCGTTGCCTTCTTCGGGGCATGAATGTTCCCAAGCCCTATTGGAGTGACGCGCTTCTCACCGCTGCCTTCCTTATCAATCGGACCCCCTCTCGTCCTCTTCGTGGACGTCCTCCTTATACTCTTCTTCATCCCTCCGCCCCCACCTTTCCCATCCCTCTACGCGTCTTTGGTTGTGTGTGTTTTGTCCAGGACCGACGTCCTTCCCGGACGAAACTTGATGACCGAGCCGTTCGTTGCCTCTTCCTCGGCTACTCCACTACCACTAAGGGCTACCGGTGCTATGATCCTCAGTTCCGCCGTGTGATCTACTCTATGGATGTGACCTTTCATGAGGAGGTCCCATTCTTTCCTTTGACCCCAATCTCGCTTCCTACCATTGTTCAACCTCTTCCTGTCGTCCCTCCTTCACCTGCCGATGTGCCCACGACTGCTCCACCAGTCCTCCGGACTTACTCTCGTCGTCCACCGCCGACTCCATCGGCTGCACCCACTTCTCCTCCAGTCTCGGATCAGCAGCTCCTTCCGGTTGCAGGTACCTCCCTTGAACCTCTCTCTTCTCCTACTTCTGTAGATTTACCTATTGCCCTGCGGAAGGGCAAGCGTGCTTGTGTTCGCCCTCCTATCACGGAGCACCCGCTGGCTAACGTTGTTTCCTATCAGCATTTCTCACCCTCTTACCAGGCATTTGTGGTTACTGCTGATTCTGTTCGGATACCTGCCTCGACTGCTGAGGCCCTTCTTGACCCCCGATGGGTTCGGGCCATGGAGGATGAGATGTCTGCTCTTCGTCGCACTGGTACATGGTCCCTGGTTCCCCTGCCTCCCGGGAAACGCACCGTTGGGTGTAAATGGGTCTATACCGTCAAGTACTCGGTTGACGGGTCCATTGATCGATACAAGGCTCGTTTGGTCGCCAAAGGTTTCACTCAGGCTCCGGACGAGTTCGGTGCCACTTTTGCTCCCGTGGCTAAGCTGACCAGTGTTCGCCTTTTGCTCTCTCTTGCGGCATCGCGGGCGTGGCCGCTTTACCAGCTGGACGTCAAAAATGCTTTTCTGCATGGAGATTTACGGGAGGAAGTCTATATGGCTCCTCCTCCGGGGTTTTCCCTTAAGGGGGAGTATTCGGGGAGAGTCTGCCGCCTCCACAAATCCCTGTACGGCTTAAAGCAGTCTCCTCGTGCCTGGTTTGAACGGTTCAGCTCGGTTCTTCTCCAGTCTGGCTTCACCCAGTGTAGTGCCGATCACACCTGCTTCGTCCGAGCCACCTCGGATGGACGTCGCACCATTGTCTTGGTTTACGTTGATGACATTATTCTTATAGGGGATGACCCTCCTGGGATCTCTGAGGTGAAAGCTACTCTCCGTTCAGCTTTTGAGGTGAAAGATCTTGGACCCCTCCGCTACTTTCTTGGGATTGAAGTTGCTCGCTCACGGAAGGGTATCTCCATATCGCAGCGAAAGTATACCTTAGACCTTCTTCGGGATACAGGTCTACTTGGATGTCGTCCCGCGAGCACTCCTATGGATAGCAACCACCGCCTTCATGCTGAATCTGGTGATTCTCTCCCTGATCCGTCTCAGTACCAGCGTTTGGTTGGACGCTTGATCTACTTGACCAATACTAGGCCTGACATCTGCTTCTCTGTGAGTGTTTTGAGTCAGTTTATGCACTCTCCCAGAACGTCGCATCTTGAGGCCGCTAGACGTGTCCTTCGCTATCTTAAGCGTGCTCCTGGCCTTGGATTGTTCTATCGGGCTGGTAGTACTCCCAGTCTCTCCTGCTTCACTGATGCGGACTTTGCTGGCTCTTTGACTGATCGCCGGTCTACGTCGGGTTTCTGTGTTTTCCATGATGATCATCTCATATCATGGCGGAGTAAGAAACAACCTATCGTATCCCGCTCCTCTGCTGAATCCGAATATCGGGCCATGGCTCATGGTGTAACAGAGTTGGTTTGGCTCCGATCGCTGTTGACAGAACTTGGCCTATCCCATACCTCAGGTTCAACTCTCTATTGTGATAACAAGTCAGCTATTCTTCTCACTCAGGACTCAGTGTTGCATGAGCGCACCAAGCACATTGAGATGGATGTACATTTCTTGCGGGATCATGTTCGGATTGGGTCTGTTATTCCAACTTATGTCTCCTCTGCCGATCAGCTTGCCGACGCCTTGACTAAAGCTATCGGTCCTACTCGTTTAGATCTGACTACTTCCAAGCTGGGCATGATCGATATCTTTGCTCCAGCTTGAGGGGGAGTATTGGAGTTGTTATTTATGTAATATGTGTATGGTTGTAATTATTGATTCTTTTCTAGTTATATATATATTGAGTCTCCCCATTGGGAGTCTTAATACTATATTTCATTTTGTGATAGCCCTCAACTATCAACTGGTTCAAGTTACCGCTCAATCGTGACCTCACGATTCCCTCGCAGAAGCCGTCCGCAGCTTGCAAAGCTCGGTTCCTCCTGTGCTTGCCTCCTAACCACTGATCAATGAAGCAATGGCCCTTCGAAAAAGACCCAACTCTCTTTGTGCAAAGTCGACGACTGCTACAAGCATCGACGGGTAGTCTCACCAATTGATCGAAGGGTAGTTTCTCCAATTGATCTATGACGACGATCGAAGAAGAGGCCTTGGGTCGGGCTTCACTGGGATTGACCGCACCCGGCGCTCAACGCAGCAGCCACCGCTCAACTTCGTGTTGCCTTCCGTGATAATCTTCAGTTCCTCACGCACACCGACGACTCGCATGGCTCACGCCTCTTTCTGCATCAGACTCTTCCATCGGTTGACACACCTCCAAGTCCCCCACCCCCAACTCCTCTGATTCATGTCGAAGACTTGTTCAATAGCTTACGCACTAATAAGAGCATCTCATTTTTGGCTTCTAATGAATCCACTCACTTGGATCAACAAGAAGCACAGTTAGAAGATATCACTCTCAACTTCCATGAGCTCGCAGCCATAGCTATCAACCCTCTATGAGCACACCATTGGCTACATGGTGTTCCTACACTCTATCGGATACATCCACCCGACCCACCTCCGCTAAATTGAGATTCAAGTGTTCGACGGCACTCTATCGGATTGCCCGCACCAAACTGTTTTTCAACATCCAGTCCACCTCCGCCAACAAAAAGCACCTCATGACGACTATCTACATTGAGGGATTTGGGCTCCATTGGGTCATTGGATGCGCAAACATGCCCCCGATCTCTCATGTCCCACACTAAAGGAGAAACTCCCCCCACCACTACGCGCTAGGCGGACAATGCATATGTGTGTCTAAACTCCGTTCTTCAGTACAACACCACCGCGTCCTGCATGGATGAGTTTATCAAGGTTGCCATGCATGTCACCAGGCTCTCTGTGGACCGTTAGCCGGGGTACTTCCTACAAGCCTGCAACCACACCTCCACACACTCCCTCGTATCCACAACCCATCTACTCTCTCCCGCACTATGGAACAAGCTCATTGCCTCGATGAGTAACTTTGCGCGGCTCAATCACCTTCATCTACCCAGCCACTCCACCAGCTGATGCCACCGCCATAACCTTGGCCATCACTCTATCAAATGGATCCCTGTTTCCCCTTGGACTCCCGTGATCCATCTGCCGCGACTTCGGCTGGCCTCGCCACCAACGGTACCCTCACTACCCCAACGTTCATCTTACCAGGAATACCTCGAGCTCTGATGAAAGGGTCTCTATTTTAGTTGTCAGCGGTAGTACTCATCCACACACAAATGCGCTCCCAAGGACTCGCTTGTTAATCAGTGTCGAAGATGATGATGACTTCGCCAACTTGGATCCGCTGGTGCTCGTGGATAACCTTTTCGGGCCTTAACCTTAAGGACAAGGTCGATTTTTAGGAAGTATTGATGCGAATACGACTCTCTAGGCCCATGACTGCCTTGCCAAGCTTCATCACCATAGTCTAGCACGTGTTATATTGTTTAGGTAGGCCTAGTGACATTTTCATCATTTTTTGTAGCCCACTCCCACATGTACAAGGGAGTGGAGGAGAGTCATTTTCTTCATCTTGGTTCAATTTGCCTACGCTCTCAAAGCAGACAAAGGCTTTTAGATGGATCATGTCCTCAAGAGTTGGGGTATCGAGCAGTTTCAATATTTTGTATCTTGAATCGTATTAATCTATTATATTTCGTTTTGCGATAGCCATTAGCTATCAGTTTATGTAGTATGAGATAGTATTAATTTTTTTAATTACTTTACTCACCTCCTTCTAGAGTAGTACTTACACTCAATTGCGGTCTTTCACCACGCAAAATGTAACCCCATCGCAATGTATCTTTGATTTTTTTCCAAGCTTAGTTCATACAATACGTATGCTCCAACTTGCAGGAGAGTGCATAATGTTACTAAATATTGTCTTTTATTATGTATGCTTTGTCTATGCTTACCCCTTTGTGTGCGTGTGTGTGTGTGGTCATTTAGATGACCAACCAATCAATAAAAAATATCCATGTACTACTCCCTCTCCCAATAGTTTCAAGAACCAACTGGTGGATCTTATGAAAAGATAGTTGGGCTCCAAGATCAACTTTATATGTAATAAGTTGGATTCTATATATTATCACATTTTCATGTGCAAACCTTCCTCTACTCTTTCACCTATAGTATATTTTGATGGTGACTATATTGAATCTATTGATGATTGTTGATCTACTAGTTGCTTTTGAACATTCATTGGCGGCAATCTCATTATATTAAAGAGTAGGAAACAACAGGTTGTTGCTTGTTCAATGCCCAAGGCTGAATATTGCTTGATGGCACTTGCAGTTTTTGATCTTAATTTGCTTAAGAAGCTCTTAGTAAATCTTGGTGTCTCTCTTCTTGCTCTTACACCTCTTTTTTGTGATAAACAAGTAGCTATTCACCGTCCCAAAATTAGCAATATATGTAACAAATTGGGATTCTATACTATATGCTCATCAACTTGAGATGATGTTAGGGCACAACTACTAGAGAGGTTGAGAGAGGAGAAGATCTAGAGAAAGAGAGGGGAGATTAGGTCTAAGAGGGAGAAATACTAACCAGGATAATTCTTGCATAACCCTCAAAGGGGGGGCTGCCCGGGTATATAAATACCCGGGCAAGGAGGGGGCCGGCCGGCCCCTCCAAGGAGGGCTGAACCCGTCCGGTTCAGCCCTCGGCCGGCCGGTTCACTGCATGGGGGCTGAACCGGAAGGTTCAGCCCCGTTGTTTAGCGCGCCGTTGCTCTTCCGTACGTAATGACGCCCCACAAAGCGTAGCGGGGGCGTAACATTCCCCTCCCCATCAAGAACCAACTTGTCCTCAAGGTGGTAGTCGGGGTAGAGCTCCTTGAAGTCGAAGAAGTCCACCCACGAATTGTGTGCCGGCGATAGGTTCTTCCATTTGACCAACAGCTCGGGCCGGTATTCCGCGCCCCGATTCTTCCACTTGAGCATCAAAATATCTTCAGGAAGCGGCCGCAGCTCACCTGCCGAAGTGACCTCCGGTAACAAAGTGCTCGGTTGTACAAGCGGTCCTACCTTCCGCTTGAGCAAAGAGACATGGAACGTAGGATGGATGCGCGAACCCTCCGGTAAAGCCAGTGTATAAGCTACCGGTCCCACCCTGTTGACAATCTGAAAGGGACCGTAGTAGTGTGGGGACAGTTTCTGATTGCCGCGACGAGCAACGGACAACTGCCGGTACGGCTGGAGCTTGAGGAACACCTCATCACCCACGGCGAACTCCCGCTCAGTGCGGTGCTTGTCCGCTTGGGTCTTCATGCGATCCTGGGCTAGACGGAGATTCTCCCGAAGTGTGACCAACATGCGATCCCGGTCTAGCAGAGCGCGATCCACCGCTGGAAGAGCGGTGCTCCCGGCCTCATAGCTGCCCAGGGTAGGAGGAGGTCGGTCGTAAACCACCTCAAATGGAGTCATCTTGCTGGCGGAGTGGTATGCCGTGTTGTAACAGTACTCGGCCCAATGCAACCAGTCCGGCCAGCTGCGCGGCTCATCCATCACAAAGCAACGCAGATAAGTCTCGACCCCACGATTAAGCACCTCCGTCTGACCATCCGACTGCGGGTGGTTGGCCGTGCTGAAATGTAAGCGAGTGCCCTGCAGCCGGAACAGCTCCTTCCAGAACCCACTGACGAAGGTAGGGTCCCGATCAGAAATAATGGCGCGGGGGAGGCCATGCAGGCGGACAATCTCTCGAGCAAAGAGTGCGACCACAGACTCCCCGGTGTAAGGATGGCTGAGCGCCAGAAAATGGTCATACTTGGACAGCTTGTCCACCACCACTAGAATGACAGACTTCCCTTTAGACTTCGGCAGTCCATCAATGAAGTCCATGGACACCGTGTCCCAAATCTGCTGCGGAATCTCCAACGGTACAAGCAGCCCTGCCGGAGAAGATGTTTCATATTTCTGCCGCTGGCAGATCTCGCAGTGCCGAACGAACTGCTGAATGTCCCGTCGCATGCCCGACCAAAAAACGTTTGCCCTCGCCCGCTGAAGGGTCCGGAGCACCCCCGCATGCCCTCGTGTGGGCGACGAGTGGAACTCATGCATCAACACGGTCTTCCAGGCTGAATCGGCGGGCACGACCACCCGGCCCCGATAGTAAAGCCGGCCATTACACAAGTGATAGCCAGCTGTGACGGTCTCTCCCCGTTGTAAAGCCTCCACCAATGGACGCAGCGTATCTGATCGCCGGACCTCTTCCTGAATATCCTCCACGGAATCAACCAACGGCCCCGAAATATGAGCGAGAGTAGCCTCTGGCAGACGAGAGAGAGCATCGGCGACCACATTCTCTTTACCCCGGCGATACACAATCTCGTAGTCGTAACCGAGAAGCTTAGTCACCCATTTCTGCTGGAGCGGCGAGGAGACCCGTTGGTCTAGGAAATGCTTCAAGCTCTGGTGATCCGTCCGGATCTTAAAGTGTCGGCCCAGCAGATATGGTCGCCAAACAGCCACTGCATGAATAATCGCCAACATCTCCTTCTCGTAGGCCGAGAGGCCCAAAGTACGAGGGGCCAAAGCTTGCTGTAAAAGGCTAGCGGCCGCCCTGCCTGCATCAAAACCGCCCCAATGCCGACACCTGAGGCATCCGTCTCCAGAACGAACTCCTGTGTGAAGTCCGGTAAGGCCAGAACTGGCGTGGTGGTCATGGCCCTTTTGAGGGCCTGAAATGCCTCCTCCGCCTCCTCACTCCAGGAAAAGGAGTCCTTCTGCAGCAGATGGGTCAGTGGCCGGGCTATCTTGCCATAGTCCTGGACAAACCGCCGGTAATACCCTGTGAGCCCCAAAAAGCCCCGCAAGGCGCGGACTGTAACCGGCCGTGGCCAAGACTGCATACTCTGAATCTTTCGTGGGTCGGCCCGGACGCCTTGACCGGAGACCAAATGGCCCAAATACTCCACCTCCTCCTGACCAAAGGAGCACTTAGAACGGTTGGCATAGAGATGGTGCTGTCGAAGTCGGGCAAGGACCTGTTCCACGTGGCCCACGTGGTCCTCCCAGTTCGCGCTGTAGATGAGTATATCATCAAAGAATATCAGAACAAACACCCGCAGAAAATCTCTGAATATCTCGTTCATGTTGGCCTGGAATGTAGCGGGCCCTCCAGTCAGCCCATTTGCCATAACCAAGAACTCATAATGGCCGTCATGTGTCCGGAAGGCCGTCTTATGGACGTCCTCCTGAGCCATCAAAATCTGATAATATCCGGAACGAAGATCCAGCTTGGTGAACCGCTGCGCCCCATGCAGCTCATCCAGTAACTCTTCTATGTGAGGAATCGGAAAGTTATCTTTGACAGTAGCGCCGTTCAAGGCACGGTAGTCCACACAGAATCTCCAGGACCCGTCTTTTTTTTTACCAGAATAATGAGGGCCGAGAAGGAACTCGTACTCGGCCGAATGATGCCGGCTTCCAGCATTTCGCGGACACTGCGCTCGATCTCCGCCTTCTGGACGTGTGGGTAGCGGTATGGACGAACATTCGTAGGCTCAGCGCCCGCCTTGAGCGGAATACGGTGATCTCGGAACCTTGCTGGAGGTAAAGTGCGCGGCTCCTGAAAAACATCAGCATAAGCGGTCAGAAGTAACTGTAACTGAACTGGTACCTCAGAAGGCGTGGAGTCGCCGGTCTGGACCTCCCGAAGGACGGCCATCATCTGTCCATCCCCGCTCAACCTCTGCATGCTGCGCAGAGAAACCTCCTTAATAGGAGAGGACATGAGACCCTGCAAACAAAACTGCTTGTCCCCGTGCACAAACTCCATAGTCATCTGGTCCCAGTCGAAAGTCACCCGCTGTAACTGGCGCAACCACTGAACTCCCAGCACCATGTCGGAGCCCCGAATAGGTAACAGGTAGACGTCAGTCCGCCCCACATAGCCGTGCAGCCGCAGCTTCACTCCCTTCAGCACCCCTTCGCATCGCAGCTTGCTGCCATCCGCCACCATAACATGAAAGGCAGCCCCCTTGTCAACCGCGTGCCCAACTCGCCGTGCCACGTCGGGATGTATGAAGTTGTGGGTGCTCCCACTGTCCACCAAAATAGTAACCTTCTCTTGGGCGATCCGGCCCGCCAGCCGCATAGTAAGCGGGGGAGCGCAACCCTCAAGAGCATGAAGAAAAACCCCGAACTCCCTCTCGTCCAAGTCCACCTCCAACTCCGCATCTGGAGCCGGCTCGTCGTCCCCATCCTGCTGTAACATGAAGACTTGTATCTTCTGGCATTTATGGCCCGGCACAAACTTCTCATCGCAATTGAAGCACAACCCTTTCTCCTTTCGAGCCGCCAACTCACTCCACGATAACCGAGTCACGGTCGGTTTGTTACCCGCGGGTTGCTCCCGTCGTGCTGCTGTGGCGGGAGCCGTAGTCGGCCTACTCGTGGTGCGGGCTCGCTGTCTGTTGAACCGCTCCTCCTGAATGCGCGTCAATGTAATGGCGTGGTTCAACGAACGAGGCATGAGAGCCTGCACCTCGTCACGAATGTACTCCTTGAGCCCCGATATGAAACAGCTGTAGAGAGTCCTCTCCGACCACTGAACTCGGTTCGCCAATTTCTCGAACTCGGTGCGGTACTCCATCACTGACCCCTTCTGACGGAGCTTCTGAAGAAGGGCCTCGAAGTTCTCGTACTCCAGTGGCCCGAATCTGGCCGTAAAACCATCCACAAACTCTCCCCATGGCACGTACTCCCGTCCCCGCAGGACCCCCTACGTCCACAGGTAAGCGTCGTCCTTCAAGTGGAAGGACGCCAACTGCACCCACTGCCCTTCCGGCACCTCATGATACTGAAAGAAGAGTTCTGCCTTCTGAATCCATTCCAACGCGTCGCCGCCCTCGTACTCCGGAAAGTACATGCGAGTTAATCCAGGAGTCAAGTGTTGTGCCCCATGACCTCCTTCCCGTCTTGCGGGCTCACCTTGCTCAAATCCGTAGCTTTGGTACTGACCGTTCCCCCAAGGAGGGGGCTGTTGTTGTCTGACCCATGCTTGGCCAAATCCCGCCATGCCCGGCGGCGCAAACCCACGGGGAGGAGGGAGAAGCCCTCCCCCTTGGTATCCCGCAGGATCTGGAGGTCGCCGAAACCCAAACGGCTCCTCCCAGCCTCGACGAAGGCCCCCTGGCTCTGTCCAGCCTTGTCGGCGCTGCCCCTGGCCCGCTCCGAGGTCGCCGACCCCTCCTGCTGCCGGTCCCTGCGGAATCGACGCCGCCGGACCCCCGTAAGCCGCTGCCGAGCCCACTGCTGCCCCGTATGCCGCTGCCGAGCCCGCTGCTGCCCCGTACGCCGCGCCACTAGGGCCTCCCGACCCTTGCCAGCCCCCGTCAGGAGGGATCCAACCCGTGCCAGGCGGAATGCCGCTCGCCCGCACGCGCTCATCGTCCGACAGACGCGCGCCTTCCGCAAGCCGTGCGGTATTTGCCGCCACCTCGGCACCCGATCCGGTCGAATCCTCACCCGTAGTGGCTTTCCCTTTCAACAAGGCCTTCAACTCCTCCATACGAGCGTCGATTCGTCCTTCCATGGCTGCCATAGAATCGGTGAGGCCAACCATGTTTTCCTCTAGGGCTTCAATCCGTGAGGACTCTTCTTGAATGCGAGTGGTCACCATGTCCGAGAGAAAGGAGCTTTGATACCAAATGTTAGGGCACAACTACTAGAGAGGTTGAGAGAGGAGAAGATCTAGAGAAAGAGAGGGGAGATTAGGTCTAAGAGGGAGAAATACTAACCAGGATAATTCTTGCATAACCCTCAAAGGGGGGGCTGCCCGGGTATATAAATACCCGGGCAAGGAGGGGGCCGGCCGGCCCCTCCAAGGAGGGCTGAACCCGTCCGGTTCAGCCCTCGGCCGGCCGGTTCACTGCATGGGGGCTGAACTGGAAGGTTCAGCCCCGTTGTTTAGCGCGCTGTTGCTCCTCCGTACGTAATGACGCCCCGCAAAGCGTAGCGGGGGCGTAACAGATGAAGTGTTGGACATTTGTAGTTTTGCTCTCAGATATATATTCAAGGATTGGCACCCCTAGTTGCCACTCTTGGTATTGACTCTTCGCAAGGTACACATGTTTCAAAACAATTTTATCATAATAGACACCTCCTCTAGTAATATTCGGGATGTATGTCTCCTGAACTCTTGCATTGACTGTCCTTATTTTTTGCAAACTCTAAGTTTTCCTGGTAACCAATATGTGATACTCTTAGTGGAGTAATATTTTGAATTGTTCCTATGTGAGACCTTAGTGCACATTTTTGAGGTGGGAACTCCACCATGTTAGTGCAGGACTTGGAAGCTTCAAGTGGGTGAATGTTACATTTTCTTATGTTATGTGGTCGTAAGGATTGAATAATGTCTGCAACTGGTCCATTCATGCATCCATCATTTTCTACAGTATCGATCCATAGTAGGATGGAATCAATCTTGAACGAGTATGGCCAAAATTGTCATTGTGTGGAGAAATAGATGACGTAATTTATAAAACCTGCTCAAGTTCTAACCTGTTTCCTCTTTATCATATAGATGTTTTCCTCTGTTAAGATCAATAATCCTCCAAATTCAGAAGCTCCTTTCTACTCCGATGGAAGTTTTGAAGGAAAGAAAACATTTTTTCTGTAGCTTCTCTTCATCAATACTAAACCAAGAACTACAGAAACCTTAACTCTAATACCATTTTATGAATCCCTACTTAGCTTTTCTTTAACAATAATCCAATGGAAGCACCAAATAAAAATAGGACTAAGAATGGAGTTATTTTCTCTCTCTCACACTCAATTGTTTCCCCAGATTATCATGTCGTCCATTCTACTTGGAACTATCTCTATTTACTACACTAATCTCTTTCTCCAGCATTGATGCCCCCAAAATGAGGAAAGAATTGTTGGCGTGGCTCAAGCATA
Source organism: Dactylorhiza incarnata (assembly GCA_033032865.1). Lineage (NCBI taxonomy): Eukaryota > Viridiplantae > Streptophyta > Magnoliopsida > Asparagales > Orchidaceae > Dactylorhiza > Dactylorhiza incarnata. Next base: position 64,285 of record JAWHQI010000567.1, read on the forward strand.
GGTACAGGCTAGGATAGGCGGCAATGTCTGTTCCATAAGAAATGGTTGCGATCAAATCAAACGAACCGAGAAAAACATATCCGCAAACAGACTGAAGCATATCGGCAGGTCGAGCGATCGAATCGAACGAACCTTAGGGCTGCGCAGATTGAAAACTGAGGCGTTGGTTGCGGACGGTGATTGAGGCTAACTACTAGAAGGAGACCACGTTGAAAGACGAACCTTAGGGTTCGTATCTAGACTTCATCGGAACTACGTCTTGGACGACATCAACGAACGTCGAACGATGACTTGGTTAAATGATTAAAACTCGCTAATACCATGTAAAAAAGAAGATCCCTTAGGGTCATAAGATGCAGACGATTCTAGAAGGATGCACTAGCATTAGTCCATAGAGTATTCTCTGATGTGTTGACCACATGGTGAACTTACCTCTACAATACGAGCTTGTATTTTAACATTATTTTCATTTACATGTTGTAAGAGAAGGCAACGAACACAAATGCTACACTATAGAACATTGCAGACAGAATAGCATCCTTATGGCATACTCCCCAATTCATTTGATGTACAAAAGAACCATTTACTAGAAAGTAAGATATAAACAAGGAGACAGTTTGGGGTACAAGGAGAGGGAAATTTAGAGAAAATGGGCCATCCATTAACTTACTGCTGTCGTAGAAGTAGTTAGCGACTTCAAACCAGCTGTGGATGCATGAACCTCAGGCAATGTTTCAAAATCACCAATCTGTAATCTCTTTGTCACATCTGTGTACAACCAGGCCAACCACTCACCCACAAATCTAAAAGCATAGGCTGAAGCAAGCAATGGGAAGAGCCTGTTTTGCTGAGTCTTGTAATCAATCACCTAGAGAAAAAAAATTTGCATAAGTACCTGATATGACCTTCATGAGAATGAGGAAAATAAGGATATGTAGAGAGCTCAAAGATGTTGTACAAACTTTAATTTTTTTCAATGACATGCTGACACAAACATCAATAGTACGCCCTAGGTACATGGAATTCCTAAATTTACAAATAAAGAAAGGCAAATGCTGAAAGAGTAACCAAATACAGGAGGATAACACTTATAGCTTCAATTTTGAAAGTACAAAGGGTAAAGCAATACAAATCATTAGCAACCAATATCCCTTGAGCTACATGAAGGACAATTCCACTCAACAATAGGCACTATTGGCATACATATAGTTTACCACATGTACCAAATGTGTACCAGTCTTGAAAAGCTACCTATACTCAAATGGTCATCATAGCAAACAAGATTTCAGCACTCCATATCCCCAACCCACAAAAAAAATTCCCGAACAAAAAATATGGGCATGTGAACATATTTTCCAAGGCCATCCTGATAATGATATCATTTGCAAACAGCTTATAAAGCTTAATCTTTACAATTTGCTAAACAGCCAGTCAGTTATAAGATGAAAAAAAATTATCCAAAGTACGAAATATAAGAGTACTATAAATCTATAATAGTAGTAAACATGACAGCCACAACAGTGAATGCAGAAATAATTGTAGTTTTTATGGGTTTGTCTAGGAAAGAGGGCTGGGACTAATGCTTTTGAGAAGACTTCCGGCTATCAAAAACTTTTTATTTTAGAAAAAAGATCAGATTTCGTACGCATCAAATGCACGGAGAAAATATACGAAACCCCCCACAAGATACATGCAAAACAAAATGATTAAAATATCTAAGTTACACTTGCAACAACAACAACAACAACAACAACTCTCAAGCCTTTATCTCACCATAGTGGGGTCGGCTATATGGATCCTTTGCCGCCATTGCGCCCTATCTTTAGCCTCATTAATACCTAAGTACATCATATCTTTCCTTATAGTTTCATTCCAAGTCTTTTATGGTCTACCCCTCCCCCGTTTAACATGTCTAGTGACTAAACTCTCACAACGCCTAACAGGTGCCTCTAATGGTCTCCTATGTACATGTTCGAACCATCTTAAACGAGCTTCTCGCATCTTCTCTACAATTGACGCCACTCCTGTCTTATCCCTGATACATTCATTCCTAATTTTATCCAGTCTCATGTGACCACACATCCACCTAAGCATTCTCATCTTCACAACTCCCATTTTTTGCTCATGTACACCATTCACTGCCCAACACTCACAAACATAGAGCATTGCTGACCTAATTGCAGTACGGTAAAACTTTCCTTTAAGTTTTAATGGTACTTTACGATCACATAAGATCCCAGACGCGCCTCTCCACTTCAACCAACCTGCTTAGATTCTATGTACCACATCTTTATCTACACCTCCATCTTTTTGAATTATTGATCCCAGATATTTAAAGCACTCACGGGAGAAATATCTTGGTCACCTAATTTAATGACGGAGTCATCCGACCTTCTTGCACTACTAAATTTAAGCTCTTTATACTCCGTCTTTGTCCCGCTCAACCTAAAACCATTCTTTTCTAAAGTGTCTCGCTAAGATTCAAGTTTCGCGTTTACACCCTCGCGCATCTCATCGACCAAAACAATATCATCTGCAAATAATAAACACCAAGATATTGTTTGTTGGATATGTCTGGTGAGCTCATCTAAGATAAGGGTAAAGAGATAAGGGCTTAAAGCTGATTCTTGATGTAAGCCAACACCAATATGGAATTCCTGTGTTAATCCTGCAGATATCCTAACCCTGGTCACTGAATTTGTGTACATATCTTTGATTACGTCAATGTATGATACATTTACACCTTTCTTTTCTAAGACTCTCCACAAGACCTCTCTTGGAACCCTATCATAAGTCTTCTCCAGATCAATAAACAACATATGCAAATCTGTCTTTCCCGCAGTGAGTTACACTTGCAACGAAACAGTAAAATCCGATTTCATTTCACAAGAATTTGTCGAAGACCATTGACCAAACGTAGAAAATTATTTTTGTTTCTACCAGTATCCACACAAACGCTGGGAACACCGGCGCAGTCCGTCCAACGGCCCATGAAAGAGAGAAGATCGTGGATACAAAGCACTAGCTTCGTGTCTTCAAAGATCGTATCTATGTTGCAAGGGGACGAGGACGGAATACAAGATACGATACGGATATGGGAAACTTAATTTAAAAAAAAACTAGCATATGAGATACATTTTTTAAAAAAATTAATTCTTTAAATACAAGTACAAATTAATATGAAGACAAGTGTGACATTCACATTTTCTTCATTTTTTTCAGCATTATATCTCACATATTATATATTAAATGAAGATAAGATATATGTGGCACAAAAACGTATCACGTCATAAATAGGAGTCATTAATAAAAATATGTAATCAATTGAATCTCACCACTTATAATTCAACATTTTTTCTTTCGCATGTCTTTCTCCATATCACCATTGCAAAACACATAATTTTTGCGCATTTTTGAGCATACTCAAATGTATCCGATAATATCTAAAAGTATGTTTGAGTATCTGAATTTTTTATCTAAGATTTAAAAAAGTTCCCGAGAGTTTCGGGAAAGGATTTTTGAGAGTTTTTTAGTCTGAAACGTTTTAGATACAAGTTGTAAGACCGTTGTAAGTATTTGTGCTTCATAGCTACCAGACACTCATGTATTGAGTATGTCCCTAATGGGTGGGCAATGCTAAAATTTGTGGACACGGTGTACTAACCATTTTTCAGAAGATATCTTCCACGAATGGAAGTCACCATCTTTTGTCATCTGATCACCTCATGGATATGTTGTTAAAAGCGCGCCTAAGGCTCAAGGCTTATCAGACTCAGATGTTTGCGCCTTTTTTGCACCTTAGGAGTATGAAAGGCACGCCTAGGTGAGGTTTCTATTGTAAATCTTTTTTTTCAAATTAAAGAAAGAAATGGGGTTCGATCTTGAGAAGGCTTATGATAGGGTTCCAAGAGAGGTCTTATGGAGAGTCTTAGAAACAAAAGGAATAAATGTATCATACATTAATCAAAGATAAAAAAAAGGCCAGCCCGGTGCACAAAGCATCCTCGCGCAGCGAGGATCCGGGGAAGGGTGTAAGAACTAAACCTGAAAATATGTATAAATGTTGTAAGATCTATAATAAGAGAAATAATTTTCCCCGGTGATGAAAAAGAGAACAAGATTCAGTGCCGATTTGACGTCGCACAATTTATTTTTGAAGTTCGAAATTTTTGAATATGTTTGTGACGTTCGTTTCGTTTGATTTTGTTAGATAATCATGATGGTGGCGGAATTGAATTTGGAGTTCTGCTACATGGAGGCTAATTCATTTGAGATGGCTATCTCTTATGTTTAGTTTACTATGTGGCTTTTAGTGGACCTGCTGGTATTTTATTTGGAGGGGGAATTATTAGCCGGTTGTATGATGTCTAGCTGGTTGTATGATATTATATTTTATGATATAATAAGCGGTGGGTCATTAATTGAAGGAGAATAGGCGGTGGAATATTGGCACTACCCTCTCTATCTCCCGATTCTCTTTATTATACGCCTCTTGGAGCCTTGCCGAGCTGAGAACGCATAGGGTTCTGCTGTCCCTCTCCTTCCTGCTCCTTCTAGTGGCTGTTCTGGGAGCTCTGGTTAGGGTTGTGGCTTTCTTCCTCTTGTGTCGCTGCTGCCTTTTGTGTTGTTGCTGCTCTCCTGCAGCCTTGGTGTTTGTTGTTGGCTGGAAGTGATTTGGCCGGCTGTTTGAGCTCTTGTTCTTGCTGCTCTCCTCACTGTGAGCTCTCCTTCTTCTTCCCCCTCTTCTCCTTCTTATCAGATGGCTGTCTTGCTCTTGCTAGTTGCTGAAATTAGAAAGGAGTGGAGTTAGGGTTTCAGTGTTGGGGGATTTGCTTCCTTTATTGGATGAGTTATGTGGTCTGCTAGGGTTTTGATTTAAAGGGTTTTCCTAGTGGCTATATTTACTTCTGAAAAGGGGTTTTGGGTGTGCTGTTTATTCAGCTATCTTGTGTTGTTATTGGTTGTTGTGTAGGTTGCTGTAGCTGGCTTTATTGCTTCTTAATAGCCATGATTTACTGTCCCTTGTTGCCTGACTGTCCTTTGGGTGTGAGCTGATTGTGATGCTATGATGGCCAACTGTTATTGGCTGGCTGCTTGACTGTTGTTATTGTTGTAGTCTTACTTGGGCTGTTGTTCCTGTTACTTGCCCTGTTCATTGTTGTATTGATGATTGTTTTTGGAGAGATTTTAGACTGCAGTGGCAGCCCTTGGAGCTGTTGTTGGAAGCCCTTGGTTCTGGATTTGTTAGCTTATATTGGTTGTGGTTGGCTGCCCCTTTTGCTGGCTGTTTGCTGTCATTTGAGCTGCTATATGGGTTGTCACTTACTGTTGCTACTGCTTGTATTGGCAGGCTTTTGTTGTTGGTTCTTGAGGACTCCTCTTGGCTGCCCTCTTCATGCTTCTTGTGGGCTGTTAGTGGTAGTTTTTGTGTGAGTTGTAAAGGGCTGAAATCTGATCTTTTTACAAGTTAAAATCTGATTTTTCGCATCTCTTTCGAGTCACCCAAGCTTGTCCTTTCCTAGGCAACTCCTAGAGGTCGTAGTTGTGGCCATCTTAAGGAATCTATTCGTAGCTATTTAAAGACGCAACCCTATAGTAAATGATTTATTTGATACTGCAGAGGATGGCGTCCGGCGATAGACGCGACGAGAATCCTTCAAAGGATAAGGACAAAGGAAAAGTTGCGGTGTGTCCTTACGGCTTTGATTTCGTATGCATTCGAATATTTTTCTGAATATGAATTGCTTTGATATAGAATGTGGAAGATTTGAAATCACTAAAATGTATGAAATCGCTAAAAAACTAAATATGGATTAGCAAGCGATAGAAACTCTGAGGGGAATTAAAATAACTATTTCATATATTTATGACTTGAATATGAAATGACATGAATAAGAAAAAGAGAGTGCGTCGACGCATCGAAACACTAAGGGTCAGCCTAGTAGGGGGTAAGCTTCAGACTCCTACACCCAGTGGAGGGGTAGATCTCCGACGGAAATTGATACTGAAATGTCCAATTTAGGAGGCATGAGAGCCTGTTGCGTGGTTGAGCGCCCTATAATGGACAGATTTGATGGGCCCGGATATTTGATTGAGAATGACCCTCAGTATTTCGAGAGAAAGAAAAGAAAGATAATTGAACATGAAAATGAACTATAATAAGATGTAAGAACTGAAATAACAGAAATTGTTTATTTCTGTGTCCAGTTTACTTTACCTGTCTACTTTCATGTTCATACAGTTTTACAGATATATAACTGATTGTTATAGCTGACTCTTCGTGTTTGCCTATAGGGCGGTCGAAGAGGTAAGGAACTCACATAATTTTCTAAAACTAATTGGATGTTAATTTTCTTTTTAGGATCAGACCGTCAGCGTGCTAGGCCCCGCTAGGAGGAGACCTGCGGAGGCAGAAAGGAAGCAAAGGGAAGATATGTCTCGACCTCGGGTTAGAATGTATTTCAGTGTTGTACATCTAAGTTTGCTATGTACTTTTGTATTTTGGCTTTCCCTGTAAGCATGGACATGATTTAAATTATAATGTTGGGATGAAGGCGACTCGGATGATCTTTCCCGACTTTTCGCCTTCGTTCCACACGGCCTCTAGGCTTGTTGTATGTGTGTATGTGTCTCCCCTTTTGTCTTTCGATTGGTCATGTGTTAGGGAGCGATTATGTTGGTGTTCTTGTCTCATCGAGTCGTGTTGTGTGGGACCGTGTCGTGTGGGACTGTGTCGTGTGGGACCGCCCTTTGTGCGGATTATCCCCGACAGATTATCCCCGACGGATTATCCTCGATCACTCGTTTGATGATTTGCTCCACATCTTTGGTTCTCTTCGCATGTTGTGTGTGTAGATGATGTTGGTTGACCGGTTTCCAGTGAGTCTGTGTCGTGTGTGGGTCCTGCGTCGTGTGTGGGTCAGCGTCGTGTGTGGCTATGTCCCCGGTTTGGTATTTCCCCCGGTGGCTCATCTGATGTTTTGTCCCACATCATCCACCTCCTTTGCCGTTAGTTTGTTATGTCCAAGCTGAAGGGTCCCCCTTCAGCTTGAGGGGGAGTGTTGGAATTATGCGTATTATTCCTTTAGTAGAGTCCTTATATGTGAGTGGGTTTAGTCCCACATCTTGTATTAGAGTTTATGAGTCCTTTGTAATGTTATAAATAGCCCCTATATGGGATGAATAAAATAGTACTTCTCTTTTCTATTCCCTCTTCTAACATGGTATCAGAGCCTAAGATCTGAAACCCTAAAAAAAAAATTTTCCTATTCTCTGATTTCCGCCCGACCTCCGTCTCTCCCTCTTGTTTTTCCGTCAGTCGCGTCTGCGGGGGCTCACGTCAAGCCGCCCCCACCTCGCTCCCGTCGACGGGATCGCCTCTTAATTCCAACGACGGGAGCGGGTCTCCCTCACCTCCTGCTCTCTTTCGTCGTCGTCGACGTGTCTTCCCGTCTGGCGTCATCGACGACATCGCCTGCTTCCGTCGGCTACTTCCGCCTGCGACTCCGACGGCTCCGTCTTCTCCGGCTCTGCCTGCTTCCGCCTACGACATCGACGGCGACTCCTTCCCCCCGCGACATCGACGACATCGGCGGCTTCTTCCTCTGCTCCGTCGACCTGCTGCTCCAGATCTGTCGGCCTCTTCTTCTGCTCTTCTCCTCTGGCGCCTTTAGCCCTCTTGTTGCCGCCGCTGCTTCTACTTTCTGGCAGCCCTCTTGTTGTCGATGCTGCTATTTCTTCTCCTGACTGCCGTCTCCACGATGATCTGGATTCATGTGCCCGACGAGGGCCCCACACGTGGTTCTTCTCCGGTCGTGCCTTCTTCTTGTCGGATGCCTCCTTTGCTGCTGGAGCTTCTTGCCCCGTCGTGCCGCGCCTCCTCCAGATATGTAGTGCTGCATGTGTTGTTCCGCTGCTTCTCCGCATGTTGCTGCGTTGCTTTACTTTTAAGTTATCTGCTGTTGTTTGTTTGCGTCTCTTTACGTTTCAGCCTACATGCACGTGTTATTCACGTGAGGGGGAGTGTTGGGATGAAGGCGACTCGGATGATCTTTCCCGACTTTTCGCCTTCGTTCCACACGGCCTCTAGGCTTGTTGTATGTGTGTATGTGTCTCCCCTTTTGTCTTTCGATTGGTCATGTGTTAGGGAGCGATTATGTTGGTGTTCTTGTCTCATCGAGTCGTGTCGTGTGGGACCGTGTCGTGTGGGACTGTGTCGTGTGGGACCGCCCTTTGTGCGGATTATCCCCGACAGATTATCCCCGACGGATTATCCCTGATCACTCGTTTGATGATTTGCTCCACATCTTTGGTTCTCTTCGCATGTTGTGTGTGTAGATGATGTTGGTTGACCGGTTTCCAGTGAGTATGTGTTGTGTGTGGGTCCTGCGTCGTGTGTGGGTCAGCGTCGTGTGTGGCTATGTCCCCGGCTTGATTCCCCGGTTTGGTATTTCCCCCAGTGGCTCATCTGATGTTTTGTCCCACATCATCCACCTCCTTTGTCGTTAGTTTGTTATGTCCAAGCTGAAGGGTCCCCCTTCAGCTTGAGGGGGAGTGTTGGAGTTATGCGTATTATTCCTTTAGTAGAGTCCTTATATGTGAGTGGGTTTAGTCACACATCTTGTATTAGAGTTTATGAGTCCTTTGTAATGTTATAAATAGCCCCTATATGGGATGAATAAAATAGTACTTCTCTTTTCTATTCCCTCTTCTAACATATAATAATGAATAAAAGTACTTTTATGTCTTTTACTGGTACCACTCCTGTGATTCGCTTAGCTGCATTATATATTTGTGTAAAACCTGCTCAAAAGAAAAGAGAAGATTTAAATTGTGGCGGACTTCGGGCCGTTACAAAGGGTCCCACCATAAGGGTGAAGTGAAGCTTAAATTTAGTAGTGCAAGAAGGGCGGATGACTCTGTCATTAAGTTGGGTGACGTAATCAAAGATATGTATATAAATTCAGTAACGAGGTTGAGGGCATCTTGAGGATTAACACGGGAATTCCCTATCACGGTTGGCTTACATCAAGGGTCAGCTTTAAGCCCCTTATCTCTTTACCCTTGTCTTAGATGAGCTCACCGGACATATCCAGCAAGCAATACCTTGGTGTCTATTGTTTGCAGATGATATTGTGTTGGTCGATGAGACGCGTGAGGGTGTTAACGTGAAACTTGAATCTTGGCAAGACACTTTAGAAAAGAAGGATTTAGGTTGAGCAAGACAAAAATGGAGTATATGAACCTTAAATTTAGTAGCGCGAGAAGGATGGATAACTCCGTCAATAAGTTGAGTGACCAAGATATTTCCTGCAATGAGTGTTGTAAATATCTGGGATCGGTTGTTCAAAAAGAAGGAGGTGTGGATAAAGATATGATACATAGAATCCAAGCAGGTTGGTTGAAGTGGAGAGGCACGTCTGGGATCTTATGTGATTACAAAGTACCATTAAAACTTAAAGGCAAGTTTTACCATACTAAAATTAGACCAACGATGTTCTACGATTCTGAGTGTTAGGCAGTGAATTATATACATGAGTAAAAAATGGGAGTTGTAGAGATGAGAATGCTTATGTGGATGTGTGAACACACGAGACTGGATAAAATTAAGAATAAATTTATCAAGGATAAGACAGGAGTGACACCAATTGTAGAGAAGACGTAAGAAGCTCGATTAAGATGGTTTGGACACGTACAAAGGAGACCATTATTGACACTTGTTAGGTGTTGTGAGAGTTTAGCTACTAGGCATGTTAAACGGGGGAGGGGTAGTCCAAAAAAGACTTGGAATGAAACTATAAGGAAAGACATGATGTACTTAGGCATTAGTGAGATTATGACTAAAGATAGGGTGCAATGGCGACAAATGATCCATATAGCCGACCCCACTATGGTGGATAAAGGCTTGAGTGTTGTTGTTGTTGTTGTAAAGAAAGAGACAGTGAAAGAATTCAATATTTTTTTACATGATTTAATGTTTGAGAAACATACATATGATGCAAATGATCATATTGATTCTATTTTTTAAAAGATATAGATGATTGTCATGAATGATTAATGAGTACAGTAGATGAAGAATATGAACAAGAAGATGAACTGATGTTTGATGTTGATTATTTAAAATGGATGTGGTTGTGTCTTGCCTTCGTCAGGCGCGTTCCTGCTCCTTGAGCCTTATGCCTAGCTCGACGACCTGCGCCTTAGTGCGCCCAGTGGCATCGAAGAAGGATGCAATGTGTATTGGTAGTACTCATAAGGAGGCTCTGCAGTCAAAGAATATCGAGGACAGTAAAATTGTAGTCATCGTTGAAGGTAGCAGAAGATGCGTCTGTCGGAAAACAAAGGGAGCATAGGTTACTATTGGAGATAGGGAACAAGAACCAGAGCTTACGACTCGTTGTGGTTGAGCAACTAGATCATCGAAGATGTGTTTACTCTAATACCACCTGGCGCATAACACTATGAGGAAAATAACTAGTGTCATTGCCAAAGCAAAGGCCGTAAGAGGTGTTGAATCCATGGTGTGGAAAATAAATGAAAGAGACGCACAAACCATAGGAAAACCATTCATTCTAATACTCAACGTGATGATTACAAGGGCCTAAGGTCGTCTTGAAAAAAAATGGTGGTTGTGGAACAAGCTAGAAAAATAACAAAAAATAAATATATAAATAAGCAAGTCCCTGATTTGACATTCTAGGCTTCGCCCACGAACTAATTGCATGCGAAAATGATGAATACATCAAGATGAGCTACATCAAAATCCCACATTAAATTCAAAAATCCATAGTTTTGGTTGCAAATGATTTTCAGAAATACATGGCACTTTTCACATAAAATGAATATAATAACTAAACATTTAGGAGGTATAACCGGACTATATTCCTAATCAAGATCATAAGACTAATATTTCATTTCAATGATGATTTTGAAGGAATCAATCATGCAAGATAAAAATGAACTGCTACTGATTATAAAGAATTGTGTTGTGTTGAATAAATGAATAATCTGAAATTCTTAGACACCATCTTTGACAAATAATTTAGCTTGCTCCATATTGACATCATCGACAATTCAGAGCAACTCTTGCCAAAAGTTGCTCATGAGGACTGAGTCTTAGTCCCTGATGACAGATCAAGGAAACACATGGAGGCGAACGATCCCATGGATGAATGTGTTGATCACAAATGGGGAGGTGAAAGAAAGACATAGGAGAAGGAAGTGCCCGTATTTTGATAATTAGTACACCATCACCAAAATGCAATCAAGCCCAGGAAACTTGGGTAAATGTGATATCCATCATGATGTCATATTACCTCTCGCATAGGAAGGAGCTGAAACAAGCCCTTGAGAAAAGAGCCCTCATATTTGAAACGTTAGTAAACAAGGCACGTGACGGCAAACTCCTCCACACAGTGCAGCATGCCCTACCAATAAAGTGAAGAAGTGAGTCGACGTAGGTGCGGAAATGTTGCGCATGGTAGGTCATAGGTGTAGGATGGAACTCTGTTAGATAATTCTCGATATGCAAGAATGTAGTTGAAAGCACCATTCAGCAACGATGGTTTAATCGAACACCTACCAAGGTGAATGGAGGATGTGCGGTAGGATCAGTGTACAAGTCGTCCATAACACTCCGGAAGGTTGGTCCCTCCTCTGCCTCTTGTTTGATGGATGCTTCTTCCCTGATTATCCGTGACACGACCATGAGGGATGTCGGCTCCAATTGACACGACAAGGCATCGATTCTCTGCTAGTCTCCCATATTTTGAACTTTACTGAAACTCATAACCGAGCAACTTAGCCACCCAACCCCTGCAAGGAGGGGGTAGAAATCTTCGGGCTAAGTACCTCAAGTTGTGATGATTTGTAAGAACAGTGAAGTGATGGCTCAAGAGATACGGTCACCAATGATGTTCGGAGTGAAAGAATCTTATCAACCAGTTTTCATAAGCAGAGCGAGAGCAAACCATGACAGAGAAAGTGGGTTTGCAATGGGGTAGGATATTCGTATAAGGACCGCACTTATTTCCGTCCCGAATGCACAACACTTGATGACAAATGGCTGCAAGAAATTCGGCATCACCAACATCCAAAATTTCACTAAGGCCAGTTGCAGTGTGGTGAAACATGTCACAACCTTTGTGGGCCAATAGGAAGTAGTGTTTGTACTCTTCTTGAAACATAAATCAGTTGTTGAGCTAGCTTGCTAGAATCCCTCTTAAAGTAGCAATGACCGATTAGGTCGAGGAACCCGTGCAAAGCCTGCAAAAAGCATGATACCGGTCACTGTAGGACCACTAAGACCTTGTCCTAGTTCATGAAAACATGGCAGGAAAAGATGATCTGTCGCAGGTGACCTCTTGTTTACCAAACAAGTACTTTTTTGGATTGTCAAATAAAGGAAGTCATTGTAGTGCAGCGTCTCCTTGAGGTGACATAAGTGGTCCTGTCAGGTGAAGTTATACACGAATATATTATCAAAAACCACCAATATATACTTAACACAGACAGGAAAAATCATCCATGGTCGCCGGAAAGGTGGTAGGTCTATTAGTCAACCCAAAGGGCATAACCACAAATTTATAGTGTCCATCACAGGTCCAAAACACAATCTTGTGGATTTATTCGACCAAACCCAAATATGATGATAGTCAGAGCAAAGATCCAACTTGGAGAAAAATGTAGTGTCATAGAGCTCATCCACCCGCTCTTGAATGACATGTATTAGATATCTGTCTGTCACTGTCAACTAGTCCAATTCATAGTAGTTGATACAAAAACATCAACTACCGTCCTTCTGGACTAGCAACACCAGGCTTGAAAATAGGCTAGGAATATCGTTGTGACGAGAAACCACATCTTGTCCTTTTGGGTGTGTGCGCTTTTGTATCGCCAGAACAAAATGGACTGAATCCCCTAGATTAGAGAATGTTGGGGTTGATCGGCCAGTGCAGCAGGAGACCGTCTTGCTCAAAGAACAATTGTGGGTAGGAGTGAAGAATACTTTGTAACTGAGGAGAATGAAGAGCAATGATGTGAATATCCCATGAGGTTAATTTGTAAGTTGCCACAAAAGCACGTAGAAGCTCATAGAGTGCATCTTCTGGATAGTTTTGAACAAGGCAAACATACGGAGGAAAGAGACGTCATCCCTGAGAGTATGAGGATGTCCACCCAGCTCGAAGGTCATTGTCATATGATCCCAATTAACATTGACGTCTATCAATTTCTATAACCATGCAACCCCCAAAAACACATTAATGATGCCAACGTGGAAGGTGTAAATTTTGTCGTAATCTGAATAGAGTGGTAACTAGTGGCAAATAATGCATGTAGGAGTGTGGCAAGTCGAGTCGATAAAGTTGGCAGCACCCGCAATCGGTGGGGGTATTGTCCTACATGTCAAGGGCCTCAAAGTCTACCAAAGTAACCTTGCCCTCATTGTCCCCAACGGTAGCTCGTAACTCCTTCATCAGACAATCGTGGGAGGTAGAGTACAAGTGTTTGCAACAGAAGCACGACCCCTAGTTCCAAAGGTCGTTGTATTCTTGGTTCGACAAGTGGTGTACTGGTGCAGTGGCCTTGAAGGAGAAATTTGCTTCAACCAAACGAGTGATATACATGGCATTGATGGTGTCAATGATGGTGGGTACAGGCGTAGAAGTGGATGTGCGGCCAAAGTTATTGCATGAAGAAGCTCAAATTGTGATTGGGAGAGGGAGCAAGCCCACGAAAGTGATTAATGGAATCAGGGAATTCATTCATGTAGTTGTCGATGGAGATGGGATTGTAGCCCACAAAGGCGTCCCACCGCGTTGCTGGAATAGAAATGATTGTAACGCTTGATCAGGGTTTGTACAAACATGACCATGTAAGTCCCAAAATTAACTTGCAAAGCCATCGTAGCGCCCTTCGATGCCCAGGAGGATGATCGGGACCCTTTATGATTTCGGTGTGCATTAAATGTCAACAAACTGACCAGTCATTGCGATCCGCCCCCATCAGAACAGGAACCATTGAAATAGGGCACTTTGAGAGCGAGTGACGAATGGGAAGCAGCATCAATCATAGTAGGGTATGCAATCGGAGAATCGATTGAGTTTCGAGGAAGGAAGAAGGATCCTTTGGTGGTATTTGAGAGTTGGAGTGTCGATATTGCTCCCCCCTGCAAACTTCACAGACGTCGATGCGTTGCTAGGTGGCTTGTGTACAGGCGAGAAGGCTAGCATGGTCCTTGAGAAAGAGTTTTACATAAAAGAGTCGAGCTTCGTCCATTGCTCGCGACTGGTGGGCATAAAAATCGGGACTGGGGGGCCGGCCCAGGCCCGGCCCGGCAAAAGCCCGGGTAGGCCAGGTGGCGGGCTAAGCCCGCCCCGGGCCTGCCCGGGCTACGGGGCCCTTGCAGGGCCCCGGTTTTGGGGCAATGCCCGACCTGAAAACCGGCCCGGGCCAGGCCGGGCAAAGCCCGGTTTTTAGGCCCAGGCCGGAACCAGGCCGGGCAAAGCCCGACCCATTTATAGCAACGGCTATAGAGCTGTTGCTGAGCAATGGCTCTATAGCCGTTGCAGCCTCGGGCCAGCTGCTGCTGCAGGCGGCAGCTTTTTTAAAGTGGTTGTTGCCACTTAATTAAAGTGGCAGCAGCCACTTATTTATTTATTTTTTTATTAAAAAAATTTAATTAAATTTTCTTTTTTTAATTTTTTTCCTAATTCCTATTTATACCCCCCCCCCCTCTTCCTTCAATTTTCTCTCTTCACTCTCTCTCACTCTCACACACTCTCTCTCTCTCTCTCACTCTCACTCGATGTCGTCAAGCATGGCGTCGTCATCATCGGTGGTGCACGAAATTGTGGAGCACAAACACACGGCTCCAGTGTGGGAGCACTTCGACAAAGTCAAAGTCGGCAACGAACACAGGGCAAAGTGCAAACTTTGCGGGGAAACTGCTCACCCTCAGTGGCAACTCGACACTCGCACGACACATTAAGTCGTGCATTGCGAAGCAAGCTCCCGAGTCCAGTCAGGCGCAATTATCGGGATCCAGACAAATATGGACATACGATCAAGGTTGGCAACGGGAGCTGCAGGTGAAGAACGTCATCAGACGTGGGTTGCCGTTCAGCCACTATGATGACGCGGTGATGGCGACGATGCCCCTCCATATGTTCGTGACCAGTTCCTTGACGACGACGACTTGACGCATTATTTTGATCGCTGCCGCAACACTACATTTGAAGACTCGGATGGACGATGCCGCAACATCACATTTCAAGATTATGATGGTCGATGCCGCGACGACAAATATGGTGCACGCCATCGCCGCCCCTTTTGAAGAACGCCATCGCCGCAAGGAATTTTAAGTTATAATTATTCAATTATAAATTATTAAATATCATTATCATGTTTATTCTTATTTTGGTCTGTATTTAGATAAATAATAATAATTATTATTCTATTATAATTATTAATTATCATTATCATGTTTATTTATATTTTGGTCTGCATTTAGTGAGGTTTATTTTGTTTAATTAGGGATTATATATTTCCTTATTTTCGTTATTTGATTTGGGCTGCATGTAGCCATAAGTTATTCTGCATTCATGATGGACTATTTTTGAGCCATCTAATTTTAGAATTATATCTTGGAGGAGATTGAGTGGTGTAGCCTATAAATAGGCCATATATTGTAATGAGATGATTATTGAATGATAAAAAAATTGAATCCTAAAATTTGAATCCCCTCTTTTGGTTTCCCCTCTCTCTCTTTCCCTCTAAGAATTTCGGCCCTCCTCTTTCTTGGCCGCCCTCCCCCTTGCCTCTTTCCTCTTGGCCGCCGGTCAACCTCTTCCTCCTCCCCCTCCGTGGCAAGTTTCGGCTATCTCCCCTCTCCCTCTCCTATTCTTCCTCCTCTTGGGAAGATTTCGGCCAAGGTGAAGAAAGAAGAAGAAAAGGGTCGTGGTTTCGTGGAATCAAATCCGGCGCGAAGCGACGAAGGCGAACGAGTTCCTCTCCATTCGACGCGGCTCCGGTGGATCCGTTGAAGAACGATTTGGGCGAGTGCATGCTTGAGGATAATCCCATCTCAAGCGGGGTAACGAAATTTCTACTCGTGAGATTTTCCTCTTGTTAATTTCTTGTGGTGGTAAATTTTGGCGTGATCTTCGAATCACTTGGATAATCGTGGTTTTCTTCGATCGATTTGTGCGCTCTTCTTATTTCTTTTAATTTTCGAAGAGAATTGACGAACCTCGACTTTTTGTTGGGAGAGATCTACCCTTTTGAAATCGTAATTTTTGGTGGATCTCTTTTGGTACAACTCAAGCTCGTTCGGACCGGGTGGGTCCTTTTAGTCGGGAAGAATATTTGTCTATAGCCATCTATTCGACCTCTAACGGCGTGACTACCTGTACGTTGGCATCTAATTGATAATTATTGCATTGCGTGTACGCTGCGAGTATTTTTGTGCGAACGTAAAATTTGGGAGCGTTGAGAGGGAACGCGTGTTTGTTCGTAGCGATCGTGTCGGAGAGCGTAGCCTGCATCACGCGGAGGAGACCGAGTACATACATCAAGGGCTTCAACCCAAATATCATCAAGTCGATCGACCATTAAGTGCGACGCACTTAAATATTATTTAGAAGCGAAACAATCAATAATAAATTATTTGAAAATTTTGAGGCTCGAGTGAGTTTAACGAGCGACATTTGGACAAGTAGTATAAAATTAGGATTATCATATATTTGTATCACTTGTCACTGGGTCGATCCCGTTTCCTGGAATCTAAATAAGCGCATAATATGTTTCAAAAGTTTCGAAGTCTCGCACACCGGTCAAGCGATTTATCAAATTATTTTAAAATGTTTGCGGGAATTTAAAATTAAAGATAAAATTATGAGTATTTCTTTCGATAACGCCACAAATAATACTATCGCAATTGAGTGGTTAAAACGTAATTTAAAATCTATGTTAAACGGTGCATTTTTTCATACTCATTGTGTTTGTCACGTTTTAAATTTAGTCGTACAAGATAGTTTAGCTTATATGAAACCATGTATTAATAAAATTCGTTTAATGTTACAATTTATTTATAGTTCAAAACAACGACGACAGGATTTTAAAAAATTTGTAAACGCACAAGGTGAAAAAATTTTGAAACCTTTATTTGACATGCCAATAAGATGGAACTCGACCTACACAATGTTAAAACGGGCGATTCATCAAAAATCACTACTTATGGAATATTATACTACGTTAGGTATGTTCGATTTAAATGAGTCCGATTGGGCGATTTTAGAAAGTTATATGGAATTATTAGAAGTTTTTTACACGGCAACAAATTTTTATTGGGCGTATATTATTCCACTAGCCCGCTAGTTATTAAAAATTTTGTTAATATAACACAAAAATTAAATTATTTTAAACAACATATCGGATGGCAAAATTTAATAGAATTAATGGAAACAAAATTTTTAAAATATTATAAAGAAATGTCAGCGATGTTTTCATGCGCCGCCGCTTTGAATTCTCTATTCGGCGTAGACGGCGTTGAAAATTTAATAGAAGAAATAAATAATAATTTAGGCAAAAATGTTAGTTACTCCAATTTGGATAACAATAGTATTTTAAATTTTAACACTATTTTTACTGAATGTTATAATTATTACGATAATTTATATGGATCGCGGCCCCGAGAGGATGTGTCGCAACCAAAAACACGCGATAGTTTTTAAAATAAAATGCTAGAGCTTGCATCTAGGAAAGAAGCGCGCACAACTTCTAGTAGTTTAAATGAATTAGGTTTGTATACAATGACAAAATTTCGTAATTTTATGAGTACATACGAAATAGAAAAATTTGATCTTTTAAAATGGTGTAAAGGTAAAGTAAATACCTATCCTATTATGGCTTATATGACCCAGATTTACTAACGATCCAAGCTAGCATGGTAGCTTCGGAGTCTGCTTTTTCTCTTAGTGGTAGGGTGTTGAACGAGCGGAGAAGTCGTCTAAGCGAAGAATCGCTCGAAATCTGAATATACTACAAGGATCACTTGGATGCAATGAGAAGGAAGCAGCATAATTCAAATTTAGAGGATAGCTCGTCCGAAATAGAAGACGAGATGGACGCAATCAACCTAAATTAGTTCAAAGCTTAAAGCTCAAAGCCTCAAAGATGGCGATCTGGATTTTGTGAAGGGCGGACGAAATATGTAATTTTTATTTTTTTAATAATTGTATTTGTAAAGTTATTTTATACGGACAATTATTTTTTTGTACTTTGGAAATTTAAATTTTTAAATACGCATATGTATAATTTTGTGTAATTCGTTTTCGTTCAACATTAATAAAAATCTTTTTTTCTCATATTACTCATATTAGTATATTTTTGTTTTAATTTATATTTTTTTAATAAAAAATCTAAACAAATAAATATTTAAAAATAAATTAAATTTAAAAAAACAATTTAAAAATACCTGGGACGGGCCCTAGGCCCGGCCCTGGGGGCCTAGGTAGGCCCCCTTCGAAGGGTGAATGCTCGACCCGGCCGGGCCCGACTGCAATCAAGGGCCCGACCCGACTGCAATCAAGGGCCCGACCCGGGCCCGACTCCAAAAAGCCCGGGCCCGGCAAGCCCGGTTCAAGCCCGGGCCCGGGGTGCTTGTTGCCCAGGACTAGCTCGCGTATAGGGCATGCACTTTTTATTATTTTGGTGTGTGGTCGATTAAATAAGGCTTGGATGGAACCCGGTGGGCGGTGTGGTGGGAGTTGCATGGGTGGAAACGGGGGATAAGCAACTGCTCATAGTCACACGATGGGAAAGGTGGAGATGTGAAGTCTCAATGGGATCAGGATGGCGCAACAAACGTGAGTGATTAGTGTTCGGGCAAGCGCAATAGGGAGTTGTAAAGGTGGACGATGTTGGAACCTGGTGACATAGTTGTGTGTGGACAAAAGAGGAAGGTTAGATCAATGATATCGTTGGGGTATCGAGAAGCAACCAGAGCAAAGAAGGGGGAATATAGGGATGAGATTAAAGAGAAAATTCAAGGAAAACTGTTGAAGTTATTATTATTATTATCGCATTATTAGAGTCTTTTAGGTGTATATGGGTTTTGTCTCACATCGCCTGTTTACCTTCATATGTTTGTTGTAATCCTTTATATACCCCTTTGTGGATGAATAATATGTATCAAGTATTTCTTTTTTATTATTCAACATGGTATCAGAACCAGGTTCTATTTCCTCTTTGAAATTTCAGAGCCCTAAATTGTTGAAATTTCGAAATCCTTCCTTCCGCCTCTTCCTCTCATTCTCGTCGATAGGTCCAGTCCCTGCTCCTGTCGAGCAGTTCTGCTTCCGCTCCCGTCGACGAAATTGATTTCTGATTCTGTCGATGGGAGAGTCCTTTGGTCCCTACGACGTCTGCGCTGGAGAGGACTCTCATCTTCTCTATCATCGATGGTCCTGTCGATCGTGGCTCTCGTCTTTGCCATCTCCCTGCTTCTTCGAGAGATCAAGCAGGCGCTTCCTTCTTCTACAGAGAACCATCGGTGAGCTGATCGTCGACGTCCTCTTCGTCCGGCTGAGCCCAGGCCGCTAGCATGTGCAAGGCTCGTCTGGTATTTTCTTCCCGTCGATCCGTCGTGCTGCTCCCGCTGCTTCAGCAGCTGATCCCCCTCGATCCCGTCTTCTCATTAACGAAGAAGATGCTCTCTTCCGACGATCCCATCGACGCCCCTCTATGCTGATCCCGTCGAGCTCCCCTCTGCATCCTGTCGCATATCCTGGCATCTTCTCCATCGGCATCATTTGCGATCCCGCCAGAGCCCATTGCTGCTCCAGATCTGCTCCCGATCTGGCCATCACTTCTCTCTGTTGTTGTTCTGGAGCTTCCTCTCCCTGTATGGAGCTTCCTGTAAAACTCGCACCCGAGCTTGTTGATAAATAATTTTATACATTTTAATATGTAATAATAAGAATAAAATAATTCCCCTATGATGAAAAGATAAGTCAGTGTCGATTCGACGTCGCACGTTTAAGTTTTGCTGACGATTTTGCGGCGATCATTTCGTATTTAGTTTGATATTTTATGACGATTGTTTGGGGGCCCTAGTGGGTCGGCTGGTTACATCATATGTGCCTCTTAATGCTTGGCTGAATTGTCTTGGTTTGGCTTGATTTTTGGTGGCTGAGTTGGGATCAGTATTGAGCTGGCCGGTTACTAATTCTATCTAAACCTGATTATGATTAAGTAGTTTTGAGGCGGTGGACTGTTGGCTTATATTACATTAAATCGGCCTATTCCTCTTGGCTGAATTGTCTTAATTTGGCTTACATTAAGCCTTGATTAGGGCAGGATTATGGAGAGGCGGTGGATGGATATATTAGGATCGGCTCTTTCTCCCTATACCTATTCTTTCTCGACACTCCTTTCTCGTCTCGTCGAACTGGGAAGCCTTAGGGCTCGGCTGCACCTCCCATCCCAGCTCCTCTTGTCATCGATTTTGTGAAAGATTGAAAAGGTGGCCTTCCTCTTGTGTTGCCGATACTGTTTCCCGTGGTTTTGCTGTGATTGGCCGGCATCTTTGGGCTGAAACCCCTCCACTGTGAGCTCCTCCTTCCCCTCTCCCTCTTATTTGTATCAATTGTTGATTTCTGGTGGTTGGCGGTTCTTGCAAGGCTAGGTTTTGTGATTTAAGGTTTCCTCTCCCTCTCCCCCTACATCAGAGCTGATTAGTTTTGATTTCTTGATGGGGGGAGGTTGCAGATTATTGTTTGGGATTGGGATTGCACCTAGTTGTGCTGTGTTGTTTCCTTGTATGGGCCGGTAGTTTTCCTAAGCGAGGCGTGCTCGAGAGAGAGAGCTTCCAAAATCTCATTCAAGGATGGGAAATAGACAATTTCATTGTTTGATTATAGAAGACCCTTAGTGTCCTTTAAATAGGACTTACAACAGACTTTAATGGAAATAAATAATAGATTTGGACATGCGACTAAAATAGGACACCACATAAAGACGCGACATAAATAACGACATCATATAAGAACGCGACTTTAAGACAATAAAACATACAAGACGAAATAAATGCGACCCCATAATAGTGGTTGTGATGCCCATAGCATATCCTTAGTGAAGAATAAAAGATTCAACGATTACTATGCAAATAACAGTACCATATAAGGAAACAAACCTTCAAATGGTTCTGCAAGATATATATGAACTAATAGACTAGAACAGTGATAGCAAAGAACTTCAAGGAATATAGATACCAAACATTCCATAAAGGAATAATTAAAGAATGGCTGTCGAATTCATCATAAGCATGATATCTAATGTTCATACAAATTATGACTACGGCATAATTCAGTAGGAGAAAGTTATAGTTGTTGGAAAATAAACACAATAAAGGAATACCTGGGTCTCAGGACCACCATCCTGTGAACCAAATTGCCTACGAACTGCACTATACCTAACTGCAATACAGACTGCCCTAGAAAGAGCATTAGAAGCACCTGACACTATTGTTTGACGTACATAAACCATTGTTCCATAAACAAGCTGCCTTGGAACATCAGACTCAATGTACTTTCCCTCCCTCGTCACCTGTGAAAGCCTGCAGCAAAACCAACTACTTGCTAAAATCGTATCCTTCAAGTGAGTTTGGAAAGAAAGAAATGGAAAGAAAGTTGGTCCTAATGTTGGATAGAACATTCAATACCAGATAGTTTCATTAGAAGCTTTGGGTTTTCAAATCAAGTGTCTTTGAAATTGATAAGCACACATTAAAACCTTAGCAAATCAAATGTCATTATATTTTACAGTCCTAGGAATATATCAAATGATTGGAGAACTCTCAAAAAGAGTGGCGCGTAAGATATGCAGGGTTGTAAATATCGGATGTCAGCGACATGCCGGATTGAGTTTTTAAATGTCGGAAGTCGGAGACATGTCGGGTCTATTTTAAAATATTAAATTTTCATATCATATAAATAAAAAATTTATTTGTATGTATGCTAATTATAATTATATGTTCTAAAAGTTACAAAAATTAATATAACAAATAGTGAAGAATAAGTCATGTATATCCCAAATAAATTAGAAGAGTAACCAAGATAAAATATTATTATTAAGTACAAAACAATAAATTGTAAAATATATTTAATATTATACAATAATCTTATTTTAATAACACTAAGTTTATAGCAAATAAAGAAGATTCAAAAACTAACTATCCTTGATTGATTATAAATCTTTCCAAGCTTATATATTTATATTAAAAACATAAAAATAATCAACTAATAAATGTGTTGAACTTTTTTACATTTTTTTGTAATATGAAATAAAAAATGTGTGAAATAATTATAGAAAATTGGTTCTAAGAATAAACGTTAAAAGGAACGAAACAATAAGTCCAATTGATTTAAACATACATAATATAATACATATAGGTGATTTAAACATATACTGTCAGTCTGCTAATATAACATATAATAAAATAGTGGATGATGTGTTCAAAAGTCGTGTCAGCAGATATATCGAAAAAATGCGGATATCTCGGCAGATATATCGAAAAAAAAGCTAATATGTCGGCCTATATTTTACAAAAGGACAATCTATTTTTTTGAAAAAAAAATGTTGTTTTGCCCTCAAAAACGACATGTCGGCGGACATGTCAGGGGACATTTAAAACAGTGAAGATATGTATTCTATCTTTCAAGTTGCAATGGAAATTAAACAAAGAAGGTTTGAGGACATTTATTAGAGTACAATGAAGGTGTTCGATTAAGGGCGGACAAGAACACTATCTAAACCAAAAAAACTCGTTTGATTCGATAAGGTATTTTAGTTTTGAATGTAAATTTTTATGGTAAGTCAATCATTTTGCTAGGGTTTTCTGTGCTAATAAATTCAAACCAAAGTTATACGTGAGCATCTAACCAAATATAAAGGGTCAATCGTACATCTATTATCTACTTTATAAAAATTATTTTTTGTTGAACTTAATTGATCTACAACTGTAAGCTAGCATGAATCAAACACATTTGATGTAAATCTAGTTGTGCCATCCATATGAATTGATCAATATGTACGTGATCATGTTTAATACTATTTGATGCAATTTGATACGAATACGCGTCCCTCGGGCGATGAGTACGAATTATGCGCGTGCTCAGACAATGAATATGAACTATACGCGTGCTCAGACTATCCACCTCACGTTGGCTGATTCTCTAAGATTATCTTGTATTAATTGTATTTTATTTCAAAGGATATTTTTGTACTGTCATTTAGCTTGTGTGTGTGCTGGGTGGGCGTGGGGTTCCTTCATATATAAAGGACAATAGTCATCTTTATGATCATTTGGGTCTTGTATCACTTGGAAAGGAAGCTCTATGGGGGAACCAACCCTTAAAGTAAGCAGGGCTTCATCCCAAATTTTGTGTCTTCTCATTTTAGTGAAATATTTGCCTGTAATATCTCTTGATCTCTTCCTCCCTCCAGTTACCATATGTAGCATTGGTCCAACCTACTGCCTTCTGCTTGTTGCATTTGCAACCTCCAAGTACCGACGCAAACTTCATCGAGTAAATCATCACCGGCAGCATCCAGAAAAAGTTTGCCTTAGGCCCCATTTGTTTGAGCGTTTTTTCTCCGCTACAGTTTTCACAAAAAGCATAGCCTATTTTGTCCATTTAGTTAACCTCCTTTCGGAAAAGTGGATCTCAAAAACATCATTTTATGTCTAATTCCATATACATTGAGGGGGCCACGTTCAGGAACGTGTTATGGACCGCGTATTATTATAATTATCATTATTATCTAGGTGTCTCTGTGTTATCATTATGTAGGGGCCTCGAGCTCCGGGTCTAGTATTTAGGTATTATCATTATTGTTTTGTCTCATTATATGTTGTAGCCTATATAAAGGCATTAGATGGTTGTATGAATTAAGCAAGAAAGTATTCTAGTTCTCATCTTATAAATGCGAGATCTTGGTGGCTCTCTCCTCTAACGAGCAACCCCGCTTAGGCAGCCGCGGTTCCGGCTCCACGGTATCCTCCTCCACTGCCATCTCCTCCACCTCCGGCCTCTCCTCCGGCAACATTACAAGACCCGTAACAACTTGGTATCAGAGCTCTCCTTCCACGGCTCGACACTCCGCTGTCGTCTCCTCAACATTTGTCGTTGTTTCGGACGGCCGACACCAGCCAGAGGATTCCTTCTCCTCTTCCTATCAACGACATACAGCCAGCAACATTCCACGACACCAGAAGCCTCCTTCCTCTTCCGCTACAAGCATCGCAGCCAAGCTTCTTCTCTGATTCATTGACCAAAGCACCAACAGCAAAACAGCCGGAACGACGGGATTTCGTCGTCGTGCGATACCCGGCGACTGTCGAGCATCGTCGTTAAGTGATCCCCTCCCAGTGATCGAGCTGCCCGGTCATTCTCAAGCAGCCGCCAAATCGACGATTCCAGTCGTCGTCTGCAAGCCGGAAGCCAACCACGCCTCCCCTCCATCGTCGACCCCGCTCATCTTCTCCCTCAGCGCCGACGAGCCAAGACCGCACGTCTCCTCTGCTCCCACCAACGCACGTCTCCTTCCAGCGCCGCACACATCTCGGTCCCTTCAGCCACAATCGCACTAAGAAGAAGGCTTCTCGAACCCCGCACCTTCAGCCACAACCGCACGCCTCCAGCAACTCTTCGAACGCGTGCAATTAATCCCGTCAAGCTCTTCAGCCTGCGATCTCGAGCTCAGCGTCTTTTTCCGCCGCACGCGTGCAATCGCCATCCTGCCCTTCCTCTTAAGCGGGACGCACAGCAGGCCACCTTTCCTGGTGGGCCCTGCTCCTCTTAATCCTATCAGCATAAATATATATCTACTATTCAGCACCCTTATAAAAAGGGACGTCACAAGCACTTATCAGCACACATATTTGAGTTACACGACAAAATTGGAAAGCGTCGCGGCTCCCGCGGTAACTCCCAATCAGCAGCATCGAAGGATTTTTCTCGTCCCATCACCCGCTCTCTCTCACGTGCTACTTCTCTCTCACGTGCCACTTCATGGCGGTTCTCCAAGATTTCAGGACTTCCATCGAGACCCGCTTTCAGGACTCTGAAACACGCCATCGGAACAATATTGCATCCCTCACCCTCAAGCTTAATGAGTTGACCGCCACTCTTCCCATAATCACCACCCCACCTACGGATCACGCCAGCTCTAGTCAGACACCTCCCCCTCCACCTCCGCCGCTTATCCGCCACGAGCCGCGGGCCGTCCTTCAACAAGACGTGGCTATGCAGCCGCGCTACACCAGGCTGGACTTCCCCACCTATGACGGCAAAACTGATCCATTGGCCAGGCTCACCAGGTGTGAACAATTCTTCGGCCACCAACAAATTCCAACCGTTGATCGCTTCCTCTCGCCTCCTTTCACCTACTCAACTCAGCTTTGCTTTGGGCCGCTCGTCTCCTCACCGACCAACCAGGCCTAACATGGGACGACTTCAAGCGGTATTGCAACCTACGTTTCAGCCCTCCCATTCGCAGCAACCCCATCGGTGCCCTTACATCACTCTGTCAAACGGGAGCAGTGGATGATTACCTGAAGCAGTTTCAGCTCCTCCTGGCACACGTCACACTTCCCTCAGCAATGCAAGTCTCCATCTTCACAGCAAGACTTCAAGCTCGCCTCCAACTGGATGTCGAATTTGAGGCTCCGCCATACTTAGTGACTGCTATGAGTCTGGCCCGACTATGCGACCGCCGCCTCCAGTTGGCCCAGGAGGCCTACTTGCACACCAACCTCGGCACTCCACAGGGACGTCTCGAGGGTTCCTCCCGCCGCACCGGTCCGTCGCTTATCTCGGACCGAGATGTTGGACCGCCGCGCTCAGGGTTTATGTTTTAATTGTGACGAGCAGTACACTCGCGGACACAGATGCAAAAAGCTTTTCTACCTAGACGTCGAGGACTCGGATGAGGAAGGCATCGGATGACGCTCGCCTTCTCGTGATCTCCCTCGAGCTTGAGGGCAAGCTCGTTTTGGACGACGGGAGTGATGTTATGGACCGCGTGTTATTATAATTATCGCTATTATCTAGGTGTCTGTGTTATCATTATGTAGGGGTCTCGAGCTCCGGGTCTAGTATTTAGGTATTAGCATTATTGTTTTGTCTTATTATATGTTGTAGCTTATATAAAGACATTAGACGGTTGTATGAATTAAGCAAGAAAGTATTCTAGTTCTCATCTTTTGAATTCGAGATCTTGGTGGCTCTCTCCTCTAACGAGCAACCCCGCTTAGGCAGCCGCGGTTCCGGCTCCACGGTATCCTCCTCCACCTCCGGCCTCTCCTCCGGCAACATTACAAGACCCGTAACAGAACGTTGTTCCAACTCCAACCGTTCCATCTTCAACTGCCACCGTGCTCCCAAATAGGCCCGTAATGACATACATGCCACCCTTAGTCGTATCGATAAAAACAAGGCCACCCCCCTCTCCCACACACACAAAAAGCTCATCATTAGTGTCCCAAACCCCTCAAGTTGTTGCTTCCCTTTCCATCAATCTCAGACACTCTTTTTCTCCCCTCACACACACCCAACCCACCACCACCACCCTAATTGGCTCTTGCAAGATCATCCCCCCGTTGTTGTGGTTGTAAATGCCTCGACTCCACACTCAAGAGAAAATTGGATGAATGGGGGTACTGCGGGTGGAAGGCTACTTCGATCTACGAATGTCTAGACGGGGGAAGAGATGGCGCAAAAGGCGAGGACAAGTGTCGCACAACGTGAATCTTTATTTATGCATGATTTTATTAGATTAATCCGTGGTTACAAGAGTAGCATTCGGAAATGTCATAGTAGAAAAGGAGTCTGCGGATATTATGAAGGACAGAGGATCGAGCTCGCCAGAACCTGCGGACAGCTTGGCGAATTTTTCGGTGTCCTCTTCATGGTACTATTCTCTCATATTTATACTGGCAGAGAATTGCCCAAGCGGGCAAGCTCAAGAGAAAAAACTGCCCAGGTAAACGAGAAACACGCAGAGATAAGAGAGATAGATACATACGGCAAGAGCCATTGTAGTGAGATCATGAGAGCTTGGGCGAATACGCTAGGAGCGTCCACGCATGCTATAGTTGGAGACGGAAGGGTTCACAGTCTCGCCAAGGGAGTTTGCCCGATTTCATGGTCGTCGCATTTCGGGTAAACAAAATCTCCACATTTTTCTAAGTTCACGAGAACTTCAAAAAAAGATAAATTATCTGCAGTTACTGCGACCTGTTCTTAATGTCTTGGTGAGCGTGGATGTGTGTCGGAGAATTAACGATTATTCCCTCTAGCCTTTCTTAGAAAGTCGGATAATTGATGTGAATCCCTTGATACTTCATGCAAAACCATTAGGGTTTCTAATGTTTCAGCTCCCCATTTCTTTTCTAGTGGATGATTCAGACAATATCATTTTAGAAAATGGGTCGGACTTCGCCGGTTATGGTATTCATAGGGCGAGCAGATGGCATTTTCCTCTGGATATTGCGAAGTTTTTTAGTCATGACCAGATCACTTTGGCAGCGCGATTTTCTTCGAAGAAGAAACCAAAGAAGCCTACTACAAAAGATTGTGCGAGCTCTGAGGGAGTGTTTGTTGCAAGATCTCTAGTAATCTCTCTTTTTGCGAACGTGAGGGACATTGCGTGTTCATCTAATATGATTTTGGTTTTCGAAGGTGCAGTTCTAATTTTGTTGAGTGACTTCTTGGAATTCTTCTCTTGAAGCACTACTAAGCGCGATAACTTTTACTCGGCTTCTCGAACATGCTTTTGCCGAAATCTTGAATGTCTCATGAGGTTGGCAAACATATCAAAACATAGACTTTTATGAAATATTGTCCAAATTCTTAGAAAACCCAAAGGAAAATATTCCCTTCGGCAAATTTTGTATAGGTCCGGTCTATGAAAAAGATAATGTTTAGGCTAGCATTATCCTTGTAGCCGCGAATTCAAAATACGCGACCATCTTAGCTTTTGATGTCATGCTCGAGAGGAGAAAGGAATACACGCCTATCTTAGCTTTTGATGTCAAAGTAGAGTACGATATTCATAAGCTCGCGAAAAAAACTGACAGGTATACTTGCATTAGATAATCCTTCATCCAATCTATTTGTTGCGGTAGGGGACAAGGGCTTGTGCGAGAACCAAAATATTGCGAGCGACTTCTGCTCCAAAAAATTTAATGGAGTGGAGAGAACAGCGAGAATCAGTGTTCAGGGAAGCTTCAGTGTATAAGGAAAAAACGGACATATCTTGATCCTCGGGTTGGGATAGACTTGGCATTGTATCTCTTTTTGCTTCTAAGTATTCGGCGAGTATTTTGTAACCGTGAATGTACCCGTAAAAGAATTGTATTGATATAAATGAAAAGGGAAATTGATTAAAAAAACATGTTGCTATTTTTTTCTTCCTTATCCGATCTTTTTTATGATGATAGTTCTTGTAAATGTTGGGCGATTCTGTTAGTGATTATTTCTAATAAAGAGGACTCCGTGGATGCCGAGGTCTCGATTTGCCATACTTCAAGAAAATAATTTGTCTTCATGCGAATTCCGAGATGCGATTAAAAGTGATATTTCATACTTCGTTCTAAGGGACAACGTTGTAAAGTGTAGAATATTGGGTACAAGACGAACATAACTTGAACACTACATAAACTTCTGATTTTGAGTAGTTTTTTTCAGAAATAGGATTGTACCCGATTTTTAAAATTAGTATATGCAAATCTTCTGATGTAGGGTAGGTTACGTGGGTGTACGACTAAATGCAATCTTAATGTGAAGTGCTTGTGTAACTTCACCAGGTTGCGTGATAATCATTCTGTTGTACAGGTGGTAGAATTGGTGACACCTAATTTTGGTGATCTTTAAAATCTTCCTTGTCTATTTTACTAGCAATTAATTGTGAGCATGATTGTAATTTTGTCAAGTACAATCGGAATTCTATAAATTCACAACATAAATTGTATTCCTCAATTATCTTTAACTCAACTGAATTTCTCACTTTTTTTCATATAGAAAAAATTAATTAGCCTTGCAAAATTTTTGCATAACTATTAATATTTCAAGCAAGTTTTGATGATCTACGACTTCTTTGGCATGTGAGGCTTGCATTATACAACCCTAAACACTAAATGTCTCGCATCTTGCTTAATAAATAAGCATACACATATTCACCTACATCATGAAGTTATACGTTATATTGGAAATAAAGGAAATGGGAGAAAAAACAATTAATATATACAAACAAGTATGCATAGTGGAAGTCCCGACAGACCTCATTAACATTTGATCCCTCGGTATACGGACATGATCCAATTGTAAAACACCATTGTCCATGCTGTTATATCCACCATTTCCAAATTTTGTTCCAATGTCACCAACAGTGATTCCAGGAAGAGGAGAATGATCACCCAAACTTCGTAGTTGGACAATGAAGCCTGAAAAATGAAGAGTGTCTCTGTGAACTAGTATGATAAAATAATAGTCATATGCACAAGTTGGCAACCCTACCATGAACACCATAATCATGTCCATCTGTGATGAGACGAGCATATACTAGTGCATGTGTAGAAACTTTCCCCAAAGCACCAGGCCACCACTATTTGGTAATGAAAAATATATAGAGTAAACATTAAAATTCCATAAATGCAGTAAACTACATTATTGGATACAATTTCATGTAGAGGAACCCAAGGAAAATAAAGGTGACAGATAATTCCAGTGATCAGGGAGCTTATAGAAAGAAGTGGTGGTGGGGGCGAGGAATATAGATGAATGCTTAAAGGATGGTGGCTGAAATAATAATGTGGTGCATCAAACTCTTCATCATACATATCACTCACTTTGCTTGATGTCAGAGTTGGGCTATGGATGATGAATTCATCAGTTCTAGGATCAAAGGTTGCAGTTGTCTCCAGTCCTTGAACATTTGAACCATGACCAAGCTCAGTTTGTGCATAGCAGCCAATTATTTGCATTTTAGAAGCCAATGTTACCCACTTCCTCTGCTGTTCATCAGTTCCTTGTCCCTTTATAGCAGGAATAAACATCCCCTACAAAAGATGCATGTTAACGAAGAAGTCATCTCACTTGTAATTGTCAAATCAATTAATTTACAAAGACCTATTCAAATAGTTTTATTCTTCTTGATTTAATAGGAATCATATGGAAGAGTTCCAAATGGATGAAGCTCTCATCAAAGCGGGATCTGGAGACCTTCATATCGGTAGAGGCATTCTACTTATTTCTTTAGGTCCACAGTTTAATTAATAGAAAATCACAAAGCATACATATTCATCTAAGTCATCATCCTTATACAAGATATATGGAGTAGAGACTAGCATAGAATATGTTTATCTGAACAGGGGGAGGGGCGAGAGTAATAGGAAAGTGTTTCAAAAAAAGTACAAGTTTACCTACCCAATGCAAGTCCACATAAGAAATTTCATCCACATAAAGCCTCAATGCTGCTGTTTCTTCTTCTGATCATGCAAATAGCTCAAATATAAAACACTGTGATCATGAAAATGGAAATTGTATGAAGCAAGATAGCTCCAATGAAATTTAGGTAAAGTAATAAAGAAAATCAACCAAATTTTACAACAAATAGCATCACGATATGAAGAAGGCTATGATGGTTAACATAAATCAAGTTTTCCAGGACTAAATAAATATCAGTTTGTCATACGGATTTTTAGGATTAAAAATCATCTTTTATTAGCATATAGCCTCGCTTTTGAAAAAAATGTACAAGGAAATACTGACATGATTTTGAACTTAAAATCAACTTTATGATAATTATATTGCAATACCTAGTTGAAAGTTCGTAAGAGAATGTGGGAAGCAGCCTCCTTCGCCAAATAACTCATATTCATGAAGGAGAAATCATTCCAAAATAGAACAGTAAGAAAACTTTTTTGAATACATAATGGCAAGGAATACATAACAAACCCTTAGGGGTTTTCTTTTAAAAATTGAACTTAAACTAATTGGCTTGGCATAAGGATGCCAAAACAATGGTAGACATTGTTGTGGGTGCCTGATGGTGCCTCCCTTGTGCTCATATACAACCTCCAAAGCTCTGCCATCCTTCAAACCGCATCCAAGAACACTTTTTTCCAAATAATTTTCCTTTTTGGTGCTCTAAATGTCTTCTATCTCACTTCAACGTCGGAATGATGCATCCAAATATGCATCAAGCCCTCCTTGAGAAGGATTTGCTCTCAAATTTGGAGGGTCTTCGAACAACAATAGTACCTGAATGGGATCATGACACACATCGGCCTACACGACGATCGGAACCGTCCATTTTATGTGGATCGACAATCCGAGATTTTAGTTTTTTTTTTAGTTTTTTTTTTATGTATTTTAAGGTCATCATGATCGGACAATCGTAACCGTTTATGATGGACTCTTAGGGCCTGTTTGGGAGGGCTTATTAGTTCCTTTTCATTTGCTGGAAAACGCCACCGCCGAAAACAAGCCGTTTGTTTTCTCTGTCGGTCAAAAACGCACCAGCCCAAAAGGACCGTTTTGGGTCTTTTTGGAAAGTCACTCATGAGCACCAGTCCAGCAGCTTTTCCTATTATTTCTAAACCATGCATTTCCTATTATTTCTCTGCTCGCCCAACTTCCCGAATTCGCAACACTTCTCTCCCGAGTTCGCAACCTGGCCGCTCTCCCGAGTTCGCAACCTGGCCGCTCTCCCGAGTTCGCAGCCTGGCCGCTCTCCCGAGTTCGCAACCTGGCCGCCCTCCCGAGTTCGCAACCCCACCGGCGACCGTTCCTGTTTGTCAATTTCCTTCCAGATCTTGATTCCAAGGTATGAATCTGCTATTTTCTTCTCCGTCTCCTTGCAGTTTTTTTATTTTCTTCAGATCTAGGTTTTTTTTTTTGCGTTTTCCCCTTCCAGAAATGCTCCTTCCCATTTGTATATATGTCTATTTGTTTCTCCCTTTCCAGATCTAGGTTTTTTTTGAGGTTTTGTTTCTCCCATTTCAGATCTAGATTTTTTGCGGTTTTGAATGTACTTGGAGAAATTGAAATGAGGTTCTCTCCATTTGAAATCAAATGGGTAATATACATTTCATGGTCAAGATTCATTTTTTTCATCTAATGGATCAAGCAATCTTATTATTTATATATATACGAAAACTTTTGCACCCTTATATATAAAAATTGGACAGAATGACTGGTTTTTCTCTTTATCATAAAATGGTCTCAAATGGACAGAATGTTCATCCCGTAAAACCTCGTTTATCGAATTACCAAATCAAAATGAACAAACTAAAATATTTGATTCTTTGTCTACCATGTTTGGTTTCTCCATCAAAATGACTGGTTTTGCTCTTTACCAAATAAAAATTAATATTTTCTAAAGATTGTTGAGGCCTCAGAAAATTGTGGGCCTGAGATTTGTGATTTATGTACTCTTACTACGATCGTATGTAGCCATTACCTTTCTATTATACTAGTACCTTGTAATCATGGTATCTGATATCATAGTATTTATCTCAATAACTTTGTCAGATAGCAATCCTATCTTATTGATATGCAAACTTCAATGATATTGGAGAGTTATTTTTTCATACAACAATAACCAACTGATTATGACTACCCCCCTCTCTCCCTCACTCACAATATCTATTCCCATACAAAAAATTGATTATGTGTGCTTGCGTAATGTGTTTGTCATAAAAAATATGTGTTCGTGTGTATGTATGAGTGATGAATTTATTGATTTTTGCGTATGTATAGTTTTGCAGAATGGGTAAACACAAAGAAAGTGGAATCTCCGCAACATGGTAAGTGAACGATGTTATGTTATTTTGTGATTTGTGCATCAAACAAATTGAGTTGGGGAATAGACCAACTACACATTTTAGCAAAGACAGGTGGAATAATCTGATGAGTAACTTTCACGAACGGACGGGGAAATCTTATGATCAAAAATAAATGAAAAATAAATGGGACCAGTTAAAAAGGAATAGAAGTTATGGCGAGAGTTGAAACGGGGAAAACTGGTTTGGGTTGGAATCCTTCACGTAAAACTATTGACGCTTCTGATGAATGGTGGGATGAAAGACTGAAGGTTAATATAATTCTTTTGATATTTTTCTCACTATTACTGAAGGTTAATATAATTATATTATTATGATTGATTTGATATATACTCTTAGGTGGTCCCTACTACAAAGAAGTTTCGCTACTCAGGTATAGCTCCAGAGTTAGAGGAAAAGCTAGACATGATGTTTAGCCAAGTAGTTGCTACGGGAGATCTTGCATGGGCCCCAAGTTCACAAAACCTGGGGCATGAATCCGTTGATGAACGTGACATGTCTGATGATGATGATGACATTCAAGATGTTGAAGATTTACCTCCTAATGCAATAGGCACGGGAGTGGATACAAGCTCCACTCGACCCTCTAGCTCATCTGATGTTACGAAGAAGATAAAAGACAAGGGAAAGAAGAAGTGTGTTGAAAAAAAAAACGAGCAATGAGTTCCACCATGGAGGACATAGCAGAGACATATCATATAATAGGTCCTGTTGTGATGGAACCTCCAAAAATACAAATCTCCTTTGCATTGTTTACAATCCCTGAAGCAGTCGGAGAGCTCGAAAAACATCCAGAGATTATGGAGGACTATGACTTATATAACTACTGCACGATGTTTCTCAGAGATAAGAGCAATAGGAAAACATTCATGAGTATTCCAAAGAAGCTCAAAGCTAGGTGGCTGAAGGCGCGATATACGAAAAATTCACAATAAGGGTCACGTGGTTGTAGTTATCTGCGGAGCATGAATGTAGTTGTATCATTATTTGTGGGTCTTTCAATCGTGACGGTATAGGGGGCCACTATTTCAGTGGTAATCTGTGAGCAGCCACTTTGTGCATCTATTGTCAAAGGTTCGGTCTTTCTCCTCTGAGAGAAGCCACTTTGGGCATAGGGCCAAAGGTTAGGTCTGTTTCCAATCTTCCCCCGCCCATACCCCCAATGATTGGGGACTATATGGGTTCTGTTGTTGTTGTTGTTGTTGTAGTACAACGCAAACTTCTATTTTATCTTTATGTAGAACAACGCAATCATCTATTTCATGGCTTATATATGTATGAAGTAATTTGATTCATGGTTTACCTGCTACAACAGTTATAACTTGTGTATTTCATCATTTATATCTTTCAATTTCACTGAAGTATTTTATTATGAAGTAATTTGATTCATCATGGCATCTGTCTGTTTACGTAGTTTTACAATGTCCTATGATAATTCAGATAGCTCAAATGAGGAAATTCATGAAAGAGTGACATATTTGATCAACCAAACTTGAAAATTTTGTTCTCAACATCACCTGGCATCGACTGCGTGTATGATCCACAGTTGGAGTTCATCATCCAGCAATGATCCATGCATGATATCACATCAATCAGGTGATAAATGGATCGGAGAATTGCTAAATGGACATCCCATTAGAATTTACGAGAACTTACGGATGTCAAAGCGCATATTTCTTGATCTACTTCAGGTGCTTGAACAACGTTATGGGCTACGTGGTTTAAGAAGAACTACCTCACGAGAAGTTCTCGCACTGACATTGTACATTTTAGCACAAAATGAATCAATGAGGCTAACAAAAGAAAGATTTCAACACTCAACAGAAACGATATGTAAATATTTTTCAGCGAGAATAGCTACCCTGAAAAAGCTATCATCTGATATTATAGCGCCAACTGATGAACATTTCAGTGAAATTCCACAACAAATTTTAAATGATGCCCGATACATGCCATATTTTAAGAGTTGCATTGGAGCAATAGATGGAACACATATTGGTGCACGGGTTCCACCTGAACTGCAAGTTGCGTACATTGGACGTCATGGTATGCCAACCCAAAATATTATAGCAGTATGCAACTTCAACATGTGTTTCACGTTTGTGTTGGCTGGATGGGAGGGTTCGACTCATGTCAGTCGTATTTTTCAGCGTGCACTCATGGAATCAAGTTATAATTTTCTGTTTCCGTCTACAGGTATAATTTTAAATATGAAATTAGAATTATTTAAAATAGAATACTAATTATTGTTTTTAAATTTTAGGAAAATATTACTTGGTTAATGATGGATATCCACTGCAACGAGGGTTCTTAAAGCCATATTCAGATACACGATATCATTTACCAAACTTTGCGTGGAGAAATCGTCATATACAAGGAAGAAAAGAAATATTCAACCATGCGCATTCATCACTGCGTAGCGTCATAGAACGGGCATTCGGTGTCTGGAAGAAAAAGTGGGATATACTCGGGGAAATGCCTCAATATAGTTTAGTAAAGCAATGTAATATTGTCATAGAAACCATGACTTTGCATAACTATATTTGTAGGCAAGCATCTCGTTCTGATCCAGACTTCTTGGCCTGCGATGACGACGAAAACTTGATATATCCCGAGGCACATGTAATAAGAGAAAATCTTACACTGACCACTAATATAACATTAAATGCAGATCGTGTTAGAGGTGTGCGAGTGGGTGTTCAGGAAATGATTACATTGCGTGACTGCATTGCAGAACAGTTGTATCGAGCTAATACGTAGTTTAGCTGCTTAATTCTTGTCTTTCAATGTAATATCAACTTTTATTTCTAATGAATGAAGTACTATTTGGTTTTATAATTATTTTAAAAAAATTGCTTTACATCAAATATTTCTACATTTTACTAAAAAAAGTCACCGCAACGGAGATTTGTCAAGCAGATTATAAAGTGCTTCTCCTTTCCGAAAAGCTCTGCAAAAGGAGTTCACCCAAACAGATCTCCTTTCGCAATAGACATTTTCCAAAAGCTCCACTTCCTGCCCTCTTTTTGCTACCGCTACATTTCCCACCGCCACCGCTCTCCCAAACAAGCCCTTAGTCTATTTATAAGAGGAGGTTCATTTTAGAGGGATTGAAATTGAGTGAAGAATCCTCCTTTCGATCACCTGGTGCCGAAGCCAGAATCCAAGTGCCGAAGCTTGGTAGTTATCGTCCTTTTCCCATTTCCATTAGTCGACCACCCCACATATTCGCCCACCCTCTTCTCCAACCAGACGGCCTTCCCTCTCCCCCACCATATTACTTGGCCGGCCTCCCTCCTCTCTCACCACCAAAGAGCCATCCTCCCTCCCCTCCCCTCCCCTCCCTGAAGTCACCATCACTTCCGCAAAACTCCTCCACCAACACTACTCAAATTTCTTTCTTTTCAGTTTTCCAATGATCGCCGGAAAAAAAACCTCCGGAAACCTCCATCAAGCCTCCACCACCTCATCAAAACCCCTCCACCACCAATTAAATTCCTCTCAATTTCCGTTTTCTGACGATTGTCGAAAACCGCCTTCGGCCACCAACACTACCTCCGGCGATACTTTCAGACACCTCCGGTCAGCCACCACCCTCCTACCACCTTGCCCATTTCCTAGCCAACTTCCCACTACCCCACTTCGCCACTACTTCCACTTCCTAAATTTTAAGCCACTCCTCCTAAAATCACTCCCACCACTGATTTCCCCACTCCCCCTTAATTCCCTACCCTCCTCTATCTGCAGCCCATGTCCAACCCATTGCACCCTCTTTCCACTTCCCTGCTTCACATCCCTCACGATAAGCCCACAGCCTATCCCCTCCAGCACCCATTTCCCCTCCCTTTCCC
Source organism: Dactylorhiza incarnata (assembly GCA_033032865.1). Lineage (NCBI taxonomy): Eukaryota > Viridiplantae > Streptophyta > Magnoliopsida > Asparagales > Orchidaceae > Dactylorhiza > Dactylorhiza incarnata. Next base: position 101,044 of record JAWHQI010000567.1, read on the forward strand.
TCTCAGATACCCACAATTCACTTCCTCAAAAGGTAGCCTCCAACAAGCCACGTTCTCCTCCCTCCTTGGACCCCTCCCGAGCCTTCCCAATTCGCTCACCACTTCAGTTTGCAGATATCAAAGATTCCTGCCCAGGGATTATTGTGTACAGCCCAAAATGATGATTATGGGTTCTGGAATGATAATCCAGCAACACAGAACTCCAATATCTGCAGCCTAACTCCTATATACTCCCCAACAAACACCCCATGTCTACTCTCAACCACCTTCAGTGCCCTTCCCTCCCCTGCCAACCTCCATACTGTTGGAATATTTATTGTATATTCCTATAATAATATATATTTTTTCGGTTTTGAAAAACTCTTATATAAGATTAACAACAAATGATAATAAACTATCATAAACAGTGAGGTGAGAAATAAAAGAAATTCAGAATAATATATATATTTAGAATCGAGCCTGGGTAAGGCGTGTGATCACTGCCCTAAAGAAATTGCACCACCCTCCGGCAGGGCTTTCGACCGATGCTCACCCCTCCAAGGTACAACACCCGGATAGATCCCGAAAACTCCGATGTGCGCGGACACCGAAGAAGCACAGAGCACCCGAACTCCCACTTGATGAAGCAAACGTAAAGAGAAAAGAATCACGGCAAAAGATCGCAAGAACCAGAGAGAGAGAATTTCGAGAGCGTAAAAGCGTGTTGAAACGATTTAGAATAAATCTCCTATATAGGAGTTTCGGAAAATTAACACGTAATTAATTCCAACGGTTATAATTGGTAAGAGATAATCGTGCAGAGAAACGTGGAAGATTTCCAACATAAAAGAGTAATGGCGAGAAAAACACGTAAAAGAAACGGTTAGAAATTACGCATAATAGTTGCGAAGAGAAAACGCAAAACGACAGGTCGCGTCGAATTCAATTCGACGTTGCGTCGAAAATATATTGACGCAACTCGACGCTACGTCGAGTTCTTATCGACGCAGGTCAAAACGACGGACTGCTTGTCGACGCAAGCGTCGAGTACTTATCGACGCAAAGTGGTCACGTCGAGTTCTTGTCGATGCAACTCCAGTCGACGCAAGTCGGGTGCGTCGAGTTCCATTCGACGCAACTCCAATTTCAGGCTTTCCTGTCAACGCTGCTTCGAGTTCTATTCGACGCAACTTCGACTAAAAATACTGAAACTATTTTGTACAAAAAAATACAATTCAATTCAATTATTCCCCAAATTCGAAATCCGGATCCGGTCCGGTGCGGTGCGGTGCGTGCGCGCGCGCACGTGTGGTTCATAGATCCTTATGTTCTTTTGAACAAATAAGAAAGAGTGAAAACATTTATATACTCACTAACAAGAAAAGGAATTGACATGGTGGGACTAATAGGTTCATCATTTTCTTCATGAAAGGTTCCCTCCAAACATTTGGATTCCCTCTATTTAGTTTTGGAGTTTTTCATCTATTATGAGGAGTCAAACATCAAACACCATACAAGGCTCCAAAACATTATAAATTAAATGTTTAATTACAAAATTTCTAACACATACAGCAACAGTCGGCCTCCTCCAGCTCTCAGAAAGGTCTATTACAGCATCATTTTGTGTTGGCCAGCAGTTTAATACATATATGGAGGCCTAAATCCAACCCCGGGCCACACTTCAAGCTTCCCAAAGTCCTCTGAATATTCACCCAGTCCTCCCCCATTTCTGAATTGTGTGAATTTCTAGCATGAAGTCAGTTTTTGCTTGTTGAACTATGTGTTAAACCCACACTTGAGGGGATATTAGTTTGTAATCGTTGTTTCCAAACTTCGAAGCATTGTATGTTTTCATAGTCATTTGATTTCAAACTCTCTTAAATTTATACGACATCACGTGTTCCCATGTTTGCTGAGCTTTAATTATTGTGGCATATCTTTTATTTTGATTTATAAAAGAAATTATTATTGCAAGTGTAACAACCCTTAATTTAAAACTTATAATAATAATAATAATAATAACATTAAACCCTCTCATTTTCCCTCCTCTATTAATCCCGAGCCAGCCCCCCCCCCTTATTTCTCGATACCGCCCCGGTCCAGGTCTCCCGCAAGCCGCAAAGCTAGGTCTCCCGATCCCGACGGCTCTCCCGCTCTCGTCTCCTGTGTGCACCGCCGCCGCCGCCGCCTGCTCCGCCTCCAGCCGACATCTGCGCCGCCGCCTGCGCCTCCCTTCCTCCTCCTGGCCGACGACAGCAGCAAAGGCTGCCTCCCTCCCTCTCCAGGCCGTCGGCAACAGCTAGGGTTGCAGCTCCCCCCGCTCCCTCCGGCCAGCTGTGCCTGCTTACTCGCTTCTTGAGGGACGGCAGTGGTTCCTCCTCCCTCCAGCAGCAAGGTCTCTCCTCCAAGGGACCGGCAGCCGCTCCTCCTTCTCGTGGACTGCAGCCACCTTCCTCCAGCAGCCCTTCTCCTCTCCGTTGGGCTGAGTTTTTGCGTGGGGAAACGTCTAGGGTTTGCTCGGATCCGCCTCTCCGTGGATTTTTGGGCTCCGATCCGGCTTCCTTGGGTGGTGGAATCGCTTTGAACCCTCCCCAATTTAGTGTTTTCGTCGCCTCAAAGCCGCCAAACTCCGGATCCTTGTGGTAACTTCTTCTCCCCTCACCTTGAGGGAGGTAAATTGCTAATCCGCTTCTGATTGTGTTTTCACGAATTAAACTGCCTGTGTTAGCATATGATTTGTTGCTTGTCAAATATCAAATATCGTCTGCGATTATCCCTGAACAGGTTCAATAGAGCCTTGTCTTTGCTTGCGCCGCCTAGTTGCCGCTAGTAGTTCCTGCTTCACCTTAAGGCAAGTGGAGAAATTCCCTCTCGCTTGCAAACAAGAATTTAAGTTCTTCTTTCATGTATTTAATTTATTACCAGTTTCTGATAATACAAGAATTATCGCTCGTGAGTATGTCGCGTTGTGATAGGAATCTCCTCGGAAAAGACATGAATCACTTAGGTCTTGAGTGTCATAAGCAAATCGTGGAAACTAGGGTTTAGGTGGTGCAACTTCTTGATTGCATGGTCACGGTGAGCATGGAATACCCTTATTCTGGTAAGCCTTACACTTGGACTAGAGTGTGAACCATGTGTGCCCACTATAAACATCTACGCATTTCATAGATTACAGCTTATGTCGTTGCAAAACACTTGTTTAGGCTATACTCCGGAGTAGGCTAATATTTCTAGATAGTTTCAGCTTGTTTCAGTTACCTGCCTGTTTCACTAGCCTGTTTCAAGAGTTAATTGGTACTTTAGATTTATTTCTGCATGTACTTAAAATTACAGCTTGTTTTCTATTATTTTCTTGTTCTGAGGCATTTTCCTTCTGTTTGGATTTGCCTTAGGGTTCGTGACCGCGCCGTCTGCTCCCTGAGTTTTCTTCGTTCAGCTGCAGTTTTGCTTGGAGGTTCTATTTTGATTACTGTGTCAGCAGGTTCTATGTATTTTGTTTCAGTACTGTTGGATCTACTTTTCTTGTATTAGTTATTGTCAGCCATTTTCTCTGGTATTGTGGACAACTCTTAGAATGTTCTTGCTTGTATCAGATCATTTTACTTATAGCATTTTACTATTGTAACTCATTGCATGTTCATCATTTCAGTATAATGTATGACATCTGATTTTAATGAAAATGCATAGTTTTAACCTTTCATTGTGGCTTCCGCATACTTATAAGATATACTAAATTCTTTTCAAAGTAATAAATTCAAAACTATTGTAGTATTTCTGTTTCCGCCTTAGCAGGCATGGGTTCCTGTTCGCTCATGCCTGTGGCATCACGGCCCGCCCGAAGTGCGCTCTGACTCTTGTCGAGACGGGTCGTGACAGTTGGTATCAGAGCCAGGTTGAGCATCTAAAGATAAAATATTTTAAAAATTTTATATATTTTGAAATCTATTATGTAAATATACGTGCATGCATCATTTCCTCACTCACTTTGTCGTTGTCTGTTGTTCGAGGCTGAAACACGCACACACTCACTCATAAGCATGAGTAGCATGCATACAAATGTTAAGGGAGTATGGGCAAACTTAACATTTATATGCATATGAATTTCCACTAGGATATACACCGCTTGCGAATATTAAATTGTATGGGCGGTTTAATATTTTCAAGTGCGCTGGCATTAGAATCATCATGCGCGTGACATGTTAAGTGATATGGGCGCTTAACATGGCATGCGTATCCATTCATGAACATTCTTAAGGATGCATTGTAGGCATAAATACATTGCATGCATGACATAACTCATTGCACGAGTGTTAAGCTAAGAGCAACAGATGACGATTGTACACACATGGATTTTTTTTCAAATCATTCTTCTATCGCACGCGATCTTATCGTCGCATTTGCACTTGCATGACTACCACCTAGAGTTGTCCACTGAAAATGTTGTAACTATTACATGATTTACGTATTCAACAGTATTAGAATGCTAGAACCTGTAGTCTCAATCCTCTAAGCCTAGCCTGACTGTTTATCTTACTTGACTCTTTGTGTTTCTTTCTAGATGGCTTCGAAGCGATCGCAATGCAAGCGGGCTACCTCTTCAGCGGGAGGAACATCTGGAGATGCCACTGCCCAGCTGATGAGGCAGATTCTGGAACGTCTCACCCGTCTGGAAGAGGATCGTCAAACTCCTGACCCAGCCCTTGGTTCCGGCAGTGCAGGGACAGCTGGAGTTACGAACACTACTGCCCTTCCTGGAGCCACCCCTCCTGCAACTGATTCTGGGACCGGCTTGCCTGTCGTCACCTTGGTTCCCCCGCTCGTGCCAAGCCTGCCTGCCTCGCCAGTGGCAATGGCAGATACTCTTGCATTCAAGAGGCTGAATCCGCCGTCTTTCGATGGCAATCGAGACTTCTTCGTGATCACTGAATGGATCTCCCAGATGGAGAAGCATTTTGAGTATGCTGGAGTTCCCGAGACCCAGAAGGTCCTCCTTGCGGCCTATCAATTATCTGAGGATGCTTATACTTGGTGGCTCCAGCGCCACAGCCTCCCTGATTCTGCCACCTTATCTTGGAGACAATTCAAAGATGCTCTTATGGAGAACTTCCTCTCTTCCGTGGAACGGGACAAGTTAGCTGAGAAGTTCCTGTCCCTTCAGCAGACTGGTAGGACAGTGACCGAGTACGCGAGAGAGTTCTCCCGCCTTTCCCTCCTTGCTCCGGAGTTCGTACCGGATGAAGGCAAAAAGATCAGCTGTTTCGTGAAGGGGCTCCATCATGACTTCCGCCAGCTTGTGGTAGCTCATGGCGCCACCACCTACGCGGAGACCGTGGGAGCCGCCTTACACGTGGAAGCTATTGAGTTGGATCGTTCTGCCAAGAAAGCCCAACATGGAACAAGCAATGCCGCCGCATCCGACCTCAAGCGCAAGGATGCTCCAGCTCAGCAGCAAGGCCCCAGGTCCAAAGAGGTGTGTGCCTTCTGCCACAAGGTGGGCCATGTCGCCCAACTCTGCCGCTCCCTCCTGAAGAAGCAGAAGATGGTTACTCCTGCGCAGCAACCTCAGATGACACTTGCCTCTGCTGCCTCCGTCTGTGCTTTCTGCAAGAGGTCGGGCCACTTGGCAAAGGAATGCCGTCGCAAGCAGAAGGCCTGTTTCAAATGTGGGCAGGTTGGGCACCTCATGCTCGACTGTCCCATAAAGGATAGCCCGATCCCCGCTCAACCTCTGCAAGTTATCCCCGGAGCTCAGGGCAGAGCTGTGCTGAACGTCGTCACTCAGGGCGAGGCGCTCGCATCTACCGACGTCATCTCTGGTACGTTTTGTGTAGAATTTTAAATCTTTCCGCATTCTTAAATCTGACTTGCCTTAGTCGAACAAACTTGTTATGCTTTATGTTTTCCTTTTTAGGAAGTTTTAGGGTCAAGAATAAGTGGATGCAAATCTTATTTGACTCCGGTGCATCGCACTCTTTTATCGCCCGTCGCATCGTGGACCTTTATAGTTGGCATACTTCGCCACTTGAGGTTCCTTTTGAGATTTCTGTACCCGGTCATCTGCATCTCTCAACCAGAGGTATTCTCAATTGCCTGATCCTGCTTGGAGAATTGCTAGTCGTCGCCGATTTCATAGTTTTGGATATGACAGAGTTCGACGTAATCCTGGGAATGAATTGGTTGGTCGCGTATCGAGCAAAGCTGGACTGTGTGGCAAAGAGGGTCAATCTCAGCATTGATGGCAAAGACTACAGCGTTCATGTTCAGACCCGCAGTCACCTGAAGGTAATCTCTGCTGTACGAGCCACTCGACTTCTTAGCCAAGGATGTTCTGTCTGCTTCGTTTATGCTTGGCACTCGGATGTTATCTCTCCTAAACTCGAGTTTATTTCTGTTGCTTCGGAGTTTCCTGACGTGTTCCCCGCCGAATTGCCTGGGATGCCTCCTGATCGAGATGTGGAGTTCTGTATTGATGTAGAGCCTGGGACGCGCCCCATATCTAAAGCTCCTTACCGCATGGCACCGCGTGAGCTAGAAGAACTCAGATCGCAGTTAGATGAATTGCTTGAGCGTGGGTACATTCGCCCTAGCTCGTCACCTTGGGGAGCCCATGTACTCTTCGTGAAAAAGAAGGATGGATCCATGAAATTGTGCATCGACTATCGAGATCTTAATAAGGTGACCATCAACAATAAGTACCCCCTTCCGCGTGTGGATGATTTATTCGATCAGCTTAAAGGAAGTACAATCTTTTCCAAGATAGATCTCAGGTCGGGTTACCATCAGCTGAAAATCAAGGACTCTGACATCCCCAGGACGGCCTTCCGAACCCGGTACGGGCATTTCGAGTTTTTGGTGATGTCTTTTGGGTTGACTAACGCCCCTTCTGCATTCATGGACATGATGAACCGTGTCTTTCGTGAGTACCTGGACAAGTTCATCATCGTCTTCATTGATGATATCTTGATCTACTCCAAAACCCGCGAGGAGCATGCAACACATCTTAGACTCACTCTCTCCACCCTTCGTCAGCATCAGCTCTATGCCAAGTTGGCAAAATGTGAGTTCTGGCTGGACCGTGTCGCCTTCTTAGGCCACGTCATTTCAGGAGATGGACTTTCTGTTGACGCTGCCAAGATTTTCGCAGTTATGGACTGGAAGCGACCTTCTACCCCTACCGAGATCCGCAGTTTCCTTGGTTTGGCTGGCTATTACCGACGCTTCGTCAAGGGTTTTTCCTCTCTTGCTGCTCCCCTGACTCGACTAACTCAAAAGCATGCTAGATTCGAGTGGACAGATCAGTGCGAACAGTCCTTTTCTGAGTTGAAGCAGCGTCTGTGTTCAGCGCCTGTTTTAGCCCTCCCCGCAGAAGGGTTGGACTTTTCAGTTTACACTGACGCTTCCGGAGTTGGTTTGGGTTGTGTCCTGATGCAGGATGATCGTGTTATTGCTTATGGGTCGAGGCAGTTGAAGGTTCACGAACGCAACTACCCCACTCATGATCTGGAGTTCGCTGCGGTGGTGTTTGCTCTGAAGCTTTGGCGTCATTATCTCTATGGCGTGAAGTGTCACTTTTTCACCGACCACCAGAGTTTAAAGTACATCTTTGTTCAGAAGGACCTCAATCTTCGTCAGAGGCGTTGGCTCGAGTTCGTGGCAGACTATGACTTGCAGCTCACGTATGTTCCTGGTAAAGCCAATTCAGTGGCAGATGCGTTAAGTCGGCATGCCTCCGTAGCCGCTTGTGCACCCATGTCAGCTATTCTAGCAGCCTTGATTGATGACCTCGATCGGATGGATATATCCATCGCGCCAAAAGGTCATGAAGAGGTTCCCGTTCCATTATGGGTTGAGCAGGTGAAGGATTTACAGCCATCTGACCCCGCACTCCACCGCATCCGCCGACAGGTTGAACTTGGGACTCTTCCGGATTTCTCTATCTCTGACGATGTTCTGCGTTTTCGAGGCTGCCTCTGCATTCCTGATGTTCCCGAATTGCTCGATAGTATTTGCCGAGAAGCTCACGAGTCTCGCACATCTGGCCATCCAGGCAATAATAAAATGTATCATGACTTGAAGCAAATCGTTTGGTGGTCTGGTATGAAGAATTATATAGCTCGCTTCATCTCTCGATGTCTGACGTGCCAGAAAGTGAAAGCTCAATGTCAGCGTCCTGGTGGACTTTTGCAGCCCTTGCCTATCCCCGAATGGAAGTGGGAAGATGTCTCTATGGACTTCATCACGGGTTTGCCCCGTACTCCGAGAGGGCGTGATGCGATTTGGGTCATAGTGGACCGCATGACGAAAGTGGCTCACTTCATCCCGTACAAGGAAGGTCACTCCACCGAGAAGATGGCCCGGATTTATGTTTCTGAGATAGTTAGACTTCATGGGATTCCTCTGCGGATTGTCTCTGATCGTGACTCGAGGTTCGTTTCGCACTTTTGGAAGGGTTTTCAGCAAGCTTTGGGTACCGAGCTCAACCTGAGCATCGCTTATCATCCAACTACCGATGGGCAGACCGAAAGGGTTAACCAGATTCTTGAAGACATGCTTCGGTGTTATATTCTGGACTTCAAGGGAGCTTGGGATGAGCACCTACCTTTGGTTGAGTTCGCCTACAACAATAGCTATCAGGAGAGCCTCAAGATGGCCCCTTTCGAAGCGTTGTATGGACGTCGTTGTAGGACTCCTCTCTATTGGTCAGAAGTTGGTGAGAAGGTGGTGTTGGGCCCTGAGTTACTTCAGGAAATGGAAGAAGCCACCAAGAAGACTCGTCTTCAGCTCAGTCTTGCCATTGAAAGACAGAGGAAATATGCTAATCAGCGTCGCCGTCCGTTGGAGTTTGCAGTAGGTGATCAGGTGTTCTTGAAGGTTTCTCCTACTCCTGGGGTGAAACGGTTTGGTCGCCATCATAAGCTCAGCCCGAGATTTGTGGGGTTGTACACCATCTCAGAGCGTGTTGGAGGATCTGCTTATCATTTGGAGTTGCCAGATTCGTTGTCCGGTGTTCATGATGTTTTCCATGTCAGTCAGCTCCGGAAATACATCCATGATCCTAATCGTGTTCTTGAGGAAATCCCGATGGTTCCTGAGGCTAATTTGTCTTATCCGATTGAGCCCGCCAAGATAGTGGAATATCAAGAGCGCAAGCTTCGAAAGAGGACCATTCCTATGGTGAAGGTACTTTGGATGCATGGCAAGTCTGAGGAGTTCATTTGGGAGCTCGAAGCTGACATGCGTAGCAAGTATCCGCATCTTTTCTCTTGATCCCGGTATGTCTCCGCTCTTGTTCCTCTCTCTATTTAAGTGCCTTTTCAGTTGGTTCTCTTGACTTGAATTGCAAACCTTGTTGGAATGAATGTCATTCTAATTTTTTCGCCATAAGAGAATTCTCAGAAGTTTCGGGACGAAACTTTCTAAGTAGGGGAGAATGAAACAACCCTTAATTTAAAACTTATAATAATAATAATAATAACATTAAACCCTCTCATTTCCCCTCCTCTATTAATCCCGAGCCAGCCCCCCCCCCCCCCACCTATTTCTAGATCCCGCCCCGGTCCAGGTCTCCCGCAAGCCGCAAAGCTAGGTCTCCCGATCCCGACGGCTCTCCCGCTCTCGTCTCCTGCGTGCACCGCCGCCGCCGCCGCCTGCTCCGCCTCCATCCGACATCTGCGCCGCCGCCTGCGCCTCCCTTCCTCCTCCTGGCCGAAGACAGCAGCAAAGGCTGCCTCCCTCCCTCTCCAGGCCGTCGGCAACAGCTAGGGTTGCAGATCCCCCCGCTCCCTCCGGCCAGTTGTGCCTTCTCCCTCGCTTCTTGAGGGACGGCAGTGGTTCCTCCTCCCTCCAGCAGCAAGGTCTCTCCTCCAAGGGACCGGCAGCCGCTCCTCCTTCTCGTGGACTGCAGCCACCTTCCTCCAGCAGCCCTTCTCCTCTCCGTTGGGCTGAGTTTTTGCGTGGGGAAACGTCTAGGGTTTGCTCGGATCCGCCTCTCCGTGGATTTTTGGGCTCCGATCCGGCTTCCTTGGGTGGTGGAATCGCTTTGAACCCTCCCCAATTTAGGGTTTCCGTCGCCTCAAAGCCGCCAAACTCCGGATCCTTGTGGTAACTTCTTCTCCCCTCACCTTGAGGGAGGTAAATTGCTAATCCGCTTCTGATTGTGTTTTCACGAATTAAACTGCCTGTGTTAGCATATGGTTTGTTGCTTGTCAAATATCAAATATCGTCTGCGATTATCCCTGAACAGGTTCAATAGAGCCTTGTCTTTGCTTGCGCCGCCTAGCTGCCGCTAGTAGTTCCTGCTTCACCTTAAGGCAAGTGGAGAAATTCCCTCTCGCTTGCAAACAAGAATTTAAGTTCTTCTTTCATGTATTTAATTTATTACCAGTTTCTGATAATACAAGAATTATCGCTCGTGAGTATGTCGCGTTGTGATAGGAATCTCCTCGGAAAAGACATGAATCACTTAGGTCTTGAGTGTCATAAGCAAATCGTGGAAACTAGGGTTTAGGTGGTGCAACTTCTTGATTGCATGGTCACGGTGAGCATGGAATACCCTTATTCTGGTAAGCCTTACACTTGGACTTGAGTGTGAACCATGTGTGCCCACTATAAACATCTACGCATTTCATAGATTACAGCTTATGTCGTTGCAAAACACTTGTTTAGGCTATACTCCGGAGTAGGCTAATATTTCTAGATAGTTTCAGCTTGTTTCAGTTACCTGCCTGTTTCACTAGCCTGTTTCAAGAGTTAATTGGTACTTTAGATTTATTTCTGCATGTACTTAAAATTACAGCTTGTTTTCTATTATTTTCTTGTTCTGAGGCATTTTCCTTCTGTTTGGATTTGCCTTAGGGTTCGTGACCGCGCCGTCTGCTCCCTGAGTTTTCTTCGTTCAGCTGCAGTTTTGCTTGGAGGTTCTATTTTGATTACTGTGTCAGCAGGTTCTATGTATTTTGTTTCAGTACTGTTGGATCTACTTTTCTTGTATTAGTTATTGTCAGCCATTTTCTCTGGTATTGTGGACAACTCTTAGGATGTTCTTGCTTGTATCAGATCATTTTACTTATAGCATTTTACTATTGTAACTCATTGCATGTTCATCATTTCAGTATAATGTATGACATCTGATTTTAATGAAAATGCATAGTTTTAACCTTTCATTGTGGCTTCCGCATACTTATAAGATATACTAAATTCTTTTCAAAGTAATAAATTCAAAACTATTGTAGTATTTCTGTTTCCGCCTTAGCAGGCATGGGTTCCTGTTCGCTCATGCCTGTGGCATCACGGCCCGCCCGAAGTGCGCTCTGACTCTTGTCGAGACGGGTCGTGACAGCAAGCTAAAAGTCATCGGAATCATATTGTTGCATGTAGTCGTCACCCATTATTTCCCCGTTATTTTGGACCGTCCTGCGTCAGATTGGTATTAGAGCCCATGTTCAGGCTTAGTTTAGAATATGCAGGACTAGAACTTATATGTTTCACTCATGTCATATCATTGTAATAATTGCTACTCTAATCATCTATTTGAGGAACCGTAGTCCACCCTTGTTCAAGCACATAGAGTTAACTCGGAAAGATCCTCATACTATTATGATTATTCTCGTCACCGACCCTCCGAGGGCGTTTGGCTCTATCCTATAAGATTTATATCATGGGAGTGGCGCTCCTATCTGGCAGACTCGCTCTCCGCAGGACAGTTGGTCCAATCTGGCCTGTAAAGGTATAGAGCCCTCCGGTTCGGCCCACCGGCATACTGTAAGTGCTAAGTAGTAAATGAATCACTCATAGAGGTCCTGTTGACCCTTTGACACAATCCGATTATCGTAGGAAGAGCTAATACGATGAACATCGTTTTGAGGAGAGTCTCGAATATAGGTTCAATAGAGACACCACACCGTTTGATGGTTTGTCAAGTCCTGAGGCATTTAGTTATTGACTCTTGGACATAGATCATTAACTCGATCATTTTGAGTTGTTCGGTGAGCGTCGCGTCAGGTTTGTGAAGCTTAGGTTGTTAGGTCAGGTGAGACGATACTAGGATAGCATTGAGAGGACCATTGAGGAAGATCATCTTCGCCCCATCACTAGTTGGGTGAAGATGAAGCGGAGATTGTGTTTTAGGTATTTGCCAACGTCATATAAGTGTCATCTGCTCGAGCAAGTATTCTCTCTCCAACAAGGATCCATGTTTGTTGCTGAGTACAGAGACTATTTTGAAGAGTTAGCAGTGAGGAGCGAACCGACCCGTCACTCATAAAGGTCGTGTTGACGACACGACCCGGTTATCGTAGGAAGAGTTACTACGATGAACGTCGTTTTGAGGAGAATCTCGAATATATGTTTGTAGAGTCGCTCCACCGTTTGATGGTTTGTCTGTCCTGAGGCCTTTAGTTATTGACTCGTGGACATAAGTCATTAACTCGATCACTTTGAGTTGTTTGGTGAGCGTCGCATCAGGTTTGTGAAGCTTAGATTGTTAGGTCAGGCGAGACACTGGGATAGCATTGAGAGGACCATTGAGCGAGATCATCTTCACCTCATCACTACTTGGGTGGAGATGAAGCGGAGATTGTGTCTTAGGTATTTGCCAACATCATATAAAAGTCATCTCCTCGAGAAAGTATTTTCCCTCCAACAAGGATCCATGTATGTTGCTGAGTATAGAGACTATTTTGGCGAGTTAGCGGTGAGGAGTGACATTTATGATGAGCCAGTGGCACACGCTACTAGATTTTATTCCATATTTAAGTCTGTGATCTACATCTCACTGATTAGACATCCATTAGTTTCTGTCGAGAAGCTCGCCCTCCACTACAAGCAGTACTTGAGATCCGCTAGAGTTACTCAAATAGACTCGCATTCTGACCGTCCCATTGTTGAGAGTCCTCTCCAACTCAAATCCATCACTAAAGATCTTTCCGCACCAAGACCACAAGTGAACTTAGTTGCGACCACACTGATAGAACATCGCAATCTCCGATTATCGATTTCTCCCATTCTGATGAGGTTCAGTGTATTATCGTCCAGGATATATGACACGTAGCGACCCAGTGCCATACGAGGAGTCCACGTGACTCGACAGTGTATGAAAAAGGAGATAGTATCACGATTGTTGAGATTATTTCTGAGAGCAGTACGAGTAGAGCACTAAAGTTGGACAAGAGGAAATGTCTATTACCTACACCTCTTCTTGTTGAGGATGAGATTCTGATGAGTGCTCCATTTCTGAGCACAATTTTTTTGGCGTCTTTCCAAGTCATATCTCCGAGTCACCTCATCCCTGAGGTTCTCGAATCCACTGTTGCGTACTTAGTGACGACCCGTCTTACGTTTAAGGTCACTCCTGATATTTAAGGAACCTGTGTTAGTACTCATCACATTTGTGACGAATTTCATTATACCCCTCCCGGTGAGCCACCTAATGAGTTGTCACTTTATGGAGGCATTCTACACATCATAGAATGGCATCCTAGTGCCAAAGTCTCATACAGTCTTCAAGATGACTCACATTCGACAAGTATTTCTACACTCCATCTAGAAAGCCTCTAGATAAACCACCACTAATTAGGGATGTGTCTATTATCTATGTGAGAGCGCTCTCGATAGCCTGAGGATCGATTCTATCATCATTAGTGTTGACACATCAAGAGAATATTTAAATGATCATCACACCTGCAATGAACTTTTTTACACCCCACTCACTGAACCCCCTGACTATGTTCCCTTTTGGAATGAAAGTTGGAGGAAAGCCTCTGCATAGGAGATCCATTGAGCCTGGCGACCGTCATTCATCGTCATGGCGTAGCATGCATGAGTGTATCCGATGTGGGATTACTTGCAATAATAATATTTATAAATCTTATATTGATAGTCACAGGAGATTGCAAAGCTTAAAATGAGAACATGTGTTGATCTGTACATGTACTTAGAGGTTCTCCAAGGAAACTGCTTGAAAATTAAATGTCAAACGAATGGGTCCTTACACGGTTATCAAAAGGATTGGAACAAATGCTAACGAACAAGATATTTTGCAGAGTATGGGACTTTCACTTGTATTCAATATATAAGATTTGACTCCATTCTTCGAGCCACACAACTACATATACCCTTCGCCTCCCGCCACTTCAGCTCCTCAGCTCCAGCTTTCTCCTACTACTTCACTATAGCCCAGTCGTTGCCCACAAATGCACTACAGCTCCAATCTTCGGCATTGATTGATCATCCGGCTTCTTCCACAGCAGTACCACATTCTCCAACACAGGCATCATCGTCCACAGACACTGGTACCATTATCAGTATCATCTTCAGCGCTATCTTCAGCAGTTTCATTTCCAACAATAGCATCAGCATTGTTAACTAAGTCGACAACAGCAACAGTATCATCATCAATACCGCTTTCAGCACTGATTTCCTTTACTCAGACATCTTCAGCACTGTCTCATATAGGATCAGCACTGTTGCCAGCTTCAGCGGTACCATCCTCGGTTGCATCGTCAGCATCGGCTTCAGCGACATCGTCTCTAGTCTCTGCAGCAGTTGTACCCTTGAGCCATTCACACGAATTTAGGACACCATCAAAGCTAGAGGGATTCACCTAACCTTCAGACGAGAGCACGCACATCTTCATTCACGGAGATGAATTCTTTCAAGGTGAGGGAAATTGATGGGGATCGTGCGACACACATCGGCTTACATGAGAATCAGAGTCGTCCATTTTATGCGGATCGACGATCCGAGATTTTTAGTTCTTTTTCTGTATTTTTTATTTTATTTTGATGTATTCGAGGGTCATCATAATCGGAGAATCATCACTGTCCATGATGACCCTTAGTCTATATATAGGGGTAAGAGGTTCATTTAGAGGGATTGAAAGTTTGAGTGGAGAATAAATCCTCCTTTCAATCACTTGGTGCGGACGCCAGAATCCAAGTGTCGAAGCTTGGTAGCTATCGTCATTTTCCCCTTTCCATTAGCCATCCACACCACATTCCCCCACCCTCTTCTCCAACCAACTGGCCTTCCCTATCCCCCGCCACATTACTTGGACAGACTCCCTCCTCCCCTTCCACCACCAAAGAGTCGCACCCCCTCCCCTTCGCCACCATCACTTCCACAAAACTCCTCCACCAACACCACTCAAATTCCTAGCTTTTCAGTTTTCTGGCGATCACCGGAAAAAACACCTCCGGCCACTTCCGTCGAGCCTCCACCACCTCCTCAAAACCCCTCCACCACCACCACCACCAATTAAATTCCTCTCATTTTCCGTTTTCCAACCACAACTCTTGTCGGAGGTTGGCTCAGGGCTTACGAGAGTGAGGTGATGGAGTTATGAGGTGTGAGATGACTAAGTCACAGCTCTTATCAGAGGTTGACTAAGGGCTTACGAGAGTAAGACAACATAGTATTTGCGAGAGAGGTAACTAGGCCACAACTCTTGTCGGAGGCTGCCTTAGGGCTTATAAGAGTGAAATGACAGAGTTACGAGGCGTCACAGCTCTTTCCTGAGGCTGACTCAAGGCTCGCAACAGTGAGGCGATGAAGTATCTACAAGAGGGGTAACTAGGCCATAACTCTTGCCAGAGGCTGGCTCAGGGATTATGAGAGTGAGGTGGCAGGGTTATGAGGTGCGAGATGCCTCACAATTATTGCCTAATATTGGCTAAGGGCTTACAAGAGTGAAGCGACGACGTATCTAGGAGAGAGGTAACTAGGCCACAACTCTTGCCAGAGGCTGGCTCAGGCCTTCACATACCCCATGAGCCATGGCCCTAAACTCAGCTTCTGTGCTTGACCTTGCCACTACTTGTTGTTTTTTACTCCTCCAAGTAACAAGGTTTCCGCCGACTAGAGAACAATTTCCTGAAGTAGATCGTCGATCTTCAACAGACCCAGCCCAATTGGCATCAATATAAATTTCAATTTTCAGGCATGAATTTGGAGCAAACAAGATCCCACTCCCCAATGAGGATTTGAGATACCTAAGAATTATGTGGGCAGCATCCACATGACGAGTCTTCGGTGCATGCATGAACTGGCGGATAACACTCACTGCATAACAGATGTCAGGTCGTGTATGAGACAGGTAGATCAGCCTCCTTACCAGCCTCTGAAATTCAGAGATGTCTTTAATCGACTCTTTGTTAACTCTCCCTGATCTGTGGTTTGCTTCAATTGAGGTGTCAGCCGGTCTACATCCACTCATCCATATTATCTCAAAAAGGTTCATTGTGTACTTCCTCTGGGAAATGAAGATCTCGCGCTTGGACCTTGCAACTTCAATACCCAAGAAATATCTGAGTTTTCTCAGATCCTTGACCTCAAACTCACTAGCCAATTTTTGTTTTAGAATCTTGATTTCTTCCACATCATCACCTATTATAATAATGTCATCAACATAGACAATGAGGGCAGTAAGTTTACCGGTCTTATGCATAATGAACAATGTACGATAAGCATTGCTCTGGTGATATCCAAATGATACCATATCTTTGTGAAATCTCCCAAACCAAGCTTTATGAGACTGCTTCGGCCCATATAAGGCCTTCTTTAGCATGCAAACTTTTCCCTCAGAACCTTTAGGAGTAAGTCCTGGTGGGATAACCATATAAACTTCCACATCTAGGTTCCCATGAAGAAATGCATTCTTCACGTTAACTTGACAAATGTCCCACCTTTTGCAGGCAGCACATGATAATAGAACTCTAATGGTGTTCATCTTTTCCACAGGGGCAAAAGTTTCCTGTTACGTGACGCCTTGAATATGACTTTCTGACCAGATAACCTCATAATTGATTTCAGTTAGCGTCGTTAGACTCGTAAAGACTATACGAGTTCAACGGAGTCAACCACGCTCAATTTTGATAAGTATCGGAGAATTTGACGTGTCGACGCAATTTTAAGTAGCGTGTTTAACTAAAAAGAGGAAATTAAGTAAATTACCCCTGAATTGATTTCAGTTAGCGTCGTTAGACTCATAAAGTCAATACGAGCCCAACGGAATCATCCGCGCTCAATTCTGGTGAGTATCGGAGAATTTGCAGTGCGGATGCGGTTTTTAAGTAACGAAATTACCCGAAAAGGTGAAATCGAGCAAACCATCTCAGAATCGACCACAGTAAGTTTCATTAGATTCGTAATGACAATACGAGTGCAACGGAATCGTCTGTGTACGATTCCTACATCGTTTGAATAGTTTTCGATTTTAAGCCAAATCGGGTTATAAATGCTCCGGGAAGCGTAAAATGAGCAAACGAACTCAGAATTGACAACGGATCATTCTGGTGGATGCGTGTCAACGAGACGGACGTAACGAGCCCGACCGGGATAAATTCTGAGATCACTAGAACATTCTACGCACATTTGAATGAAATCCTAAGTGAGCCTCCTAATATCTAACCCATTAATTAATTTATATACATATACATATTATATTAGGTTAGAGCTTACCTTTCTCTCAGCCGACCCTCGCCCTCGACTCCTTGCACCAGTCCGACGGTGGAAATGGAACAAGCGCCTTCCCTCTTTCCTCTGGCGATCTCCTTCCCCTCTAGCGCACCTCCTCAAGACGAGGTTGTGGATCACTCTCTTCTCCGAATTCCGGCAACCTACAACTCCGGCCAAACCTTGCTTCGGCCGCCTGCAGCTCCTCCAGATCTGGTCGACTATCAAGCTCCATAACTGGCAGCTCTGCTCCTTCTCAAAGGGACCGACCCTCATCTCCAAGATAGAGAACATCTTCTTGCTCTCCTCCATTTACGGCGAGTAACACTCCAACCGAGAGCTTCCCTAGCTCTCAAAGCAGCGGCTCATCACCTCTCCAACAACGATCCTGGCACCTTCTTCTTCGAGGCCGAGAGCTCTTCCTCTCCAAGGAAGCTCCAAAGCAGCACGCTTCTCTCCAAACCAATAGAGGGAAACACACTCAAAAAGGTCGACACCCCTTCGGTGACGACCGACAAGATCTGACTATGGGCAGGAGCAACGGACAAATGTCGTCTCCGTCGCGATTGGGTAGCATGCATGGACTTTGGTGAGTTCCTTCCCCTCCCTCTGGACCTTAGATCTAGGTCTCCTTGCATTTAGAGTTTTCTACCGTTAATGGCGCTTAGGGTTCGGTTCACCGACGGCGAGAGAAACCATGTTTCCACAAGGCCCTCTCGACGTTGCAGAGGGTCTAGGAACCCGTCTCCGGTGACTCTTGAGCTATCCTTGCCGATTAAGGTGAATAATCATGCTAGTTGAACCCTCGAAAGAGGAATGATTAGAACAATGTAAATCATTAACCGTCACGTCGCTATCGTAAACCAACGTCAAACTTTTGGTGATCCATAAGATTAATTAAAGGTGAAAAAAGATATTGAATCGTGCGATCGAAATAACGACGATCACACGGTGGGAAATAATATTGAATCGCGCGATCGAAGTAACGACGATCGTGTAGTGAAAAATAATATTGAATCGTCCGACGGAAAAATAAAGTCAAATTGTGTGATGGAGACCGACGGAGGATCATGCTACGAAAATCAACAGAGGATCGTGCTATGGAAATCAACAGAGGATCAGGCAATGAAAATCAATTAAGAATCGTGCAATGGAAATAAACGGCGAAGCTTGTGGTGGAGACCTACGGCGAAGATGAAATCAAGTCAGTTGTTTACATAATTCAGATTTAGGGTAAAATCGTCCAACAAAGGAAGCATCGCCGCTTTCAATAATACTTAATCAATGACATGATGTCTTCCAAAAACATTGTCGTGCCCGCCAATAATTGATGCATATGAGGCAGGTAGATCCAAATCTTTGTTTAGATTTAGGTTATTAACATTTTGAAGTGCTTATGCAAGTTCGATGCCCAAAACAAATAAAATAAACTACTTTGGATAATTAGTAGAATTTGACATATTATTATGAAACCCGGACCAAATACAAAATGATGATTGCAGTCTCGAGGTTATAAATCTATAGATGACTTCGACGAATATAGAGTACAATGCGATTAATTTGATCGATTGAGGTTGGATTGAGGAACTTGAGTGGATCTAATTTAGAAATATAGAAATGGTTACACGCCTAATAAACCGACCTCTTCCTAAATCACCAAATCAGTTTATTAGTTTAATTCAATATTTTATGAGACCGAATCTAGATTGAAATAGTATGTGTTTTACCATACTTAGATCTAGTTGTTCATATATAACAAATAACATAATTATGGATTGGCATATATGGAGATGATTAGTTCTCTTGAGAGGGTAGAGTAGTTGGATGATCGTCTCCTATAGTTGGTAATGAATATATATTGTACTCTGCCTGTATGAAATAAAAATGCATGTGCATGTAAGTGGCGGGTCGACTGGCCCTACTGGTGGCACACGCCGGAGGGTTAGGATAGTGACTCATAGATAAGATCATGGTCGAACGACAGTGTGCGCCCTAGCCTAGTTGTTTGTTTAGGTGTTAGCCACCTGGAGTTTAACATAAGTTATCTCGATTCTTTTGTTTATACTGCCAGTTAGGCGAAGAATGAGTACGGGCTCGGACAGCAATACGTAAGGCCTATAGATGATTGTGCTTAAATACTCTAGAAGTGGTCAGGATTCGCTGCCACCGTTTAGCCACGACGGTGGTGACTGTGGAACTAGCTACCCCACGAATAAGTGATCTCAGTCGTTAGTATGTACTCGATTACAATCGCGTGCTTACGTATCGACATTGTGCATGATAAATCTATGTCTACATAGTGTTTGTGTTTGTGCATGCTTGGATGTAATGATAGTGATAGGTGTATTTACATAGTGTGCCTTCGATGAATCGGGTTGATTATAGGTTGTGACAATCCTCTAACGAGGATAGACTTGGTTGGCTTGTATTGGTTGAGATGATAGATCATAGTTGTGTTTGTACTGGATAGTGTATGTTAGATTATGCAAGATCTCAATCATAAAAACTCGTATGGGCGTCTTTATATGATTGGTTATTTAAATAGACACTCTTACTTATATTAGTTAATGTACATACGAGAGTGTGTGCATTGTGGACACCGCTAGGGTAGAAACAATGATGTGTTTTACTTACTGTCATTATTTATTACTGCACTCCTTATTACTCCATTACTGCATTTCTTAAAATATGTAATTTTTCATATTGTTTCATATTTATATATGTATATATATACTGCACTGTGCTGACACTTACTGCAATACAGCTTACCGCCTCCCTTGAGTATATTAGGGGTTCAAAAGGAGAAACGGAGACAACTTAGCTTATACATATAGTATTTGATAACCCTCGCAATTGGTTGACTCCCCCTAGGAGTTCTAGGAGGTATGATGTTGACTTGATGTGGATATAGAAGGCTTACAAAGAATGGTTGATACTCTTAGTAACATCATCAGTCATATAGTTAGCTCAGTAGGTTTATAGATTTACAGTATTTTGCATATTAGTGTTTATCCGGTTTGGACATCTTACGACATGGTATTAGAAGCGTGAGAGCCCTAATCGCTCTCGTCGCTTCCTCTCGCCGCTCCGCTTCCGCCTGTCTTTTCTCGCAGCTTCCGCCAGTCTCTCTCCTGTCGCAGCTTCCGCCAGTCTTCCGCGTCCGCCCGCAGGTTCCCGTCGAAGCTTCCACCCGCCAGCTTCCGTCGCAGTTCCGCTTCCGTCTGCTGTTTCGTTTCTGGACGCAGGAGGTATGCAACAGTAACGGCCCTCTTCCTTGCGTCCAGTGTCTTCTTTGCTTGAGGTGATGCCCTCACGACAGTGCGGATCTCCTCTCCTGTGCACCTGGCTCAGCTTCTCTGTCGGGTTCGTCTGTGCTCTTCTCTTTCTATGAGAAGTTACTAGAGCTGTTTTTTCCCGTGGTTTCTATTCTCGGGTTGCAATGGAAGGAAGTGTTGACTCTCTGAATATGTCCTCCGGTGGACGTGTTGAGTCCTCCCCGATGTCGACCTTGGGCTCCGGTCGTGCTCTCCATGACCATGGATCTCCTCAAATTACTACCATGAAGCTTGATGGTGCAAACTATCTCCCGTGGGCTCGTTCAATTACTCTTGCCCTGAAGAATCGCCGTATGTTTGGATATGTTACTAGCACTACGAAGGCTCCTGCTCAGGCTTCTCCTGAGTGGTCTCAATGGGAGTCGGAAAACTCTCTGGTGATGTCTTGGCTTCTCAACTCCATGCAGGAATGCATGGCTCGGAATTACCTCTTTCTGGACACTGCAGCAGATATTTGGAAGTGTGCTGAGGTTACTTATTCGTGTCGTGGCAATGTTGCTCAGATTTTTCAGCTTCGCCGACGGATTTTCCTCTTGCGGCAGGGTGACCGTTCTCCTTCCTCCTATTACCTGGAGTTTTCTCAGCTCTACCAAGAGTATGATCACTTTGATGCTCTCACTCTGGTATCCCCAGAAGATGAAGTTCTTGTTCGGGCTCGGGAAGAACGCAACCGGATCTTTGAGTTTCTCCATGGTCTGCATCGTGATTTTGATCCTATTAGTGTCCAGATTCTTGGGAGGTCTCCTCTTCCCTTTCTACCGGAAGTTTTCAGCCTAGTTCAGCAGGAATTTGATCGTCGTCAGACTCGACATCCCGACTCCGCCGCGGAGGGCTCTGCTCTTGCTGCTCACTTTGGCCCTAGTGGTCGTCCCTCTCGTGAATACAAGCCCTGCTCTAGTGAGAAGGATCATCTGATGTGTGATTATTACGGGAAGGCCCGTCTTACCCAGGACACCTGCTTCAAGCTCCATGGCTTTCCTCCTTCCCGGGGGGGGTCCTGCTTCTCGTGGTGGTCGTGGCAATGGTCGCTCTTCTGGCCGTCCTCCTCTGCCACACTCTGCTCATCTCTCAGAATCTTCGAAAGATATTCCTCCTGCTGCTACATATGCTCTCTATTCAGATGACATTCTAGCTTTCCGACGTATGATGCACGGTCAACCTTCCGAGCCCTCTACTTCGCCCTCCTCTTATACCAACCAGGGTCCCCCAGGTGCTCATTCTGCCACCATTCATTTCCCCGCTCAGTAGATCATCGACAGCGGAGGCACCGATCATATGACTGGCTCTTCTTCAGGTTTTGTCTCTTACTCTCCCTTGTCTGGTCGCGATAAAGTGAGTGTCGTTGATGATTCTTTTTCCTCAATCGCGGGGAAGGGAACCATTCCCTGCTCCTCTCTCACTCTCTCGTTCGTGCTTCACGTTCTTAAGTTTACTCGAAACCTTCTGTCTATTAGTCGCTAGACTCATTCTATGAATTGTTCCGTGACTTTTTTTCCCTTTTCATGTATTTTTCAGGACCTGAAGAAGGGGAAGGTGATTGGCTATGGTAGCCTGTGTGATGAACTGTACCTGTTTGACCCCTCCAGCTCGGCTCCTCCTCGTGCTCTTCATATGGCGTCCTCTCCTGATTTGGATTCCTGGCACTATCGCCTAGGACATCCCTCTCCTTCTGTTATGAAACTTTTATTTCCCACTATGTCGAACTCTGTGTTTAATGATTTTACTTGTGATGTGTGTGAACTAAGTAAGCACAAAGTCTCTCTTCCTCAGTTCTCCCCTCCTAGTGATACTCCTTTTTGCGGTTATTCATTCTGATGTTTGGGGACCTTCCCGGCATGCTTCTATTTCTGGTTGTAAATGGTTTGTCACGTTTATATATTGTTTTCTTGTTGCACTTGGGTGCACCTCATGAAATCCAAATCTGAGGTTTTTTCTCTGTTTCAACGCTTTCATCAAATGATCGTTACTCAGTTCCATGTCACTGTTAAAGTGTTGCGCAGTGATAATGGACGAGAGTACATGAACTCACTTTGAGCGATACCTTTCTGACTTGGGTATCATCCACCAAACGTCCTGTGTCTACACTCCTACCCAGAATAAGGTCGTTGAGCATAAAAATCGGCACCTTCTTGAGGTTGCTCGATGCCTCTTACTTAAGATGCACCTTCCCAAATATTATTGGGGGAACGTTGTTCTTACGGCGGCGCATCATATTAATCATTTGTCAACCTGTATCCTTCAACATAAAACCCCGTTGGAAGCTCTCAAAATTACGCATATTGAGATCCCTCCGCGTATCTTTGGGTGTGTGTGTTATCTCCACGTGCACCACACATCCAAGCTTGATCCCCGGGCACTTCGGTGTGTTTTCATTGGCTACTCTCCTACTCAAAAGGGTATAAGTGTTTTCATCTTGTGACACGTAAGACTTTTGTCTCCATGAATGTCACGTTCCATGAATCCAAGTCTTATTATGGGAGCTCACTTCAGGGGGAGTCTGGTACCATAGCAGTGAGCTCTTCCTCTATTCCTCTACCTATTTCTCCTCCCTATCTGCATGTTCTTCCTTCCGGTGTTCTGCCTCCGGCAATGCCCCTGCCCTACTCCTCTGCAAGTGTATACTAGTCGACGAAGGGGTACAAACAATCCGGTCTCGCACATTATACCAGAGCTACCACCTGACCTCCCCCCCCCATTCTTATCACGGCGTCAAGGCAAACCAAGGCGAGCGTCGGGCGCCTGGACGCTTAGGAGATAAGGCGGACGGACGCCTAGGCGACAATAAGGCGAGCAAGGCGAGGCAAAAAAAAATTGTGGCTAAAAAAAAATTTTAAAAATGACTTTAGACATCGATTTTTATAAAAACGCTGTTTAAAGTCGTTCTTTTTTTTAAAAAAATTTGTTTTTATTTTTTTCCCCGAAAAAAAAAATTTTAAAAGACTTTAGGCAGCGTTTTTTTATAAAAAACGTTGCCTAAATTCTTTTTTTCCAGCAAAACAAACAAAAATTAAATAACTTTAGACAACGGTTTTTATAAAAACCGCTGTCTAAAGTCATTTAAAAACAAATTTTTTTTTTTGCTAAAAAAAACACTTTTTTTGCTGGGAAAAAATATATATATTTAAAAATGACTTTAGACAACGGTTTTTATAAATATTATTTAAAAAACCGTTGTCTAAAGTCATATTTAAAAAAAATATTATTATTTTTTTGCTGAAAAATATATATATATATATATATATGTTAAAAATGACTTTAGACAACGGTTTTTATAAAAACCACTGTCTAAAGTCAATTTTAATACTATAGACTGCGGTTTTTATAAAAACCGCAATCTAAAGTATGTACTATTCAATTTTTTTAAAAAAAATTATAACAAGGCGTCATGACAAGTATGGACCCGCCTACTGGTCTCCAAGGTAACCGTGCCTCCACTTGTCATCCATTGTCTCATTATGTGACTTATGACTCTTTGTCATTCTTGCATAGAGCTTTTGTTACTTCTTTGTCTTTCATATCCATACCTCATAGCAAGAAGCTTTGGGGCATCCAAAGTGGAAAGAAGCTATGCTGGAAGAGATGATGGCTCTTGAGAAGAATTGCACATGGGACCTTGTTTTTCTTCCTCAAGGCAAGACCGTGGTTGGATGTAAATGGATTTTTTCAATAAAACAAAACTCTCAAGGCCTTGTAGACCGTTACAAGACTAGGTTGGTTGTCAGAGGATACACACAGACGGCTGGAATAGACTATCAAGAAACCTTTGCTCCCGTAGCAAAGATGAATTCAATCAGAATTTTGCTCTCTTGTGCGGCCTACAAAGGGTGGAGCCTCAGCCAGTTGGACGTCAAGAATGCCTTCCTCCATGGGGATTTGGAAGAGGAAGTTTATATGTCTTTACCTCCGGGTCTTGTTTCTGAGGGATCTGAAGGAAGGTATGCAGATTGAAAAAGGCTTTATATGGCCTTAAACAATCTCCGAGGGCTTGGTTTGGAAGGTTCAAAAGAGTCATGATGACATTTGGATATACTTAGAGTAATGTCGATCATACTATGTTTGCAAAACACAGACAAGGAAAAGTGACTGTGTTGATCGTTTACGTGGATGACATTATCATAACTGGGGATGACACTGACGAGATTAGAAACCTGAAGACAAGATTGGCTAGTGAATTTGAGGTAAAAGGTCTCGGGAACCTCAAGTACTTCCTTGGCATTGAAGTTGTTAGATCCAGGCATGGCAACTTTATCTCCAGAGGAAGTACATCATTGACTTGCTACAAACAACAGAAATGAGTGGGTGTCGACCTGCAGACACCCCTATTGAAGTTAACCACAGATTGGGGAGGGATGGTGGAGAAGTCGTTGGAGATATCAATGAGTTTCAACGCCTTGTAGGGAGACTCATCTACCTATCTCATACTCGCCCTGATATCTCTTATGTTATTGGAGTTATTAGTCAATACATGCATTCACCTAAATCTCACCATTTGGATGCTGCCCACTGAATTCTTCGGTATCTTAAAACCTCTCCTGGGCGTAGCATCTTCTTTACTCCCAACAAAGATCTAACCATTAAAGTCTTCACAGATGCCGACTGGGCGGGGTCAGTTGATGATCGTAGATCTACTTCTGGATATTGTACTGTAGTTGGGGGAAATTTGGTAACCTGGAGAAGTAAAAAACAACAGGTGGTTGCCAGGTCCAGTACCGAAGCCGAATTAAGAGCTATGGCCCATGGAATATATGAAGGAATGTGAATTCAGTATCTTATGTCTGATCTTGGGATTCAAGGCGAGGGTCCCATCTGACTCTACTGTGATAACAAGGCGGTCATTAGTATCGCGCACAATTCAGTTCAGCATGATCGCACTAAACATGTTGAAGTCGATCGTCATTTCATCAAGGGGAACATAGTGAGTGGAGCTGTGAGCACTCTATTTGTCCCATCAGATCAACAGCTGGCAGACGTCCTCACCAAGGGGTTGAGTTTTAGAGCTTTTGAAAGCATTATGTCCAAGTTGGGTTTGACACAAGCCCAACTTGAGGGGGAGTGTTGAATGTCCTGTAATTAGGTTTATGTTTGTTTCCTTTTTCTTGTAGCTCTTTGTCTCTCCTATATATAAAGGAGGAGACTCTCGGTTATCATTAATTGGATTTACATCTTACGACAATAATAATTATTTAATATTAATTAGATTAATTAATTACTTAAATGATTTTGTATTTCCTTGTATGGTTACCCTCCCTCATCAATATAAGGGGGAGGGGTTTAGGTGTTTAGGTATCTTTAATGTTCTAGGTTTAGCGGCTCTCTTTGGAGAAAAGGATCTTGGAAGACCCTGCCTCCTTGATCTTGGTCGGAGCTTGCTCCGGATTGTATCTTGTGCTTCCCTTCAATTAAAGCAATTGTATATTCATTTCACCAACTGGTAACAATGGTCCGACCTGCCGCCCTCGTCCGCTTATTCCAAGCCGTCGGGGATCGTGCCACGATGAACACTCGCCTCAACGTCGTCGAACGTCGCCTCGACGAACAGTCCGCCTCCCTCACCTCACTGTATTCCTCCGTGCAGACACTTATCCAGCGCCTTGACGACTACAACCTTCGTGCGGCCAACCACTCCACTCTGCAGCTGCCTCCTCTTAGTTTGCGAACCATCGCATCAACATATTCCGACATGGCCCTTCCTTCCATCTTGTCTCTACCAGAGCAGTTGCTGCTCCAGCCCTTGGCCAGATTTTCGTCGACCTGAGGTTGCTGAGCCCTCAGCGTGCTATTGTCCCACGTACGCCGAGGTGCTCTGCCCCCATGACCGCCCATGTTGCCAACGGGACCGGATGCGAACGGCTCTTTCCGTCAACGTGCCTCCCCTCCTTCCCTTCCATCGACCCATGCCACCCCTCATGCGTTTCTACCATCATTGCAGTCATCGCACGGCCCGACGCCCTGCCTCCACATCCCATCCAGCCACTCCAGCATTCACCCTATCTGCGTTCCTTACGCCCTCTCCCCACCCTTCTAAGCCACACCTTTTTCTTTCCCACGGGCCACGCCTCATACACCCCACCCGAAACGAGCCCCACTTTGCCCACGCCGCCAACAGCCAATTTCCTTTCCTACACTAAAAGACAAACCCCCCTCTTGTCACACGCCCTTCATTTAATTCAGCCCGTACCCCTTTTTCTTTTTCTTTTTTACTTTTCCCTAGCTACCAACTCCCCTATCTTGTCTACTTCCCTTTAACCCCACCATCATTCACACGCACATCCCCATCTTTTTCCCCTTCACTCTCCAGTCACATTTTTCCCAAGTCGAGCCCCCCATTTCATTTTACTTTCCCATCAATTCCCCTCCGTGCCGCGGCCACAAGTTATACGTCTCTCCCATTCTAAAAGACCCCGCCAAAAAATTAAAACTCGACCTCGAGGGCAAGGTCGATTTTCGAGGCCGGTATAATGTTACCCTCACGCATTTGCCGGAGGAGCCACTCCTCGTCGGAACCATCGGAGCGCGCATTTGGAAACCGCTGTGATTATTTCTTATAATTAACTTGTATTAATTAATTGTTTAATAATAATTATTTAATATTAATTAGATTAATTAATTACTTAAAAGATTTTGTATTCCCTTGTATGGTTACTGTAACATCCCCCAAACAACTAGACCCCTAGAGTGGTTTTGTCATGACTAGGTCATGACAAAACCCTAGAAGCTTGAAGAGATCACTTGGCTTTAGGCTTGAAGGGAAAGATCACCTTGGTCTGCAAATAGCAATTTCCAGTTAACAAGCATAGGGTTGGACTTTAGGGCCTCACCTTGATCCCTTGACCCCACCATAGCATCCCTAACCATTTAGGGGTTCCCTTAGAGCACCAAGGACCCATTTGGGTCAACCAAAGAGGCCAAATTGACCAAAGTCAACCCTAACCCCAAATTGATCAAAGTAGCCTAATTAGGGTCAATTGGGCTCCACCATGCCAAATTGACCTTTCCACTACCCTTATAAGGATATTAGGGACCCAATGGACTAAAAAAACCCATCATTGGGCCACCAATTTGTCCAATTTGACCAAAGTCAACTCTAGCCCTGTTTTGGTCAAATTGCCTTATTGTGGGTCAATTGGCCTCCACCTTGCCAAATTGACCCTACCTAAACCTTCCTAACCCTTAGGGGAGGCCAATGAGTCACTATCCACCCATTGGGGTCAACCCAAATGGTCAAATTGACCAAAGTCAACTTCACCCTAAATTTAGGTCAAAATGACCTATTTTGCCCAAATCAAGCCCAATCCTCTTGGACTAGACTCAATTAAGGTGGTCCACCACCTAATGGGCTTGGGAATTACTGAATTGGCCTTTCAATTTCAAGAAATTCGGCCAGGAGAGAGAAAACCCCATTTTCCCCAAAAATGGAGGTGAGAGAAAGAGAGGAGTAATGGCCATTCATGGCTTGGGAGGCCAAAGGCCTCCTCTCTTCACCTCCCATGGCCTGGTTCTTCCCCCCTCATTGATTTGGAGAAGTTTAATAGCCTGGGCCGGCCACAAGGGGGCTGAATTTGGAGGATTTTCATGGTGGCCGAAAATAACTTTCATGGCCATTAATGGTTTTCAAGGTTGTAACCTCCCCCTCTCCCAATTGATGCCTTTAACACATTCAAAGGAGTGAGAGGAATGAAACCCCCCTTCTTCCAGAGAAAACCGTGCAGTGGAGGCTCGGATCGGCATGGCTTCCAAGCTCCAAGGTCGGCCATGGTGATGGGCCAATCGGCAATGAATCAACCCTCCATACAGGTCTGGTTCTTCTCCTCTTCTCTAGTGGATAGATCTACATCTAAAATCGGCAAGGATTGGGGCCAACTGGCCCTCAATCAACATGGCCGAAATCTCCATTTTTTGGAGGTTTTCTTCTTGCCCAAACCGCTGGTTCCGGCCACCACCGGCCGGCCAAGACCCCCCATCGCCGGCCACCACCTCAAGGAAGGTGGTGGTGGCATTGGTCGGCCGTGAAGGGGCGTGGGTGGCTGGGAAAACCAAGCTAAAGGGGCTACAGGTCGGGTAAATCCTGACCCTTGGCTGGAGGAGGAAGATGAAGGGATGCCCTCGAAATTGCTTCAAGATCTGTGCTGGATCAAATGATATAAATGTGTATTAAATGTATTTTCTGTCACACCTTTTGCTGTACCTAGATTAATTTATTAAAAATACTTAGGCCCCTCGACAGAAAAAGTGGTCAACACCAAAGTTTTAGCCCTTGGAGTCTACTTTATTTTAAAATTGATTTCACCCCAAAAGGAGTTCTGTAGCTCCCTGTAGGTCCATTTTGGTGGGGTTGGTCCCTAGTGTAGGACAACCACCATTTCTTAAATAACTTTTGATTGGGTCATGGTATTGACTTGAGATTTGAAACATAGTCTACTTATACCTACACACACATCATATCCAAAGATGAGAATTTTAGGAGAACATTTTTCTAAGGTTTTTGTAATAATTTCATAAATCATATAATAATTAATTATTTGGTCAAATGACCTCCAATGCCCTCCAAATTTTGGTGGGTACTTCTTAGGGTCATCACATGACCCTGGTAAAAATTTCAGCCCAATTGGGACTGATTTAGTTTGGAAATTGGTTAACCTAAGTTGGGTCTAATTAGGTCAAAATTAGGGCATGATGTTTATCTTGGGGTATTGTTTTCAAATCCCCTCACCATGAGATGGAACCTTGTCCACTGGTTTAGGATCACCTAAAACACCCCCATGAGTGAGTTGGGGTGGTGTGGAGGTGGATATGACCTAGGATCCTAGATTTACCCCTCGGGGTGCATGTAGAGCTTTGTGAAGGACATGTGGTCAAAAGCTATAGAATGGTCATGAAACTTGGTGGATAAGTTCATAGGGTGTAAATAGGCCCTAGGTAATTTTATAAGAATTTTAGGAGTCAATATTCCCTTTGAATTAGGACATAACCCCTTTAGGGAAACTTCTTATAAGAAGCATTTCCATGCTTAAAAAGTCTTGGATGATGATGAAACTCTGGTTGTGCCCTTATAATCATGTTTTAGACCTCTGGTAATTTTTGTGAATTTTATTAAATGATTTAATCAGTACTTCTTTCACAAGGCACTTGTTTTGATTTAAACTTAGGAAAATTATTTGAGGGTCCAAAACTCATTGTTAAATTGTGCAAATTGGTGATAGGACCTTTCAGAACATTAGGAAACTCTGTGAATTTTTATAGAATTTTTGAAGACTTAAATCAGTAGGCTACTTCACAATTCATTTAATTTGAGGTTTTCTTAAAGTATTTATTTTAGTGAGAAAGTGATTTCCTTAAATCCTGAAACTTAGTCAGTAGCATTTTCTGATGAATACAAGAGTTTGGTATTTTTCCCATAATTTTAGTGTTGATCTTTTTGGTGGTTCCTTCATAAAATTACAATTTTGGATGGATGATAAATAATTAAATTAGAGGACAATTCTTACTGTAAAAATATGATATGCTGTTTCTGATGTTATTTGATCATCATAGATTTATCATAATTTTTGGAGAGCCATATCATAAGATTTACTTACACTTCATGACCATTTTCATACTTGGCAATGTTTGGAGAAATTAAAATAAATGCTAAATAATTAAGGAAAATTATGATTCTTTGGATTTAGTCTTATAACATCATGATAGACCCCCAGTAAATAGCTTGGGCAGTTGAATGAATATTTAGAGTGCCTCTAGTTGTGAGCTTCATATAGTTAGTTTGGTCTGCGTATAGTAAAAATGTGGATCTTGGGTTAACTAGTGGCCTACTAAGTGAGAATGGCATGTAGTTGGTGTACATGGTCAGGATGCAGAGATTGAGGTCACCAAAGAGGAGTTAGGTATTAAGAGTGCTTGGTGAGTTAAGGGTAAGGTAGTGCTTGGGATTGACGAAGGATCGTCTTTTCCCTAGCGTGTCATAAAGCACTTAGGTTTAATTCAAGTGTAATAACAAGGAGGGGGTAATCTTATGGGTAGATACCAACAACACTAAGTGTCTTGAGAAAGGGAACTTTGGGGTGTTATCTCATTATAGTTATTAGTACCGTAGCGAGCCCCTTACAGGGTAATCCTCGGGAAGTCCAAGATTAACCATAAATTGTAGGGATAAGTTGATATACAAGATGAACTTAATAACGCACACACGCGCACCCCGTAGTAACGGGAGGTTAGTTGGTTTGGTTGTACGAGCGGTAGGCTCGGTGGTTGTAGCAGCAGACTAGTTAGTCTGGTGAGCTTGTGACTCAGTAATGTTGTTGGTGCGGACGGGTTGGTCCGGCGAGCCGGTGGCTCGGAAGGTTATGATGACGGGCAGGTTAGCCCGGGGATTTTATGGCTCGGGATATAGTAGAACATGTTGCATGTGCATGAAGGTGGTGGGTCTCCGGTATTGGACGGTCGTTCACACCGACGTCAATACGTTGACTCGGCAAGTGTGGAATTTGCACTTAGCCTTGAAAGTCTGGTGGTCCAGCCAGTAAGAGTACGCAGATGCTCCGCGGTTTTGTGTTGAGGCGTACGATAGGTCTAAGTAGGGTAGTGTGAATACCAACCTAGAGGTGGGCGAGGCCCAACCCACCGCTTCCGTTTGCCACTACGGGAGTATCCTGGGAGTCTAGCTCGCTCCAAAAAGGGGAACTAAAGGCCTATGCGCATAGAGTCGAAGTGGGTGAGTTGCACTTGTATGAACATAGCATAACTGCATACCTTGCATGTCATAGCATAAACATTGCATTTCAACCCCTACCCCTATCGTATAAGTCGGTTATGGGACTTCTTATACGATAGGCTTTGTTAAACGACTCATTGGTCTATAGGTTTGAATGGGCATTCCTATAAATCAATGGTTATTTTTCTATTTTATACATGTATTTACTTACTGCACTTTACTTATCCTTTACCTGCTCCTACTATGCTCTTTTATTGCTTCAATTATATATATACACATGTGTAGTGTAGAAACATTTCCTGTAAACAAAATTCGCTGTCACCTGCTATTGTTTATACCCCTTGCTGTCCTCCGCTTCATCCCTCCCGCACGGTGGCTAGGAGCCATTAGGGGTGGGGTGGGGAACATAAGGCTTAGTCTTTTTGACTAACGGTCGGTGGACCATATCATTTTAGGGGATCGAGGAGACGCAGCAACACCAGAGGCCGATGCAGACGGAGGCAGACCGGTGCAGTACAGGAGCACAGGATTCAAGATCAGTGAGTGATTAGGAGTTAGCTTCCGCGAGTGATCTTGTAGTGAGGATATGATGTACAGGGCGTGAGCCCTTTATTATTGTAACATTTGTTATCTTTTTATTCAGTTGTATCTGTGGACATTTACCTTTATGGTTTTATTTTTCATGTTGATTCTGTGGACTTGTCTTCTTTTATGCACTTTTCTTTGTGATCGATTTGGCCGGCAGGATCGGTGTTTTGTAGTGGTGACCTTCCCGAGTGAAGGGGTCACTGCAAAGCGGCGGTTCTGGGCCTAAGACCCGGTATTTGGAAAAGAAAAAAAAATGGGGTCTTACAGTTACCCTCCTTCATCTATATAGGGGGGGTTAGGTGTTTAGGTATCTTGAATGTTCTAGGTTTTGGGGCTCTCTTTGGAGAGAAGGATCTTGGAGGACCCAGCCTCCTTGATCTTGGTCGGAACTTGCTCTGGATTGTATCTTGTGCTTCCCTTCAATTAATGCAATCGTGTGTTCATTTCTCCAACCGGTAAAAGGGCATATAGGAAAAATGGCAAGGAAGGCGTCGTGGCGCACGGAAAAAATGACAAGGCTTACTTGTTGAGATATCGTATGACAAGAGATACTGATGGTATATTTGTTTAGTGGAAGTAGATGTCGCAAAAGAAGAGAGGCGTGATGGCAACTCACGACCGAGTAATGCGGCAGAATCGTCCTAATCTGAGTAATAATCATAAGTTGAGGATGCAGTCACCCCCCAATCGCCGTAAGCATAACTAATTATTACTCTCATTATAAGCATTTGCATGCATTGTTTCAGTGACCTAAAATCTGTTGAAACTATATTTTTAGTATATCATACATGGAGTGGGGGGTAAGAAAGGAGCGTATTCTAGATGTCTCAAGTTCAAATCATGAAAAAGTGCACTCTATAGATGCATAGATCAAGTTGAGTTGGGCATGCAACCCTCCAAGGTCATGTATTAGCAAGAGCTACGCACAGGTACAACACTTCTTTGGTAAATCAGACATGAGGAAGGTACAAACTAGGAAAACCGCATATTATTATTTTGACAGTTGTCAATCCTAACATCATATCTCATAATCAGGAGGGGTTAGCTAGGAAATCAACAAGTATTATTTTGACCATATCAAGGTCATGTTCGTTGGCATAAGACTGCATCTTAAAGCACAAGTAGTTAAATTTTAATCTTTAAGCATTCCATAGTAAATATGAATTAGCAATAAACCAGAAAAGCATCTAATTAAAGATTAACCAAACTGGTTCATACATATCACAGAGAAAAATTACTAAGTCCAACAGAAACTAAAACAAAGAGTCAATTATTATCTCGCAACTATATGGAGAGGAAGAACTCAGGTTGAATATAAAAAGTTTTTACACCACCAGTATGACAAGTAGTCAATGATGGAAATAAAATCAACCCTCTCGATTGCAACAAAAAAGATTAGACATAAAATCATATGAACTTTATAATAACAGTATGGAAAAAATCATATTTATAGAATAAGGGAAAATGAGACTAATTTAGCAATGGTACATCAAGGTTACCGTTGAGACTGAGCTCATTGGCTCGCTTCCATGCATGAGCAGCTTTCCTCAAAGTATTTCTAAATAGCTCCTTCCGCCCAAGCATTGTTCTGTCATCCTTGCAAAATTCCTATAAGAATAAAATTTACTCCTGAGGCCAAAACTTTGAGAAAATTGCTACGTACCAAATACAGTTGAATTAGATGAAGGCAATGAACTAAAGCCCATTGTAAAGGCCCACTATAAAGGCTTATGTTTCTCTTTGTTATTTTTAGTGTCACCTCTAATATTGGTTTAGGTTCTCCTCATTTGTGTATATATATTAGATAATTTAGATTTGAAATAATATTTTATTCCTTCTCTCAACATGATATCAGGGCGAGGCATTTTTTCCACTGCTCCATTTTTTCGTCCATTTGGTGTTTGGTGTAAAACCAGCCGATGCCGGTCTCAATCCCGGATGAAAAATGGCGAGGGTTGTGTTAGGTAGACGGCCAGCGTAAAATTTAGTCACTCTTATGAATATGGATCTTTTGAGAAATTGTGTTAAAGCTAGGTTGTTCCTCATAAGGAATGTGTCGTATAGTCTGAATGTGGCGTCTTGGCAAGGACCGCTACATCTCCAAGACTTAGGTGTAGTGTTAAATAGGCAAGAGTCCTCGTCGTATGGTCTGAATGCGGCGTCTTGGCAAGGACCGTTGCACCTCCAAAAGGACTTGGGTATGGTCTTAAATATGCAAGAGCCCTCACATATTAGGCGTCCTAGAAAAGTAGATCGTAGGATATGTGATCGACTTAGGTTTGGAAGTTGGAAGTACGCTAACGAGAAAAGCTAAAAATGATATGGTTTTGACGGATGATGTGGCTATTAAGGAACGATGGAAAATATATTTTTATCAACTATACAATGAAGGAAAAGACAATGAACTGAACTTGGAAGAGTTAAGTAAATCGGAGGAGTATAGAAACATAACTTTTTATCGTAAAATTCAAGCATCAGAGATAAATGACGCTCTGATGAAGATGAAAAATGGAAAAGCGGTTGGGCCAGACGATATACCCATTGAAGTATGGAAATACTTAGGGAAGGAAGGAATTTTATGGCTTACAAGTTTTTCAATAATATACTGAAGACAGAGAATGTCAGACTAATGGAAAGAAAGTATTTTGGTACTTTTGTATAAGAACAAATGAGATATATAAAAATGTGTCAATTACAGAAAAATTAAATTAATGAGTCATACTATGAAACTATGGGAACGAGTAATAGAGAGAAGAGTAAGACGAGAGACTAGCATCTCAAAGAATCAATTTGGATTCATGTCGGGTAGGTCAACCATGGAAGCTATACATCTCTTGAGGAGACTCATTGACAATCGGGAAAGATAAAAAGATTTGCATATGATGTTTATCGATCTGGAGAAGGCTTACGATAGGGTTCCAAGAGAGGTCATGTGGAGAGTCTTAGAAAAGAAAGGTGTAAATGTATCATACATTGACGTAATCAAATATATGTACACAAATTCAGTGACCAGGGTTAGGATATCTGCAGGATTAACACAGGAATTCCATATTGGTGTTGGCTTACATCAAGAATCAGCTTTAAGCCCTTATCTCTTTACCCTTATCTTAGATGAGCTCACCGGACATATCCAACAAACAATATCTTGGTGTTTATTATTTGCAGATGATATTGTTTTGGTCGATGAGATGCGCGAGGGTGTAAACGCGAAACTTGAATCTTAGCGAGACACTTTAGAAAAGAATGGTTTTAGGTTGAGCGGGACAAAGACGGAGTATAAAGAGCTTAAATTTAGTAGTGCAAGAAGGTCGGATGACTCCGTCATTAAATTAGGTGACCAAGATATTTCTCCCGTGAGTGCTTTAAATATCTGGGATCAATAATTCAAAAAGATGGAGGTGTAGATAAAGATGTGATACATAGAATCTAAGCAGGTTGGTTGAAGTGGAGAGGCGCGTCTGGGATCTTATGTGATCGTAAAGTACCATTAAAACTTAAAGGAAAGTTTTACCGTACTGCAATTAGGTCAGCAATGCTCTATGTTTGTGAGTGTTGGGCAGTGAATGGTGTACATGAGCAAAAAATGGGAGTTGTGAAGATGAGAATGCTTAGGTAGATGTGTGGTCACATGAGACTGGATAAAATTAGGAATGAATGTATCAGGGATAAGACAGGAGTGGCGCCAATTGTAGAGAAGATGTGAGAAGGTCGATTAAGATGGTTCGGACATGTACATAGGAGACATTAGAGGCATTTGTTAGGCGTTGTGGGAGTTTAGTCACAAGGTTAACAAGCAATGCACAAGGTATGAAGTATAAAAAGCAACAAAGTTGTATACTAACGCATACCTGTCACCACATCACTTTGCTTTATGGCCTCCTGCTGGCCAAGATTGTACACCCTAGGATGGGCTGGAGCAGCATGGATGTGGTTGACTCCACCGCCTTTCCTTTCTCTGATGTCTTCCCTTTCTGGGAACCGCTGCGACATTCACGAGCATAATGCCTCGGCTTGCCACAGTTATAACAGATGAGTGGGCCTCGCCCAGTCGTCACTTCCGATACAGTAGATTGAGCTGACCCAGAAGGTCTCCCTCTTTTCCTCCATTTGCCTTGCCCAGACCTCTCAGAGCTCGGTACTGTGAACTCTGGCTTTACCACAGCCAAGTTCTTTCTGCTTTGGGACCGCTTCATGTCCTTCTCCAAGGAACGAGCCGTATTGTCAGGGTCATAAACCCTTGCGTCATTGACCCCGACAGAAGGAACCGCAATTCTTACTGCAGACCTTCGTAAAATCGATTGGTCTTACGAGCTTCATCTGCAAAAGTCGCGCCTGCGTACCTCCCCAACCGGGTAAACTCGTGCAGATCGTCATCAATCATACTATCACCTTGAGTTAGACGGTTGAACTGGTTCTCCATCTCAATCTGTTGAGCAGGTGGGAGATACCGCGCCAAGAACATTCTCGAAAACTTTTCAAAAAAGATGTCCGTCAGCTGCCTTCCTGCTGGCTGATGCAACTCCAACTCGTCCCACCACAGCTGCGTCTCCCCATCAAGAAGGAAGGTTGCTAATGTAACCTTCTCACCTTCCTCCGTATCAGTGGCCTTCAAGATTTTTCTCACTCTCGATAGCCAATCCTCACCTTGAGTCGGGGTTCCTGCCCCCGTGAACGTCGGAGGGTGGAAACTCAGAAAGTAGTGCAGCTGTTGGTCCGGAGCTCTTCGTGCCCTCACAGGCACTGGTCTTTCGACCATTAGTTCAACTGCCACAACCGGCACCGGAGCCACCCCGAGGGTAGGAGTCTGTTCAGGGACATGCCCTCCAGGTTGTGCAGTGAACAAAGTGAACACCGCATCAGCTACCATCCTCGATGTCTAAGCAGAAGGAGGAGTAGGCACCTCAGCTAGTGCACTGCTCGCAGTCGAACGCGGGGGTCGAGACAGCCCCGCTCCACTCCCAGCCGCCTATACATGTGCACAAAACACAATTAGCGACTAAGAGATAGCATGGATCAACTTGTGTTGAGGTACAAGTTATATTTTGTATCTTTTTGTTATTTGCACTGTTAGAATTTCGGGACGAATTTCTTTTAAGGGGGGGAGAATTGTAAGACCCCAATTTTCGTGTGCAAATAAAGTGGAGGTGTTCTGAAGCAAGGGAGCTAGCGCCGGCGGTAGTGTCCTTAAGCGGTGATGGATAATCCCGGCTGAACCGCCTTTGAGCTAGCGCTAGCGCTAGCGCCGGCGATAGTGGGCAAAGTATATATGGGCTGGAATTCGACTTTCCTTCTCATTTTTTTGAAAAACCTCTGTCTTTCCTAGAGAAGTGAGTTGAGGGCTAGAAGAAGGAGCTTGTTGTGGATAGCCGTTCGTTGAGCCGAGGGACAATCTGCGAAGGAGATTTTTGCGTGCTTGTGTCATCGTCAACTTCGTGGAGAGAAAGTTGATTCAACAAAATCCAGCCGGTTCTCTCTCAGTTCTATGGCACCGAAGCGAGCACCGAAGGTAACGATTCTCCTCCCTAATCTTTGGACATGTGCGTCCTTTGATTCACATATTATTTGGAAGACTTCTACTAATTAGTAGATGGGTTCTTCCGATGGGTTGATGTTATCCCCACAGGAATTGCATATAGAGTCTGGATTCGAGGTACGGACATAGGCATGCTGTGTGAAGCCTATCTGGACAGGTTGGTCTGGATTGGTGATGTTTATTGCTTGTTGCGTGCCGGAGAAAACTCTGTGTTATATGCTGTGTTTTTCGGGTTCTGAGTACTGAGACGTGCTGCAAGGAGTTCTGGAGGGGTTTCCCAGAAAATGCCCGGAAAAAGATAGCAGAACTGGGTTTTGTTGCTAGCGCCGGGCGCTAGCGTTAGCGTCGGCGGTAGCTCCCAGCGAACAGATTGTGTGAGCCTGTGCGACCTAAGTCCTGGGGACTGGGTGCATAGCAGAAGGAGCGAAAGGGCCTGATGTGCCTATCTTCGTTGGCTTTGCGGGCCATTAACGGGCACAAGGGGAAGTCGTACCCGCATCGAGTGGTTAATTTACCCGGCGGTATGAGCACGGGCAAAGTTGAACCGAACCCGTCTTTTAGTCAGTCAGTGATGAGGTCGCACCTTCGTTTCACTGAGGGAATTTTGGGAAAAGGAACTATAGGACGAGGCGGTCCTGATACTCAAAGTTTAGAGTTGTCTAAGTTGAAATAAGACTTAGCGTGGAGGCGTAACTCGGGGAGTATGCCAAAGTGTGCCTTGGGAGCACGAAGCGGACGGCTGTGAATGCCTACGCTGGTATTGTTTGCGGATATATGTGTATATATGTTGCTAACTCTTGCCTGCAGGGAAGGAGTACTGCCGCCCCGGGAATAGGGTGGGGTCGTTATAATCTTGGTCAGCTAAAGCTGACCGGTTGCTTGTTTTCCCACTCTTTGGTGGATTTGTTTGCACAGGTCCTAGCGAGACGAGCGGGAAATAGCGGGTTGGAGCCCCTACTGCTGTGTTGTACTATGTTGGCCCTCGAAGGCCTTGTCGTTATGTTTACCGTTTTCATGTGTAGTCGGTCTGTGTGCCGATGTCTGGAAGCCACTTTTGATGTAAACATTTTATAAACAAACTTTGTTGTATTTTCATTCCTAGTTGTTAAAGTGGACAAGTTGTGAAGTGATTTTACCTTAAATTAATAAATGTTTCCGTTGTATGACTCTGTGTGTTGGAATGGTTTTCTTATAAACTACTTGAAATTAATTAAGTAATGCGCTCTTCTGTTCGTTTAATATGGCGTGGGGTCCCGGCCGGACCTACTGCTATATTCTATATTAATAGGGCCAAGCTCTCGTCGGATTGTTATACATGCGTTGGGATTACGGTCTAAGAATATATGTTGTGGTAATGAAATGTGATGTAATGTGATTTTGAAATCTTATCCAAAAGGTTGGTTCTTACATCCAAAAGGGAAGGCCTAATGATAATTGACTCCAACATGCAATGTCAAACTCAGGTTCATGGCTTATCTTCCTGATCAACTAAATTAACATTGTATAAATTTGTGGGTCATGCCTTGGCATAAATATGGAGTGGAAGGCTCGAATCAATTGGTAGGGCTCAGGGTCAAACAAGGGTCCTTGGCAATATGTCTGATTTATCGAGTTGACCCTATGTCTTGTATGAGTTAAGGCCCTGGGAGCATTTTGCTAATTCAAACTAGGATATTTCTTTATTATAGTGGTTAGAGCCTCGACCACCACCTTTGGATCATAAGATTCACTAACGTTTCCTCCATCTCTATCGGAAAAAGGATGTACCTGAAGCTTGAACTTTAGTCAATGAGGACGAACTTAATGGGCCGGAGTTATTCTTAGAAGGAAACTTTGAATACAATAGATGTTTGACTCTTTTAGGTGCATTAGAACGCTTAAATGAACTAACAATCTTTTTAATGCATCAACACATGCATGCATGTGATGTGTGCAGCATACAACCATAAAGATGAGTCATTCTATTATGAATATTTCGCATGAAATTTCATGATTAGGTACTAGGCGCACTCATCGTGCATCAGAAGGGGAACTGATTTCCCGTTGTATAGCTCAGGCAAGGGAGCATTTAGCTAATTAGAGCTGAGGCAATGATGGATCGTCTAGGTGGCGAGTGGTTCGCAAGACGATGTGGGCAAGCAACAATTGAGTGTGTAATAGTCTTGAAATTTCGTGAGCGTGTTTAGGTCGTGGAATCTGACATTTGTGAGAATTCACATGGATTTAGGATAAACAAGAGGAGTTTCAATCATCATCGATACATTTAAGGAAAAGCTTAAAACATAAGAATAAGGTGATCTGACCACTTATGGCAAACTTCCCCTAAAACTTTATGCACCTTCGGTGCCCGCCTTAAAGCGTACGCTGAATCATGTTGCCAACACCATGTTGTAAAGTGCTTATTACCGACTTCTTCTTGTTGACATCATTGTTGATTAATCTTTGTCGAGTACCAAATTAATGAATACTTTATGCTTACTTCCAAAGTCGTTTACTATTTATGTCGCATGAAATACAGACATACAGTTATGTACCCTTTTGTAGATATATGTTATATTGTTATTGAAACATAAATACAAAAAACTCCTTTGGACATAAGGTATAGAATAAATCAACCTCTCAAACTTTTTTTCTCTTTCTATCATCTCATATTCTCATGTTACAGGAGTTGCCTTTTTGCTAAAAAAGAGATCTCATCATTTTGTACAACATGATGTTGATCACCCACCACCAATGGGAGATTGCATCAGATTCAAAAAAGCTTGAGGATGTGCTTACGCAAACAATGATGTCCATATCTCCCACGTCTCTTATATAAATTAAATCTCGTCTACTATCTACTTCGCAATCACCATTATGATATGCATCAAAACTTGACAAGCTTCGCATTAATCCATCACCCATCTCAACCACAACCGGATCAAACCCTAATATCACATGATCAACAATCCCCTCTCCACCTAGAGTTTTCACACTTCAATGACATTGAATCACTCAGTTATATCTTTACATCCAAAAAAAAATTCTCCTTGCACATAAAATTCAATAAATAATGCTTCACCATCACCTCATTCTACATAGATGGTTCTACCTTGGGTTGGTTTCAATGGAATTTCAATAACAATTTATTCTCTTCAAGAGGTGTTAACAATGTTTCTCGAGGCACATTCTAGTTCATCCTCCTATGTTAACTGATAGGGCATATTTCCCATGTCGTTGCATTATTCCATAATGAATGCTTATGAAAATCTTTTGAAACATTTGCTTAGTTGTTTTACCTCGATATTTTGCCTAAAATCAATCGAGAAGTCCAGGTCTTACGACTAACTTCAATATCGCAAGTTGTGGGCCTTGTTGGACTCTATTAAAGTGAGTTCTTAAAGCACCAGCACAAATCAAAATCTCACCACCTCCAGCAACCACCAATAACCCTGCGGTAATGACTATTTGTCGTCTCACACCTAATAAAATGCAACACTATCGCAAGTAAGGCGTCTACTCTAATACAAAACTTCATCATGGATATAGTTGCAAAACTATAATAAATCCTCGTATAACTTCCAGCGGCCCCAGAGGGGATGAACTATTTTTTACCTAAGGACAACCACCTCACCTACTTCCCTATTGACTATTGAGCCATCACCACCAATAATATTCCAACCATAAATTTCCTTACATACTCATATAAGGGAGACATCACCCTACACAGTCTTCTGTTATGGGTTTGTTTCGTTGAGATCGTTGGAGGCGGGGATACACGGGCAAGCCCTGGAAATGGTGGAGGAGGAGATGAGAGAAGATGAAACCCTAGTGGGTGGAGAAGGGAGATAAGAGCTTAGAGAGAGAGGGAGGAATTAGAGAGAGAAGGAGAAATTTCTTTAATTCATTGCTTAATTTTCCAAATACATGGCTGGGTCTATTATATAGATTCCCCGGGGGCAACCCCGTAATTACATCCAACACATAAAATATTAAAATGCATAAATACTAATATAATAAGACTTGGCCCACTAAAACACCTAAAATACTCTAACTTGACTCAATCATAATAAAGACTCAACATAATAAAGACTCGATACAACATACTACTAATATAATATGATAACTAGCAGTGGACCCGTAACACTCCATCCGTGTCCTTGACATCGAGCTTGCCCTCAAGCTCGAACTCCAGTAGGATGATCAGCTCCTCTGGCTCCTTGATCCCACGCCAATATAATGCCTGGTAGTTCGTCGCGGCGGTAGCGGCGGCGAGGAGTAGCGGCCGCGCCTTTGGGAAGACGAGTGGAGGAAGGAATGGGACCAGCTGGTCCGGCGGAGCGGCGGGAGGCCAGAGTAGTAAGGCAACCGAAGGAACAGCGGGAGGCCAGAGTAGTAAGGCAACCGAAGGAACAGCGGTCGGCAAAATAAAGGGGTCCGGCGGGAACGGAGGTGCGGTGCGAGGCAGCAACGGCCATGCGGCCGAAGGGGCCGACAAAGTAGTGGCCGACAGCAGAGGCTGCGGCGTGGTCGGAGGCAGCAGAGCGGAAACCGGCAATGAGGCGGCCGGTAGAGCAGAAGGCGACGTGGCTGGAGGGACCAGCAAGGCAGGGGCCGGTGGCGCAGGCGGCGGAACGGTCGGCGGTGGAAGCGGCCTCGGGGGCGGTCAGAATGGGCCGGGGAGGCGGCTGAGGAAAACCGCGGAGCAGAATTCACTGGAGGTGATGGTGGAGCGTGAAGAACCTCGACGAGAGGTGTTGAGACAACTAGCGGAATCGGCGGTCACACCGGTGGGAAAGCGGTGTGGGAAATGGCGGTAGAGTGCACGAGCGGGGAGGGCGCCGACACTGGAAGAGGCGGGAGTCCGAAGTGTCCCGACATCGCCAATTTGTCGAATGTGGTGTTGAGGCGAGAGGCATGCGAAACAGGTGCAGATGTAGCAGCAGAAGAGTGGCG
Source organism: Dactylorhiza incarnata (assembly GCA_033032865.1). Lineage (NCBI taxonomy): Eukaryota > Viridiplantae > Streptophyta > Magnoliopsida > Asparagales > Orchidaceae > Dactylorhiza > Dactylorhiza incarnata. Next base: position 143,570 of record JAWHQI010000567.1, read on the forward strand.
CGGGTTTCAATGAGAAAGCAGAATAGCGGCGCAGGGCTCAATGAAAAGCTGCGTCGGTTGGGGAGGATGCGTGACGTGCTTGTCGATGAAGTCGCGGCAGAAGAGCGTCGACAGGGAAAAGCGGTTGTCGGACGTGATGTCGTGTGGTAGCGAGAAACGGAGACGATGAAGGAGAGAGCGAGTGTCAATGAAGATGGAGGGAGACGTGAGGAGGGAAGCTTGCGGCTGAGCTCTAGATCTGAGATCAACCAAGAAATAGCGTCGACAAACGGAGCTACGGTTGGGGTCACAGAAACGGCGCAGGCGGAGCTCTGATAGGGCGTTGGATGGGCTCGGGCTTGCAACTGAGCTGAAGCTGACAGGGGAAGAGGGAGGCTTCTTCTTGTAGCACGTCTGGATGGGGTAGTTGCTGGGAGTGGTCGACGACGACAATGGATTGGTTGCGGCTGCGGAAACAGCGGGAGCGGCGGATGGTGAGCGACGGAAGCAGTAGTTGCAGCGACGGAAGACGACGGAAGACGGCGGAAGAAGTGCCAGGAATCGAGTCGTCGGCGTTTGTCTCTGATACCAAGATGTTATGGGCTTGTTTCGTTGAGATCGTTGGAGGCGGGGATACACGGGCAAGCCCTGGAAATGGTGGAGGAAGAGATGAGAGAAGATGAAACCCTAGAGGGTGGAGGAGGGAGAGAAGAGCTTAGAGAGAGAGAGGGAGGAATTAGAGAGAGAAGAAGAAATTTCTTTAATTCATTGCTTAATTTTCCAAATACATGACCGGGTCTATTATATAGAACCCCCGGGGGCAACCTCGTAATTACATCCAACGCATAAAATATTAAAATGCATAAATACTAATATAATAAGATTTGACCCACTAAAACACCTAAAATACTCTAACTTGACTTAATCATAATAAAAAATCAACATAATAAAGACTTGATACAACATACTACTAATATAATATGATAACTGACGGTGGACCCGTAACATCTTCATTCACCAGTGTCATTCATAACATCTCAGTCTATTTCCTTGTGTATGAAGACAATATCTAAAACTTCATCCAATCATGACTCAAAAAATCTAACCCTCAATATACAATCCTTCTCTTTTTTATCTTGGTACGAAGCGTCGAACAACTAATATGCATCAACCTCTATGCCCAAGTTCCTCTCACCATTACTAGCCACATCTTTCAAAACTTCTACGTCATTTTCCTTTATGTTGTCAACATTGTTCTTGACTCACTCATGTCACGGTGGACTAATTTAATCTTATCAACTTTCTCGACTAATCCTAACCCATCACCCTATGGCCACGATAGACCCTTGTCATCTCATCTAAGCCACCACAACTCACCCCTAACTAGGCGAATTCATCAATTGGCTCAAAACACAACCCTCCAAACCAGTCAATTGTATAATCGGAAGTCGCCACGTCCCTATTTAGTTTCAACTAACCTTCTCCAAAGTGCATGGTCTCCCACCTCCTCGTCGTCATGTCACACAACTCCAAACTGCATAATCCCCAATTAATACTCACCCTTACCGCTATCGTCACTTTCAAAAATAACAATTCATCTCATGCTAAAAAATGACTTTATTTAGTCAATCACCAACCTATTTTCCTCACCCTGCCTATGATTCAGCAAAAAGGATGAATCTTAGAGATTTTGTGTCGACTGTCGACTATCACGTTCTTATATCATTATCATCAAAGACTCGCTTCCTCATTCCTACTGTAGACGAACTAATCGATGAACTGCATGGCACCACTTACTTCTCCAAACATAATCTTAGACCTAGATTCCATCATGTTCGTATATATCATATGTTACTGTTGCATGTCTAGTCTTTTGTTCGATGGCTATCATCATACCATATGCATACAGCTAATTTACACATCCGCGGGGCAACTATGAGTTTCTCATCGTACTCTTTTGATTGGTGAATGTGCCTTTCACATTGCAAGTAGTGATGAGTCAAACATTATGCTAGTTCCTCTATGGATTTATTTGTTCATTTCCTTTTATGACATACTGATCCACAACCCTAGCTGAACAACCCACTTGGGACACCTCTTTGTCCTCCTACTCCTGCTCAACACAAACTACATTGTCAAAACATTCTGGTGCCTCCTTTCTAGCAATAGTTTGAATGTTCTACTAACATACTCTTGGGCAGGGGCATTCAAGTTGATCATTCCAAAATTTAACGTCATCACCTATTAGCTAACTGCTAACACCAACAACCATGCAAGCACAATGCAACCTCCTCGTCCTTGCCAACTAATATCAGTGATACGTCCAACACTACGCCTCCATCGCAGCCCCACTCACTGATCTCCTTCGTTAAACCTACTTTCTCCAACCCCAACTTGAGCAGCTCGTACTTGCCAACCTCATAAAAACACTCAAAAATGTCAGTACTTCACAGCTTGCCCATCATTATCGACATAATGCCTCATTGGCGTTGTCCTTCCCCAAATTAAGCAGCCCCCTAGCCTTCTACAACCTCAAGATCTCAACTTGCATGCAAACAGTTTGCAAGTGGCTCCAATACCTTTTGGGGCCATAAGTTCTTGTTGCACCAATCTATAAAACCTCGAACGCCTTCTCCAAAAACACATTCAAACCATAGTTTGCAAAAGAGTAAATCTTATTCCTCTTTTCAAATGAGATTGCATATACATATATAGGAACCTTGGAGCATAGCTAAACTCACATATGTGTGTGGGATTAAATACATATATATATATATAATATATAAGACTATTCCCCACAATTTGGAGTATAGATATTGATCATGCCTAGCTAAGATGTAATGTATGTGAAGAGTACTCGAGACAGAGGCTTTGTGAGGATGTCTGCAATCTGTTTTGTAGATAGCATGAGTTGGATGACTACTTTCTTTTTTTTTACTCTCTGATAAAATGGCAAATAATTTCAAAGTGTTTAGCCCTTCCATTAATTATACAATATATGAAACTACTACTACATACTTTATAAGCCTGGCCATGACAATCAAATTGCCTACATTATTTCCCTCTCCCTGATCCTGATATGGATCTTTTATGTATCTCCAACATTACCTCCCTTCAATTCTAATTCTTTGATTGCTTCTACAACACACTTTGCAATGACCCTGTGTGCACACAACTTTGCCCCACCATTTCCACTTGCCTGGTTAAATTTCTCCACTATCGAGCCACCCATGATAATCTACCACCACAATTGTATATTCCTTTTCATAGACTCTCCTCTCCGATAAGCATTCATGCATCAAACTATGCAATAACCCTATTGGGACTATTTTATTATATGAGAGAGAAAAATATGGATTGCCATGAAAACTCCAATGAAAAAAGGGAAACAACTACTCTAATATGGGGGTGATGAAGGGAGTAAAGGAGATTCTCGGGTTCACTAAGGGTGGTTCTTTCATATCATCGTATGCCTTTATGAGTTGCGAGTAGGGTTGTTCACAAATAGTATAGTTCGTAAATAATTCGGGATTCGATTCGTGAAGATTCGATTAAAATTCGTATTTTTCGAATCCGAATCCGAATAATTTTATTCTTGTTCAAAGGATTCGCGAATAGTAAAATATATAATTAAATAAATTTTATATATGTTATTAAATATTAAATATAATTATATTTGACCATTATATATAATTAAACATTATAAAATCTGAATCCGAATTCGAATCTAAATTCAAATCCAACATTTCATGACGAATCCGAATCCGACTCAGAATATTCGAACGAATCTGAATCTCTGCATTCAATGTCAAATTTGGATTCAATTGAAAAGCAATTCGATTCGATTCGGTTCGTGAACGCCAATGTCTATCTATGTGATCATTTTTTTTAATTTGGTCTTTGTTTATAGATGCTCATGTATGTGATAGTGAGCCCTCTTTCGTGATGTATGTTAATACCCCTACATTTTTTACTGTGTCAGACAACTGTCTATACTGTGTGATCATAGGGAGGCAACTATTTTTATACATCCATCTCTCCAATGCTTGTGGCCAATAAACAAGTCATTGCTTCTAGGATAAGGACCTCCTCCACCTTTCTACATGGCTCAAATATTTACATCACGAAGTGTGATTGTGGAGAGTGTAGGTCAGATGGTGAATATTGGATGGGGTAGATAGAAGATCATGGTAGGAGGTGTATGCTGGGACAATTAGTTGACTTGACTCCCACATCGAAGAAAAAAGGGGTTGACTTGACTCCCACATCGAGGAAAAAAGGGGTTGACTTGACTCCCACATCGAGGAAAAAAAGGGGCATGCACATCAATGTCGTTAAATCAGAATCATTGAACGGGTCATGTATCATGTCACAATCAGACATATGATGCTTTGTGGCTAAGGATCTCAAATAGCAAGATCAACACAGCAAATCTAGAATCAAGAAGAGTGTAGCCCACTTAGATTGCAATATGCATGGACCTCTGAGTCTTGATCTCCAAAATGTCATTGGGGCAACTTAATAGTTATTACTTGGGTTTTTTTTCTCAAGATGTATAACATTTATAGTATTGATATTTGTGGCTAAAGTCCAGGAGGGATAGCACAATTGCACTGGGGACAACATCCCCAAGTTGGGGTACTAACCTTTAGTTTGGACATGTTATTATATTCAAGCCAACACATCCATCCAAACTCTACTGACATTCCAGACCGTCTTTGTCATGCAACAAAAGTCAAGCGGGAAAAAGTCACTAAAGAGCCAAAGAAAATCTTGATATAAGCATCCACAACAAGGTTAAGTAAAACAAAATTGTTTGATATTCAAAGAGAAAAAAAAACATTTTTGTTTCACGATTCATAGATTACACCCAATTATCTTTTGAAATTACAAAAACTTCCCATGAATGTAAAGGAGGTCAATTGACGGAGCAAATCAACAGAACGTCAATTGACGGAGCAAATCAACATAACGTCAATTGACGGAGCAAATCAGTTTCATGAATTTATCCCTTTTTATATAAATGCATCCTAATAAATCAGTAAAAATTTTAGAGCCTCAAAATCGATCGAAAACACCTGTAAATCACCTATGTTCCCTGACAGATGTCTCCCTTCCATTTGTTCATTTTTATTCCGCTGGATTAATGAGGTGGCACTGCTGGTCCGTTGGATTGTAAAAATCTGGTGGATTGTTGTCCCTTCAATTTGATTTCCCATGGATTCAAGTTTCCTAAATATGTCTATATAATGAGGGAATCTGCTCCTATGGCCGAAGTACGTACACATTGTTCTTCTTTCTTGCTGCTCCTATGGCCTCACCACCTTCCCTGATAATCCAAGTACGCGTTCCCCTGTTTGATGGCAAAACTTTGCAGCTTGGGAAGTAAAGATGAAAACTCTTTTCGTCTCACAGTCTCTCTTGGATGCAATTGAGCCTGGACTACCGGATCCTAATAAAGATGAAGAAATCAAATACGCCCAAGCAATGCTTCTTATACAGCAAGGTGTTTCAGATGATATATTTGAGTTCATTAAAGATGAGATCACCGCCCAGGATGCCTGGTTGTTGCTGAAGAGTCTCTTCAAATACCCAAGGTTTGATTGAAGAAGGCAGGGAGAGAATTCTGCACACGAATAATAAGTTTCTTGATTCATTACATGCATACAAGTAACTGTAATGAAATGATCTTTTATTTCAAATATGAATAACTGTTCGATTTCAGTTTCCCCCATCTTTCTCCTTCTTCCTTCTCTCCAAATTGGAGTACAACTGTTTGTTCTCAAAATAGCCTCAGAGCAGGACCTAATCTTTTGATGTCGAGCTTAAGCCGACTCACTCAAACTCGATTCAATATCAGCAGCCCTATAGTAAATTGTATAAACATATTTGCATTATTAAAATCAACAGAATGTGAGCAAATCAGTTTTATGACTTTATTCTTTTTTATATAAATGTATCCTGATAAGGGAAATTTATACAGAGTGCATTCATCGGGTAATTTGTTGGGAACAACAATTGCGTACGGGTAGCATTTCTTCCTCTGGGAATGGGTGAAATTCAAACTGTATCTCGCATATACAATGGCAGTGATCTCGCTCAAATAAAAAAACAAAAAGAAAGAAAGTTTGCACAATTTTTAAAATCGACGGCGAGATCGCTGCCCGCGCTCCTTCCTCCGGGAGCTAGCAACGTTCCCAAAAATAATTCATTTGATGGGGGCTTGCGAATCTATTTTAATAATTCATTTGATACAAAATAATTCCGCTCAGAATCATATCTTTTGTACCATAAAATCCAACGACAAGACAGTTCAGAACTGCGGCAGCATGTTTTTTGCGTGGGGACCGAAGACGGTATTACTGTAGAGAAAACACAGAGCAGCGCTGCGGCAGCATGCTTTTTGCCTGGGGAAGGAAACCTTTGAAGTGACGAAAAAAAATTAAGGGTGCTGCTATAAGCACTGCACTTTTGTTTATTTGCACTCGCCGTTATTAGCAAGCGTTGTTTTAAGTGATTGTCTATTCGCACTCAACCTGTCTATTAGCAAAACACTATTACTATTAGCATTTTTTTGACAATTTTTTAACATAATAAAAATATCATTTGCACTATCGTCGTCGCCAGCGTAAAATTTAGACCAGCCGATGCCGGTCCCAAGCCCGGATGAAAAATGGTGAGGGTTGTGTTAGGTAGACGGTCAGCGTAAAATTTAGTCACCCTTATGAATATGGATCTTTTAAGAAATTGTGCTAAAGCTAGGTTGTTCCCCCTAAGGAACGCGTCGTATGGTCCGAATGCGGCGTCTTGGCAAGGACCGCTACATCTCCAGGACTTGGGTGTAGTGTTAAATAGGCAAGAGTCCTCGTCGTATGGTCCGAATGCGGCGTCTTGGCAAGGACCGCTGCACCTCCAAGAGGACTTGGGTGTAGTGTCAAATATGCAAGAGCCCTCACATATTAGGCGTCCTAGAAAAGTTGATCGTAGGATTTGTGATCGACTTAGGTTTGGAAGTTGGAATATAGGTACGCTAACGGGAAAAGCGATGGAAGTAGTGGATACAATGATTAGAAGAAAGATAAATATTTTATGTCTGCAAGAGACTAAATGGGTGGGTGAGAAAGCAAAATTTCTAGATAATTCAGGTTTTAAATTATGGTACACAGGAAAAAATAAAACAAGAAATGGAGTAGGTATTATTGTAGATACTACTTGGAGGGATGGAGTTGTTGGGGTAAGCAGAAAAGGTGATAGAATCTTAGCTCTTAAATTAATCGTAGGAAAGGAAACTATTAATGTAATTAGTGCTTATGCGCCACAAGTAGGATTAAATGAAGCTATTAAAGTACAATTTTGGGAAGACTTAGATGATTTGGTAAGAGAAATCCCACAAAGCGAGAAAATTTTCATTGGAGGAGACTTAAATGGACATGTAGGGAAGCAAAATACGGATTATACAGATGTTCATGGAGGATTTGGGTATGGAGAAAGAAATGAAGAGGGAAGAACCATTCTAGACTTTGCCATAGCACATGAGCTAATTGTGACAAATACGTTCTACATAAAGAGGGAAGAACACTTAATTACGTTCAAGAGCGGACAAAATAAGTCACAAATTGACTATTTTATGACTCGCAAAATGGATAAAAAGATTTGTAAGGATTGCAAATTCATACCAGGAGAAAGTTTGACAACGCAACATAGGCTAGTGGTGCTGGATGTGCAAATTAAATATAGTAACTTTAAGAGAAAGACAAAAGTGTTGCCAAAAATTCGGTGGTGGAACTTGATGAAGGAAAAACAGGTTGCTTTCAAGGCAGCAGTTATAGAACGACTAGTTGATGATCCTTATGTTGATCCTAGTGTCGCATGGGAAGTTATGTCTTCTCATTTAAGGATAAGTGGAAAGAACGTACTTGGAGAGTCAAAAGGTCGCGCGCCCCCACAAAAAGAATCTTGGTGGTGAAAAAAGGAAGTGCAAGACAAAGTGAGGGCAAAGAGGGTCAGCTACAAAACATTATATGCTTGTAGGAATGATGAAAACTTGACAAAGTATAAAGTCGCCAAGAAAGAAGCTAAAAATGCAGTAAGTAAAGCAAAAAGTCAAGCTTATGAAGAATTTTACAAACGACTAGATACCAAAGATGGAGAGCGCGATATATATAAAATTGCTCGAGCTAGAGAGAGGAAGACAAGAGATTTAAGCCAAATTAAATGCATAAAAGACGAAACAGATACGGTTTTGACGGATGATGTGGCTATTAAGGAGCGATGGAAAAGATACTTTTATCAACTATACAATGAAGGAAAAGATAATGAACTGAACTTGGAAGAGTTAAGTAAATCGGAGGAGTATAGAGACATAACTTTTTATCGTAAAATTCAAGCATCAGAGATAGATGACGCTTTGAAGAAGATGAAAAATGGAAAGGCGGTTGGACCAGACGATATACCCATCGAAGTATGAAAATGCTTAGGGAGGGAAGGAATTTTATGGCTTACAAGTTTCTTCAATAAGATACTGAAAAACAAAAAGGATGTCAGACCAATGGAGAGAAAGTATTTTGGTACCTTTGTATAAGAACAAAGGAGATATACAAAATTGTGTCAATTACAGGGGAATTAAATTAATGAGTCATACTATGAAACTATGGGAACGAGTAATAGAGAGACGAGTTAGACGAGAGACTAGCATCTCAGAGAATCAATTTGGATTCATGCCAGGGAGGTCAACCATGGAAGCTATACATCTCTTGAGGAGACTCATTGACAACTATCGGGAAAGACAAAAAGATTTGCATATGTTGTTTATCGATCTGGAGAAGGCGTATGATAGGGTTCCAAGAGAGGTCTTGTGGAGAGTCTTAGAAAAGAAAGGTGTAAATGTATCATACATTGACGTAATCAAAGATATGTATACAAATTCAGTGACCAGGGTGAGGACATCTGGAGGATTAACACAGGAATTCCCTATCGTTGTTGGCTTACATCAAGGGTCAGCTTTAAGCCCTTACCTCTTTACCCTTATCTTAGATGAGCTCACCGGACATATCCAGCAAGCAATACCTTGGTGTTTATTATTTGCAGATGATATTGTTTTGGTCGATGAGACGCGCGAGGGTGTAAACGCGAAACTGGAATCTTGGCGAGACACTTTAGAAAAGAAGGGTTTTAGGTTGAGCAGGACAAAGACAGAGTATATAGAGCTTAAATTTAGTAGTGCAAGAAGGTCAGATGACTCCGTCATTAAATTGGGTGACCAAGATATTTCCCGCAGTGAGTGCTTTAAATATCTGGGATCGATAATTCAAAAAGATGGAGGTGTAGATAAAGATGTGATTCATAGAATCCAAGCAGGTTGGTTGAAGTGGAGAGGCGCGTCTGGGATCCTATGTGATCGTAAAGTACCACTAAAACTTAAAGGCAAGTTTTACCGTACTGCAATTAGGCCTGCAATGCTCTACGGTTCTGAGTGTTGGGCAGTGAATGGTGTACACGAGCAAAAAATGGGAGTCGCGGAGATGAGAATGCTTAGGTGGATGTGTGGTCACACGAGACTGGATAAAATTAGGAATGAATGTATCAGGGATAAGATAGGAGTGGCGCCAATTGTAGAGAAGATGCGAGAAGCTCGTTTAAGATGGTTTGGACATGTACATAGGAGACCATTAGAGGCACCTGTTAGGCGTTGTGAGAGTTTAGTCACTAGACATGTTAAACGGGGGAGGGGTAGACCAAAAAAGACTTGGAATGAAACTATAAAGAAAGACATGATGTACTTAGGCATTAATGAGACTATGCTTAAAGATAGGGCGCAATGGCGACAGAGGATCCATATAGCCGACCCCACTATGGTGGGATAAAGGCTTGAGTGTTGTTGTTGTTGTACTATCGTCGTCGCCGCCGCCGCCGCCAACGCCACCGTCGCCGCCGCCAACGCCATCGTCGCCGCCGCCAACTCCATCGTCGCCGCCGCCAACGCCATCGTCAACGCCGCCAACTCCAACGCTATCGTCGCCTCCGCCAACGCCATCGTCGTCGCCGCCTACTCCAACGGCATCGTCGCCTCCGTCAATGCCATCGTCGTCGCCGCCAACTCCAACGCCATCGTCGTCGCCACCAACTCCAACGCCATCGTCGTGGCCGCCAACGCCATCGCCATCGTCGCCTCCGCCAACGCCATCGTCGCCGCCACCAACACCATCGTCGTTGCCGCCACCAACACCATCGTCGCCGCCGCCAACGCCATCGCCGTCGCCGCCAACTCCAATGCCATCGTCACCGCCGCCAACGCCATCGCCGTCGCCGCCAACGCCATCGCTGCGCCGCAAACTCCAACGCCATCGTTGCCTCCGCCAACGCCATCGTCACCACCGCCAACATCATCGTCATCGCCGCCGACTCCAACGGCGTCGTTTCTGCGATAGGAGATGTGTAGGGGCATGCATCTAAGAGGACCCAGGATTTTCATCTCACGAGGGCACCAAGTAAATGATTTAAATATTTTTTTCTTAATATGATAGTGATCAACCTGGGAGGAAACTTTTTTTTGACTCATATTAAATATTTGTCTCTTACCTATAAAATTTATTAGGTAAAATAATATCTTGTAGCTCTTTTTTTTTTTTGACTCAACACCAACTAATGAGGAAGGAGCTTGATAATAAGAAAAATATTTTGTATTAGGTCTCCACTAGTTCTCTTGCACCAGTTCAGATTAAAGCAGCATGCATCCATTTGTTTATATATATTCATTCATGTCTTATTCACAGCTCAAATACAAGCCATGGATCTCTCTCTATGACTCTATGTATAGAAATAACAACATATTAGGGTCCCTAGGGGCTGAAAGCTAATTCTGAGGGGCTGAAAGCTAATTAACAACATTGAGCATTGCACCCTAGGGAGTAGCTTCAGTAAAAGCAGTACAACCTATTAAAAGAATTCCAAAAATTTGACTCGGACACTTGCCCAGGTGTGCCTCCATTTAGGTATGCCGCTGTCTACGTGAGTGCAACGACACGGGCCTCCGACCACATGTGCCTGTTATTTTATAAAGAGCAATTAGATTGAAAACACACTCCCTCAATAATGAAAGCATGGTTTTTGAAGTCCTTGACAAATGTCCAAATTGACCTGAAAAAAAATAATTATTAAATTGAACAGTGATGTTATTTTAAATTAGAGTGGTGTGTGTTTGTTGTGATTGAAAGGCAGTGTGAAACATTTATAGAAGTAATATCGTTAAACATCAAACACTTCACTTAAATTTCTGTCTTTAAGAATAAACTCACCAGTCGCATAAAATTGAATTATTACCCATAAAGTGTTCTTTTATGATGTAGGACAGACGTCGCATCTGTCTACCACCCTGGAGTCCCACCAGGGGTCCACCTTGGCGTCGCAACAAGATGGCCTTATCAGGGCTGCACCCCAACCAGCTCTCCAATGGACTTCCCTGATAGGTTGTTGAGGCCCAGGATCGAACACCCGACCTCCTTGATAAGGAGCTTTCACACCACTCCTCATCACAACTGAGCTACACTTTTATGATGCAGGACAGACATTCCACCTGTCTGCCACCCTGGCACTAGGAGTCGCACTTGCCTAGGGTCCCACCGAGAGTCCACTCGATAGGCCTTATCAGGTCCGCAGACCACACACTCCAACCCATCCCTGGCCCCGCCACAGGGTCGATAGGTTGTTGAGGTCGGGGATCGAACACCCGACCTCCTTTTCGGCCGGGCGCAGATTTTTCGCATGGGCGAAAAAACGTGCGCCCGTTTTTCCACCCGGGCGCAATTTTTTTCGCCCGGGTGAAAAACACGCGACCGAGTAAAATGTTAGGAATATTGCCCTCAATGTTCCCTAGATTTGAAGAGGCGCCGCACTCAATGTTAAGTACATATTGTATTTGATAAACCCTCTTTTGCATCATGTCTATGTAGGGTTAGGTTATTCCAATCATTGGAATAGTTCTGTGGTTCTACTGTCAAAATCGCTGAGACGACAACATGGTCTCAGCTGAACCACTAAGACGCAGCCAGAGCTGCTGAGAAGGAGTCTGTCTCAGCTGAGCTGCATTCAGACAGAAACCGCTGAGAAGATTAACTGTCTCAGCGGATTCGTTGAGACGCAGACATATTCAGCCGCTGAGACTAGAGCCTATCTCAGCCCAGCCGCTGAGACTAGAGCCTATCTCAGCCCAGCCGCTGAGACAGATTCATATTTGAACAAAGGCCTGGCGGGATCTACTTTTGGCGCAAGTGGCTGGAAAGAAAAGATAACATTTTCTATTTCTGTTCATGCTGAGACAGGGCACTCTTCAGAGCCGTTGCAGATTGGAGGATGTATAAAAGATGTTGTTAGGTCATTTTAGAAGAAGAAGTCTAACAACCAAGAAAGAACGGTTGCTACTGTTCTATTGACGGCTTTCACAGTTAATTTCAGCATACTTCCTGAAGCTACAAGCAAGCATCTGAGATAAGATAGTTCTTCCTGATTTAATCCAGAAGAACAAGTAGATCTTTCTTCATCTACTAAAGAAGAAGATCAGATAGAAGCAATGACTGAACCTATTGCCATTCAACCCTGCTTCAATACAGCACCTGTTGTGCATCAACAACAGAAGACCAGCACTGAGGGATATATCTTTATAGTCCTCTATTGTAAGCGAACATTTTAACCTCTGTAAGAACATTATTGTTTTGAGTTTGTAGGGCAAAGGAGAAAAGCTCACACTCGCTGGATAGAAACGCTAACCGAAGAGGGCTAGGAGAACGGATGCGGATAAGATTTCTTCTCAGCACTCAAAATAGATCACCCAAACTGGAAGTATCCAAGTCAAATTTTTAAAGCAAACATGACTGCTGCTAGTTCCAAGTCATGAGTAGGGTAATTACGTTCAGGATCCTTCAACTGTCTTGAAGCATAAGCTATTACCCTTCCATTTTGCATGAGGACACAACCAAGACCTTTTAAAGAGACGTCACTAAAAAATTGAAAACCTTCAGTACCATATGGCATTACTAACACTGGTGTTGTTGTTAATCATTCTTTTAACTCATCAAAGACACTTTGACATTCCTCAGTCCAAGCAAATGTAGCATTCTTTCGTGTTAACTTAGTAAGAGGTAGAGCGATCTTTGAAAAGTTTTGGACAAACTTCCTATAATAACCTGCTAACCCAAGGAAACTTCGCATTTCTGTTACAGTAGTTGGTTTTGGCCACTTTAGAATTGCCTCCACTTTCATCGGATCCACTTACAACCCAACAGTTGTAATAACGTGGCCCAAAAAGGAAACTTCATTCAACCAAAATTCACATTTCGCAAATTTGGCATACAGAGTGTGGTCTTTCAGGGTTTGCAGTACAATTGTCAGGTGTTTGGTGTGTTCCTCTTGATCCCTTGAGTAGATAAGAATGTCATCAATAAATACAATAACGAACTTATCCAAGAAATTAGTAAACACCTGATTCATTAAATCCATAAACACTGTTGGGGCATTTGTCAAGCCGAATGGCATTACCACAAACTCGAAGTGCCCATACCGCGTACTAAAAGCTGATTTGTAAATATCCGCTTACTTAATTTTCAACTGGTGATATCCAGACCTAAGGTCAATTTTTGAAAAGACCTTTGCATGAACTAACTGATCGAACAAATCATCAATACGGGGTAAATGATATTTATTTCTGATGGTCAGTTTATTTAATTCGCGATAATCTATACATAATCGCAACGAACCATCCTTCTTTTTAACAAAAAGCACATGGGCTCCCCATGGTGATGTGCTGGGTCGGATAATTTTTTTATCTAGAAGCTCTTGTAGTTGAATTTTCAACTCTGCCAGTTCTTTTGGAGCCATTCGGTATGGTGTTTTTGCAATAGGTGTCACTCCTTCAATAAGGCTAATGGTGAATTCAACTTCTCGCGTAGGCGGTACACCTGACAAATCTTCTGGAAATACTTCAAGGAAGTCACGAACCACTGGAATTGTACTCGGTTCACCAGTTGTGATACCACTCCCTTTTACCATGACTAGTATTGCCTCGCAACCTTTTCTAATTTTCTTCATTGCTTTTATCGAGGAAATCATCGTTTTAGCTACTTCCTTGATCCCTTGAATGAGACATCGTTTTTGATCAAATAATGTGAAGGTGATTTCCTTCTTCCTACAGTTAATAACCGCTTCGAATTTTGATAACCAATCCATCCCCAAAATTATATCAAAGGCAGACAAGGGTAGCACTGCCAAATCTGCTTCTAATGATTGATCACATGTGATTAACCAAACTTTACATCGAAGCTGAGTATACATTTCTTTGTTGTTGGGCATTGTGACTTTTAATTCATTATGGGATTTATATGGTTCCATATTCAATCGTTTCACTGCCATTGTCGCTATGAAGGAGTGACTAGCTCCGGTGTCAAATAGAATGTTGGGTATTGTAGCCACAATTACCTTGATTTGAAGAAGTGTTCCTTTGAACTAAGTTGAATTGAGTTGTATTTGATGTTATCTTCAATTATGTGTTTGCAGGTTCTAAATGGTTAAGTGCAAACCAAGTCAGGTTTCAATAAGTTGTTAAACACAGGACTATACTATGTAATTCCTCATGGGATAGACCAAAGTGTTAACTTATGTGAAATCTCTTTATTGGGGTGTACTTTATATTCAAACACAAAGAAAAGCTAAGAGGGAGTTGCTGGAAGAAAGGAAAGAAATTGAAAATTTTCTTAAGGAACTTCCGTTCGACGAAATATGGAATTTTCGTCGAACTCAGAATTTCATCGAACGTAAAATTCGTCGAACGAAGCTGACGTTCGTCGATCGACGTTCGACGAACGGAATGGAGAAGAATTTTCGTCATTCTCTGGTGTGCTGATAGTTGAACGAATTTCGTCGACCACCGTTCGACTAAAATATTTAAATTTCGTCGAACACTGCCCATTCGACGAAATCTTCCCAGATCGACAGATTTTCGCTGGCGCTGTTTATATATTTACTTCGTCGATTTCGCTTGCCGATCTCGTTCGACGAAATCTTCCCAGATCGACAGATTTTTGCTGGCGCTGTTTATATATTTACTTCGTCGATTTCGCTTGCCGATCTCGTTCGATGAAATGAAGGAAGTTCGTCGATCTCATTTCTGTTCGACGAAATATTGACAGATTCCAGATTTCGTTTGCGCTGTTTCAATTATTCAAATTAATTCAAATCCTCATTAATGCTTCACGATTTTCTTCCTTGAATCTTGCATAGAGCCGTTGGGAGAAATTTATTTTCTTGATTTATGCATGCAGCCGTTGGAGAGAATATATTATTCCTAATTATTTCTTGTTTATAGCCGTTGGAAAATATTATTCCTAAATTATTATTTGGAGATAGCCGTTGGAAATAATCCTTCCTTAATTATTTCTTTTAGCCGATTGGAAAGGAGATCTATATATAATCTCTTAGGATTATTCGGCCAAGGCTAATGAAGATAATCTGATTCGAAAATAAAGAGAAGAAGAACACAAGAATTCTGTCTGCGCACCGTTCGTTCTCGCAAAGTCTTTTGCCGCTGCCGACGAATTTGTTGGTGTTTCTTCTTGAAGAAAAGAGAAAAATAGATCTCTGATTTCAGATTCTACAAAGCCTCTTTCAGATCTAGTTTTTCTCCAAAGTACTCAGATCACGTTCTTTCAAGAAAAGGTTTCTTCTTCCTCTCTCTAGATCCAGATTTTCTATTCTTTCAAGGAAGAAGAAGTTCTATCATTTTCAGTGATCAAGTCAAGTCTCCAGAAGATTGTTTTTCAATCTAAAGTTTTGTAAAAATATTTTACATATTCTTGTAGGAGGTTTTCCTCCGAGTTTTTGTAGGAGTTGTTTTGCTCCTAGTTTTTGTATGAGTTGTTTTGCTCCGAGTTTTTGTAGGAGTTGTTTTGCTCCGAGTTTTTGTAGGAGTTGTTTTGCTCCGAGTTCTTGTATGAGTTGTTTTGCTCCGAGTTTTTGTAGGATAGTTGGTTCTCCGAGTTGCAGGAGTTTGACTCCGAGTTGTAGGATTATTGATAATCCGAGATAGTGAAGTAGCCTAGTCTAGCCGGTTGTGCTAGATAGGTGAGGTGCAAAGTGGAATACCCAAGTACGGGGAACCACTATAAATCCTTGTGTGTACTGTGCTCTTTGGTTCTCTGTGCTCTTTATTTCTTATATTTTTAATTCCGCGAAAAGACATAGAAACCACCTATTCACCCCCCTCTAGGTGATTTAGGTCGCAACTAGATACTTTCATAGAACTTTCATAAGGTGATTGTGAACATAAAGCATACCTGCTATCACATTATCATGTGATTTTGCTTACTGCTGGTTAAGATTGAAGACTCTTTGTTGTACCTGCCTTTCTTCCTCCCTGTTTTGCACTGATCCTGAAGCTACTGATTCGACGCCTTTTCCTTTAGTATCGAGCATAGGAATATCAAGATGATGCAAGGTAGATGATTGATCTGGTCCTCCTTTTGGATTCCTCCCTGCTTCTGTTTTCCACAATGGGCATTCATGTTTCAGATGTCCAGGGAGATAGCATTTAAAACAAATACCAGATCCATTCAGACATTCTCTGGGATGAGCTTTCCCACATTTCACACATGTGGGATTACTAAAGCTAGCAACACCACTTGCTGCGGGGGCTGGCATCGACGGACCCCTTTTGTGCTTCTTCCATTTGGAGCCTGCACTTTTCTCCGAAAAAGCCTTATTATGTTCTTCCGGTAATCTCTTCTGTGGAACTTCACTTTTCCTCTGCGAACTTTCCACATCTCTTTCAATTAATTTTGTTGTCTCCGCCAACTCATTATAATTTTTAATCCTATGGGAAATCAAGTGTACCCGGACGTCTTCCCGTAAGCCTAACTGGAAGCGGAAACAACGTTCGCGTTCATTTGGCACCATCTCACTTGCATAATAAGCCAACTGAGTGAATTCCATTTCATACTGTACTACTGATCGATTTCTCTGCAGTAAACGAAGGAACTTCTCCGGAAGAATTTGTTTCTCAGATGGTGGCACAAACCAATCGATAAATTCCTTCAGAAAGTCTCTCCATGAAATATTGGCATTCGCACGTCCAGTAAAGTGGCCTTGAGATAAACTATCCCACCACCTATTGGCCTCTCCTTCCAATAGGAAGGTAACCAAATCAATTCTTCGATCCTCTGGACACCGCATAGATTTAAAAATTAATTCAATTTTCTTGATCCAGTCCTCTGTCTCCATCGGTGATAAGTCACAACGAAAGATTGGGGGCCTCATATCTAAGAACTGTTTTAGATGCATATCAACTGCTGCATGGGTTAGTAATGGTGCAGTATTGCCCATTCTAATAGCTTCTGCAAACGCTTGCATAATTTCTGCTAAAGGAGGATTTGACCTTCCAGAACTATAACTTTCCTTTGTATCAACTTGTTCTCTTTCTAATTCTTCTCTTTGTCTTCTACTCATATACGTTCGGGGAGGTTGAGGTTCCTGTAATGAGGAATTTAAGTTCAAGTTTCGGCTATAAGATAACGTATCATAAGTCGATTTAATTTGTCAGTCACATTTCCTTCAAGTACTCATATCACCCCAAAGATTCAAACCTCCTCTGATACCAATTAATTGTAACGGCCCCCTTAGCGGCTACCGCTACAATTCTACTAACTTACTTACATCAGAGAGCAAGGTCAAATATCTAGAGTGAAACAGTGTATGATAGAGTAAAAAAAGTAAAGTGTAAAGACAAAATAAAACCATTTCATTTCATTATTATCTGATAACAAGGTACAATATGGTACAATAGTACAATTGGTAGCCCTATACACATCAAAAAGGGGCTTACCAAAAGTGCTACAAAACTAAGTAAACTATATGTACATAAATACATTAGCTACTGGACTACATACTCTACTTGAAATAAAATTGAAAGTCATCATGGGGGCACTCCAGATCCTTGCACCTCTCCCTGTGCGCATCCAGGACTTCAAACACTGCAGTCGACACCTCCACCCAAAGGTTATACCTCTTTGCTTCACGAGAAGAACTAATTATAATGGGAGTGACTTCCTCCTTGACCTATTGAGTATTATATTTAATTAGTCAAAGGACTATGTAGGTTCCTAATGTTCACCATATCTTGGGTTTATTTCCTTTACTTATAAATCTTTCATATAATAATGTCTTAATCTTATTCTTTTC
Organism: Dactylorhiza incarnata; assembly: GCA_033032865.1. Taxonomy (NCBI): domain Eukaryota; kingdom Viridiplantae; phylum Streptophyta; class Magnoliopsida; order Asparagales; family Orchidaceae; genus Dactylorhiza; species Dactylorhiza incarnata. Next base: position 161,768 of record JAWHQI010000567.1, read on the forward strand.
TTATGGGTATTATTAAGGGTAAATTCAAATTCATGTATATTTTACGTGCCCTTGACTCGCACGTTAAACTGGCAACACGCACCCTTGACTCGTACACTTATTTTGCCAATTATCATTTTGTGCCCTTGACTCGTACGAATCTTTAATATACACGTGAAAAGGTTATTCTCACCGCCTTTTCATTCGGGTTAACCCTTAATTATGCCCAATGCGTATTATCATTTCTTTTGCTTTACTCTTCTTTTCTTATTATGTTTTCATTCTACCATTATTATTGCTAACAATATCATACAAATAATATGAAAAACAATTGAACGACAAGACATAAAATAAGAACTCACTCCAACTTTGCCCTTGCATTTGTCCTTGCTGGGTTCATCCCCCTTTCCTCTACCTTGAGATGTCATGCCCTCAAAATTCCCATTATTAGATGAGCATAACATATAATAATATCCCCCCTTAATAGACTTCTCATATTACACCATTTCTCACTTTACTATTGTTGCCCTAACATTTTTAAGGTGGACATAGACTCATATTTTTAATTCCTTAGTGTAAGGACCTCCAATCCCCAACCTCATTCCTAAACCCTTGCAAACTATAGTTGGCTGCCCTAATAAGTAAACATGGTTAGTTCTTCTAATTTCCTAAGCCAACAACATCATGACCTAGTTTCCATTTAATAGGAACTAGGTGGTGAAATTAGGAATGAAATAACCAATTAATAAACTAGGGTTGAAGGATTTCTTGCATGAAATTGAAAGGAAGACATGTATTAAGCTTGCAAATCATTCTAAAATTCAAGAGGAGGTAAGCTATCAAAACTAAATCTCTTAGGGGAAAGTTTAGGGTTTTCGGCTAAGAAAAACGGGGCAACTAATCCAAGCAAAACTCAAGAGGAGTTAAGAGGGAAGGATTACCTTCCTAATGGAAGAAAAATCAAAGAAAACGGAGGAGATTGAGGGTTGCTGGAGGGTTCGGCGCCAAGCGCTCTTCTTTCACCTGCGTCGGGTTCTCGCGCGTGCTGGGAAGGAATACAGGGTCAGCGGCTCCTTAATACTAAACCGCACCGCCTCTTGTAAGCTCCCCACGTGAACCGTGACTCACCAACCCTCTTGGTCCGGCCAATTTGGACTAATTTAGCACTTTAACCGGCCCAGCCCTCTTGGTTTGCCAATAGAATATCTTCACCCCTCTCCTCCTTGGTTTCATAATGACTATCCACCTTTATTTAAATTTAATTATTTGTGCACCACATGAATTTAAATATTTGTACATTATTAATAGTACCTGTTATAATATTAGCGACGTCACAGGTGAGGCCTAGGAAGTGAGTTTTTTCTCTTAGCAGGTCACTATGTCGACATAGGCGAAAGTTATTTAGACGCATCTTTCGAGTGATTGGGAGGACAAACATACAAGCTCATCAAATCTCATATATATATGCATTTACTATACTTTATCTCATATATACATGTGTTTACCTATACTTCCACCTTGGTCCGGCATCGTATAACCACCGTCAGGAGGAGTTATACGAAGACAGGTGAATTTAAGACTTTAATGTTTTTCTCTTTATGAACTATTGATGTTACTGGTTAGTTTATATAATGCATATATATATTTGCTTCAACTATTGTGTTAACTCTCCTTGTAGGTGTCCTTCCTGGTACCCATTAGGGGGCTAGGGAGGAGCGCGTGATTTACTTGGTCTTTTGTGGCTAACGTACTTTGTATGTTATTATTTTAGGACCCGATGCGCCTACCGACGAAGTAGGAGCGGATGGAGGAGCGTAGATGTGTTCCCGTAGACGAGGAGTTCCCTGAGCCAGCCCGAACAATCTACGAGAATGTGAGTGTACTACCTTGAAGAGAGGAGAGGATGAGAGATTTCTTCTTTTTTTTGGACTGGATGTTTTGTCATATGACTTTATATACCCCTTCGTGGGTTTTCATTTGTGATTTATATATATCATCATGCTTGGGCGTTGTGTGATGTATGCTTCCGCATAAATTTTTTATACTTTGTGAATGTTTTGTAATGATGTATAGCCTTACAAGGCAAATGTTCCGACAATTGGGTCGTGGGTCGGGTGAGAGGGGTGGATCCTCTACCGAAACTCGAACCTTTTGGAGGGACGTTCGCCTTGGGCATCCTTTTGGATTTAAAAAGGGGGTCCTTATAGAGATACTCTTCTCAAACTTTAAATCATGATTTAAGCATGATAAAATGAAAGAGCAAGAATGAACTATGGGCATTTATAATAAATGTCTAAAGCCAAGATACTTCATTAATATATGAGTGTGGTAAGTAATTAATCAAGTTATACTCTTAATATGTATAATTTCATAAGAGGGTCAATTTAAGTCAAAATCTTTTCAACATCGAAACCAAGGTCAATCATGATATTATTATGGTACCATAAACATTTGGGAATATTTTTAAGATCAAAACATTTCACTGAGACACTAGTGTGACAAATTGAATAATCAAACTATACACTTTAAATGTATAAATCATTGAATGATCAATTTAAGTCCAAACATCTTCAAAATTGAACCCAAGGTCAACCATAATATTATAGTGTACCATGCAAATTTAGGAATATGTTTAAGATCAAAACATTTCACTAAGACACTAGTGTGACAAATTGAATAATCAAACTATACACTTTAAATGTATAGATCATAGAATGATCAATTTAAGTCCAAACATCTTCAAAATTAAACTTAAGGTCAACCATGATATTATAAGTGTACCATAAAATTTTGGGAAAATGTTTAAGATCAAAACATTTCATTAAGACACTAGTGTGACAAATTTATTAATCAAACTATACACTTTATTAAATGTATAAATCATAGAATGATCAATTTAAGTACAAACATCTTCAAAATTGAACCCAAGGTCAACCATGATATTATAAGTGTACCATAAAAATTTAGGAATATGTTTAAGATCAAAACATTTCACTAAGACACTAGTATGATAAATTGAATAATCAAACTATACACTTTAAATGTATAAATCATAGAATGATCAATTTAAGTCCAAACATCTTAATTGAACACAAGGTAAACCATAATATTATAAGTGTATCATAAAAATTTGGTAATATGTTTAAGATCAAAATATTTCACTAAGATACTAGTGTGACAAATTGAATAATCAAACTATACAATTTAACTGTATAAATCATAGAATGATCAATCTAAGTCCAAACATCTTCAAAATTGAACTCAAGGTCAATCATGGTATTATAGGTGTACCATACAAATTTGGGAATATGTTTAAGATTAAAATATTTCACTAAGACACTAGTGTGATAAATTGAATAATCAAACTATACAATTTAAATGTATAAATCATAGAATGATAAATTTAAGTCCAAACATCTTCAAAATTGAACTCAAGGTCAACCATGATATTATAAGTATACCATAAAAATTTGGGAATATGTTTAAGATCAAAATATTTCACTAAGAAACTAGTGTGACAAATTGAATAATTAAACTATACTTTTTGCATGTATAGTTTCATAAAGTGGTTAAATGAAGTCCAAACCTTTTCAAAATTGAAACAAAGGTCAGTCATGACATTATTAGGGTGCTATTGAAAATTAGAAATTTATTGAAGGGTCTAAGGTTCATTTATTTTAATTATATGAAAGTGTGGCACATTGATGTATTTTATTTAAAACTATAGTAAAATATATCTCAAAGATTACAAGCCTTTGTATATAGTTTAATAACCTTATAAGGAGCTTATATACCAATTTTAAAGTTCTAATTATGTCATATGGCTGAAAATGCACAAAACTTAAAAGACAGTATAGTTTATGTCACATAAAAAAAGGGCAGCCCGGTGCACAAAGACACTAGTGTGACAAATTGAATAATTAAATTATACCTTTAGCATGTATAGTTTCACAAAGTAGTTAAATGAAGTCCAACCTTTTCAAAATTGAAACCAAGGTCAGTCATGACATTATTAGGGTGCTATAAAAAATTAGAAATTTATTGAAGGGTCTAAGGTTCATTTATTTTAATTATATGAAAGTGTGACACATTGATGTATTTTATTTTAAACTTTAGTAAAATATATCTCAAAAATTACAAGCATTTGCATATAGTTTAATAACCTCATAAGGAGCTTATATACCAATTTTCAAGTTCAAATTATGTCATATGGCTGAAAAATGCATAATATTTAAAAGGTCATATAGTTTATGCCACATGATCATTAAAAATTAATTCAGAGAGTTATACAACTCTTCAGAAAATGTGTCACCTCACTTTGGAAAGGTCTTTCCAAGGTCTACAACATTCATGTTGATCCTAAGGATTGAATCTGGATGGAGCATGCCCAAAATGGGAAAAATACACAATATACAAAAACTACATGGTTTAGGTGACAACAAATTAAAAATGGAATAGAGAGAGATATACTCAATCCCTGGGGTTGTGCCACCACTTTTTGGAAAGGTATTTCCAAAGGCTATAACATTCATGTTGAGCCCAAGGATTGAATCTAGATGAATCATGCCCAGAAATGGGAAACATACACAATATACAAAAACTACATTATTTAGATGACAACAAATTAAAAATGGAATATTGAGAGCTACACTCAATCCCTTGGGTTGTACCACCACTTTTTGGAAATGTATTTTCAAGGTCTACAACATTCATGTTGAGCCCAACAGTTGAATCTGTATGGATCATGCCCAAAAATGAGAAACATACAAAATATACAAAAACTACATTGTTTATTAGGTGACAACAAATTAAAAATGAAATAGAGAGCGCTACACTCAACCCCTGAGGTTGTGCCACCATATTTTGGAAAGGTATTTCCAAGGCTACAACATTCATGTTGAGCTCAAGGTTTGAATATGGATGGAGCATGCCCAAAAATGGGCTTGAAATCATTTTAAGATGCTTATAGAAGGGGAAGGGGAAAAAAATCTCGCCTTTAGGGGCCAATTCCCTCTGGTTTTTGTTTGGGTTGCCAAGGTGGTAGAGGAGGTGATCGTCCTTGGTCTATATAGGCTTCATGAGGCTATCCCTTCAGTTTCTCTACTCAAAACTATTGTTTGAGAGATGGGTGAGCAATCTAAGGTGCAAGGAGTGACTTTTATAGGTTGAGGAGGAAGATGACACCTTCCTACCTCCTTCCACCATGACCGAGGTAGATTCCTTGGTGCTACTCTCTTATTCTCACCTTATTACTTCAGAGCAAAGTATCTCCCTTCCTAAGATGGTTTGAGGCCATAACTATTCTTAGGATTCCTTTCAAAGTCTTTCCATTTTGGGTAAGTTTTCCATTAAGCAAGCTTATCCTTTTTGGGTAAAATCAACGCAAGTAATTTGGGTTAGGTTAACCATGGTTATCTGATTTTGATTATGGGTTTAAGGTATATATGAGGCTAGAGTTTGATTTGAGGGCCTTTGGGTCAGTGTAGGGTTATTGTATTTTCAAAAGTGGGTTTAGGCCTTAATTAAACTATGGTTTGACCATTCTTAATTTGGGTTGACTTTTAGTTGACCAAAGTCAACATTTTAGGGGTTTGTCTAGCCTTTGTCATGGGTCATCATGTGGCTAGCTTAATTGGCCAAGAAGGGGTTCAATTGGGTTGATTAAGTCATTTTGGCTAAATACACATCATGCCCTTTTTAGGGATTCTACCTTGTCTTCAAGGTGTAGTGCATCAATTGGGTGCCAATTGGTGGGTAGGTTACCTTGGATCATGATAAAGGATATGGATAACTAAATTGGCCAATGATGATGTCAATTGAGGTAATTTGGTCAAATTTGGCTAAGTGCACACATTTACCTCCTAAGGGTTCCACCTTATAATAAAGGTGAGGTAGTGCACCAATTGGGGTGTCATTTAGTGTTTTGACTAACTTAGGTTATGATGGAGGGTATGGTGGGTTCAATTGGTTAGAGGTGGGGTTCACGGAACTTGAATGGGTTAACTTGGCTAAGTGCGCATTTTGCCCCTTTAAGGGCTCCACCTTGTCTCCAAGGTGAGGCGGTGCACCAATTGGGGTGCCAATACTTCTAGGGTCCCTATTCAAAGTTGAGATGTTACAACGGGCACGCCCCGTTTCCCAGCACCGGAGCATGAAAAATAGCTCCAGCTGCACGACAACACATGATTTACGCTAGTACACACACTCGCACACCGTGCATGCTTTCCCATTCATTTGCATTCGCTCAACCCTTTGGGCCCACACACAATCATGTGTATCTTCGTGTCCGCATTCATACGCTCATTCTACATTCTCACGCACATGTATTCGTGCACACACACATTCGTAGTCGCACATTCCCAAGCATGCCTCCGACACTTGCGCTCTTTCATCTGTGGGAACGCGACACATGAGCAAGCGCAATGAACTTGTGTGCTCTCCTCAAATACTTCTCTGATACATCAAGTTTTCCTTAACCCTCCAGCAACGACAGATTATATCGATTCATAGAGTAAATTTTCTTGAGATTTTCTACATAAACAACCTCAAAAATGGGGGGCAATTGATAGGGTTCCCTAAAAATGAAAATGGTCGAGCCGAAGATGTTTTACCACGACCTTATCTAACTTGCCAAGATGATTTCAGCAGCTCATTCTCGCACAATTATGAGTCTGTTTGATCACTCAAACGGACGCCATAATGCGCGGGGGGCACAATCACGAAAGTCATGCAAGTGTCAGATGTGTACCCGCAAGATAGGCACGCAAACTACATGTGCGCACAAGCCACGCAGCAGCCAAGCCACGCTTGAGCAAAGGGTGTGTCGCGCACATCACACGCATAACGCACAACGCGCGCGTGCCCCCGCAGATCACACACCACAGCCGTCGAGTTTGACCAGGCTGCCCAAGCTGCCCGGGCCGGCCGGGTGGCATGGTTGTCATTTGCCTAAAAATGGTGATTCAAGGGACCTAAACTGTGTGTTCTTATTCGCCCGCTCAATAACCAAGAGAACGCAATTACTTGCGAGCCCCCCTGAAAAACTATTAAAGGGTGTCTAAGCCTCCATTTGAAGGGGACAAGGAAAAAGAGGAGAAGAGAGAGTTTTAAGGTTTTCCGACGAAGAGTTACTGACTTAAGTTCAGCTCCAAGGCACGAAAACTCAGCTCAACATACACGTGTTTCTCGCGTGCCCGCTTGCTTTGGTGACTGCTCCAGTGTGCACTTCACCGCACTTTGTACTGCTCAACACTGAAATAAAGAAGTATGAACATGACAGTTCCAATTAATGGTCCAAAGAGCTTCACTAGAGGCTAAGATACCTCTCATAGGTTTTACATAAGAGAATTAGGCTCTATGTGGGTTGGAAGCCATGGGCAGGAGAGAAGGGAGGTAGTAGTATAAGGCTCTGTTTGGCGCGGTGGGGGTTACTGGAGAAGCAGTGGTGGGAAGCAATGGGGAATAATCAGCTGATTTCAGAGTGGTGGCAGAATCTGTGAAACTGTTTGGAAGAACGGTGTTTGCAGTGGTTGAAGAATAGCGTTTGCAGAATATATATAACTTATATTAAGATAATTTTTTTATATTACACATAACTTATATTAATATAAATTTTTTATTATATATATATTATACCGTAATATAATATAATATATTATAAAGTAATATAATTATAACGTAATATATTTATATATATTATAATATATTATACGTTTATATATATTAGATTATAATATATTATATATTATGGGTTTATATATATTATATTATAATATATTATAATATACATTTAATATATTATATTATAGTATTTTTTTTTTTAAAGTGCAGCAGCCTTTTGACTGCAGCGGCAGCAGCGCCCTGCTTTTTTAAAGTTGCGGAAAATTTTCGCGACTCAAAAACAGCAGGGTGCTGTTGTTTTTCACGATGGCATCCTCCAAAAAGAAGTTTGGCGCGGCTTTTTAAGAAGCGGCGGTCCCCCACTTCTAAAACGCCGCGCCAAACAAAGCCTAAGTGTGGAGTTTTTCCAAATCAACCTCCAAACTGGACATAAGAGACCCTATGCGTCCTATGTGAGTTCCAATGAGAAGGATTCGACTAGTCCTAACCCAAGGGTTAAGGAATTTTGGGGACGGTGATGACAGAACAAGGTGGCAGTGATGTATAAAAATTGTAGGGCGCTGCTATTAGCACCACAGTTTGGCTAGTCGCACCGCACTTTCTTCTAATTTTTTGCGTTTTTTGGAAATACGTCTTGTACATGCATTTTTAGGAAAATTGTCCAACACTAAAGTTGTAGATTTCGACGAGATCTACAACTTTCGTGTTGAACACATTTCCTAAAAATGCATGTACAAGACGTATTTTGGAAATACGCTCAGGTTTCGCGCTTTTTGAAAATACGCCTTGTACATGCATTTTTAGGAAAAGTGTTCAACACGAAAGTTGTTGATCTCGTCGAAATCTGCAACTTTCGTGTTGGACAATTTTCCTAAAAATGCATGTACAAGACGTATTTCCAAAAGACGCAAAAAATTAGGAGAAAGTGCGATGCGACTAGCTAAAATTGCGGTGCTAATAGCAGCGCCCAAATTGTAAAGTGGAAGGTGATTTCACAGCAATCGATGATGAATTTGAGTTCTTCCCGATGATGCACTTTTCGTTTATTTGTGGGCGTCGTTGGATCGAAGAATGAACGGCAGAGATTGTACCCGCGCGGGAAGGAGTGAACGACACCCGCACGTAAGTATCGCTCTAGCGTCGAAGGGCGATTTCGACTAGGGGATACGAAGATGAGGTGGCAGACACGTGGAGGCTGATTGGGTCAATTAGGTGTTGTGGTGTTGATGTGTGAATGAGTAGTTGACGAGCCTTACAAGCCAAAAAGGTGGGCCTCCAATGTTAAATAGGCAACTGAATTAATTAATAATAAATTAATGATCGGTATTGATTCATGGTTTCATAAATATTAAGATGAGTAATGAGTTCAACAATTTCTTTAAAAATATTAAAAAAACAGAATTTTAATAAAGCAACATGGATGATAAATAGTACTTGCGTAGGAACCTCGCTGGCCTGTAACTACTATTTATCATATATTTATATTATATCTATACTATATTAAAATGGAAAATATATCTTTGGTTAAATATTAGGACTTCTTAAATTAATATTTCTATAAAAAAATATTATTTTGAAAGAGAGGAGAGAGAGGGAGAGAGAGGAGAGGGGGAGAGTGCTGCGGAGAGGGAGAGAGAGAGAGGGAGGGAGAGAGAGAAAAAATAATCTTTTTAAGTATATACGTATTTTTTTACAAAATAAATATTGTAATATTGATGTATATTTTTTACGGTCATTTCGAGTACTCATATGTATATGTTGCGGGCCCAGCCCGCAGGCGTATCGAGCACGGGTGAAGCCCGTGTGTAGGTGGGCGAAGCCCGCCTGGATGCGGCCGAAGGCCGCTCGACAGCATTTGTAACGCCTCGAAATTTCGAATAGATTATTTGAAATAAAAATAAGAATAATTATTTTAAATCGAATGAGTAATTCGAAGTATTGATGTGAGGGCGTTACCGTTTCGAAAGCTTTGTCGTCCAACAAATTTTATAAATTAAGCTATACATATAAATAGCATGTATAGATGAATATATATATAGAAAATATATCTACAGAATAAATATATCTAGATTATTTGTATAATGAAAAAAATTATATATATACAAATTATATTGACAAATAAATGTAAGTCATGTGACTTAGCATATATAAAGCTGTAGGCATATATTTCTCCTTCCGGAAGAAGCTTCAGCCATTTCAGAGAGAGAAAGAGAGAAAGAAGGAGAGAGAAAGCTAGGGTTTTGGTCTGAGAAGGAGGTTTGAAGGTCGATTTCGTCGCCGGAGCGAGGAATCGGAAGGTCGTCGTCAAGATCGTCAAGATCCGACGAGTCGTCGTTTGAAATCGAGGCAAGTGTTGTTTTGTCTGTGGTCTTTTCTTGTTGTTCTGATAGATTCATTCAGAAAAAATTTATTTTCCGTGTATTCTTAAAAATCAGGTTTCTTCCTGTGTATTTTAATTCTTGTTTGTACTATAGACTTGTTCAGAAATTCTCTATGTGTATTTCCAGAAATTTCTTTCTTTCTGTCCAGAATTTGTTAAACTTTTTGTCCAAAATTTCTGTCCAGAACTCCCATGTTTTCTGTGTAATCTGTCATTAATTTCTGAGTATTTAAACCCTTCCAGACTCAGTTTTCTGTATAAGAATAAACCTTGCAGTTTTCTATGTATTTTGTGTAAACTTCAAGTTAAAATCGACTTACCGTCTCGTCGATCGACCTCCCGTCCCGTCGATCGACGAGGGAGAGCAGGGAAGTCAAGTCTGTCGAGCCACTAAGTAGGAATCGACGGGACCTCCCATCGATCGACTTCCCGTCCCGTCGATCGGATTCCCGTCAAAAGTTTAGTTAGCATTTTCTGTTGTGGTCTGCTTGAAGTCCCGTCGATCAACAAGCCTTCCCGTCGATCGAGCGGCCCTCCCATCGACTTTTGTTAAAGTCTTCCCGTCGACTTTTGTTAAGTTTTTCCGTCGAATTTCCCAAATTCAACGGGATCACCCCAATATTCGACTGGATCATCTTGATCCAGTTTCTTTAGTCTTCAGTTAGCATTTTGAGCCTCCCAGTCATTTCTATTGTGACTAATAAGATTGTTTCCTCGGGTAATCCAAGGTAATTTTCCTTTGTCTTGTGCATGATATATGATTGATCATGTGGTTATTGTCTGAAAGGTTAAGATAAGTGAAAAAACATGAGTTTCTTTCTTTTGGAATTTTATTCCTTCATGATTCATGTATAACCCTCCATGAATGCCAAACCAAGTATGTTGTTGATAAGTTATAAATTGATATTTTTAGACTGGAGTGTGGGTGGATATGTTAGGCCCCCACCACAGTGGATAATGATGGATTTGTTCTGAACTGGAAGGATGGGTAATGGGAACAATGCGGTCCTCCATCACAGTTCTTTTAGTAGTGGTTGGTAGGACAATGAGGCCACCACCACGACGCTTTTGTATACTTTTGGGCTGCGAAGTCCTTTATACAGCAACTTTCTTTACTCGATGCCCCCATTTATGGGCTTGTTTTTTTGTGTGAACTTGTGTATTCGTTCAAGCTGCTTATGCTAACTTTATGCTTACTCTTGACTAATTGTCAGTCTTGTTGCTTCATAGCTTTTTTCCCTACTTTTACTATTACTTGCTCCCTTTTTGGACTGAGACATTCTTTTCTTTTGAGTGCCCCAGGTTTAGGTTCAGGTCAGTAGTTGTGGCAAGCAGTAGAGCTGCGTTGTCCGGTCCCCGGTAGAGGATCTTCCCTTCCTTCTTTTGATGTGTGCCTTTCCTGATGCTACCTTGTGGGCTTATGTCAGTTGTAGAAGTCCATGAGGTTTCTTTTATTATTCAGTGGATTTGCGGGTTGCTACTATTTTGTACTACTTTTGAGATAGATAACAGTTGCTCTCTGGGAAATGTGTATTTTGGCTAAATGATGTGAGCTACTTTATGTAAAGCATTGCATAACATAACTTTTCTAATTATGTAGCACCTACTTTGAATTCGTATTAAATATTTATATATATATATATATAATAAATCTAGACACGTGCTTGCGATGAAGACACGTTTGGTCTTCATGCTTGTATCGGATAAATAAACCTATATCTCAGTCATGTACGTATATTTTCTATTTGTGGACTAAGTATTCCCCAGGACCGAGGGACACGGTCCCAACCTAAGTGTTGAAACCAAGACTTGAAACCAAGACTTGGTATTTGTGGAGTTCGGGGTGTTGGAACATGTTTTTCGCATCTCTTGGTTTGACAATAATAAATCCTATTGTATTTGATCATATTTGTTTTTGTGTTTATAACATGCAGGATCCTGTGCATTCAAATCTCTATAGGAATATGTTGTGTTGTTGCTACCGCGGAGCGTTAGCACTACCACTAGCGCTAGCGCTCTACGAAATGGTGTTCGACGAAAATAGATGTCGTTCGACGAAAATGTCGTTCGACGAAAATGTCGTTCGACGAAATGGTGTTTGACGAAAGTAAATGCCGTTCGACGAACTGGCGTTCGACGAAATGAGATGCGTTCGACGAAAAAAGATGTGCTCTACCGCGGCGCAGCATGTCTACCGCCCGGCGGTAGCTTTTGGAATCCTCCCGTCTGCATGTGATTGAGGAGCAAATGTGGAAGGAGATATTGGCTGAAGGAAGGTTATCTTAAAGACGCGTGTTTCCTCCATTGTTGCTTGTTGATATAGAACGAATTGAAGCCATATATTCAGAGCACTCGTGAGAGCCTTCCTCAAGCAACTCGAAGAACTCTGTCAACGTTCGTGAACGCAAAGAACTTGAAGACCGATCTGATCGCATCTACATCGACATCAAGTTCTTCTTTTGAGGGAGTTTTTAGTTTTTGTTTTGTTTTAGTTTCTAATTGTAACCTTTATATTTTTTGTTCGGTTGAGGAATTCGCCACACGGCGACTAGGGCCTTGCGGGGACTTAGGGAGAAATTCGGCTCGTGTTGGCGACTGGGTATAGAGAGTAGATCTAGGGGGTGCTCGAGGCCTTTCTGGTGATAGATTGGCTAGAGCGGCTTGAGGCCGTATCTGGGGAGAGATCGGCTAAAGTCAACCGGTTCGTGGGGATACGAGTCGGTATAGAAAACAAAAAGAGTTTTCATATTATTCGCTTTGATTTCTACCGTCATAGAAATCAAATTTTGTAATCAAGTTTATTAATGATAATCATGTCTTTTTCTATTTAATAAAATTGATTTACTACTCTTTGTTTTATATTCACTCTTATTCAAATAAAATATCAAAAGTTCTCTATTAAAGTTTAAAGTTCTTAAAACCCTTATTTACCCCCCCCCCCCCTCTAAGGGCGCCTCAAGATCCAACAAGTGGTATCAGAGGTAGGTTATTCCAAATCGGCTTAACAACCGGGAATAATGACGTCTCATGATCTCGCTTCTATTAGTGGGGAAAATCATTTTGAAGAAGAAAAATCTCTTGCACCACCTTTATTCGAAGAAAGAAATTATAAAGGGTGGAAATTGTTAATGGAAACTTTTATTAAAAATTTAGATATCGAAGCATGGAATATAGCAATCGTAAGACCAGCAGATGAAACAAATAAAAAGGAATGTCACCTAAATGCAAAGGCGTTAAATAACATTTTTTGTGCCTTATCTCAAGAAATTTTTAAATTGATTTATTGTTTTTCCAGTGCATACAAAGTATGGAAATTTCTTGAAGAAATTTATGACTTTCCTCTTACAGGTATGGAACGAATGCAAGAATTTGAGAACATACAAGCTTGCACAGATGTTCAAGAATGCTCCTCTCGTGATGGATCAATGGAGCACACATCAAATGGAAGAGAAGAAGAAATACTATCTTCGGAAGAGGAGTGCCAAAAATATATCAAAGAAACTATATGTTCAAATTGTGCCTCTCCCAATAGCAATGTAAGGAAATCAAATTTCATTTTTTGTACTTCTATTTCTACATTACAATTACTACAAACTACTAAATGTAAGATTAAGAAACTAAAAATGGCTAATGCAAAACTACGTTTAGAAAATAAAACTTTAAAGCAAAAGTAAATGTAGAATCCAAAAATGAAATATTTGTATCTCCATCATGCTCTTCATTTGAAAACTCTATATCTTGTTTTGGTTGTAATGATATTAAAGAAAAATACAAGGAACTTCAAAAGGAATTTATTTGTGTAAAAGAACACAATGAAAAATTGTCTTTAGAAAATTCAACTTTGAAAACGGATTGTGCTATGTGTACAAGTTATAAAATTGAAATTAAAGAGATGGATGAAACTTTTGATGACTTTAGAAATGAATATAACAATCATATTGAGTCTATCGTATCCACACTCAAAAATAGCACAATGGCCTATAATAAAGCTAGACATGAATTCAAAGCTAAAAATTATGAATTGGAAACAAAAGTTAACTTGCTTAAAGAAATTATAAAGACTCTCCACTATCGAGCCACCACAATTATACATTCCTCTATCGAGCCACCCATGACATAATCTACCACCACAATTGTATATTCCTTTTCATAGACTCTCCTCTCCGATAAGCATTCTGCATCAAACTATGCAATAACCCTATTGGGACGATTTTATTATATGAGAGAGAAAAATATGGATTGCCATGAAAACTCCAGTGAAAAAAGGGAAACAACTACTTTAATATGGGGGTGATGAAGGGAGTAAAGGAGATTCTCGGTTTCACTAAGGGTGGTTCTTTCATATGCCTTTATGAGTTGCGAGTAGGGTTGTTCACAAATAGTATAGTTCGTAAATAATTCGGGATTCGATTCGTGAAGATTCGATTAAAATTCGTATTTTTCGAATCTGAATTCGGATTCGAATAATTTTCAAATCCGAATCCGAATAATTTTATTCTTGTTCAAAGGATTCGCGAATAGTAAAATATATAATTAAATAAATTTTATATATGTTATTAAATATTAAATATAATTATATTTGACCATTATATATAATTAAACATTATAAAATCCGAATTCGAATCCAAGTTCGAATCCGATTTCGAATCTAAATTCGAATCCAATATTTCATGACGAATCCAAATCCGACTCAGAATATTCGAACGAATCCGAATCTGAATCTCTGCATTCTATGTCAAATTTGGATTCAATTGAAGAGCTATTCGATTCGATTCGATTCATGAACGCCAATGTCTATCTATGTCATAATCTTTTTTTAATTTGGTCTTTGTTTATAGATGCTCATGTATGTGATAAATAATCTTGTCATGGCGTCGCCTAAGCGTCCTGGCGCCAGACTAGATCCAAGGCGACTGTCGCTTTTTTTTTATTCATAAAACTAAGAATAGACTGCGGTTTTAATGAAAACCGCAGTCTATAGGGGGAATAGACTGCGGTTTTCGTATAACCGCTGTCTATTCCTCTGTTAGGGTTAGAATAGACTGCGGTTTTCATATAAACCGCAGTCTATTCCTCTGTTAGGGTTAGAATAGACTGCGGTTTATACAAAAACCGCAGTCTATGCCTGTTTTATTACCCCCGTCTAGCCGAAATCTTACATTTTTTACCTTTACTTTTTACAGCCACCGCTCCTAAGCGAAAACCCTCGGCCGATTGACGAAACCTTCTGCCTTCTCCCTTCGATTTGGTGATTTCGCCGACCATCTTCCTCAAATCAGCTATTCAAATCAGCTATTTCGCCGATCCTTCTCTCATTTAGGTATATGACTTATTAGTTATGAATTTTTGATCCTTCTCTCATAGTCTCATTCATGTGCTTATGAGTTGTTAGTTTTTAATCATGTGTTTAGTGCTTAGTGCTTACAACTTATTACCTATTGGTTATGACTTATGAATTATGATCCTTCTTTCATTTATGTGCTTAGTGCATTTTACAATTATAACAAAAGTTACCCAAATTCTTTTTATGAATCTTGTTTGGGGTTTTTGTATGGTTTAGGTTTTTTGTAGGGTTTTTCTATTACAGATTTACAGGATAATGGCCGATAAAGGATTTTCATCAAAATCAACAAGAGGCACCACTAAAATGTCTGAATTGAATAAGCTTAGGCTAGAAGGGAAGAAGCTTATTGTTTCTGTGAGTGATGATGGTGGCATTATTCCCGGGCCTAACACAAATAAATTGATGAGTTTCATGAGTTTTCTTGTGAAATTTCATGTGCCAATTACATGTGCTAAATGGAAGGAAGTTGATAAACAGCTTAAAGATCATCTATGGGAAGAATTAACTGTACGTAACTTTGTTATTAGTATTACTTATTAGTTATTACTTATTACATAATTGTGTATCATGCTATCATTAGTTAATTATTAATTAATATTTTCTATTATTTTCAGCTTTATTTTGATAATATTGATGGTCTTCGCAATGATCTAATGAAAAACATGGGTGAAAGTTGGAGGACTTGGAAATCCAAACTTTTTGTCACTTATGTAAGGAATGTTGGTTTGGAGCATCGATACAATGTACCTGTGAAGTATAACTTTATTACTCCTGAAGATTGGAGAGTATTTGTCGACCATCGCACAACTCCAGAATATATGGTTATGTTCTTATTAAATTTAATATTTTATATCATTTATTTGTTGAGATTATTAGTTTAGATTATTATATTAAGCTATTTGTATGTGTATGTGGGTTAGTCCCACATTGTGTGTGTGAGGTATGTGTGTCCCTTGTAATCCTATTTATAGCCCCCCTTTGTGGATGTATGTATCAACTTGTTATTTCCCTTATTCATTTCTACTTGGTATCAGAGCTAGGTTCCGTATGCCCTAACTTTTTTTAGTTCGCCGCTTCCTCTTTGCTCTCGCTCGATCTCGAGCCGCTCCTACCCCCCCTTTCTGATCCCGTCTCCATCCTGCGCCGCTGCTAGGGATCCCGACGAGGCGTCTCCCGTCCGCTCCCGTCGAAGGAATGGCCTCCTGATTCCATCGACGGGAGTGGCTCCTCTTTCTTTCTCCCGCGTCCTCTACTGCTCCCGCTGCCGCGATGACGTCTATTGTGCTCGCTGCCATCGACAACGTCTGCGACCTGGATCCCGTCGGCTCCGTCGTTCCCGTCTGCATCATCGACGGTGGATCCCATCGGCTCCGTCGTTCCCGTCTGCATCATCGACGGAGGATCCTATCGGCTCCTGTGCTCCCGCTTGCTGCCACTGAGTCCGACCAGTCCTGCTGCTGCTTCTCCCGTCGACGACTGCTACTGATTCTCCCGCCGCCTCCTTCTGCTGCTCCAGATGCCTCTCCCTCATTCTTCTGAAGATTACAGTGGATTCCTGCAGTCGTATGCCCTTCGGGGGTGCTGATCTCGCGTCTAGTCGCTCTGTTTTGCTGTTTTTGAAGTTTTTCTGTGTCTTTCAATGTATGTTGTTCGTATTTACTTTGTTTGGTCTAGTTTTTGCCTATATGCACGTGTATTCCACATGAGGGGGAGTGTTTGGGATGTGGGCGACCCGGATAATCTTTCCCGTTGTTCGCCTTAGTACCACACGGCCTCTAGGCTTATGTCGTGTGTTGTTTGTCTCCCCAAGTTTTTCCTTGATGATTGGTAGGTGGTATGGCCTTTGGTGGTTTTCTCTTATCCCCGCGGTCACGAAGATTTGTGTGTGAGGTGTTATCCCCGCAGTCTCGTTGATTCGTGTGTGTGGTGTTATCCCCGCGGTCACGTAGATCTGTGTGAGAGGTGTTATCCCCGCAGTCTCGTGGATTCGTGTGTGTGGTTTCTTTCCTGTGGGTGTACCGTGTGTGGGAGGATCCCCGGTCACCCGTTTGTCCCACATTTGCCTGCCACCTTTACCTTTTCCATTGATGTTGCCAAGATGGAGGTTTCCCCTCCATCTTGAGGGGGAGTGTTGAGATTATTAGTTTAGATTATTATATTAAGCTATTTGTATGTGTATGTGGGTTAGTCCCACATTGTGTGTGTGAGGTATGTGTGTCCCTTGTAATCCTATTTATAGCCCCCCTTTGTGGATGTATGTATCAACTTGTTATTTCCCTTATTCATTTCTACTTTATTAACTTTATAAGCAATTTAAGCATTAACAAATATTTATTTGTGCAGGCGACAAGTAATATTAATACACAAAGAGCGAAAGCACAAAAGACTTTCCATACTACTTCCAGAATGGGTTATTCTGGATTAGAAAAAAAGATGGTATTAGTTCTCTCTCGTATTTTTTATTTTTAAAAGTGGTTTTCTCTTTATTTTAAATGTTAATTTATTTTCATTATTTTGTCAAGATTGAACAAGGTGCAAATGCACCAATTTCACGTATGGAGTTGTGGAAAGCTGGTCATAAAAGAAAGTCCGGTGAATACATTAATAAAGATGCAGCTGATTTGGCATCTAAAATGGCAAGTGTAAACTATTTAATGCTTTTGTTGATTTGGCATCTCTTCAGTTTAAAAAATATTTATTGCTTTTGCTTAGGATGAGTTGTCGAGCCAAGAGTCCCAGAGTGCTGAAAATATGTATAAGGGAAGAGATGACATTCTTGCATCTGTTTTAGGCCAAGAACATCCGGGCAGGGTTAGAGCTGGTGGGAAGTTTTCTACCATTAAAAGTTTTTTCAAAAATGATAGGCGGGGCGAGAGGAAATCAATAGCTCGTATTGAAGATGTGGAAGCTATAGTCCAAGAAAGATTGAGCCATCAACGAGAATTATGGCACCAAGAACAACAAGAACTATTTCACCAACAACAACAAGCGCATGAAACAGAGATGAGTACTATGAAGAATCAAATTGAACAACTTATGCGCATGTTTGGTGTTGGAAGTGGAACTGGGAACGTTATGTCCACAAGTGTTGCACTTGCACAAGACATCTCAGGTATTAGTACGTTTAATTATTTATAATTTTATGAAATGTCATGCTCTCTTTATGTTTGACTGTTAAGCAAGTAATTAATAATTTTTTGGGGGATTTTTGGTTTGTCAGCCGACACAGTTATATACATCATCATCACCACAAGAAGCGCATGAATCATCACATGAGCGTTTACCTTCTCCGGTATTATAAATTATAATTAATATTTTTGACTTTTATGTAATCAATATTGATTTCCAAAATACTAATTTTTTTTATTTCCACAGAATACAAATGAATCCATTATCATGTTACCCAGATTCATTACTATGATGGTGAAAGAGAATAAAATAATATCTCTGGAATTAGATCCACTAGTATTTGGTACAGTTGAATCAACAAGTACATTCTTTGAAAGTTCAGAGTTGTACGATTTTATTAATATGGAAAAAGTTGGAGTTAACATCATATTTGCATGTATTGGGTGAGTATCAAATATTACAAACTTAATATTTTTATTAATATATGAATTGATTATGAATTTTCATGTTTTTTACAGGTACATAGATTCACAACTAAAGAAATTTACATACAAAAGAAATGTATCTTTTCATAATCCGACAGCCATTTGTTCTTTTGATGATAAGTATGCCAGGGAAAATGTAAAATCACGAGCTGAAGATCTAAAGATCAGGCATACTCAACTCCAACCGGATTCTTTATTATTTATGCCCTATCATAGATTGTAAGTATCAATGATTATTGTTATTTATTATTCTAATTAAATTATTAATTATTTCATTTGTTTCACAGAGAACATTGGATGTTGTGTATTATTGAATACAATAAAAATACAGTTTATTGGCTAGATCCCTTAACTCATGACATTCGTGATGATATTAAGAATGTCATCACAAGGTGAGTTTATTAATTTGTTTTTTTTTTCCTATTTGGAATTCAAATTTGACTATAAACTAAAATAATTTATATTTTATAAAGTGCATTTAAAGATTTGGCAAAGGATCAAGATATAAAGTTTGTAAAACCAAAGGTTTTAAGGTGGAAGCCGGTAAGCTATAAGCCTATAATATATGTGTATGTGTTGTAGTTTTTTTAATATTTATAATTTTGAAATTAAAATGTTAACTAATTGTTTATTTTTGTAGATCCCAAAACAACCAGATAATATTCAATGTGGGTATTATATCATGTGCTACATGATTGACATTATTGATGCTCTTAGGACTACGACAATGTCATCATTGGTAAGTTAAATGCATAAGTGCATATAGATAATTAATTATGTTGAAATGATTTTAACATATAGTTTTTTTATTGCAGATCTATGATGGAGTGACGAAATTTACGCAGGAGAAAATTGATAATATTCGAAATAAGATTTGTGATTATATAATAACTACATGCAAATAGAAATCTATTGTGTAGAATAATTGTAGTTCATTTGAATATTCACTTTGTCATGTGATGATTTATTTGTGTATAATCAGTTAATCACTTTGTCATGTGATGATTTATTTGTGTATAATCACTTTGTCATGTGAATTGTGATGATTTCTTTTTGTATAATCATTAATCACTTTGTCATGTGATGATTTAATGTGGGTATACAATTATTTACTATCTTGCTCCATCTGTTGATAGGTCTTGTTCTTGAAAGATGGAAGACCAAAACAATAACAGTCTTGCTCTATCCGTTGATAGCAATGATCTTGATCCAAAAACAGATCCTAAAAGAAAAGCAAGGTCAAATGATCCTGGATGGAAGTATGGACATTGGCCCGACATAAAAGATAAAAATACAGTTAAATGTAATTTGTGTAATAGATTGATTAAAGGTGGAATCAAAAGGTTGAAGCAACACTTATGTGGCGGGTATGAAGATGTAGCAAAGTGTTTTAAGACCACTTCTGAAATATCAGCTGAGATGTATTCAGCTTTAAATGATAAAAAGAAGGACAAGGTGGATTTGACTGTTGATGATAATAATGAGAGTGAACAAGAAATAGAGCGAACATGTTCACAGAATGTATCCCCAGCATTATCTACAGCTAAATCTTCATTTATCCCAAGTTCTGGGACAAGTGCCAAAAAGAGAAAAGCAATCCACTTACCACAAGTGAGAGGCCCTATGGATGCTCATGTGAGACGTGCTCCTGAAGATGTAGTTGATGATAGGCGTGCTAAAGGTGCTGCACAAACTACTATTGAGAGGTGTTTTAGATCTCCTGAAGAGAAGAAGAGGGTTGATAGTTATGTTGCTGATTGGTTCTATGAATGTGGAATTCCATTCAATGCTGCAAAGCCACGAAGTTTTGAAGTAATGCTTGAAGCAGTTGGACAGTATGGGTCTGGTTATAAAGGCCCTAGTTATCATGATTTACGAGTCCCTTTGTTATTGAATACAAAAGATAAAGTTAAGGAGATGAAGACAAAGTATCATGCGTACTGGAGGAGATATGGTTGCACTCTTATGTCAGATGGTTGGACAGACAGGAGAGGGAGACATTTGATCAATTTCCTAGTCAACTGTCCGGAAGGAACTTATTTTATGGGTTCCGTAGATGCATCCAGTCATATTCAAGATGCTACAATGCTATCAGAGTTGCTTGATAGTAAGATTAGAGAGATAGGAGCAGAGTGCGTTGTTCAGGTAAATTTTTTTTGTTATACTAATTCTAATATTTCACATTTAATGGTATACAAGACTACAACTATAGATATATACAATGTTATGTTGTATGCAGGCGGTGACTGATAATGCTTCCAATTACAAGGCAGCTGGTAGAATTTTAATGGAGAAAAGACCCACATTATTCTGGACTCCTTATGCAGCTCATTGTATTGATCTCATGCTAGAAGATATTGGCAAGCTACCACAAAACAAATTGGTGATAAAAAAGGTAAGGATGATTACAAATTTCATCTACAGGCACACTCGTTTACTTGATGCAGTAAGGACTACTATAGGTGGCGATCTAGTGAGGCATTCAGTGACTAGATTTGCAACATCATTCCTTACTCTACAAAGTGTGCTTAAGCATGAGGAGAAGTTGAAATTATTCTTTGTGTCACCTTCATGGAATGCTGCAAATATAGCAAAAACTGAAGCCGGCAAACAAATTGTTGAAATAATACTTTCAACTACTTTTTGGAATGGAGTAAGAGATTGCCAAAAAGGAGGAAAGCCATTGATTGTCATTTTGCGATTAGTAGATGGAGATGAAATGTCAGCTATGCCTGAAGTATATGTGGCAATGGAAGAAGCTAAACAAAAGATCAAAGAACACTTTGATAATAAAGAAAGATTATTTAAAAAGATTATTGAAATTGTTAAAAAAAGGTGGACAAATCAAATTGAGCAAAAATTATATAGGGCGGCTTTGTTTTTAAATCCAAGCAAATATTTTGAATATGAGGAAAAACATATTGATGATGCTTGGAAATTTCAAGATGCTTTCAATGATGTTATTGCAAGACTAGTGCCCGATCAACAATTGCAAGACAAGGTTGCAGAGCAAGGTACTAACTACAAAGCATCTCGAGATAGTTTTGGAAAGCCTATGACTATTAGGCAACGAACCGCCTTAAATCCAAGTAAGTATTGATTATGTTTTAATTTTTTTCTTTAATTATTTAAATGTTAAATAATTTATATTTGTCTTAACTCTTAAATAAATAGTGGATTGGTGGAGTGCACATGGAGGAGCGAATGTTGACCTTACAAAGGTAGCATTGCGCATACTTGGCTTATGTTGTTCTTCTTCTGGTTGTGAGCGCAACTGGAGTACTTTTGAGTTTGTAAGTATACAAATATTTAATATAAAATTTGATATTTTTATATCAACTAACAAGTTAATAATTATCTTGATTCAGATTCACACGAAAAAAAGAAATAGATTGGAGCATCAAAGGCTCAATGATCTTGTATACATCCAATATAATCGTCGTCTACAAGCACGATTCCAAGAAAGACGTGAAAAGGGAAGGAATTACAACCCTTTAGTGCTTGATGAGCTAGATTGGAGTGATGAGTGGATGATGAACAAACCAAATGATGGCCTAGTTTTTGATAATGATGATCTCACATGGGAAGTTGTAGAAAGAGCTATTGGGACTGAAGCTCGAAATTTAAGAAGTGGAGCTGAAACTAATCTTCAACTAATAGTTGAAGGGGATGAAGATTTAGATCATTTGGGATTTGCCAATGACGATCAAGATATTGATGATAATTATGGGCAAATGACAAGTACCTCAAACCATCCGAGCACAAGCAATGCCAATGATGACTTACTAGATGATGATTCTATTTGAACATTTTATGATTGCTTAAACATTAAAATTTTTTGTTAATATTATTATTCATGTTGGTTCACTTTATTGATGTTTCATGTTCTTGATGTTGGTAAACTTTAAAAATTAATGATGTTTCATGTTATAATGTTAAAAACTTGTAATTGCAATGCCAATGTTGAGTTATATCTCTGATTTGTATCCTGTTATATACTCATATTCTGTACTGGACTACTGGCCGCCTGGGTGTCTGGGACTTAACTTTAAAATGTAAAAAAAAACAGAATAGACAGCGGTTTATATTAAAAACCGCTGTCTATTGTTCAAAGTGGGACTATACACTGCGGTTTTATCAAAAAACCGCAGTGTATAGTCTTCATAATGGGGTATAGACTGCGGTTTTGGATAGAACCGCAGTCTATATAGACTATACACTGCGGTTTTATCCAAAACCGCAGTGTATAGTCTAGTTTTTGGGTATATACTGCGGTTTTGGATAAAACCGCAGTGTATAGTCCCAGATAATTTTAAAAAAAAAACAAGTCGTTAGGTAACGACTAGCTCGCCTTGTTGTCGCCTTGGCGTCCGCCTTATCGCCTAGGCGTCAAGGCGCCCGACGCTCGCCTTGGTTCGCCTTGCGCCGTGACAAGATGAGTGATAATGAGCCCTCTTTCGTGATGTATGTTAATACTCCTACATTTTTTACTGTGTCAGACAACTGTCTATACTGTGTGATCATAGGGAGGCAACTATTTGTATACATCCATCTCTCCAATGATTGTGGCCAATAAACAAGCCATTGCTTCTAGGATAAGGACCTCCTCCACCTTTCTACATGGCTCAAATATTTACATCACGAAGTGTGATTGTGGAGAGTGTATGTCAGATGGTGAATATTGGATGGGGTAGATAGAAGATCATGGTAGGAGGTGTATGTTGGGACAATTAGTTGACTTGACTCCCACATCGAGGAAAAAAAGGGGCATGCACATCAATGCCGTTAAATCAGAATCATTGAACGGGTCATGTATCATGTCACAATCAGACATATGATGCTTTGTGGCTAAGGATCTCAAATAGCAAGATCAACACGGAGCAAATCTAGAATCAAGAAGATTGTAGCCCACTTAGATGCCAATACGCATGGACCTCTGAGTCTTGATCTCCAAAATGTCATTGGGGCAACTTAATAGTTATTACTTGGGTTTTTTTTCTCAAGATGTATAACATTTATAGTATTGATATTTGTGGCTAAAGTCCAGGAGGGATAGCACAATTGCACTGGGGACAACATCCCCAAGTTGGGGTACTAACCTTTAGTTTGGACATGTTATTATATTCAAGCCAACACATCCATCCAAACTCTACTGACATTCCAGACCGTCTTTGTCATGCAACAAAAGTCAAGCGGGAAAAAGTCACTAAAGAGCCAAAGAAAATCTTGATATAAGCATTCACAACAAGGTTAAGTAAAACAAAATTGTTTGATATTCAAAGAGAAAAAAAAAACATTTTTGTTTCACGATTCATAGATTATTTTTCTCCCTAAAGGATATATAATCATTATGAGCATTTTGATAAGGAAGCATCGAAATAAAATAATGACATTGAAGACCTGGAAAACCTTCATTTTCATCTATAAATCTTGAACAAATTCTTTATAAAAAAAAGTGCCTTTGCTCTTAGATATTCAAAGAAAAAATTGGCCAGTAATCTTCATGATGAATCCATGATGTGCCAACAAAAATAACAAAATAAAAAACATTCAGTCACCGTATGAAGACAACTACCAATAACTACACAAACCTAGCTCTAGTTAAACCCAAATGATAGCATATTGAAGCAGCATAGCAAACAAACCAGTAAAAGCGCACGGAACTCACCGGATCGCTGGCAACAATGCGGGACATCCGATCGGCGATGTCGTAGGCGCGGCGGGAGCCGGCCCACACGACCTTCATCGCCTCTACATCGAACTCCGCCGACCTCCTCTCATGCGCCAAGTGATCGACCTCCACCATTTCCCTAAAATCCGCAATGTCAGGCAGAAACTCACAAAAATACTTTTGTCTACAATAAAGATGATCGAATCCACGTTACGAGTATTCTATGCTCCCTTTCCTTGCATATATATCACTCGCCGATCACCGAATGCCGGGGAAAGATCATCAATGCCAGTAAGCGATGAATGACTGCTCAGAAGAAAATTACAGTAATCACCCTTCTGTTGAACTGGCGCTGGTGTATTCGTTGTTTTACTTGTAATCCAGACATCGTGCTTTTTCCTTGAGACGGTCCATATCATTTGGAATTTTGCGCCGGCTGGTCGCCGGAAATCGACAAGGTATGATGCAGGATCAGATTAAGTCCACCGGGCTGACCTAATATGTCAATTGACCTGATAGTGACTCGCTGTGACACTAATGAACCATGGTGTTTAAGTTCAGGTCAATTGAACCACACGATGGCGCCAAGTGAGTCAATTTGATCTATTTAGTCTAATTGACTCAGATGACACAACAACTACTCCTTGAGCTCAATAGAGCCTAACATAAACCAAATACGATCTCTTTGAGATCCAATTTCTATGTTGATCTCAATTAAGGTTTTGTTTGGCACAGCGGTGGCAGTCGCAAATGTATGAGTTAGACCGTCATTCGTTAACGATCACCTAAAAAAATTTCATCTGTTTGAACATAAAAGTTGATGAAGTTTCTTAGGTGGGCGTTAACGAATGACAGTTTAACTCATATGTTCACGACTGTCATCACTGTGCCAAACGGAGCCTAAGTCTTTCAACAACATTAAATGAGATGATTCAACTCAGATTGTTGAATTGATCGGTTTGACCCGCTAGTAGCCCGATTAGCTCAATTGTGATCTAGAGTGAGAATGACTATTAGGAGTTGTTATCGCGCTGATGAACTCAAATGACTAATTCAATAAAGTATAACGAGTCAATTTAACCCAATTAGTCAAGTTGATCAAAATGATTTGATAGTGACTTGAGCGCGACATAGTCAAATGAATCTCAATTATGAAATTTCAAGTTTGATTGGTCTTAGTGCATTGAGTGTAGTGCCCAATGTAATAAAGTAATTAAAATAAATAAATCTAAAAAATTAGTGTAAAATGAATAACAAAGAAGTATCTTTGTGGTGGACAAATACCATTGAAAGGTGTAATTTCTTTTGTATTAAAGGAAAGAATTGAATTAAATTTTGTCATCCTAATAAATACATATGGTTAAACAATAACACATATGTTTGTTGCATGGTATTTATTTTTCTTTGTGTTATTTTTATAATCATGGTTACCATTTAAATTCTTCTATCATATGGCATATATAGTTATGAATATTTCTATGCACATTCAAATTAAATTTTGATGGGTTCTCCCTAAAGATTTTCGAGTCGAATCAGTGGTACTTCGATCGAAGCGCTCAAGCAAGACACCCAACCGAGTGAGTCGCGTGCATGAGTCGCGCTCGCTCAAAGGGTCCCAAAATAGCCCAAAAGGGGCGCGAAACAACTCACACGCACGCCTGAGCGAAAGCTCGTCACGCACCGTGCATAGCGACGCCAGCGCATGTGGGCACTGCGCACGCACTTGCGGAAGGCCGCGTGTGCGGCCTCCTCTCCGCGCGCGTGCAGAATGTCGCGCGCGCACATGGCCTCCTACCCGTGTGCGCATACGGCGGCCGCCAGGCATTTGCGCGCGGCCTCCGCTCTGTACACATGTGCACGGCCACCGCGGCACGCGGGCATCCCACCGCCCGTCGGCGTGTCGACGGTCTCTGGCGCTCCACTGCCACTTTCGTCGCCTGGAGTCGCCGCCTCGTCAAAAAACCGTCAGGGCAGCCCGGGGGGCATGCTCAATTTTGTAAAAAAAATAGTGATCTAGGTGATCGAAATTTGAAACTATGCAACATCATTCGTCAACTCAAGATCTAGTCAGGCGCAAGTACCAATGTGCCCCTCCATAAAAGCTATAAAAAGGTCCTTGGTCCTTCATTTGAATACACAGAACCAAAGTGAGAAGAGAGAGCTCTGAGGTTTTCCGACGAGGATTTAGCACTCTGCTCGCTCCTTCGCTCTGAATTCACTACGTTCTCTCCCAAGTTCACTCATATCGAGACTCTAGAAAATACTCCCGCAAGCGCTAGAGAAGGCTTCATAGAATGCTCTTTGTGGACACTTTGAAGACCTGTACGTTTTCCCTCTTTTGTTTCTCACAGTTTGTAAACTGAGAGATGGCCTATCACCCTCCTAGAATCTCAACCTCTTGTAACCACCAAAGAAATAGTTGGATATGGTCGGCACCGAACCGGCCACGTGATTTTTTCTCTTTCTGAGTTTTTCCACGTAAAATGACTCACTGGCATTGTTGTTGTTCTCTTTTGACTTTTTGCGCACTCCACTCACTCTCGAGCTAAGGCGGTTTGATTCTTTGAACCGGAAGAGCGCTGAGCGACCCGTAACAGTTTGACGCCATTTATGGAAAAGTGTTCTCATGCTCCCCAATGAATCTATGAAAGCGCCACTTGATCTACACAAGCACCCCCAACCAATGGCAATGGCAAGAAAAATTGTTCGCACTACTAATGAGGTAGCTCCGAAGGAACGTACCGATATGGCCCAGCTCAACTCACCTATAAGCCACGTCCCGCTTCTCGAAGAAGTCATAGCCGCACCGACAACAACTTATATAAATGATTTCACCTTGGTTTATAGTTTTACAAAATCTAGCTCTTTTTGCTTAAGTGAACATTTCATTCATAGCCTATGAATGTGAATATGGGAGGGTGCGTGATTACCGATGTGGTGGGTTCGTTATTTCCTCATAATATACATTATGGGAGAAGTAGTGATGATGAACTCTTTGTTTCTGGTAGTGACGATGGCCGGGGGCTAGATGCCCCTTCCACACAGGTCTGTCTCACACCTATTTGGTTATGTGTCGAGGGGGTCTCCGCACGAAGTGAGGATGTGTTCCCACCGAGAGTACATATTCTTCATAGAGGTACAGAGGCTTAGGAAGTTGGGGTGTATCCATAGACTAGAAGTGGGAGAGACCGACCAACTGTCACCGTCTGGCCACGGTGGTGATGTATCGGACCCCTTAGCGGCTACCGCTACAATTCTACTAACTTACTTACATCAGAGAGCATGGTCAAATATACAGAGTGAAATAGTGTATGATAAAGTACAAAAAGTAAAGTGTAAAGACAAAATAAAATCATTTCATTTCATTATTATCTGGTAACAAGGCACAATATGGTACAATAGTACAACTGATAGTCCTATACATATCAAAAATGGGCTTACCAAAAATGCTACAAAACTAAGCAAACTCTATGTACATAAGTACATTAGCTACTGGACAACAGACTCTACTTGAAATAAAATTGAAAGTCGTCATGGGGACACCCCAGATCCATGCACCTCTCCATGTGCGCATCCAGGACTTCAAACACTGCAGTCGACACCTCCACCCAGAGGCTATACTTCTTTGCTTGACGAGAAGAACTAATTATAATGGGAGTGACTTCCTCCTTGACCTGTTGAGTATTATATTTAATTAGTCAAAGGACTATGTGGGTTCTTAATTTTCACCATATCTTGGGTTTATTTCCTTTACTTATAAATCTTTCATATAATGTTGTCTTAATCATATTCTTTTCTTATGGGTATTATTAAGGGTAAGTTCAAATTCATGTATATTTTACGTGCCCTTGACTCGCACGTTAAACTGGCAACGCGCACCCTTGACTCGTACACTTATTTTGCCAATTATCATTTCATACCCTTGACTCGTGCGAATCTTTAATATACATGTGAGAAGGTTATTCTCTCCGCCTTTTCATTCGGGTTAACCCTTAATTATGCCCAATGCGTATTATCATTTCTTTTACTTTACTCTTCTTTTCTTATTATGTTTTCATTCTACAGCCATTATTGCTAACAATATCATACAAATAAAATGAAAAATAATTAAACGACAAGACATAAAATAAGAACTCACTCCAACTTTGCCCTTTCCTTTGTCCTTGTTGGGTTCATCCTCCTTTCCTCTACCTTGAGATGTCATGCCCTAAAAATTCCCATTATTAGATGAGCATAACATATAATAATATCTCCCATTAATATACTTCTCATATTACACCATTTCTTACTTTACTATTGCTGCCCTAACATTTTTAAGGTGGACATAGACTCATATTTTTAATTCCTTAGTGTAAGGACCTCTAATCCCCTAACCCCATGCCTAAACCCTTGCAAACTATAGTTGGTTGCCCTAATAAGTAAACATGGTTAGTTCTTCTAATTTCCTAAGCCAACAACATTATGACCTAGTTTCCATTTAATAGGAACTAGGTGATGAAATTAGGAATGAAATAACCAATTAATAAACTAGGGTTGAAGGATTTCTTGCATGAAATTGCAAGGAAGACATGTATTAAGCTTGCAAATCATTCTAAAATTCAAGAGGAGGTAAGCTATCAAAACTAAATCTCTTAGGGGAAAGTTTACGGTTTTCGGCTAAGAAAAATGGGGCAACTAATCCAAGCAAAACTCAAGAGGAGTTGAGAGTGAAGGATTACCTTCCTAATGGAAGAAAAATCAAAGAAAACAGAGGAGATTGATGGTTGCTGGAGGGTGCGACGCCGAGCGCTCTTCTTCCGCCTGCGTCGGGTTCTCGCGTGTGCTGGGAAGGAATACAGGGCTAGCAGCTCCTTAATTCTACATTGCACCGCCTCTTGTAAGCTCCCCACGTGAACCGTGACTCACCAGCCCTCTTGGTCCGACCAATTTGGCCTAATTTAGCACTTTAACCGGCCCAGTCCGCTTGGTTTTCCAATAGATTATCTTCACCCCTCTCCTCCTTGGTTTCATAATGACTATCCACCTTTATTTAAATTTAATTATTTGTACACCATATGAATTTAAATATTTGTACAATATTTATAGTACCTGTAATAATATTAGCGGCGTCACAATTCTCCCATCCTTATTGGATTTTCGTCCGCGGAAATCTTCACTCAATATCTGAATCAAATAAAAGGGGAAAAGGTTTCGCATGACCTCTTCTTTTTCCCAGGTAGCTTCATGTAAACTATTTCCTTTCCACCAGACTTTTAAGAATCGAAATTCTCTGTTTCGGAGTTGCTTATTCTGCCAATCCACTACTTTATAAGGCTCGGTTGGACTTGATAAGTCAGATTTAATTCGGATCTGTTCAGAATGGACTATCTTTTCTGGATTAGCTAAATACCTTCTCAAGGAAGACACGTGGAACACATCATGAAGATTCTGAAGAGTATCAGATAACGCCAAGCGATACGCTACCTCTCTAATCTTTTCAATGATTGGGAATGGTACAACATATCTTGGACTAAGCTTTCCAATTCTTCTGATTCGTGATGTACCTTTAAAAGGTTTTATCTTAAGACAAACCATATCACCCACGTTGAATTCCACTCTTCTGTGTCTGGCGTTGTAATACTTATGTTGTCTATCTTGAGCAATTTTTAAACTTTATCGAACAATTGTTATTGTATTATGCATTTTGTCTACTTTCTTTGCTTCTAAGAACATTTGTTCGCCATCTTCAGGCCAACTTAAAGGAGTTCGACATCTCCGCCCATACAAAGCTTTGAATGGGGTCATTTGAATGTTTGACTGATAACTGTTATTATAAGAAAATTCTACTAATGACAAATATTTTCCCACGATCCTTTAAGATCTAGAACGATCATCCTTAAGAGATCTTCTAGCAATTGAATGGTTCGCTCGGATTAACCATCGGTCTGAGGGTGAAACCCAGTACTATATAACAACCGGGTTCCTAGTCTTTTTTGAACTAGTTTCCAAGTGTCTAATGTAAAACGCCCATCTCTGTCAGAAATTATAGATCGGGGAATCCCATGATACTTCACCACAACATTGATGTATTGGTCGACTAACCTTTCAACTGGTCCATCTTTCTTCATAGGAATAAAATGTGCAACCTTTGTTAGTCGGTCAACAATCACCCAAATGTTGTTGTTTCCAGGTTCGCTCCTCGGTAGACCCATAACAAAATCCATAGTTATATCATCCCACTTCCACTCAGGAATTGGTAAGGATTGCATGTTTCCGACAGACTTTTGATGTTCTGATTTTACTGGTTGACACGTGTGACACTTGACAATATATTTAAATATGTCAGTTTTCATTCCTGGCCACCAAAACTCTTGTTTCAGATCTTGATACATTTTCGTCCTTCCAGGATGGATAGAATACATGGTATTATGTGCTTCATATAATATCTCTCCATGTAGTGCATTAACATTTGGAATACATAATTTTCCATTCAAAAATAATAATCCAGTCTCTTCCATGAATGATGTTGATTGGTCATTTCTAACCTTTTCCAGGAATTTGATAAAGACAAGATCTTGATTCATTGCATTCCTTACTCTTTCTTTGATTGGATGTTCAATTGCCATTTGATACAATTGGTCTTGAGTCTGGGATGAGGAGATGAAAGTAAGAATTTCTAGCTTCTAGTTCTTTAAGTAATTCTTTTTGTTCCGTCAATTGTATTGTTATGCTTGCAACATTCTTTCTGCTTAAAGCATCTGCTACTACGTTCGCTTTGCTCGGATGGTATTTGATGTCTAGATCATAATCTTTAATAAATTCTAGTCATCGCCTTGTCTAAGGTTTATTTCCTTTTGGGAGAAGATATACTTCAAGCTCTTGTGATCCGTAAATATTTCACATTGAGTGTCAACAGTGGTTTTCTCCCTAATCAATCACTCCCACGCTGTAAAGCTCTCACTCTCTGACCAAGAACTATTGGTCATGTGGTTCTCTGTTTTGCACCATTTTTGTTCACCGCTCTCTATCTCTTTCTCACTTGGTTCTGGTATTATTGGGGAATAGGGGAGGCAAAGATATCGAAGAAATAGAGCACTGTCCATAACCATATTTAGTTGTACATATTGATATTAAACTGTACATAATCGTTGGTTGCACGTAGCCATTATTGGTGTGCCCGTAACACCGCCCTTTTTTAAGGATGCCTAGCAATCAACTTTGAAATATCTATATTATCGAAAATTTTATTCCCCAAATTGCAGCATTTTAGGTTACTTCGATTGGATTGAATCGATGCTTCAGAATTGCGATTATATATCATTTTTAATTATGAATATCTCTCATGTAAGTATGCAAATTACAGATTACACCCAATTATCTTTTGAAATTACAAAAACTTCCCATGAATGTAAAGGAGGTCAATTGACGGAGCAAATCAACAGAACGTCAATTGACGGAGCAAATCAACATAACGTCAATTGACGGAGCAAATCAGTTTCATGAATTTATCCCTTTTTATATAAATGCATTCTAATAAATCAGTAAAAATTTTAGAGCCTCAAAATTGATCGAAAACACCTGTAAATCACATATGTTCCCTGACAGATGTCTCCCTTCCATTTGTTCATTTTTATTCCGCTGGATTAATGAGGTGGCACTGCTGGTCCGTTGGATTGTAAAAATCTGGTGGATTGTTGTCCCTTCAATTTGATTTCTCATGGATTCAAGTTTCTTAAATATGTCTATATAATGAGGGAATCTGCTCCTATGGCCGAAGTACGTACACATTGTTCTTCTTTCTTGCTGCTCCTATGGCCTCACCACCTTCCCTGATAATCCAAGTACGCGTTCCCCTGTTTGATGGCAAAACTTTGCAGCTTGGGAAGTAAAGATGAAAACTCTTTTTGTCTCACAGTCTCTCTTGGATGCAATTGAGCCTGGACTACCGGATCCTAATAAAGATGAAGAAATCAAATACGCCCAAGCAATGCTTCTTATACAGCAAGGTGTTTCAGATGATATATTTGAGTTCATTAAAGATGAGATCACCGCCCAGGATGCCTGGTTGTTGCTGAAGAGTCTCTTCAAATACCCAAGGTTTGATTGAAGAAGGCAGGGAGAGAATTCTGCACACGAATAATAAGTTTCTTGATTCATTACATGCATACAAGTAACTGTAATGAAATGATCTTTTATTTCAAATATGAATAACTGTTCGATTTCAGTTTCCCCCATCTTTCTCCTTCTTCCTTCTCTCCAAATTGGAGTACAACTGTTTGTTCTCAAAATAGCCTCAGAGCAGGACCTAATCTTTTGATGTCGAGCTTAAGCCGACTCACTCAAACTCGATTCAATATCAACAGCCATATAGTAAATTTTATAAACATATTTTCATTATTAAAATCAACAGAATGTGAGCAAATCAGTTTTATGACTTTATTCTTTTTTATATAAATGTATCCTGATAAGGGAAATTTATACAGAGTGCATCCATCGGGTAATTTGTTGGGAACAACAATTGCGTACGGGTAGCATTTCTTCCTCTGGGAATGGGTGAAATTCAAACTGTATCTCGCATATTTAATGGCAGTGATCTCGCTCAAATAAAAAAACAAAAAGAAAGAAAGTTTGCACAATTTTTAAAATCGACGGCGAGATCGCTGCCCGCGCTCCTTCCTCCGGGAGCTAGCAACGTTCCCAAAAATAATTCATTTGATGGGGGCTTGCGAATCTATTTTAATAATTCATTTGATACAAAATAATTCCGCTCAGAATCATATCTTTTGTACCATAAAATCCAATGACAAGACAGTTCAGAACTGCGGCAGCATGTTTTTTGCGTGGGGACCGAAGACGGTATTACTGTAGAGAAAACACAGAGCAGCACTGCGGCAGCATGCTTTTTGCCTGGGGAAGGAAACCTTTGAAGTGACGAAAAAAAATTAAGGGCGCTGCTATAAGCACTGCACTTTTGTTTATTTGCACTCGCCGCTATTAGCAAGCGTTGTTTTAAGTGATTGTTTATTCGCACTCAACCTGTCTATTAGCAAAGCACTATTACTATTAGCATTTTTTTGACAAATTTTTTAACATAATAAAAATATCATTTTCACTATCGTCGTCGCCGCCGCCACCAACGCCACCGTCGCCGCCGCCAACGCCACCGTCGCCGCCGCCAACGCCATCGTCGCCGCCGCCAACTCCATCGTCGCCGCCGCCAACGCCATCGTCGACGCCGCCAACTCCAACGCTATCGTCGCCTCCGCCAACGCCATCGTCGTCGCCACCGCCAACGCCATCGTCGTCGCCACCTACTCCAACGGCATCGTCGCCTCCGTCAACGCCATCGTCGTCGCCGCCAACTCCAACGCCATCGTCGCCGCCACCAACACCATCGTCGTTGCCGCCACCAACACCATCGTCGCCGCCGCCAACGCCATCTCCGTCGCCGCCAACTCCAACGCCATCGTCGCCGCCGCCATCGCCGTCGCCGCCAACGCCATCGCCGTCGCCGCAAACTCCAACGCCATCGTCGCCTCCGCCAACGTCATCGTCACCACCGCCAACGTCATCGTCATCGCCGCCGACTCCAACGGCGTCGTTTCTGCGAGAGGAGATGTGTAGGGGCATGCATCTAAGGAGAAAGGGCTGCTTGCGGCTATTAAAAATAACACTCAAAAATTTTAAATTTTTGAGTGTTAATAAACAAAAGTGAGTGCTAATAAGCCCTAAAATTTTAAAAATTTGAGTGCTAATAGACAAAAGCGCGGTGCTAATAGCAGCGCCCTAAATTAACTTTTTTGAAATATTTTGAAATCAGATGGTAATTTGTATTTTAGTATGAGGATAAAATTGGCGTGAGATTATATATAAGTATAGATATATAAATTATATAAAAAAAAGTAATACATCATCAGCGTGAATGCGTGATTCATCTTATTCTTCTGATTATTTTATAATTAATATTAATATTAAAATAAAATTAAAAATTAATAATAATTGCCATTTGTCTTCTCAGAGCTTTTAGAATATTACCGTGTGTCAAAATAGTGATGAAATTAAATTTTAGCTGAATAATTTGTTTGATTATGTAGCCTTTAGTGTTAGTATACTTGCATTGATAGGTACATAAAGAGATCAACCGTCATTGGAGTGGAGCATCATTCCAATTGTCAATTATTTTAGGCTTAACGGATAACAAAGACGCTATTTCGAACAAACGCCGCCTTAGGAGCAAGCGGGTGGTTCAAAAATCAGAGAAAAAAGAACACTCATTAGGAGTGTAACTTTCGCTAACATACGTCGCTCGACTAAATAATTGCCGCCACACCATAACGGGCCACCAACAACATTCGAACTTCACCGGCCTAAATAGTACGCAACTTATTGAACTTACGTGAGTGCAACGGGACGGGTCTCTGGCTCTATGAGAGTGTAACGAAACGGGTCTCTTGCCCTACGAGAGTGTAACGAAACGGGTCTCTTGCCCTACGAGAGTGTAACGGCACGGGCCTACGTGTAGTGCGGACCCAGGATTTTCATCTCACGAGGGCACCAAGTAAATGATTTAAATATTTTTTTCTTAATATGATAATGATCAACCTGGGAGGAAACTTTTTTTTGACTCAGATTAAATATTTGTCTCTTACCTATAAAATTTATTACGTAAAATAATATCTTGTAGCTCTTTTTTTTTTAACCCAACACCAACTAATGAGGAAGGAGCTTGATAATAAGAAAAATATTTTTTATTAGGTCTCCACTAGTTCTCTTGCACCAGTTCAGATTAAAGCCGCATGCATCCATTTGTTTATATATATTCATTCATGTCTTATTCACAGCTCAAATACAAGCCATGGATCTCTCTCTATGCAGGGGCGGATTCAGAGGGGGGCCCGAGGGACACGTGCACCCCCATTATTTTTCAAAATTGTTAGTGGATTTGGATTCCTCTCGTCGAGACAATGAATTTTGACTACTTATATGTAAAAAACGGTGGCCAGATGAGGAAGAAACGACTCCGATAAGATGGAAGCGTTCTCACGTCACGTAACTAGTTTGTTTTGGGACAAATATTGGCTATTCGCGGACCAAAGTTGGCTATTCGTAGACCAAATTTGGCTATTCGCAGACCAAGTTCAGCTATGTGCACCCCCAAAATTATTTTTCAACATGTGACTCACGACCCTCCTACTCACCCCGCTAGCATTTGTGTTTTGAAATTTTTTGTGCACTCTCATTTATAATTTTCTGGATCCGCCACTGTCTCTATGTATAGAAATAACAACATATTAGGGTCCCTAGGGGCTGAAAGCTAATTCTGAGGGGCTGAAAGCTAATTAACAACATTGAGCATTGCACCCTAGGCAGTAGCTTCAGTAAAAGCAGTACAACCTATTAAAAGAATTCCAAAAATTTGACTCGGCCACTTGCCCAGGTGTGCCTCCATCTAGGTCCGCCGCTGTCTACGTGAGTGCAATGGCACGGGCCTCCGACCACATGTGCCTGTTATTTTATAAAGAGAAATTAGATTGAAAACACACTCCCTCAACAATGAAAGCATGGTTTTTGAAGTCCTTGACAAATGTCCAAATTGACCTGAAAAAAAAATAATTATTAAATTGAACAATGATGTTATTTTAAATTAGAGTGGTGCGTGTTTGTTGTGATTGAAAGGCAGTGTGAAACATTTATAGAAGTAATATCGTTAAACATCAAACATTTCACTTAAATTTCTGTCTTTAAGAATAAATTCACCAGTCGCATAAAATTGAATTATAACCCATGAAGTGCACTTTTATGATGTAGGACAGACGTCACATCTGTCTACCACCTTGGAGTCCCACCAGGGGTCCACCTTGGCGTCGCAACAAGATGGCCTTATCAGGGCTGCACCCCAACCAGCTCTCCAGTGGACTTCCCTGCTAGGTTGTTGAGGCCCAGGATCGAACACCCGACCTCCTTGATAAGGAGCTTTCACACCACCCCTCATCACAACTGAGCTGCACTTTTATGATGCAGGACAAACATTCCACCTGCCTGCCACCCTGGCACTAGGAGTCGCACTTGCCTAGGGTCCCACCGAGAGTCCACTTGATAGGCCTTATTAGGTCCGCAGACCACACACTCCAACCCATCCCTGGCCCCACCACAGGGCCGATAGGTTGTTGAGGTCGGGGATCGAACACCCGACCTCCTTTTCGGTCGGGCGCAGATTTTTCGCATGGGCGAAAAAACGTGCGCCCGTTTTTCCACCCGGGAGCAATTTTTTTCGCCCAAGTGAAAAACACGCGACCGAGCAAAATGTTAGAAATATTGCCCTCAATGTTCCCTAGATTTGAAGAGGCACCGCAATCAATGTTAAGTACATATTGTATTTGATAAACCCTCTTTTGCATCATGTCTATGTAGGGTTAGGTTATTCCAATCATTGGAATAGTTCTGTGGTTCTACTGTCAAAACCGTTGAGACGACAACATGGTCTCAGCTGAACCACTAAGATGCAGCCAGAGCTGCTGAGAAGGAGTCTGTCTCAGCTGAGCTGCATTCAGACAGAAACCGCTGAGAAGATTAACTGTCTCAGCGGATCCGCTGAGACGCAGACATATTCAGCCGCTGAGACTAGAGCCTATCTCAGCCCAGCCGCTGAGACAGATTCATATTTGAACAAAGGCCTGGCGGGATCTACTTTTGGCGCAAGTGGCTGGAAAGAAAAGATAACATTTTCTATTTCTGTCCATGTTGAGACAGGGCACTCTTCAGAGACGTTGCAGATTGGAGGATGTATAAAAGATGTTGTTAGGTCATTTTAGAAGAAGAAGTCTAACAACCAAGAAAGAACGGCTGCTACTGTTCTATTGACGGCTTCCACAGTTAATCTCAGCATACTTCTTGAAGCTACAAGCAAGCATCTGAGATAAGATAGTTCTTCCTGATTTAATCCAGAAGAACAAGTAGATCTTTCTTCATCTACTAAAGAAGAAGATCAGATAGAAGCAATGACTGAACCTATTGCCATTCAACCCTGCTTCAATACAGCACCTGTTGTGCATCAACAACAGAAGACCAGCACTGAGGGATATATCTTTATAGTCCTCTATTGTTTTGAGTTTGTAGGGCAAAGGAGGAGAAAAGCTCACACTCGCTGGATAGAAACGCTAACCGAAGAGGGCTAGGAGAACGGATGCGGATAAGATTTCTTCTCAGCACTCAAAATAGATCACCCAAACTGGAAGTATCCAAGTCAAAATTTTAAAGCAAACATGACTGCTGCTAGTTCCAAGTCATGAGTAGGGTAATTACGTTCAGGATCCTTCAACTGTCTTGAAGCATAAGCTATTACCCTTCAATTTTGCATGAGGACACAACCAAGGCCTTTTAAAGAGGCTTCACTAAAAATTTGAAAACCTTCAGTACCATATGACATTACTAACACTGGTGTTGTTGTTAATCTTTCTTTTAACTCATCGAAGGCACTTTGACATTCCTCAGTCCAAGCAAATGTAACATTCTTTCGTGTTAACTTAGTAAGAGGTAGAGCGATCTTTGAAAAGTTTTTGACAAACTTCCTATAATAACCTGCTAACCCAAGGAAACTTCGCATTTCTGTTACAGTAGTTGGTTTTGGCCACTTTAGAATTGCCTCCAATTTCATCGGATCCACTGACAACCCATCAGTTGTAATAACGTGGCCCAAAAAGGAAACTTCATTCAACCAAAATTCACATTTCGCAAATTTGGCATACAGAGTGTGGTCTTTCATTGTTTGCAGTACAATTGTTAGGTGTTTGGTGTGTTCCTCTTGATCCCTTGAGTAGATAAGATTGTCATCAATAAATACAATAACGAACTTATCCAAAAAATTAGTAAACACCTGATTCATTAAATCCATAAACACTGCTGGGGCATTTGTCAAGCCGAATGACATTACCACAAACTCGAAGTGCCCACACCACGTACTAAAAGCTGATTTGTAAATATCCGCTTACTTAATTTTCAACTGATGATATCCAGACCTAAGTTCAATTTTTGAAAAGACCTTTGCATGAACTAACTGATCGAACAAATCATCAATACGGGGTAAAGGATATTTATTTCTGATGGTCAGTTTATTTAATTCGCGACAATCTATACATAATCGCAACGAACCATCGTTCTTTTTAACAAAAAGCACATGGGCTCCCCATGGTGATGTGCTGGGTCGGATAATTTTTTTATCTAGAAGCTCTTGTAGTTGAATTTTCAACTCTGCCAGTTCTTTTGGAGCCATTCGGTATGGTGTTTTTGCAATAGGTGACGCTCCTTCAATAAGGCTAATAGTGAATTCAACTTCTCGCGTAGGCGGTACACCTGGCAAATCTCCTGAAGAATTTGTTTCTCAGATGGTGGCACAAACCAATCGATAAATCCTACAGAAAGTCACTCCATGAAATATTGGCATTCGCACGTCCAGTAAAGTGGCCTTGAGATAAACTATCCAACCACCTATTCGCCTCTCCTTCCAATAGGAAGGTAACCAAATCAATTCTTCGATCCTCTGGACACCGCATAACTTTAAAAATTAATTCAATTTTCTTGATCCAGTCCTTTGTCTCCATCGGTGATAAGACACCACGAAAGATTGGGGGCCTCATATCTTAGAACTGTTTTAGATGCATATCAACTGTTGCATGGGTTAGTAATGGTGCAGTATTTCCCATTCTAATAGCTTCTGTCAACGCTTGCATAATTCCCGCTAAAGGAGGATTTGACCTTCTAGAACTATAACTTTCCTTTGTATCAACTTGTTCTCTTTCTAATTCTTCTCTTTACCTTCTACTCATATACGTTCGGGGAGGTTGAGGTTCCTGTAATGAGGAATTTAAGTTCAAGTTTCAGCTATAAGATAATGTATCATAAGTCGATTTAATTTGTCAGTCACATTTCCTTCAAGTACTCATATCACCCCAAAGATTCAAACCTCCTCTGATACCAATTAATTGTAACGGTCCCCTTAGCGGCTACCACTACAATTCTACTAACTTACTTACATCAGAGAGCAAGGTCAAATATCCAGAGTGAAACAGTGTATGATAGAGTACAAAAAGTAAAGTGTAAAGACAAAATAAAACCATTTCATTTCATTATTATCTGATAACAAGGTACAATATGGTACAATAGTACAATTCGTAGCCCTATACACATCAAAAAGGGGCTTACCAAAAGTGCTACAAAACTAAGCAAACTATATGTACATAAATACATTAGCTACTGGACTACATACTCTACTTGAAATAAAATTGAAAGTCATCATGGGGACACTTCAGATCCTTGCACCTCTCCCTGTGCGCATCCAGGACTTCAAACACTGCAGTCGACACCTCCACCCAAAGGTTATACCTCTTTGCTTGACGAGAAGAACTAATTATAATGGGAGTGACTTCCTCCTTGACCTATTGAGTATTATATTTAATTAGTCAAAGGACTATGTGGGTTCCTAATGTTCACCATATCTTGGGTTTATTTCCTTTACTTATAAATCTTTCATATAATAATGTCTTAATCTTATTCTTTTCTTATGGGTATTATTAAGGGTAATTTTAAATTCATGTATATTTTACGTGCCCTTGACTCGCACGTTAAACTGGCAACACGCACCCTTGACTCGTACACTTATTTTGCCAATTATCATTTTGTGCCCTTGACTCGTACGAATCTTTAATATACACGTGAGAAGGTTATTCTCACCGCCTTTTCATTCGGGTTAACCCTTAATTATGCCCAATGCGTATTATCATTTCTTTTGCTTTACTCTTCTTTTCTTATTATGTTTTCATTCCACCATTATTATTGCTAACAATATCATACAAATAATATGAAAAACAATTGAACGACAAGACATAAAATAAGAACTCACTCCAACTTTGCCCTTGCATTTGTCCTTGCTGGGTTCATCCCCCTTTCCTCTACCTTGAGATGTCATGCCCTCAA
The DNA here is from genome assembly GCA_033032865.1 of Dactylorhiza incarnata. Taxonomy (NCBI): domain Eukaryota; kingdom Viridiplantae; phylum Streptophyta; class Magnoliopsida; order Asparagales; family Orchidaceae; genus Dactylorhiza; species Dactylorhiza incarnata. Next base: position 202,324 of record JAWHQI010000567.1, read on the forward strand.
AATTCCCATTATTAGATGAGCATAACATATAATAATATCCCCCCTTAATAGACTTCTCACATTACACCATTTCTCAGTTTACTATTGTTGCCCTAACATTTTTAAGGTGGACATAGACTCATATTTTTAATTCCTTAGTGTAAGTACCTCCAATCCCCAACCCCATTCCTAAACCCTTGCAAACTATAGTTGGCTGCTCTAATAAGTAAACATGGTTAGTTCTTCTAATTTCCTAAGCCAACAACATCATGACCTAGTTTCCATTTAATAGGAACTAGGTGGTGAAATTAGGAATGAAATAACCAATTAATAAACTAGGGTTGAAGGATTTCTTGCATGAAATTGAAAGGAAGACATGTATTAAGCTTGCAAATCATTCTAAAATTCAAGAGGAGGTAAGCTATCAAAACTAAATCTCTTAGGGGAAAGTTTAGGGTTTTCGGATAAGAAAAACGGGGCAACTAATCCAAGCAAAACTCAAGAGGAGTTGAGAGGGAAGGATTACCTTCCTAATGGAAGAAAAATCAAAGAAAACGGAGGAGATTGAGGGCTGCTGGAGGGTTCGGCGCCAAGTGCTCTTCTTTCGCCTGCGTCGGGTTCTCGCGTGTGCTGGGAAGGAATACAGGGTCAGCGACTCCTTAATACTAAACCGCACCACCTCTTGTAAGCTCCCCACGTGAACCGTGACTCACCAACCCTCTTGGTCCGGCCAATTTGGACTAATTTAGCACTTTAACTGGCCCAACCCTCTTGGTTTGCCAATAGAATATCTTCACCCCTCTCCTCCTTGGTTTCATAATGACTATCCACCTTTATTTAAATTTAATTATTTGTACACCACATGAATTTAAATATTTGTACATTATTAATAGTACCTGTTATAATATTAGCGACGTCACAGGTGAGGCCTAGGAAGTGAGTTTTTTCTCTTAGCAGGTCACTATGTCGACATAGGCGAAAGTTATTTAGGCGCATCTTTCGAGTGATTGGGACGACAAACATACAAGCTCATCAAATCTCATATATATATGCATTTACCTATACTTTATCTCATATATACATGTGTTTACCTATACTTCCACCTTGGTCCGCAATCGTATAACCACCGTCATGAGGAGTTATACGATGACAGGTGAATTTAAGACTTTAATGTTTTTCTCTTTATGAACTATTGATGTTACTGGTTAGTTTATATAATGCATATATATATTTGCTTCAACTATTGTGTTAACTCTCCTTGTAGGTGTCCTTCCTGGTACCCATTACGGGGCTAGGGAGGAGCGTGTGATTTACTTGGTCTTTTGTGGCTAACGTACTCTGTATGTTATTATTTTAGGACTCGATGCGGCTACCGACGAAGCAGGAGCGGATGGAGGAGCGTAGATGTGTTCCCGTAGACGAGGAGTTCCCTGAGCTAGCCCGAACGATCTACGAGAATGTGAGTGTACTACCTTGAGGAGAGGAGAGGATGAGAGATTTCTTCTTCTTTTTTTGGACTGGATGACTTGTCATATGACTTTATATACCCCTTCGTGGGTTTTCATTTGTGATTTATATATATCATCATGCTTGGGCGTTATGTGATGTATGCTTCCGCATAAATTTTTTATACTTTGTGAATGTTTTGTAATGATGTATAGCCTTATAAGGCGAATGTTCCGACAATTGGGTCGTGGGTCGGGTGAGGGGTGGATCCTCTATCGAAACTCGAACCTTTTGGAGGGACGTTCGCCTTGGGCATCCTTTTGGATTTAAAAAGGGGGTCCTTACAGAGATACTCTTCTCAAACTTTAAATCATGATTTAAGCATGATAAAATGAAAGAGCAAGAATGAACTATGAGCATTTATAATAAATGTCTAAAGCCAAGATACTTCATTAATATATGAGTGCGGTAAGTAATTAATCAAGTTATACTCTTAATATGTATAATTTCATAAGAGGGTCAATTTAAGTCCAAATCTTTTCAACATCGAAACCAAGGTCAATCGTGATATTATTATGGTACCATAAACATTTGGGAATATTTTTAAAATCAAAACATTTCACTAAGACATTAGTGTGACAAATTGAATAATTAAACTATACACTTTAAATGTATAAATCATTGAATGGTCAATTTAAGTCCAAACATCTTCAAAATTGAACCCAAGATCAACCATAATATTATAGTGTATCATGCAAATTTAGGAATATGTTTAAGATCAACACATTTCACTAAGACACTAGTGTGACAAATTGAATAATCAAACTATACACTTTAAATGTATAGATCATAGAATGATCAATTTAAGTCCAAACATCTTCAAAATTAAACTTAAGGTCAACCATGATATTTTAAGTGTACCATAAAGTTTTTGGGAAAATGTTTAAGAACAAAACATTTCACTAAGACACTAGTGTGAAAAATTTATTAATCAAACTATACACTTTATTAAATGTATAAATCATAGAATGATCAATTTAAGTACAAACATCTTCAAAATTGAACCCAAGGTCAACCATGATATTATAAGTATACCATAAAAATTTAGGAATATGTTTAAGATCAAAACATTTCACTAGGACACTAGTATGATAAATTGAAAAATCAAACTATACACTTTAAATGTATAAATCATAGAATGATCAATTTAAGTCCAAACATCTTAATTGAACACAAGGTAAACCATAATATTATAAGTGTACCATAAAAATTTGGTAATATGTTTAAGATCAAAATATTTCACTAAGATACTAGTGTGACAAATTGAATAATCAAACTATACAATTTAAATGTATAAATCATAGAATGATCAATCTAAGTCCAAACATCTTCAAAATTGAACTCAAGGTCAATCATGGTATTATAGGTGTACCATACAAATTTGGGAATGTGTTTAAGATTAAAATATTTCACTAAGACACTAATGTGATAAATTGAATAATCAAACTATACACTTTAAATGTATAAATCATATAATGATAAATTTAAGTCCAAACATCTTCAAAATTGAACTCAAGGTCAACCATGATATTATAAGTATACCATAAAAATTTGGGAATATGTTTAAGATCAAAATATTTCACTAAGATACTAGTGTGACAAATTGAATAATTAAACTATACTTTTTGCATGTATATTTCATAAAGTGGTTAAATGAAGTCTAAACCTTTTCAAAATTGAAACAAAGGTCAGTCATGACATTATTAGGGTGCTATTGAAAATTAGAAATTTATTGAAGGGTCTAAGGTTCATTTATTTTAATTATATGAAAGTGTGGCACGTTGATGTATTTTATTTAAAATTATAGTAAAATATATCTCAAAGATTACAAGCCTTTGTATATAGTTTAATAACCTTATAAGGAGCTTATATACCAATTTTCAAGTTCTAATTATGTCATATGGCTGAAAAATGCACAAAACTTAAAAGACAGTATAGTTTATGTCACATACAAAAAGGGCAGCCCGGTGCACAAAGACACTAGTGTGACAAATTGAATAATTAAATTATACCTTTAGCATGTATAGTTTCACAAAGTAGTTAAATGAAGTCCAACCTTTTCAAAATTGAAACCAAGGTCAGTCATGACATTATTAGGGTGCTATAAAAAATTAGAAATTTATTGAAGGGTCTAAGGTTCATTTATTTTAATTATATGAAAGTGTGACACATTGATGTATTTTATTTTAAACTTTAGTAAAACATATCTAAAAAATTACAAGCATTTGCATATAGTTTAATAACCTCATAAGGAGCTTATATACCAATTTTCAAGTTCAAATTATGTCATATGGCTGAAATATGCATAAAATTTAAAAGGTCATATAGTTTATGCCACATGATCATTAAAAATTAATTCAGAGAGTTATACAACTCTTCAGAAAATATGTCACCTCACTTTGGAAAGGTCTTTCCAAGGTCTACAACATTCATGTTGATCCTAAGGATTGGATCTGGATGGAGCATGCCCAAAATGGGAAAAATACACAATAATATACAAAAACTACATGGTTTAGGTGACAACAAATTAAAAATGTAATAGAGAGAGATATACTCAACCCCTGGGGTTGTGCCACCACTTTTTGGAAATGTATTTCCAAAGGCTACAACATTCATGTTGAGCCCAAGGATTGAATCTAGATGAATCATGCCCAGAATTGGGAAACATACACAATATACAAAAACTACATTATTTAGATGACAACAAATTAAAAATGGAATAAAGAGAGCTACACTCAATCCCTTGGGTTGTACCACCACTTTTTGGAAATGTATTTTCAAGGTCTACAACATTCATGTTGAGCCCAAGAGTTGAATCTGTATGGATCATGCCCAAAAATGAGAAACATACAAAATATACAAAAACTACATTGTTTAGGTGACAACAAATTTAAAATGAAATATAGAGAGCTACACTCAACCCCTGAGGTTGTGCCACCATATTTTGGAAAGGTATTTCCAAGGCTACAACATTCATGTTGAGCTCAAGGTTTGAATATGGAGGGAGCATGCCCAAAAATGGGCTTGAAATCATTTTAGGATGCTTATAGAAAGGGAAGGGGAAAAAAAATCTCTCCTTTAGGGGCCAATTCCCTCTGGGTTTTGTTTGGGTTGCCAAGGTGGTAGAGGAGGTGATCGTCCTTGGTCTATATAGGCTTCATGAGGCTATCCCTTCAGTTTCTCTATTCAAAACTATTGTTTGAGAGATGGGTGAGAAATCTAAGGTGCAAGGAGTGACTTTTATAGGTTGAGGTGGAAGATGACACCTTCCTACCTCCTTCCACCATGACCGAGGTAGATTCCTTGGTGCTACTCTCTTATTCTCACCTTATTACTTCAGAGCAAAGTATCTCCCTTCCTAAGATGGTATGAGGCCATAACTATTCTTAGGCTTCCTTTCAAAGTCTTTCCATTTTGGGTAAGTTTTCCATTAAGCAAGCTTATCCTTTTTGGGTAAAATCATCGCAAGTAATTTGGGTTAGGTTAACCATGGTTATCTGATTTTGATTATGGGTTTAAGGTATATATGAGGCTAGAGTTTGATTTGAGGGCCTTTGGGTCAGTGTAGGGTTAATGTATTTTCAAAAGTGGGTTTAGGCCCTAATTAAACTATGGTTTGACCTTTCTTAATTTGGGTTGACTTTTAGTTGACCAAAGTCAACATTTTAGGGGTTTGTCTAGCCTTTGTCATGGGTCATCGTGTGGCTAGCTTAATTGGCCAAGAAGGGGTTCAATTGGGTTGATTAAGTCATTTTGGCTAAATGCACATCATGCCCTTTTTAGTGATTCTACCTTGTCTTCAAGGTGTAGTGCATCAATTGGGTGCCAATTGGTGGGTAGGTTACCTTGGATCATGATAAAGGATATGGATAACTAAATTGGCCAATGATGATGTCAATTGAGGTAATTTGGTCAAATTTGGCTAAGTGCACACCTTTACCTCCTAAGGGTTCCACCTTATTATAAAGGTGAGGTAGTGCACCGATTGGGGTGTCATTTAGTGTTTTGACTAACTTAGGTTATGATGGAGGGTATGGTGGGTTCAATTGGTTAGAGGTGGGGTTCATGGAACTTGAATGGGTTAACTTGGCTAATTGCGCATTTTGCCCCTTTAAGGGCTCCACCTTGTCTCCAAGGTGAGGCGGTGCACCAATTGGGGTGCCAATACTTCTAGGGTCCCTATTCAAAGTTGAGATGTTACTACGGGCGCGCCCCATTTCCCAGCACCGGAGCATGAAAAATAGCTCCAGCTGCACGACAACACATGATTTGCGCTAGCACAAACACTCGCGCACCGTGCATGCTTTCCCATTCATTTGCATTCACTCAGCCCTTTGGGCCCACACACAATCATGTGTATCTTCGTGTCTGCATTCATATGCTCATTCTACATTCTCACGCACATGTATTCGTGCACACACACATTCGCAGTCGCACATTCCCAAGCATGCCTCCGACACTTGCGCTCTTTCATCTGCGGGAACGCGACACATGAGCAAGCGCAACGAACTTGTGTGCTCTCCTCAAATACTTCTCTGATACATCAAGTTTTCCTTAACCCTCCAGCAACGACAGATTATATCGATTCATAGAGTAAATTTTCTTGAGATTTTCTACATAAACAACCTCAAAAATGGGGGGCAATTGATAGGGTTCCCCAAAAATGAAAATGGTCGAGCCGAAGATGTTTTACCACGGCCTTATCTAACTTGCCAAGATGATTTCAGCAGCTCATTCTCGCACAATTTTGAGTCTGTTTGATCACGCAAACGGACGCCATAATGCGCGGGGCACACTCACGAAAGTCATGCAAGTGTCAGATGTGTACCCGCAAGATAGGCACGCAAACTACATGTGCGAACAAGCCACGCAGCAGCCAAGCCACGCTTGAGCAAAGGGTGTGTCGCGCACATCACACGCATAACGCACAACGCGCGCGTGCCCCCGCAGGTCACACACCACAGCCATCGAGTTTGACCAGGCTGCCCAAGCTGCCCGAGCTGGCCGGGTGGCATGGTTGTCATTTCCCTAAAAATGGTGATTCAAGGGACCTAAACTGTGTGTTCTTATTCGCCCGCTCAATAACCAAGAGAACGCAATTACTTGCGAGCCCCCCTGAAAAACTATTAAAGGGTGTCTAAGCCTCCATTTGAAGGGGGCAAGGAAAAAGAGGAGAAGAGAGAGCTTTAAGGTTTTCCGACGAAGAGTTATTGACTTAAGTTCAGCTCCAAGGCACGAAAACTCAGCTCAACAATAATTCTCCAGCTGAACATACACGTGTTTCTCGCGTGCCCGCTTGCTTTGGTGACTGCTCCAGTGTGCACTTCACCGCACTTTGTACTGCTCAACACTGAAATAAAGAAGTATGAACATGACAGTTCCAATTAATGGTCCAAAGAGCTTCACTAGAGGCTAAGATACCTCTCATAGGTTTTACATATAAGAGAATTAGGCTCTATGTGGGTTGGAAGCCATGGGAAGGAGAGAAGGGAGGTAGTAGTATAAGGCTCTGTTTGGCGCAGTGGGGGTGACTGGAGAAGCAGTGGTGGAAAGCAGTGGGAGAATAATCAGCTGTTTTTCAGAGTGGTGGCAGAATATGTGAAACTATTTGGAAGAGCAGCGTTTGCAGTAGTTGAAGAATAGCGTTTGCAGAATATATATAACTTATATTAATATAAATTTTTTATATTACACATAACTTATATTAATATAAATTTTTTATTATTATATATATTATAACGTAATATAATATAATATTGTACAACCCTGATATTCGCCAGGCAAGGAAATCGAGCGAGACGGGAGTGACGAGATCTGGGCCTCGCCGAGATCGACTCCCAGCCAATGAGACCCCGGCAGACTACCAGAGTGGGCCAACGCGGTCCTCGCGGGAACCTCGTCAGCAGACCCTCGTCCTCGCAAGAGCTCCTTCAGCAAGGTTCTCGCAAAACGACCCTCCGAAGGAAATGCCGCGGGCAGTATTCGCGAGAGCTCCTCCGCGAGAAGGCCGGCGAGAACTCCAATAGTAGGGCCCTCGCAACCCCGTACCCATAAATCATTAGGGTCAACTTACCATTTTACCCTTGGTGGTCTGCCCTTAGCCTCTCCAAACAGCGGAGCTTGGCTGTTAGCAGACCCATTTGGGGTGCAGATAGTAAAATCTAGAGGCGGAATCCTACTATTTGCAGGCCAGATCAGAAAATCTATAAATAGGACCTCAAGGGCACCTTTGGGGAGGACGACAGCTTCCCTCTCCTTGGGCTTTCTTTGGTTAGCATTTCCAGAGCTCTTCAAGGTGCCCAAGTCTCAGCTTTGGCTTGGGAGGGGAAGCGCTCAACGATCTTCCGGGTTAGTGGAGGGACCTCCTCGCTGTGACTAAGGTCCTAGTCAAGTTCTTAATCTTCCGTCCACCCTCCTCGAGGGATCAGTAAGGACTAGCCGCCCTTCATTTCGGTGAGGGCCCCGAGCTCCACGGGAGGCCGAGAAATCGGTTTCAACATTTTGGTGCGGTGAGCGTGGAGCGTGGCTGGTTCAAGAAAGTTCCAGAGAAGGGTTATGACGGGAGATGAGGAGCAGGGCGAGGAGTTCGGCGAGACTCCTCAGGAGGCGATGGCTAGGATGCTCGCGGATTTCAGAAAGGAGGTGCTCGACACCTTGGGGTTCACGGTCACAGCTCTGCGAAGTGAGTTTGCGACCCCGACGCCTCAGGCGACCACTCCCCCAACAGCAGTCGGCGAGAGGGCACCAGGAGGAAGGGCTGGAAAAGAAGTTGCCGTCGGCTTAGGCCAGAGCCAGGAAGGACGGGAGCTGTTCGCCAGTCCGGCGAGCTCCGTGCCGGCGAGCTCAGCGCTGGCGAGCTCCATCCCAGCGAGCGCGTCACTGGCGAGTGCACGCCAAGAGGAAGCTGCGACTGTCGGAGTGGCTCAGGCGAGCACAGCCCTCGCGAGCACAGTCCCGACAAGCTCAAGTTTGGCGAGCGAGCTTGGGGGACGAGTGGAGCCGGGAAGAGTGACAGGAGGGGGAAGCCCCTTTTGCGAGTTGGTGCTTTCCGCACCCGTCCCTGGGGGATTTGGAGAATGGGACCAGGTGTACTACAACGGTAGAGATGACCCTGTCCAGCACCTGCAGAGTTTCGAAGACTCGGTCTCCATCAGGCCGATGTCAGATGCCTTCAAGTGTCGGCTCTTTGCCGTCACCCTCAAGGAAAAGGCCAGGGACTGGTTTCATCATCTCCCTGCAGGGTCAATCTACTCGTTCGAGGATTTGCGCCGAAGTTTTTTGCTGAGGTTCTCGACCTCAAAAAAGAGGAAGAAGGACGCTGATTCCCTCTTCGCAGTGAAGCAGGGATCCAGGGAGTCGCTGGCTCAGTATGCCGATCGGTTCCAGGAGGAAGTACAGCTCACTCAGGAGATGCCTGGGTTTGCACTCCAACTCGCCTTCACGGTCGGGTTGAAAGAGAGTTTCTTTAAGATGGCGTTGAAGAGAAAAGCCCCCGTCTCCTTTGAAGAGCTGATGGAGAGGGTGTCGGAGGAAGTCGCAAGTGAGGAAGCCAATCCGGAGCTCACCAGGAGGCTAGCAAAGCTCAGTGAGCCGGAGGTGAGGCAGCAGGAGGTCAGGAGAAGGGAAGAGCCCCGGGCCCCGGAGGGAGAATGGAGGCCGCAAGGGGGAGGAGTGCAAGGGAAGGGAAGGGGTTACGGCCCAGGAAGGGTGTTGGAACCTTAGGTTTGATTTGAGTTAGGATCAACATCTAATCTCTAAAGTTCATCTATCTGATAACTTAAATCACATCATTCTAAAGAAAACATAAATTAAATATAATGAGATCGAATCGGAGAAGAAAAGTTAAAATTATAATAAGTCTTCTGCGCTCGACGAACTACTACCGGCGTTCGACGATCAGTGCTCAGCGCTCCACGCTTTCTATAAATCTCAGCGCTCGACGCAATCATCAAGGCTCAGCAGGTCGACGAGATAAATCAAGATCGACGAAATCTATTCAGATCAAATCAAGTATATTTTATATATACAGAGAATTGCTTAGCACATCAAAAGATAAGCCCAGCTCGACGAAAGCAAAGCTGAGTTCGACGAAATTTTATATGCCTCTGTCAGTTCGACTAAAATATGATTTATGCTGACAGCTCTCTTATATATTATGCAATATCTTTTGCTAATCTAGCCGTTGCAACATTAAAGTTCATAGCCGTTTCTGTTGTGTCAAATCGGCAAACTTATCTTCCCAAGGAATGAAATTAAAGAGACTTTATCTCTTTCCATTTTCCCGGACAAGAATTCAAAAGTACTTTCAGATTATAAATACTAAAGAGAATGAGAGAAACAAAAAGAAATATACAGAGATACAGAAACGACACACAAAAATATAGCATACTCTTGGTTGCTAACATCTTCCTGCAGATTATCATTGCATCAGAGGAAAGAAGTGTTTGAAAGGAGAGACCTCCAGAACTGTCAACAATCTATATCAGACAGGGGGAGCTCTTCAATATCAGATCCATTCAACACCACATCTGGATCGTCAAGAGTCTTCTTATACAGAGAAGAACATTACAATTTCTGTTTTATTTTACTTCCTTACCCCTATCCTGTACAGGGTTATAACTCCCTTCAAAAGTTAATCTCGGTGACAGGGCACCTTAACAAAAACCTGCAACTTGGTTAGAGCACCTTATCAACAGCTCGCCTGGTGTGAGGGCACCTTATCAACAACCTCCTAGTGGATTCCTACCAGTGGGTAGAAGAGTAGATGTACCCAGTTGAGGGGAACTACTATATTTCCTTGTGTCATTCTGGATTGTTTTGGTTTGTTCATTGTTTTATGTTTTTACTTGTGATGTGCACTCTCACTGCTTGTGTTAATTACTCATACAGCAAACACATATAAATATACATATCATTTATTTTGAAACCAAAATTTAATCAAAATCTTTTAATAAGATAAATAAGAACTAAACCTCCACTTTCAAAGGGGTAACCATGTCGGAGGTCAATGGAGGCCCCCCCAGTTAGGGTGGAGGCAAGGTCCGATGCAAATGCCTCCCTCTCCCCAACAGGCCATGGCGATTGGACGAGGAAGAGGAAGAGGAAGGGGAAGGGGAGGAGAGGCGGAAACGGCGGCCGCTAGGAGGAGAAGGAATAGGGTGGCAGAGGCCGAGGCAAGAGAAGTGGCGTTGCCATTTTGTATCTTCCATGATGTGGAAGGCCACTCAACGGACACCTGTCCGGAGTTCCTAGAAGTGAAGAGGGGCAGAGCGCCCGCACCACCACCGCAGCAGCCAATGAGGATCGTGGAGGTTGAACCTCGAGAGGAGGAGGAGGAAAGGTGTGAGGATAGAACCGATTTGGGAAGTAGAGGAGGGATCGGGGTGATCCATGGGGGGGTAGGGGTGGAGGCGACCCGCAAGGCTAGCCTCCATACCATCTACCGCCGAAGCGTGGCTTCGACATCCACCGCTCCACCCCCGGCCGAAAAAATCGTTTTCACCCAGAAAGACATGCCGGGCTACGAGGACCCGTTCTGTGACGCGCTGGTCATCCAGACGGCGATCGAGAACTTCACCGTCTCCCGGATCCTAGTGGACAACGGAAGTTCGGTCAACGTCATCTTCAAGAAGGCGTTTGACAAGATGGGGGTGGAGCCTCGGAGGGTGTTGGCCTCAGATGGCCCTTTGTTTGGATTCTCGGGGGAGAGGAAGGAAGTAGAAGGAGGAGTAGGGCTTCACGTGACCCTGGGTGGGCAGTCCCGGAACTGTCGTTTTGTCATAGTGGACGACCCGAGCAGTTACAGCGCCATCTTCGGACGGCCACTCATCAGCGCGTTCCGCTGTGTCCCTTCCACTTTTCATCAGTGCCTCAAGTTCAACGACGGAGGGGTCCAGGTGAGGATCAGGGGGGATCCCAAGGTGGCAAGACAGTGCTACGTAATGGCTGTCAACACCATCTCCTGGATGGGAGAAGCTGAGGAGTGGGATAGGATGATGGAGGAGGCGGCCGAAGCCGGAAGCATGGAGGTAGCCGAGAAGAAGAAGGAGGGAGATGAAGTCCATGCCCAGGAAGGGGTAGCTGAGGTACCCCGGGCGGAAGGAAAGGAAGAAGAAGAGAAGGCCCAGGAGGGAAGGGCGGAAGAACTGATGGTGGTAGAGAAGGAAGTCGAGGAAGAAACCCAGGCTCCCACTTGTGCCGAAGAGGAAAGGGCTTGGGGAGAGCAGTCCCGGTTGGAGGCAGTGGACGAGGTAGTAGAGCTCGAGGTCACCACCCGGCTGGGGGTGATGGAAAAAGTCCGGGTCAGCGGAGAACTCGGCCCAGAAGATCAGGCGGAGATTCTGGCTTGCGTACAAAAGAACGTGGACGTCTTCGCTTGGAGCGCCGCGGAAATGCCAGGGATCGACGCGGATGTGGCGTGCCATCGCCTCAACCTCGACCCCGGCGCCCGCCCCATCCGTCAGAAGAGGAGGGCCGTCGCGGACAAGCTAGAAGGGCCCATCTGCGAGGAGGTGGGCAAACTCCTGCAGGCCGGGTTTGTATCGGAGATCCAGTATCCAGGCTGGGTCTCCAACGTCGTTATGGTAAAGAAGGGAGGAGGTAAGTGGCGTATGTGTATCGACTTTTCGCTTCTTAATAAATCATGCCCGAAAGATTGCTACCCCCTACCCAGAATCGACGCGCTGGTTGACTCAGCCGTTGGTTTTTCTGTAATGTCTTTCTTAGATGCTTTTTCAGGTTACCATCAAATCCGCATGCATCCCCCGGACATCAAGGATGTTTCCTTCATCACGGGGGATGGATGTTATTGCTATAAGATGATGCCCTTCGGACTCAAGAACGCAGGGGCTACGTACCAAAGGATGATGGATATGGTCTTCCGCGAGCAGAAAGGGAGAAATTTAGAAGTCTATGTTGACGACCTCATGGTGAAGAGCCGAGATCTTGGGACTCACCTCCGAGACCTCGAAGAGACATTCGGGACCCTGCGGCGGTACAAGATGAAACTCAATCCCCTGAAATGTGTCTTCGGGGCGAGCCAAGGGAAGTTCCTGGGCCATTTGCTCACCCCCGCAGGAGTGGAACCCAACCCTGACAAAGTTAAAGCGGTGATGGAGTTGGGGTCGCCAAGAAATCCGAAGGAGGTTCAGAGCCTCACAGGGAAATTGGCTGGGCTCAGCAGATTCCTCTCCAAGGCGGGGGAAAAGTGTGCACCTTTTTTCAAAGTACTGCGGGGAAACAAGAAGTTTGAATGGACCCCGGAGTGCGAGAAGGCCTTCCAGGCTCTGAAAGAACAGCTCACCCAAACCCCTCTGCTCCAGGGACCGAGGCCAGGAGAAGACCTCTCCCTGTACCTGGGGGTAGGGTCCGAAGCAGTAAGCTCCGTGTTAATCCGGGAGGAAGGGAAGAAACAGTTCCCTATCTACTACGTCAGTCGAGTGCTGAAGAAGGCAGAGCTCCGGTACCCGATTTTGGAAAAGTTGGCCTTCGCATTAGTGGTGTCAGCCCGGAGGCTCCGGCCTTACTTTCAAGCCCATTCAATTAAAGTAGTGACAGACCACCCGCTCCGCAAAATCATGGAAGGGGTGGAGCACTCAGGAAGGTTGGCAAAGTGGTCCGTGGAGTTAAGCGAATTCAATATCACGTTCGTACCCAGGACATCCATCAGGGCTCAAGCGGTGGCAGACTTCATGGCCGACTATGCGGCCGAAGTGGGGGAGCACGAGCCACCTCCCCCAGAAGCATGGAAGATGTTGGTGGACGGAGCGTCGGGAAAATACTCCTATGGAGGGGGAATAGTCCTGGTGAGTCCTCAGGGGACTCGGATTGAGCAAGCCTTAAACATCCATTTCCCAATCACCAACAACCAGGCTGAGTACGAAGCAGTGATAGCGGGCCTTCGGCTGGCCCGAGAACTGGGTGTGCAGGACGTGGAGGTCTCCACGGACTCCATGGTGGTAGCATGCCAGATCAAAGGAGAGTTTGAAGCAAAGGACCCGACCCTCCTACTATACCTGGGAAAGGTTAAGGGGGTCATCGGGCAGTTCCGTACCTTCTCCATCAAGCACGTGCCGAGGGAGGAGAGCACCCAGGCGGACCTCCTAGCCAAGTTCGGTCCCCAAGCGGGAGGGACGACTTCGGAACTCTTCCGGCCCTCCATCGAGGAAGGAGAATTGATGGAGGTGGATCAACAAGCCTCATGGATGGATCCGTTCATCACCTACCTATCCTCCGGGCAGTTCCCTGGAGAGGATGTGGACAAGAGACACTTCAGGTATAAGTCCGCCTATTACTCTTTGCATGCAGGGGGGCTATATAGAAAGACCCTCTCAGGACTCCTGGCCCGTTGTGTCTCCGAGGAGGAGGTCCCGAGAGTGCTGGAAGAAATCCACTCCGGGGAGTGCGGCAGTCACTCCGGGAGTCGGACCCTGGAAGGGAGGGTGTTGAGGCAAGGCTACTTCTGGCCCACTCTCAGCAAGGATGCGGCAGAGTTCACAAGAAAGTGTCCGTAATGCCAGCTCTATGCTCCGCTCCAGCTCCTCCCAGCTCAAAGGCTCCGTACCATCACGGCTCCCTGGCCCTTCGCCATATGGGGGCTGGACCTGGTCGGTCCCTTTCCCCAAGCCAGCGGCCAGAGGAAGTTCCTGCTGGTCATGATCGACTACTTCTCCAAGTGGGTAGAGGTGAAAGCACTTGCTAAGGTAACCTCTCAGGTTGTAAGGAATTTTGTGTGGGGAGAAATAATTTGCAGGCATGGACTCCCTCTAGCTACAGTGACGGACAATGGGCCGCAGTTTGCGAGTGAAGAGTTTGTCGGCTTTTGCACTCAGCTCGGCATTGACCTCAGGTTCGCTTCGGTCCACCACCCGATGAGCAATGGGCAGGTGGAGGCGGCGAACAAGATAATCGTCAACCTGCTAAAAAAGAAAGTGGAAAACCTACGAGGAAGTTGGGTGGAACAACTACCCTCCGTCCTCTGGGCCATGAGGACTACTCCGAATACCGCCACCGGGGAGACTCCATTCAAGCTCTCTCACGGGTCCGAGGCCGTTCTCCCCATAGAGTTTGAGGTGAAGACCCCCCGGGTGATCGCCGCGGGCGAGGGGGATGAAGAGTGGCTGGAAGGTAACAATGCAGAGCAGAGGCTGTCCTTGGACCTGGTGGAAGAACTCCGAGACTTGGCTACCATCAGACAGGAAGAGGTCAAACGGCGGATGGCTCGATATTTTGACAAACACATCCGGATCAAGCACTTCCAGAAAGGGGACCTAGTCCTGAAGAAGGTCGATGCGGCTGACAGAGGGGCCGCGGTGGGTAAGCTTAACCCCAACTGGGAGGGCCCATATATCATAAGCGAGGTGCTCAAGTCGGGGGGGGGGGGGGGGGGGGTATCATCTCCAGGATGTGGAAGGGGTACCTCTCGACCGAGCTCGGAGTGGGGATGATTTGAAACGATTCTACCCTTGAAAGCTTTATTATGTTGTTTAATTAATGTCTTACTTTCATTTGTTATGCTTTTAACTGCTGCTGTGCCGAGGTAACATATGTTGGTGCTGGAATGCCCCAGATCGATTCCGCTCCCGGACTCTCACTAGACGGGGGGTTCAGGTTGATCTCTGGAGAGGCTGGCAAGGTTGGATATGTTTGTGCTGGAATGCCCCAGATCGATTCCGCTCCCGGGCTCTCACTAGACGGGGGGTTCAGGTTGATCTCTGGAGAGGCTGGCAAGATTGGATATGTTGGTGCTGGAATGCCCCAGATCGATTCCGCTCCCGGGCTCTCACTAGACGGGGGGTTCAGGTTGATCTCTGGAGAGGCTGGCAAGGTTGGATGTGTTGGTGCTGGAATGCCCCAGATCGATTCCGCTCCCGGGCTCTCACTAGACGGGGGGTTCAGGTTGATCTCTGGAGAGGCTGGCAAGGTTGGATATGTTGGTGCTGGAATGCCCCAGATCGATTCCGCTCCCGGGCTCTCACTAGACGGGGGGTTCAGGTTGATCTCTGGAGAGGCTGGCAAGGTTGGATATGTTGGTGCTGGAATGCCCCAGATCGATTCCGCTCCCGGGCTCTCACTAGACGGGGGGTTCAAGTTGATCTCTGGAGAGGCTGGCAAGGTTGGATGTGTTGGTGCTGGAATGCCCCAGATCGATTCCGCTCCCGGGCTCTCACTAGACGGGGGGTTCAGGTTGATCTCTGGAGAGGCTGGCAAGGTTGGATGTGTTGGTGCTGGAATGCCCCAGATCGATTCCGCTCCCGGGCTCTCACTAGACGGGGGGTTCAGGTTGATCTCTGGAGAGGCTGGCAAGGTTGGATGTGTTGATGCTGGAATGCCCCAGATCGATTCCGCTCCCGGGCTCTCACTAGACGGGGGGTTCAGGTTGATCTCTGGAGAGGCCGGAAGGATAACAGGTCTTTATGCTGGCAAACTCCTTCTCGCTCGGCGGGTCTGCTCGCTCGGCAAGGAGAATTTTCACACCACGCGAGTGGCGAGATCAACCCTATACGGTCCCAAACACTCGGTCCTCGGCAGAAAGTTTGCCGGCACCGGGTAAGAGCCGAGCTCTCGCCAAAAGGAAAAATTCCCCGCGAAACCTAAAGAAAATACGCATATCAAAAGGTGTGATAAGCCTAGGGCAAACAGCGAAAGACCCGAGCAGCCAAAACGTCCTACGTGCACCTACCCAATAACGTACGACGCGAGAAGAACCACCGCGAGAATAACCTCCGCGAAAGCGGATAACGAGATAAGGGCGAGACGTTCGACAAGTGAAAATAACAAAACGAGAAAGGGAAAGCGCAGTGAACAAAACAAAATCGGCATTCTACATTTCATTAGTTGTTACAATCTCCGGCGATCTCGCCGATCAAAAATTACAACACAAAAGGGGGAATAGCGGCGAGATTCAGGAACCGCCCGCAGATCCTTCTTCGTCTCACTGTCCTTCACTGGCGGAAGAGGGAGGAAGAGCTCCGGGACGATGTCTTCTAGAGTCATGTCGGCCACATTATCCGCCAAAAGGCCGATCGCCTTCGCCACCGAAAAAATGTAGCGAGCCGACTCTATAGATCCCACGCGGATCTCTTCATCTCGCGCTCGCCGGTCTTCTTTTAAACGGTGAGGCGAGGGGGGAACAGCGGCGCGAGTGAGGTCGCTATTTAGGGCCTTCAACCCTGCCACCTCGCCTTCCAAATTCTTGATGCGACCGTTGGCCCTCCCGGCAGCCTCGACATCCTGCGAATAAGTTCCGTTAGAAAGGAGAAAAGACCAAGGGAAAGGAGGAAGTAGGTCTAGATGACTCACCACCCTGCCCTCCGCGGCAAGCAGCTTCTCCTTCAGCTGCGTGTTCTCGGCAAGAACTCCCTGGTAGGACCTCGCGAGCTCCACATTCTGAAGCTCGAGCTGTAAGCAACGCCTCCCCGTCATATGGGCGAGCTCGGCAGAACGCAGCTGGGACCTCGCGCTCTCGTAAGCGAGGGTCCTCGCGGTCTCATCCTTATAAGACCCCGCATCTTCGCGACCATAAAGTGCGAACGAGAAGTCGAAGGCGTGACCACTGACGGTCTCCTTCTCCACCCAGGAGGGGAGGATAGAAAAGATGTCCACCTTGTTGGTCTCCGGCTTCCAGGTGACGAGGGGCTCGCCAGTCTCGTCCCGACGCCTCTGGCCGAGCCCGAAGTTATAATGATTCACCGGGATGGGGAGGACCGAGGCCCTAACCGCCTCCTGGCAAGGCTCTTCTTCCTCGCCCGCCGAGAGGCCGGTGAGGTCAAACTCGTCGAAGGCAGTCTCGCGAGGATCCTTACCTTTTGACGGAGCGAGCGAGGCTGCGCTTTTCTTGCTTTTCTTTTTGGGCGGAGATTTCGGAGGGGCAGCATGACTGCCGGAAGCTCCCGATCTCTTGCGAGAGGAGGGCTCGACCGGGGTGACATCGCCTCGGCAAGCTTCCGCCCCCATTGTAGCGAGGGCCATAGTGGCGTCGGTTTTCCGATTGCTCGCGTAGGGGGGGTGAAGGGGAAGATCTCGCTCGCCTAAAAACGAACAATAATATGGATGAGTATGATATGCTAGCGGACTGAGACAAAGATGTTATGCGAGATTTTTACCTTCCCCGGCGAAGACCGGAGGCAGCTTGTCTAGGTTGCGGCGGAGGTAGACGACTTCGAAGTTCTTCTTACAGAAGAACTGATGGAGGAGGGCGTCATGGCCGCCGAGGGCGGTGGGCCGGTAAGTGGTCTCGCTGTGTTGAACCGGCGAGAGGGGAATGTTGCCGAAGTTCCCCTTGACGATGACGAACTTCTGGGCCCAGAAGTGGGCCTTGTTGACAGTCTCAACCACCTTCGGGCCCGTGCCCACGAAGTAGGCTGTCCCATCTTTGTAGGCTCGGAAGGAGAACAGCTTCCGGAAGACCGGAAGGCTGAACTCGATTCGCTCCTCGCGGAGGTAGGAGGCGAAAGCGGTGACCACCGCCACGGCATTGGGTGTGAGCTGGCCGGGAACCACGCCATAATGCTTGAGCACCTAACAGACGGTGAGAACATGATTAATCCGCGTGGCGAGCGAGACTAGAGTGGCAAAAAAATAGGAAGTAATCGAGAACGACTATTACCTGGCGAACTTCGGGCCATAAGGGAAGGCGCAAACCGACCGTGAAATGGGCGGTAGGAATGGCCAGCTCGTCGACCAACGGGTCGTTGATCACGTCGTCCTCGCTAGGGCGGCGTGCCTCGAATGGGGGGGGGTGACGTAATCAGCGACCGCGCTGAAGTACTCCTCATCAGTCAGGTTGCAGGAAAAAAAGCTATGCTCGACGAAGGCCTTCGCGACCCTTCGCCGACCCTCCGACTCCGCGTCGCCACCCATCAAGAAAACCTGCGAGAAAAGGGAGAAGCACGAGAACGAGAAAGAGCGAGAGCTCTGCAGCAAAAGGGGAAGAAGGTCGAGAATAAATGCGGTGGTTGGCCCAGTCAAGACCACCTATTTATAGCCAAAGCAAAAGGGCGGGAGGAAGTCCAAACGTCGGCGAGCACGAGTATCAACAAAAACATCACATCACGTACGCTGGCGAGGAAAACCCGCGAGGTTAGCACAAACGACATCCCTGCAGAATACGTTTAGCGAGGACAGAGGGTCCTTGCGAGCACGATGCAACAAATAAATAAATTTATTGATAACAAGCAAGAAACCATAAAAGATGATACTAATTGTCGGAAGAAATAACAGCCAACAGGAGTGGCGAATATGCGAGTCACAAAACGTGGCGAGACCGTTCAAAGATAACGATTATTACTCATAATACAACGTCTAACGAGAATCGTGGGGGAGCCATTTCCACCGGCCACCACCCCGCGACCCTGACCTCGGCGGTGCCTTAGAATTATAATATTCCTCCGCCAAGCGACCCTCCCGATCCGTGAGGTAGGCGTAGTCCCTCATCCTCGCTATGTGCACCTCCGGCGTCGTGGCGATCTCATCCTGATCGCGGTGTCTCGCTTGCCGGAGCCTCGCGCACTCCTCCATCAGGACCGCGTGCCTATCCTCCGCGGCTTCCCTATCCCGCCTCGCCTGCATATTGAGATCCATCAGCATTCGCCCATGCTTCCTCAAGAGTTCCGCGGCTCGTTGCTTCATCGTTTCCGGATCGCGCGGATCCCCTAAGAATTCCTCCACCTGGTCAGGAAGGGGAGACATCTCGTCATCACCCAGCTCGGAATCGGTAGGTGGATTCTCGGCATTGTCTGCAAGATTTTAGAAAGATTAGATGACGAGCGCGAGATCACGCGGGGTTTCGGCGAGGCCATAACGCTTACCGAGAGGGCGGCGAGAAGTCGAAGGACGGCCCTGGAACACATTGTCGTAGTGGGGGTAGAGGGATTTGCACAGGCCAGCTGGATAAGCTGTACTGTTGGTCGGGGGAATCTTTGGCGGTGCGGAGCCACCCGTCTCCTCGCTCGTCAGGAGCTGGAACCCGGGCTTATCTATGATTTTATCTGGAGGAGGCGGAGACGGCGGCCGCGACGACGGGCGGGCCGGGGACTTCAAGGGCGAGACTGTAAGAAAATAGTAACGAAGATCATATACGGGTTAAAGTACTACGGTATGCGAGATTAAGATCATACCGGTGATATCCTTCCGCGCAAGGTTCAAGTCCGCCTGTGGACTCTTGCAAGACCCCTCAGCGGGTTCTCCAATGTTCTCGTTCGGCAAAGTATCCTGCGAGTGAAAATTAGTGAAGAACAACTTAGTGACGTGAATTCGAATAACTCATACCTTCTCGGGGCGGCGATCGTCCGGGGAGGAGTCCAGCG
Organism: Dactylorhiza incarnata; assembly: GCA_033032865.1. Classification (NCBI taxonomy): domain Eukaryota; kingdom Viridiplantae; phylum Streptophyta; class Magnoliopsida; order Asparagales; family Orchidaceae; genus Dactylorhiza; species Dactylorhiza incarnata. The sequence goes on from JAWHQI010000567.1 coordinate 222,114, forward strand.
TCACGGAGTCATCTCCAGAGAGGCGAACCGCCTTCGCCTTCTTGACTTTTGGCGACTGGTCGGGAGGCGGCCGGTTCATCCAGGCGGGTACCTTGGTCGTGGTAGGCAACCCGCCGGCTCTCATCGCCCTCAGGTGAGCCTCTGCTTCTTCGGAAATCGGCATCTCCCGGCAGCTAGAACAAGAAAGGAAGGAAAAGAAGCGACGCGCACCAATGGGGGGTCCGGGACGATATTTATAGCCTGCATGGTGGGTCCCACCAAAGATTCCTGACAGGTCATCTGGGGGCGGTCGAATATCAGGGGTTGGACGATTCTTCGCGAGGACATTAGTCTTCGCGAAGAGCGGGGATTGTGTACAACCCCGATATTCGCCAGGCAAGGAAATCGAGCGAGACGGGAGTGACGAGATCTGGGCCTCGCCGAGATCGACTCCCAGCCAATGAGACCCCGCAGACTACCAGAGTGGGCCAACGCGGTCCTCGCGGGAACCTCGTCAGCAGACCCTCGTCCTCGCAAGAGCTCCTTCAGCAGGGTTCTCGCAAAACGACCCTCCGAAGGAAATGCCGCGGGCAGTATTCGCGAGAGCTCCTCCGCGAGAAGGCCGGCGAGAACTCCAATAGTAGGGCCCTCGCAACCCCGTACCCATAAATCATTAGGGTCAACTTACCATTTTACCCTTGGTGGTCTGCCCTTAGCCTCTCCAAACAGCGGAGCTTGGTTGTTAGCAGACCCATTTGGGGTGCAGATAGTAAAATCTAGAGGCGGAATCCTGCTATTTGCAAGTCAGATCAGAAAATCTATAAATAGGACCTCAAGGGCACCTTTGGGGAGGACGACAGCTTCCCTCTCCTTGGGCTTTCTTTGGTTAGCATTTCCAGAGCTCTCCAAGGTGCCCAAGTCTCAGCTTTCGCTTGGGAGGGGAAGCGCTCAACGATCTTCCGGGTTAGTGGATGGACCTCCTCGCTGTGACTAAGGTCCTAGTCCACCCTCCTCGAGGGATCAGTAAGGACTAGCCGCCCCTCATTTCGGTGAGGGCCCCGAGCTCCACAGGAGGCCGAGAAATCGATTTCAACAAATATATTATAAAGTAATATAATTATAACGTAATATATTTATATATATTATAATATATTATACGTTTATATATATTAGATTATAGTATATTATATGTTATGGGTTTATGTATATTAGATTATAATATACATTTAATATATTTTAAAGTCCCGGAAAATTTTTGCGACTCAAAAACAGCAGGGTGCTGTTGTTTTTCACGAAGGCATCCTCCAAAAAGAAGTTTGGCGCGGCTTTTTAAGAAGCGGCGGTCCCCCACTTCTAAAACGCCGCGCCAAACAAAGCCTAAGTGGGGAGTTTTTCCAAATCAACCTCCAAATTGGACATATGAGACCCTATGCGTCCTATGTGAGTTCCAATGAGAAGGATTCGACTGGTCCTAACCCAAGGGTTAAGGAATTTTGGGGACGGTGATGACAGAACAAGGTGGCAGTGATGTATAAAAATTGTAAAGTGGAAGGTGATTTCACAGCAATCGACGATGCATCTGTTTAATTAAAAAACGTTGACCCAAAGGTGGTTAGACAAAATTCAATAAGGTGCGCTAACCGTACGCAGTGCGGGGAAAACGTCGGTCGTCCATCGCGCTTTGTAGGACTTTTGGCACTAAGCACCCTCCAATTGGGTAGGTTTGGCACTTTGCACTCTAATTATTTAGTTTTGGCACTTTGCACCCTCAAAATAGGTTAAATGTGGCATATTGCACCATCACCAAGCTATTTTCATAGAATTAAAGTAGTTAAAAAAAAACTAGGTGATGGTGCAATATGCCACACTTAACCTATTTGGGGGTACAAAATGTCAAAACTAAATAATTAGAGTGCAAAGTGTCAAATCCTCCTAATTGGAGGGTGCAAAGTGCCAAAAGTCCCGCTTTGTATGTAATGCATCGTGATTTGTTTTTTTAGTTTATTTGTGGGCGTCGTTGGATCGAAGAATGAACGGCAGAGATTGTACCCGCGTGGGAAGGAGTGAACGACACCCGCACGTAAGTATCGCTCTAGCGTCGAAGGGCGATTTCGACTAGGGGATACGAAGATGAGGTGGCAGACACGTGGAGGCTGATTGGGTTAATTAGGTGTTGTGGTGTTGATGTGTGAATGAGTAGTTGACGAGCCTTACAAGCCAAAAAGGTGGGCCTCCAATGTTAAATAGGCAACTGAATTAATTAATAATAAATTAATGATCGGTATTGATTCATGGTTTCATAAAAATTAAGATGAGTTCAACAATTTCTTTAAAAATATTAAAAAAACAGATTTTAATAAAGCAACATGGATGATAAATAGTATTTGCGTAGGAACCTCGCTGGCCTGTAACTACTATTTATCATATATTTATATTATATCTATACTATATTAAAATGGAAAATATATCTTTGATTAAATATTAGGACTTCTTAAATTAATATTTCTATAAAAAAATATTATTTTGAAAGAGAGGAGAGAGAGGGAGAGAGAGGAGAGGGGGAGAGTGCTGCGGAGAGGGAAAGAGAGAGAGAGGGAGGGAGAGAGAAAAAATAATCTTTTTAAGTATATACGTATTTTTTTACAAAATAAATATTGTAATATTGATGCATATTTTTTACGGTCATTTCGAGTACTCATATGTATATGTTGCGGGCCCAGCCCGCAGCCGTATCGAGCACGGGTGAAGCCCGTGTGTAGGTGGGCGAAGCCCGCCTGGATGCGGCCGAAGGCCGCTCGACAACATTTGTAACGCCCCGAAATTTCGAATAGATTATTTGAAATAAAAATAAGAATAATTATTTTAAATCGAATGAGTAATTCGAAGTATTGATGTGAGGGCGTTACCGTTTCGAAAGCTTTGTCGTCCAACAAATTTTATAAATTAAGCTATACATATAAATAGCATGTATAGATGAATATATATATAGAAAATATATCTACAGAATAAATATATCTAGATTATTTGTATAATGAAAAAAATTATATATATACAAATTATATTGACAAATAAATGCAAGTCATGTGACTTAGCATATATAGAGCTGTAGGCATATATTTCTCCTTCCGGAAGAAGCTTCAGCCATTTCAGAGAGAGAAATAGAGAAAGAAGGAGAGAGAAAGCTAGGGTTTTGGTCTGAGAAGGAGGTTTGAAGGTCGATTTCGTCGCCGGAGCGAGGAATCGGAAGGTCGTCGTCAAGATCGTCAAGATCCGACGAGTCGTCGTTTGAAATCGAGGCAAGTGTTGTTTTGTCTGTGGTCTTTTCTTGTTGTTCTGATAGATTCATTCAGAAAAAATTTATTTTCCGTGTATTCTTAAAAATCAGGTTTCTTCCTGTGTATTTTAATTCTTATTTGTACTATAGACTTGTTCAGAAATTCTCTATGTGTATTTCCAGAAATTTCTTTCTTTCTGTCCAGAATTTGTTTAACTTTTTGTCCAAAATTTCTGTCCAGAACTCCCATGTTTTCTGTGTAATCTGTCATTAATTTTTGAGTATTTAAACCCTTCCAGACTCAGTTTTCTGTATAAGAATAAACCTTGCAGTTTTCTATGTATTTTGTGTAAACTTCAAGTTAAAATTGACTTACCGTCTCGTCGATCGACCTCCCGTCCCGTCGATCGACGAGGGAGAGCAGGGAAGTCAAGTCTGTCGAGCCACTAAGTAGGAATCGATGGGACCTCCCATCGATCGACTTCCCGTCCCGTCGATCAGCTTCCCGTCAAAAGTTTAGTTAGCATTTTCTGTTGTGGTCTGCTTGAAGTCCCGTCGATCAACAAGCCTTCCCGTCGATCGAGCGGCCTTCCCATCAACTTTTGTTAAAGTCTTCCCGTCGACTTTTGTTAAGTCTTTCCGTCGAATTTCTCAAATTCAACGGGATCACCCCAATATTCGACTGGATCATCTTGATCCAGTTTCTTTAGTCTTCAGTTAGCATTTTGAGACTCCCAGCCATTTCTATTGTGACTAATAAGATTGTTTCCTCGGGTAATCCAAGGTAATTTTCCTTTGTCTTGTGCATGATATATGATTGATCATGTGGTTATTGTCTGAAAGGTTAAGATAAGTGAAAACATGAGTTTCTTTCTTTTGGAATTTTATTCCTTCATGATTCATGTATAACCCTCCATGAATGCCAAACCAAGTATGTTGTTGATAAGTTATAAGTTGATATTTTTAGACTGGAGTGTGGGTGGATATGTTAGGCCCCCACCACAGTGGATAATGATGGATTTGTTCTGAACTGGAAGGATGGATAATGGGAACAATGCGGTCCTCCATCACAGTTCTTTTAGTAGTGGTTGGTAGGACAATGAGGCCACCACCACGACGCTTTTGTATACTTTTGGGCTGCGAAGTCCCTTATACAACAACTTTCTTTACTCGATGCCCCCATTTATGGGCTTGTTTTTTTGTGCGAACTTGTGTATTCGTTCAAGCTGCTTATGCTAACTTTATGCTTACTCTTGACTAATTGTCAGTCTTGTTGCTTCATAGCTTTTTTTCCTACTTTTACTATTACTTGCTCCCTTTTTGGACTGAGATATTATTTTCTTTTGAGTGCCCCAGGTTTAGGTTCAGGTCAGTAGTTGCGGCAAGCAGTAGAGCTGCGTTGTCCGGTCCCCGGTAGAGGATCTTCCCTTCCTTCTTTTGATGTGTGCCTTTCCTGATGCTACCTTGTGGGCTTATGTCAGTTGTAGAACTCCATGAGGTTTCTTTTATTATTCAGTGGATTTGCGGGTTGCTACTATTTTGTACTACTTTTGAGGTAGATAACAGTTGCTCTCTGGGAAATGTGTATTTTGGCTAAATGATGTGAGCTACTTTATGTAAAGCATTGCATAACATAACTTTTCTAATTATGTAGCACCTACTTTGAATTCGTATTAAATACTTATATATATATAATAAATCTAGACACGTGCTTGCGATGAAGACACATTTGGTCTTCATGCTTGTATCAGATAAATAAACCTATATCTCAGTCGTGTACGTATATTTTCTATTTGTGGACTAAGTATTCCCCAGGACCGAGGGACACGGTCCCAACCTAAGTGTTGAAACCAAGACTTGAAACCAAGACTTGGTATCTGTGGAGTTCGGGGTGTTGCAACATGTTTTCCGCATCTCTTGGTTTGACAATAATAAATCATATTGTATTTGATCATATTTGTTTTTGTGTTTATAACATGCAGGATCCTGTGCATTCAAATCTCTATAGGAATATGTTGTGCTGTTGCTACCGCGGAGCGTTAGCACTACCACTAGCGCTAGCGCTCTACGAAATGGTGTTCGACGAAAATAAATGTCGTTCGACGAAAATGTCGTTCGACGAAAATGTCGTTCGACGAAAATGTCGTTCGACGAAATGGTGTTTGACGAAAGTAGATGCCGTTCGACGAACTGGCGTTCGACGAAATGAGATGCGTTCGACGAAAAAAGATGTGCTCTACCGCGGCGCAGCATGTCTACCGCCCGGCGGTAGCTTTTGGAATCCTCCCGTCTGCATGTGATTGAGGAGCAAATGTGGAAGGAGATATTGGCTGAAGGAAGGTTATCTTAAATACGCGTGTTTCCTCCATTGTTGCTTGTTGATATAGAATGAATTGAAGCCATATATTCAGAGCACTCGTGAGAGCCTTCCTCAAGCAACTCGAAGAACTCTGTCAACGTTCGTGAACGCAAAGAACTTGAAGACCGATCCGATCGCATCTACATCAACATCAAGTTCTTCTTTTGAGGGAGTTTTTAGTTTTTGTTTTGTTTTAGTTTCTAATTGTAACCTTTATATTTTTTATTCGGTAGAGGAATTTGCCACACAGTCACTAGGGCCTTGCGGGGACTTAGGGAGAAATTCACCTCGTGTTGGCGAGTGGGTATAGGGAGTAGATCTAGGGGGTGCTCGAGGCCTTTCTGGTGATAGATTGACTAGAGCGGCTTGAGGCCGTATCTGGGGAGAGATCGGCTAAAGCCAACCGGTTCGTGGGGATACGAGTCGGTATAGAAAACAAAAAGAGTTTTCATATTATTCGTTTTGATTTCTAGCGTCATAGAAATCAAATTTTGTAATCAAGTTTATTAATGATAATCATGTCTTTTTCTATTTAATAAAATTGATTTACTACTCTTTGTTTTATATTCACTCTTATTCAAATAAAATATCAAATGTTCTCTATTAAAGTTTAAAGTTCTTAAAACCCTTATTTACCCCCCCCCCCCCCCCCTCTCTAAGGGCGCCTCAAGATTCAACAAGTGGTATCAGAGGTAGGTTATTCCAAATCGGCTTAACAACCGGGAATAATGACGTCTCATGATCTCGCTTCTATTAGTGGGGAAAATCATTTTGAAGAAGAAAAATCTCTTGCACCACCTTTATTCGAAGAAAGAAATTATAAAGGGTGTAAATTGTTAATGGAAACTTTTATTAAAAATTTAGATATCGAAGCATGGAATATAGCAATCGTAAGACCACCAGATGAAACAAATAAAAAGGAATGTCACCTAAATGCAAAGGCGTTAAATAACATTTTTTGTGCCTTATCTCAAGAAATTTTTAAATTGATTTATTATTTTTCCAGTGCATACAAAGTATGGAAATTTCTTGAAGAAATTTATGACTTTCCTCTTACAGGTATGGAACGAATGCAAGAATTTGAGAACATACAAGCTTGCACAGATGTTCAAGAATGCTCCTCTCGTGATGGATCAATGGAGCACACATCAAATGGAAGAGAAGAAGAAATACTATCTTCGGAAGAGGAGTGCCAAAAATATGTCAAAGAAACTATATGTTCAAATTGTGCCTCTCCCAATAGCAATGTAAGGAAATCAAATTTCAATTTTTGTACTTCTATTTCTACATTACAATTACTACAAACTACTAAATGTAAGATTAAGAAACTAAAAATGGCTAATGCAAAACTACGTTTAGAAAATAAAACTTTAAAAGCAAAAGTGAATGTAGAATCCAAAAATGAAATATTTGTATCTCCATCATGCTCTTCATTTGAAAACTCTATATCTTGTTTTGATTGTAATGATATTAAAGAAAAATACAAGGAACTTCAAAAGGAATTTATTTGTGTAAAAGAACACAATGAAAAATTGTCTTTAGAAAATTCAACTTTGAAAACGGATTGTGCTATGTGTACAAGTTATAAAATTGAAATTAAAGAGATGGATGAAACTTTTGATGACTTTAGAAATGAATATAACAATCATATTGAGTCTATCGCATCCACTCTCAAAAATAGCACAATGGCCTATAATAAAGCTAGACATGAATTCAAAGCTAAAAATTATGAATTGGAAACAAAAGTTAACTTGTTTAAAGAAATTATAAAGAAAAATTCTCAACACTTGAATCAACAATCTCAAGTAAACTCCAAAAGCAAGATAAATGTGACTTTTCAAGAGCAAAACATTGAAAATGAAAAACAACAAAAATTTGTAAATGAAACTCCAACACTATATCATCATTGTCATTCACAACCTTATCGTTATCCTAACATAAAATTAAATGAAAACAAATTCTCGTTAAATAATCACTTCGACAGTCATGGCTATCCAAATATTAAAGCAAGGGACTACGAAAATTTGAGAAATAAAAATAGCGTGCATAAAAAATTTGAATGGAGGCCCAAAGCTAAAAATGAAATACCAATTCCACTTAAAAGGGTGTTTTCAATTTCATCTTACCAAAAGCAAACACGATATATCTGGGTACCCAAAGGAAGCACCATCTCCGGTCCTCTTTGGATACCTAAATCTCTTCTTCACTAATAGCACATTATTTGCATGAAGTAGAAATCAATTGGTAATAAAATATGAATTAGCTACTTCATGATATGCCTAATATTCCGTTATCCTTATTTTTGTTTTACTTCCACGGTTTAAACCAATTTTTCTTCATAATAAAAAAACAAATGAAATTTCAAAAACATATATATACTATTTTCAACTATTGTTGTTTAAATTCATTCAAAAAAATTGTCTTACACATTGACGTTCAAAAATTGAAATCAGAGAATTTAACTTCTCATATGATAATGCCAAGACAAATAAAAATAATTATCAAACTATGATGTAAGAAAAATTCATAACCATGCAAGATATCTGTAAACTACTTCAGCAAGATAAGCATAAAAGAACACTTAAAATAAGCCATAAATTAGTCCAAAATGAAAAATGTTGAAACCGATTTCTCGACCTCTGTGGAGTTCGGGGCCCTCACCGAGATGAGGGGCGGCTAGCCCTTACTGATCCCTTAGAGAAGGTAGACCGGAAACTAGGAAGATTGACTAAGACCTTAGTCACAGCGAGGAGGTCCTTCCACTAACCCGGAAGATCGTTGAGCGCTTACCCTCCCAAGCCAAAGCTGAGACTCGGGCACCCTGGAGAGCTCTGGAAATACTAACCAAAGAAAACCTGAGGAGAGAGAAGCTGAAGTCAAGTCCTCTCCAAAGGTGCCCTTAAGGTTCTATTTATAGGTTTTCTGACATGGCCTGCAAATAACAGGATTCCGCCTTTTGATTTTACTATCTGCACCCCAAATAGGTCTGCTAACAGCCAAACTCCGCTGTTTGGAGAGACTAAAGGCAGACCACCAAGGGTAAAAGGATAATTTGGCCCCATTGATCTATGGGCAAGAAACTGCGAGGACACTACTGCCGAAGCTCTCACGGGCCTCCTCGCGAGTCCTGCTCGCGACGCCCCTCCTAGGTGTTCGCCCTGCGAGGACCTCGCTGGCCCCCCTTTGGCGGTATCGGCCGAGGTCCCGTCTCGCGAGCCTTCCTGCGAGACAGTCCATTTGGCTTTAATGAGCATAGAACACTTCGCCGGTTTCTGGTGATTCCGCCGAGCAGGGGTGTGGTCGACGAAGCCGGGGGAGCTCGACGAACACTGAAGAGTTCGTCGAACACACCCGCGAGCGCTTGCCTCACCGACCCTTCTCGCTCGCCCTTCAGCGAGCCCCCCGAGAGGGAAGATTCCCTTCCTTACGACCTCCTTCTTCCCACTGCTTTCTTTGAACCGCGTCTCCTTGCCTGATGAATATCGGGGTTGTACACAATCCCCGCTCTTCGCGAGGATATTTATGCTCGCGAAGAAATATCCAACCCTTGGTATTCGCCAGCTCCTTGATGATCTGTCAGGAATCTTTGGTGGGACCCACCTTGTGGGCTGTAAATATCGTCCCGGGTCTCTAGTGGCGTGCGCCGCCACTTCTTTTCCTTTCCCTTTGCCTGATACTGTAGCTGCCTGGAGATGCCTCTTTCCGAAGAAGCTGAAGCTCGCCTGAGGGCAGTGAGAGCCGACGGGCTACCCTCCACGACCAGGGTCCCCGCCTGGATGAATCGGCCGCCTCCTGCTCAGTCGCCGAAAATCAAGAAGGCGAGGGCGGCTCGCCTAACCGGGGACGACTCCGTGCTGTTGGACTCCTCCCCGGACAATCGCCACCACGAGAAGGTACGAGCTACTCCTCTAGTTCACGTCATTAAATTTGCTTTTGATTCATATCTACTCGCAGGATGCTTTGCCGAACGAGAATGCTGGAGAACCCCCTGATGGGTCTCGCAAAAGTCCGCCGGCGGATACGAACCTCGCTGTGAAAAACGTCACCGGTATGATCTTGATCTCGCATGCCAAAATATTTCTTGTCAACCATCTGACCTTCGCTCCTTACTTCTTACAGTCTCGCCCCTGAAGTCCCCGGCCCGCCATGCATCGTGGCCTCCGTCTCCGCCTCCGCCTCCTGACAAAATCATAGATAAGCCCGGATTCCAATTATTGACGAGCGAGGAGACCGGTGGCTCTGTGCCGCCAAAGTTTCTTCCGACCAACAGCGCAGCCTACCCTGCCGGCCTAGGTAAATCTCTTTACCCTCACTACGGCAACGTGTTCCAGGTCCGTCCCTCGACTTCTCGCCCCCCACTTGGTAAGTATTCCGACGACCCCTTGCCCTGCGCGAACTCAAGCGCGCCATCTAACCCCTTCGTAATATCTTGCAGAGAATCCCGAAAATCTGCATACCGATTCCGAGTTGGGCGACGACGAGATGTCCCCCCTTCCTGACCAGGTGGAGGACTTCTTAGGGGATCCGCGAGATCCCGAGATGATGAAACAACGAGCCGCGGAGTTGCTGAGGAAACATGGGTGGATGCTGATGGACCTCAACATGCAGGCGAGACGGGACTGAGAAGCCGTCGAGGACAGGCACGCGGTCTTGATGGAAGAGTGTGAGAGGCTCCAGCAGGCGAGACAGCGTGACCAGGATGAGAGTGCCACGACGCCGGAGGTGCATATAGCTAGGATGAGAGACTACACATACCTCATGGACCGGGAGGGTCGTTTGGTCGAGGATTATTATAATTCTAGGGTATCGCCGCGGTCCGGGTCGCGGGGTGGGGGCAGGTGGAAATGGTTACCCCATGATTCTCACTAATTGTTGTGTTGTCGCGAACTCTTATTATTTGCAATGGGTGTTGTTGTTTTAGACAATCTCGCCATGGCTCGTAACTCGCATATTTGCCATTTGTATGTTGGCTTTACTTCTTCTGACAATAAGTATTACTAGCTTTTTATTATTTCGCGCTTGCTGCTAATAAATCTGTTTCATTTTCATGTGATATTGTGCTCGCGAGGACCCTCGGTTCTCGCTAAATATATCTCGCAAAAATGTTGCTTGTACTTACCTCGTATGCCTTTCTCGCCCGCGGCCATGATGTGATGTTTTTGCTGCTACCCGCGCCCGCCGGCGCTTGGACTTCTTCCCGCCCTTTTGCTTTGGCTATAAATAGGCGGCCATAACTAGGCCAACCACCGCATTTACTGTCAACCTTCTTCCTCCTCCGCTTCAGAGCTCTCGCTCCTTCCCGTTCTTCGATTTACTTCCTTTCGCAGGTTACTAAGATGGGCGGCGACGCTAATGAGTCGGAGGGTCAGCGAAAGATTGCGAAGGCTTTCGCCGAGCACACCTTCTACCACTGCAACCTGACGGACGAGGAATATTTCAGCGCGGTCGCTGATTATGTCACCCCCCCCCCTTCGAGGCACGTCGTCCCAGCGAGAACGACGTGATCAACGCCCCACTTGTCGACGAGTTGGCCATCCCCACCGCTCATTTTGCGGTCGGCCTGCGTCTCCCCCTGTGGCCGGAAGTTCGCCAGGTAATGGTCGCTCTCGCTCACTTCTTATTCTCTGTATGTCAAGTCTCGCTCATTATGTGAACTAATCTCGATCTTACCGCTACTCGTCAAGTGCTCAAGCACTATGGTGTTGTTCCGGGCCAGCTCACCCCTAATGCCATGGCGGTGATCACATCCTTCGCCTGCTATCTTCGCGAGGAACGCATCGAATTCAGCCTCCCGGTCTTTCGGAAGCTGTTCTCGTTCCGTGACTTCAGAGACGGGACTGCCTACTTCGTGGGCTCGGGTCCTAAGGTTGACGAAACCGTCAACAAAGCCCACTTCTGGGCCCAAAAGTTCCTTCTCGTCAAGGGGAACTTCGGTAACATCCCGATCTCGCCCGTCCAACCCGGCGAGACCACCTCCCGGCCCGCTGCCCTCGGAGGTTACAACGTCCTTCTCTATCAGTTCTTCTGCAAGAAGAACTTTGAGGTCGTCCATCTCCGCCGCAACCTCGACACGCTACTTCCAGTGCTCGCCGTGGAAGGTAAAAGATCTCTCTCTATTACTGCCTTTTTTCCAGTAACCTCGTACTTATTGAAGCTTCGACCCTTTTCTAGGCGAGCGAGATCTTCCCATCCATCCCCCTACGCGAGCAATCAGAAAACCGATGCTACCATGGCTCTCGCGACCATGGGGGCGGAGGCTTGCCGAGACACCGTCCCTCCAGGTGAGCCCTCTTCTCGCAAGAGACCGGGGGCTTCTGGTGGTCATGTCGTTTCCCCGAAATCTCCGCCAAAGAAGAAGAGCAAGAAGAGCGGGGTTTCGCTCGCCTCCTCGAAGGGAAAGGAGCCCCCCGAGGTCGCTTTCGATGAGTTCGACCTCACCGGCCTCTCCGCCGGGGGTGAGGACGACGAGCCCTACCAGGAGGCCTCTAGACCCTCCGTCCTACCCATCCCCGTCAACCATTATAACTTCGGCCTCAGCCAGAGACGCCGGGATGAGACCGGCGAGCTCCTGGTCAACTGGAAACCGGAGACCAACCGGGTGGACATCTCCACCATCCTTCTCTCCTGGGTGGAGAAGGACACCGCCAGCGGTCACGCCTTCGACCTCTCGTTCGCTCTCTATGGGCGTGAGGACGCGGGCTCTTATAAAGACGAAACTGCGAGAACCCTCGCCTTCGAGAGTGCGAGGTCTCAGCTGCGCTCTGCCGAGCTCGCCCATATGACGGGGAGACGCTGTTTACAGCTGGATCTTCAGAACGTGGAGCTCGCGAGGGCCTATCAGGGGCTCCTTGCCGAGAACACACAGCTGAAGGAGAAGCTACTCGCCACCGAGGGCAGTGTGGTGAGTCACCTATACCTCTTCATCCTCCTTTCCTTTGGTCATTTCGCTTCTTTAATTGAACTTACTTGCAGGATGTCGAGGCCGCCGGAAGAGCCGACGCTCGCATCAAGGAGTTGGAGGGAGAGGTGGCTGGTATAAAAACCCTAAACTACGATCTCACTCGTGCCGTCGTTCCCCCTTCCCCCCGCCGTCTGAAGGAAGAGCGGCGAGCGCGAGACGAGGACATTCGCCTGGAGTCCACCGAGTCAGCTCGCTAAATCTTCTCGACGATGAAGGCGGCCGGTCTCCTAGCTGCCGACGCGGCTGACATGGTCCTGGAGGACATCGTCCCAGAGCTCTTCGTCCCGCTTCCACCAATGAAGAGCAGTGATGACGAGGAGGAATTCGCTAGCGACTCATGATGCTTGTTGATTTTTGATTTTATCTTTTTTGTTTTGGGCTGGCGAGATCGCCGCCTTCTGTAATTTAACTGTGAAATGCATGGATGCACCTTTTTAGCCTTGTATTGCGTTCGCCTTTTCTGCGGTTGTCTTTTTTGCTGGCATCTCGCTCTTGTTTATCTCGATGTTCATTTTTATGTAGGCTTTCCCGCGATAATCGTTCTCGCATCTTGCGTTATTGAATAGACAGGCACAGGACCTTTTGGGCTGCTCTGGCCTTTCGTTATTTGCCTTAGGATTATTACCCTTAGAGTATGCATTTTTCTCTAGGTCCCGCGAGGTATTTTTCTTCTCGGCGAGAGCTCGCTTCTTACCCTGTGCCGGCGACCTTTCTGCCGAGCACCGGATACCCCGGAGCGGGTAGGATTGATTCTCGTTCCTCGCATACTATCGTGCGAAGTCTCTCTTTGCCGAGCGAGCAGGCCCCCCGAGCGAGAAGGAGTATTCCCGCATAAAGACTTGTCACCTTGCCAGCCTCTCCAGAGATCAACCTGAACCGCCCGTCTAGTGAGAGCCCGGAAGTGGAATTGATCTGGGGCATTCCAGCACCAATACTTGTCACCTTGCCAGCCTCTCCAGAGATCAACCTGAACCCCCCGTCTAGTGAGAGCCCGGGAGCGGAATCGATCTGGGGCATTCCAGCACCAATACTTGTCACCTTGCCAGCCTATCCAGAGATCAACCTGAACCCCCCGTCTAGTGAGAGCCCGGGAGCGGAATCGATCTGGGGCATTCCAGCACCAATACTTGTCACCTTGCCAGCCTCTCCAGAGATAAACCTGAACCCCCCGTCTAGTGAGAGCCCGGGAGCGGAATTGATCTGGGCATTCCAGCACCAATACTTGTCACCTTGCCAGCCTCTCCAGAGATCAACCTGAACCCCCCGTCTAGTGAGAGCCCGGGAGCGGAATCGATCTGGGGCATTCCAGCACCAATACTTGTCACCTTGCCAGCCTCTCCAGAGATCAACCTGAACCCCCGGTCTAGTGAGAGCCCGGGAGCGGAATTGATCTGGGGCATTCCAGCACCACTACTTGTCGCCTTGCCAGCCTCTCCAGAGATCAACCTGAACCCCCCGTCTAGTGAGAGCCCGGGAGCGGAATCGATCTGGGGCATTCCAGCATAACAACTATTTGAGACCTGCCAAAGGATTGCTCCAAAATGCATGTGTTGAGTAGGAAATATGAAAAGTCATTTACAAAAAATGGCTAAGGATAAAACCTTTTTAAATCATCTCCACTCCTGGCTCGGCTAAGAGGTACCCCTTCCACATCTCGGAGGTGGTATCCTCCTGACCTGAGCACTTCACTTACAATGTAAGGTCCTTCCCAATTAGGCTCTAGCTTGCCAACCGCGGATCCTCTCCCGGCCGCGTCAACCTTCTTTAGCACTAGGTCTCCTTTTCCGAAGTGTTTTACTCGGATGTGCTTGTCAAAATATCGGGTCATTCGTCGCTTGATTTCTTCCTGCCTTATGGTGTCCTGGTCCCGGAGTTCCTCCACCAGGTCCAAGGATAGCCTTTGTTCCTCGTCATTGGCCACTAGCCACTCTTCATTCCCTTCACCTGCGGCGATCACCCTGGGGGTCTTTACTTCAAATTCTATGGGAAGGACTGCTTCAGACCCATGAGAAAGTTTGAATGGGGTCTCCCCGGTGGCGGTGTTTGGAGTAGTCCTCAGGGCCCAAAGAACGGATGGTAGATGCTCTACCCAGTTTCCCCGGAGGTTCTCCACCTTTTTCTTTAGCAGGTTGACGATTATTTTGTTTGCCGCCTCCACTTGACTGTTGCTTCTCAGGTGATGAACCGATGCGAACCTGAGGTCGATGCCAAGATGGGTGCAGAAGCCAACAAATTCTTCGCTACAAATTGCGGCCCATTGTCCGTCACTATAGCCAGGGGAAGGCCGTGCCTGCAGACTATTTCTCCCCATACAAAATTCCTCACAACTTGAGATGTTACCTTGGCGAGCGCCTTCACTTCTACCCATTTGGAGAAATAATTGATCATGACCAGTAAGAACTTTCTTTGGCCGCTAGCTTGAGGGAAAGGGCCAACTAGGTCCAATCCCCATATGGCGAAGGGCCAGGGAGAAGTGATGGTTCGGAGCCTCTGAGCCGGGAGGAGTTGGAGCGGAGCATAGAGTTGGCACTTTGAACACCTCCTTGTGAACTCCGCCGCATCCTTGCTGAGGGTGGGCCAGAAGTAGCCTTGCCTCAACACTCTCTCTTCCAGCGTTCGGCTCCCGGAGTGACTCCCACACTCCCCAGAGTGAATTTCTTCTAGGACTCTCGGAACCTCCTCCACTGAGACACAATGGGCTAGGAGTCCCGAGAGAGTCTTCCTGTACAGCCCTCCTGCATGCAAAGAGTAATAAGCTGACTTATACCTGAAGCGTCGTCTGTCTATGTCTCCTTCAGGGAATTTCCCTGATGTCAAGAAGGAGACGAAGGGATCCATCCACGAGACCCGCTGATCCACCTCCATCAACTCTCCTTCCTCGATGGTGGGTCGGAAGAGTTTCGAAACCGTTCCTCCTGCTCGGGGACCGAACTTGGCTAGGATGTCCGCGGGGGTGCTCTCTTCCCTGGGCACATGTTTGATGGAAAAAGTGTGGAATTGCCCGATGACTCCCTTGACCTTCTCCAAGTACCGCAGGAGGGTCGGGTCCTTTGCCTCAAACTCTCCCTTGACTTGGCATGCTACCACAATGGAGTCCGTCAAGACCTCCACATCTAGCACTCCCAGTTCTCGAGCTAACCGCAGGCCCGCTATCACCGCCTCGTACTCCGCTTGGTTGTTGGTAATTGGGAAGTGGATGTTTAAAGCTTGCTCGATCTTGGTCCCCTGGGGGCTTACCAGGATGATTCCCCCTCCATAGGAGTGCTTTCCCGACGCTCCATCCACCAACATCTTCCACGCCACTAGGGGAGGCGGTTCATGTTCCCCCACTTCGGATGTGTAGTCAGCCATGAAGTCTGCCACTGCTTGGGCCTTGATTGATGTCCTGGGCACGAACGTAATGTTGAACTCACTCAGCTCTACGGACCACTTTGCCAATCTTCCCGAGTGTTCCACCCCCTCCATGACCTTGCGAAGTGGGTGATCTATTATCGCTTTGATTGAATGAGCCTGGAAGTAGGGTCGGAGCCTCCAAGCCTCCACCACCAATGCGAAAGCCAACTTCTCCAAGATTGGGTACCGGAGCTCCGCCTTCTTCAGCACTCGGCTGACATAGTAGATTGGGAATTGCTTTCTTCCTTCCTCACGGATCAATACTGAACTTACCACTTCAAGTCCTACTCCCAGGTATAGAGATAAGTCTTCTCCCGGTCTCGGCCCTTGAAGTAGGGGGGTTTGAGCGAGTTGCCCTTTCAAAGCCTAAAAAGCTTTCTCGCATTCTGGGGTCCATTCGAATTTTTTGTTGCCCCTTAGCGCCTTAAAGAAGGGCGCACACTTCTCTCCCGCCTTGGAGAGGAACCTGCTGAGTCCGGCCAGCTTCCCCGTGAGGCTCTGGACCTCCTTCGGGTTTCTTGGCGACCCCAACTCTACTATTGCCTTGACCTTGTCTGGTTTAGGTTCCACCCCCGCCGAGGTGAGCAATTGGCCTAGGAACTTCCCTCAGCTAGCCCCGAAGACACACTTCAAGGGGTTGAGTTTCATCTTATACTTCCGCAGGGTCCCAAACGTCTCCTCAAGGTCTCGCAGGTGAGACCCAAGGTCCCGGATCTTTACCATGAGGTCATCAACATAGACCTCCAAGTTTCTTCCCCTTTGTTCGCGAAAGACCCGATCCATCATCCTTTGATAGGTGGCACCTGCATTCTTGAGCCCAAAGGGCATCATCTTATAACAGTAGCATTCGTCCCCCGTGATGAAGGAGACATCTTTGATGTCCCGGGGTGCATGCGGATTTGATGATAACCTGAAAAAGCATCTAAGAAAGACATTACAGAGAAACTAACGGCTGAGTCAACCAGCGCGTCGATTCTAGGCAGGGGGTAGCAATCTTTCGGGCATGATTTATTAAGAAGTGAAAAGTCGATACACATGCGTCACTTACCTCCCCCCTTTTTACCATGACTACATTGGAGACCCAGCCTGGATACTGGATCTCCGACACAAAACTTGCTTGTATGAGCTTTTTCACCTCCTCGCGGATTGGTCCCTCCAGCTTGTCCGCTGTGGCCCTCTTCTTTTGGCGGATGGGGCGGGTGCCAGGGTCGAGGTTGAGGCGGTGGCAAGCCACATCCGCATCAATCCCGGGCATCTCCGCGGCGCTCCAAGCGAAGACATCCACATTCTTCTGTAGGCAGGCTAGGATCTCAACCCGCTCCTCCGAATTGAGCTCCCCGCTGACTCGGACCTTCTCCACTACCCCAAGCCGAGTGGTGACCTCGAGCTCCACGACCTCATCCACGCCCTCCAGCCTGGATTGCTCTCCCCAAGCACTTTCCTTCTCTCCGCCGCAAGCGAGCTCTTGGGATCCTTCCTCCGTCTCTTCCTCCCCTACCATCATCAACTCCTCCACTCCCCCTTCCTGGGTACCCTCTTCCTTCTCCTCTTCTCCTCCTCTCTCCGCCCTGGGTCCTTCAACGACCCCTTCCTGGGCACGAACTTCCTCTTCCTCCATCCTCTCCTCGACTCTATTCTCTCCTCCGGCTCCTGCCGCCTCCTCCATCACTTTATCGAACTCCTCCGCTTCTCTCATCCAGGTGACGGTGTTGACAGCCGTCACATAGCACTGTCTCGCCATCTTGGGGTCTCCTCCGATCCGGACCAGGACTCCACCCGCGTTGAACTTGAGACACTGGTGGAAGGTGGAAGGGATGCATCTGAACGCGCTGATGAGAGGCCGTCCAAAGATGGCGCTATAGCTGCTTGGGGCGTCGACTATCACGAAGCGGCAGTTTCTGGACTACCCTCCGAGGGTCACATGGAGCCCCACTCCACCCTCTACCTCCTTCCTTTCTCCTGAAAAGCCGAATTGGGGGCCATCCGAGGCCAACACCCTCTTGGACTACACCTTCATCTCATCAAACGCCTTCTTGAAGACTGCGTTGACCGAGCTACCGTTATCGACTAGAATCCGTGAGATGATGAAGTTCTCGATGGCGGTCTGGATGACCAGCGCATCGCAGAACGGGTCTTCATAGCTTGGCATGTCCTTCTAGGAGAAAGTAATTCTCTCCGCCGGGGGTGGAGCAGTGGATGTTGAGGCCACGCTCCGCCGATAGATGGTATGAAGGCTAGCCTTGCGGGTTGCCTCCACCCCTACCCCCCCCCCCCCCCCCATGGATCACCCCGATCCCTCCTCTACTCCCCACATCAACTCTGTCTTCACACATTTCTTCCTCCTCCCCTCGAGGCTCGACCTCCTCAATTCTCACTTGTTGCCTTGGCGCGGACACTCGGCCCCTTTTGGTTTCCAGGAACTCTGGGCAGGTGGCCGTCGCGTGACCTTCCTCATCGTGGAAGTCACAATACGGCAACGCCACCTCCCCTGCTTCACCTTCTGCCACCCTATTCCTCCTCCTGCTCCATGCCCCTGCTTCCTCTCTAGCCTCTTCTCTCCTTCCTCTTCCTCCTCTTCCCCGCCTGATTGTCATGGCTTGCTGAGGTGGGGGAGGCAATTGACTCGGACCCTGCCTCCACCCCAACTGGTGGGGTCTTCCTTGTCCTCCATGGAAATTACCCCTTCCCGGGTCGTAACCCCTTCCCTGACCCTGCATTCCTTCGACACGCTGCCTCCACTCCCCCTCCGGGATCCTGGGCTCTTCCCTTCTCCTTACCTCCCGCTGCCTGACCTCCGGCTCACTGAGCTTCGCTAGCCTCTTGGCGAGCTCCGGGTTGGCCTCTTCACTTTCAATCTCTTCTGCCACCCTCTCCATCAACTCCTCGTAGGAGACGGGGGCTTTTCTCTTCAAAGCCATCTTAAAGAAACTTTCCCTTAGCCCGACCGTAAAGGCAAGCTGGAGTGCAAACCCAGGCATCTCCTGAGTGAGTAGCACTTCTTCCTGGAACCGATCTGCGTAGCGAGCCAGCGACTCCTTTGGCTCTTGCTTCACTTTGAAGAGGGACTCGACGTCCTTCTTCCTCTTCTTTGAAGTTGAGAATCACAACAAGAAGCTCCGGCGCAAATCCTCGAAGGCGTAGATCGACCCTGTAGGGAGTTGATGGAACCAGTCCCTAGCCTTTTCTGTAAGAGTGACGGCGAAGAGCCGACACTTGAAAGCATCTGACATCGGCCTGATAGAGACCGAGTCCTCAAAAGATTGGAGATGTTGGACAGGTTCATCCCTGCCGTTGTAGTACACCCTATCCCACTCTCCGAACCCTGCTGGGACAGGTGCAGAAAGTACCAACTCGCAGAAGGGACTTCCCCCTTCTGCTACCCTTTCTCGCTCCACACGACCCCCGAGCTCTCTCGTCAGACTTGGGCTCGCGGGGACGGCGCTCGCGAGAACGGTATTCGTCTGGACCACTCCCACATTCGCCACATCTTTCGGGCGCGCGCTCGCCTGCGCCGCGCTCGCCGGCACGGAGTTCGCCGGCACAGAGTTCGCCGGCACGGAACTCGCCGGGCTGGCGAACAGCACTCGCCCCTCCAAGTCTTGAACTGAACTTCCTGTGACTTCCTTTCCGACCCTCCACCCCGGGGTGTTCTCGCCAGCCGCTGCTGGGGGAAGGGTCGCCTGAGGTGTTGGGGTCGCGAACTCACTTCCCAGCGCCGCGACCGTGAGCCCGAAAGTGTCGAGCACCTCCCTCCTGAAATCCGCGAACATCCTCGGCGTCACCACCTGCGGTGACTCACTGAACCCCTCGCCTTGATCCTCGCCTCCTGTCATACCTGATCCTTGGAACTTTCTTGGACCAGCCACGCTCCACGCTCACCGCACCAAAATGTTGAAACTGATTTCTCGGCCTCTGTGGAGTTCGGGGCCCTCACCGAGATGAGGGGCGGCTAGCCCATACTGATCCCTTAGAGAAGGTAGACCAGAAACTAAGAAGATTGACTAAGACCTTAGTCACAGCGAGGAGGTCCTTCCACTAACCCGAAAGATCATTGAGCGCTTCCCCTCCCAAGCCAAAGCTGAGACTCGGGCACCTTAGAGAGCTCTGGAAATGCTAACCAAAGAAAACCTGAGGAGAGAGAAGCTGAAGTCAAGTCCTCTCCAAAGGTGCCCTTAAGGTCCTATTTATAGGTTTTCTGACATGGCCTGCAAATAGCAGGATTCCGCCTTTTGATTTTACTATCTGCACCCCAAATAGGTCTGCTAACAGCCAAACTCCGCTGTTTGGAGAGGCTAAAGGCAGACCACCAAGGGTAAAAGGATAATTTGGCCCCATCGATCTATGGGCAAGAAACTGCGAGGACACTACTTGCCGAAGCTCTCGCGGGCCTCCTCGCGAGTCCTGCTCGCGACGCCCCTCCTAGGTGTTCGCCCTGCGAGGACCTCGCTGCCCCCCCCCCCTTTGGCGGTATCGGCAGAGGTCCCGTCTCGCGAGCCTTCCTGCGAGACCGTCCATTTGGCTTTAATGAGCATAGAACACTTCGCCGGCTTCTGGTGATTCCGCCGAGCAGGGGTGTGGTCGACGAAGCCGGGGGAGCTCGACGAACACTGAATAGTTCGTCGAACACACCCGCGAGCACTTGCCTCGCCGACCCTTCTCACTCGCCCTTCAGCGAGCCCCCCGAGAGGGAAGATTCCCTTCCTTACGACCTCCTTCTTCCCACAGCTTTCTTTGAACTGCGTCTCCTTGCCTGGCGAATATCGGGGTTGTACAAAAAACATGAACCCAGATAGTACGCTGGAACTAACGCCAGCTCTAGAACTATCGCTGCGCGTTAGTAACAGAAGTTTGTCTTGCTGTCTCTGAAACCTGTATTATTACAAAAATAAAAAAATTCATTCTCCAGCTCCCATACTGTTGCTCTCCCCTTCATCACCTCCACGTCGTCTCCGACGAACCGATCGTCGTGGCTCCTCCTCCTCGGGACTCTCCTCTCTAGCCGGTGATGGAGCTAACTTGAGTGCCACCATTATCTTCTGTATCATCTTCTCAACACCGGATATCTTCTTCGACATTCGTGTCACTTTCATATTTATGTCCGCTCCCTGCATCGCTAGCTCCTATAGTTCTCGTTGGGTCTCTCTCATTGACCCACCTCGTCGAACTGGAGGTTGTGGAGATGGAGCCCTTTCTTGTCGTGGAGGATGAATTGATAGTGTAGATAATCTGGCTGATCGACAATCAAGATGATAAACCTCCCGATTAAGAGACCGGCATTTCTTGTATACAATTCGTTGAATAATTCCTCCCAACGGAAGAGTATTCAATCGTTGTCGCCTTGGATCTTTCAGTTTATATGTATACCCGATCATTGATAGAAGGATATCTGCCATATCAAACTGAATTCTTTCTAAAATATGGTAAGTGACCATACTCAATTGTGTTGTGATCATCTTTGTATCTCCCCCCTTTATCATGATCGTACGTCGTAGGATCTCTTGTATCATGTACGCGTCATGAGTTAGTGTTGTGACCGATGAAATCAAATCCTCCTCATCTCCTTGACCATGCAATACTCCATTCACTCGAGTCCAATTCTGAAGTGTTCGAAACCTCTCTACGATATCCAAGAAATTACTACTCCACTCAAGACCAAACTCTGTACGTAAATCTTCATGTGTTATTACTACCTCATGACCTTGGACGTAGGAACGTACTCCTCCTTCGAGATTCGTCCGAGCCGGATCCTCCAATCCCATGTAAAACTCCCTTACTAAAGCTGAGGAAAAGCTATCATCTATTATCACAGAGAGAACACTCGCATCAGCTAAATATTCGTAGATATGCGCATGAATGGGTAATTCTACCCTCACCATCATAGCCACTCCGATGGTGGCATCCTCAATACCAGGAAATATATTACCACCCTCTCGATTCCGATCTACATTTGATCGTCAAGCGCGACTACTGGAGGCAGCCATTCTCAAATCTGAACCAAAATAAAATTAAAGGAAAAACATCAAAAATCTGCACACGAGATTTACCGCGGCGCGGTAGCTGCTACCGCCACACGGTAGCTGAGGAAACTACTATTCGTCTTCCTCCTCCGATCTCACCCAAATAATCCTCCAAATCATTTCGAAAATGCTTGAAAATTCCAGATCTGGGATATCTCAACTAATCTAACATGAATACTAAAACAATAACTCATAGATCTACCAAAATAACTTGGAAAATTTGTCAAAAATCCTCCTATGACTACATTGCCATGAAATTCTTTCAAATCCACTAGATCCTAGCTTGAATCACTAACATGAAGCATAAAAGAAAGTAAAATAACAAAAGAAAATCCTTACCTCTTGCTAACGCCGACGGAAGCTGAAGGAAAATACGAGATCCAAAACCCTTGACCAAATGAAATTTGACCGGGTCAAATCCTTTTATTTCACGCGAGCTACCGCGGCACGGTAACTCTATCGCAGACGGTAGCGTACTTTTTCTATGAGTAGTTATTTTTCGGTCATCTTGGCTACTGTTATCGAAACTCCACATGACTGTATGTTACTTAATATGTTTAGTCTCAAACAAGAGGCATGTCACTCTTATATAAAGTCAGTCAAACCCCGATGAATTTTAGCATCTCCAATATACTGGCCAAAATCCGTGTTTTTATGACCACACATATCTAATTTTTGTACTGAATCACCTTGTCACCAACCTGTACAAACTTTCTGCAACAAAAAATTCTGAAAAATTTCACGATTCCCAAGTTTTTGGTGTTCTGCCACTACCGCCCGACGATAGCTTCTAGCGCTGGCGGTAGTGAATCTGTTTCGTTCTTTATTTTTGTCTTTCATGTTTTTTGCTGCTTTCTTTTTATTTACCTTTATGCATTTATTTATTTTCTATTATTTTCTTTACGAAAATCTCAAATTAAAAAAAAATTAGAAAACATTCTCAAAACACCACAAATATGCTTTTGTTTTTTATATCAAAATCAACTACAAAATTCAAAAAAAAAACATATAAAACTTTTTTTGTCCAAAATGGTTCAAGCATGGTATAACTTATCTTTTCAAGCTTTGATTTCAATGTTCACTTCCAACTTTCAAGTACTTTAATAACTTTGTCTTATATCATGTCTTGCTCATTATCACGTGTGCCTCAAAATTGATTATGGAATTTATGTCTAGATCTGTATAGCTTGCATCTATGTATGAGTAAATGACCTATATTTGATAATGATCTATTCACTCACGCTTTTTGATAACCTACATATGAATTTAATTTTTTTCTTACATGACAGTGTAGTGTAAACAACTCAAACTTGTTGCTATGTGTGCTTAGTTTTACCTACACCATACTCAAAAATCTCTTTTCATGCACCTATTTTATGATGAAGTGTGTACCTTTTTCAAAAATCATATTGTTTGCAAATACAAGTGAATTTGGAGATTTTTGTCTTTCAACAAAAAATCATATGAATAATTGACAAAAATTTCTCCACCAAGCACTACTCATCCTCCTGATAAGTCTTAATGAGCATTGTGATGTTGAGCACCTTAGAGAGAATTGTAAAGTGCCTTGTTGCAAACACTTTGTTTACACTACTTCTTCTTGTACACCGGATCACAAATAACTAAAATTCAAAATAATAATTGTGATTCCCCAAGCACTACTTTGCACCCTGATAAGTCTTAATAAGCATTGCGTGTGCAGAGCACCTTGGTAGCTGTACTACTTTTCTATGTGCATTGAAAAATTTATCTTGCTTTATGGGTAGAAGTAACTCTAAAAACGCATTTTCAATAATGTTGTGTTTATTATATTATACATGTCATGTGTTTTGCTTAACTCATATGTATACTTTTATCAAAAATACTACTTTTGTACACTTCATTATCACTTGTAAGCCTTCTAATCCTAAGAATTGGAGTCTATTACTTATCTATAGTTTGTTTCTAAAATCCTTAGTTGATGCACTAGTTTTGGTTTTGACATGATCATTACAATGCCTAAATGTATTTGTTTTCTTTCTCTTGGACATTGAAATCTCTATCTTGTCTTGATATGTTGTATCATTCTTACATTCTTTTAGTTCGTCTTCCGCTTACGCCTTGTCTACTCTTTCTTGCTTACTTTTCAAAACAAGTCTTTGTTGGTTAGGTTAAAAAGCAAAATCCTTCGTGTTTTCGAACTGCACACCATCTATTTTTCTCTACTACTTATTCGCTCGATCATGAATATTTCTTTTTCAACAAGTGTGTTATCTTGAATTATCACTGCTCTTTCACTCCTACATTTTTTCTCTTCCCTACGTATTATCTCGTTCTCATGCTCATGTCTTCTCTACTCAAAAAACATTACACGCCTTCTCTTTTGTCTTTCTCTCCACCCTCTTTTGATAATACCAAAAGGAGGAGAATAAATTTGAAAGAAATTCACATATATGGGGAGTAGATTCAAAGGAAGTTCTGTGGTAGGGGGAGAACTCATTTAGGGGGAGATTTCATTTAGGGGGAGCATTTGAACAGGCCTAATTTTCATGCTATCCGTGTTAGTTCTTATTATAAACACAAACTCCTATCACTTGAATTATTTCATTCTAAGGGGATTTGTTATTATCAAAAGGGGGAGTTTGTTGGAACATGCTTTCCGCATCTCTTGGTTTGACAACAAATCCTATTGTATTTGATCATATTTATTTTTGTGTTTATAACATGCAGAATCATGTGCATTCAAATCTCCATAGGAATATGTTGTGTTGTTGCTACCGCGGAGCGTTAGCACTACCGCTGGCGCTAGCGCTCGACGAAATGGTGTTCGACGAAAATAGATGTCGTTCGACGAAAATGTCGTTCGACAAAATGGTGTTCGACGAAAGTAGATGCCGTTCGACGAACTGGCGTTCGACGAAATGAGATGCGCTCGACGAAAAGATATGTGCTCTACCGCGGCGCAGCATGTCTACTGCCCGGCGGTAGCTTTTGGAATCCTCCCGTATGCATGTGAATGAGGAGCAAATGTGGAAGGAGATATTGGCTGAAGGAAGGTTATCTCGCTATCGCGGAGCGTTAACGTTACCACGGCGCGCTAGGCGGAGCTCAAAGTTTGGCGCTCAAAAGTTGCCTAAACTGCCACGATCCGTGTGCGTGATCACTGCCTAATGTGGCTACCGCGGGGCGGTAGTGCTACCGCAGGCGGTAGCGGCTGATTCTATTTAAAGACGCGTGCTTCCTTCGTTGTTGCTTGCTGATATAGAACGAATTGAAGCCATATATTCAGAGCACTCGTGAGAGCCTTCCCCAAGCAACTCGAAGAACTCCTTCAACGTGTAAGACCTCCCCTCCAGATCGACGGTCCGACCGGGGGATCTTATCGCACACCACTCTTTAGCACGACGCCGAAGCGACCCTGAAGGGTGAAGGCACTAGCTTCTCCAACCCTTTTTCCTTGAACACTCCGATGTCACGCCTAGGGGTGGTGTTAAGCGAAAGTCACTATACACCAACAGAGTAAGGAAGCAGTATTTTAGCGGAAGACATCATTAAAGAGTGCGCTTTGTAACCCTTAGCGGAAGACATGGTTTATAGCGGAAGACATCATTAAAGAGTGCGCTTTGTAACCCTTAGCGGAAGACATGGTTTATAGCGGAAGATTAAATATCACAGAAACCACAATTTCAAAACCTGTATGAGTAATATCGATTTCGCCGCCGCATTAAATCCTATCCATCAAGACTTCATTGCCATTATATATATATACCCTGAGATAGGGCACAACAAAAAGGAAATGCGACTTAATAACGTATACCTGAAGTAGCCTGCTCTGTGGCCTCCTCCACCCATGAGTGTTGTCCCTCATCTGCACCTGTCACTTGTGCTAAAGACAAGTTATTAGAACCACGAAGAGAATCCAACCCTTACTAAAAAATAAACATAATATAACATTTATAAGGGACGGGATATCTGGAATTCTTATTGGGCCGAGGCAGTCTTCCCGCGACCACCGCCTACGTACTCCGTATCATCCTGCATACGGCCTCAGACCCACGTAGTTCTATTAGTTTCGCACGGGTTGCCCTCCCAGACCGTCCGTCGTGCGGGTTGCCTTAGAGTAAAACTCATAGGCCATCCGATTTTATCCCTTGTCACATTTCTCGAAGGCAACATTTCATTCCCGTAGGAATTATTTCTCGAAGGCAACATTTCTTTCCCGTAGGAATTATTTCTCGAAGGCAACATCTCATTCCCGTGGGAATTATTTCTCGAAGGCAACATTTCTTTCCCGTAGGAATTATTTCTCGAAGGCAACATTTCATTCCCGTGGGAATTATTTCTCGAAGGCAACATTTCTTTCCCGTAGGAATTATTTCTCGAAGGCAACATTTCATAAGAGAAGAAAAGAGACACTCTTTAAGATCAGCAATATATCCACCCGAGAACTCAGTAGAAGGGGAGAAGATAAACTCTTTATAAGCTTACCGTATTTTCATCCGAGAAGATACCACTATTTTAATCCGGCTGGCAATTAAATCGAGCCATCCTCATATGGCCCATAGGCTCCCGTCAATCATTTGGATGCTTGGTGATCAAACTCAAGTTACCTATATAACATTTCCATTGGTATTGGTACTACATCAAAAGAAGAGGGAGTATTTCCACCTTTAATCAACATCAGAATTTGTGAAGGGGTAGAGAGAGAAGAAATGTTAGAGAATATGGGAAGGAGGTAGTAACAGCAAAGCCCATCTACCAAAAAGCATATCAACAGCCATCCTCCTGGAAGGATAAACCAGCCCGATTTCCCCACAAAACATAAGCAAAGAACATCTCAAATAATGAGATTCCTAGAAGGATAGACCAACAACCACAGTCCTTCGGAAAAGAAGACAAAGAGCAGCCCCGACTAAAAACAACATGAAATCAGCCCCTAATTAACAGGAAACACAGCAGCTGGTTTTTGACAGCAACCCCTAATGCAAACAACCTCAGCTAACAAGGGTAAGAGCAGCCCCAAGGCAAAACAGCCCCAGGAGAAATGGTAAAGAGCAGCCCAAATCAACATACCTGCACTCCAACTCAACAAGGAGCAACCCCCAAACCAACAACAAAAGAGGCAGCCCCAAATCAACAACAAAAGAGGCAGCTCCAAATCAACAGCCCCCAGGAGAACAAGTAAAGAGCAGCCCAAATAAACAGCCCCCAGGAGAACAAGTAAAGAGCAGCCCAAATAAACAGCCCCCAGGAGAACAAGTAAAGAGCAGCCCAAATTAATAACCAAGCATCAAGAGATAAGGAAGAAGGGGGGGGGGAGGAGGAGAGGTAGTAAGGGAGCATGCGAAGGCAGTTTTCTGATTATAAAATTCAAACCCCGTTCCCCTCACCTTAGCCGCAAACCAAAATTTTCCATTTCAACGCGTACGTTCAGCAATCTTCTTGCCATAACCTAACAGCCTTACAACTCACGAGTTAAGTTAGGAATTCTCCCAAGGCTGATACGAGGATGAAGCTAGCCACTATCCTCATTTGGACAGAACATTCACAAGGGGAGAAAATTGTCAATTCAATACATAAATCAAGCTAAAAATAGAGTAAATTTCATTAGCCTGACCTCATGCTTGGCTTTAAAAGCTTCACCGCCTCTTAGATTGACGTTACTTAAATACTCAGACATTAATAAAGCAAGGCACGATGAAATATAAATCTCCTCAATATACTGAAAAGAAATCCCCATAAAGGAAGATTTACGGGGTCCCATTACTTCAACATCAGATCCATTTCCTATATCACCCAACCTCCAGGACAAGTAAATTATGAAAACTCATATAACGTTTGCCGTATGAAAATGGAGCCCACATGGTCATGTCAACAATCTAATTCCATATAGGGATTGCCGCATAAGATGGAGCTCACATGGTCATGCCATCAATCTCATTCCATATAGAGATTGCCGCATAAGAATGGAGCTCACATGGTCATGCCAACAATCTCACTTCATATAGAAATTATTTTCACAAAAAGAAAAACCCATCAAAGTGCGCCACTAGACACTGAACCAATGCGGGCCGACAACCATCATCAGGAACTTCCCATATTTTCCTTAGGGCTTCTAATTCGAGCTCTTAATAGGCACCACATAAATGAAATCATCCATTGGAGGGTACGTATTGCATCACCCCCGAGAGCCTATTCCTCTCTTCAACAAATTCCTCCATGTCCATTCACAGCCAACCCACTAATTTAATTAATTGAACAGTAATTTGTAGACAAACTAAAGAGGAGGCATGGGTTAGTGGGGGGAGTGAGAGTTAACCTTCTTGCCATATATAGAGGAAGAGAGAGTGAAGCTGCCATACCCTGTCGTGAGCTATGAAGAGCAACCCCCTTATTAACAGTTCACAAGGCAACCCCCATTAACAGCTTAAGAAGCAACCCCCAATAATCAAAACTTAAGAAGCAGCCCCCAATTTAAAAGATCGGAATTTATGCTACCCAAGGCCAAGGTAGCATACCCCAAGCAGCAGCCCCCTAATTAACCCAACAAGGATGGTGATATGGCAGCAGAAAAATCATATAGCAGCATGGGTAAAATAAAACCCCACAATTTACAAGTCCAACAACAGAGCTCACGCATAGCAGCAGGTGTATGGCAATATAACCCCAAATAAAATTACCCCAAATAAAATTACCCCAAATAAAATTGCAATATAACCCAAGATAGCAACTCCCATAAGTGAAACAGAAGGAGAAAGCTGGGGTAAGAAGGTAGTAGAAGAAGGAGAAGGGGAAGGTGACGAAGTTTTCTTGTGTATAAAGAGCGAAATTTCATAAACATATCAAGCATTTAAACTAGGAGAAATCCATGGGGAGGACGCTAAATTTCAGTACACATCCAAGTCGAAGCTATCATGGAGCCAAGGAAAACCCAATAGGCTCCCAATATACATGATACCTAGCTGCCATCAATCATGGGTCCCAAGGAAGACACAAAAAGATTCCAAACCTGAAGGGGGCAATCGGGCAAACCGAGCAAACCAAGCAAACCAAGCAAACCACAGGTCCCCCAAGCAACAATTGCTGGAAGCATAAAGGAGCAGCCGCAACCCCAAGGTCCCCAATTAAAAAATTTCTGGGAACAAAACGAAAGAAGGAGCAGCCGCAGCCATAAATCCCCAAAGGAAGACAAGCAAGCCACAATCATAATGAAATTTCTGTAATTAATAAGGTGTAGCCGCAGCTCATAGGTCCCCCACAGAAATCAGAAGAAAAGAAACCAACAGAAATACCTCCAGAACAAAGAGGAAAGAGCTGAAGGCACAAGGGGCGCATAACAAGGAATCACCACAGGAATAGCACAACCAAGCCAATTTTCACAATCCAACCACCAACAGCAGCCATTATAGAACAAGGGGAGGAGGTGAAAGAGGGGGAGGAAGAGTTTCCTGTCATACCTTGCCGTGAGCTCCCCTTGCCGTGAAACCCTCGCCAGGACAGAGCTTCGAGGAGGGGGAGAGGAGGAGGGAGAGCGTGTCCCCGGACCTTGCCGTGAAATCCCCTTCTATAGCCATGGCCGGCCAATCCGATGCCCCCAGCGAGCTCGCCCCTGGTTTTCGCCCATGGTTTTCCTCCCAGCCCTACTCGCTGGTTTTGCAATTTTTCTTTCCAATTATATATATACACATATATATGTATATAATTATGTGATATAAATACTTATTTATATAACTTAATGTACATAGGGTCCACAACACCCAAATTACGCTTAGCAAAATGCGCGAGAGGTGTTGTTACGTTCGTAACAATCACACGAAGTTAACAAAATTATTTCAAGTTGATTCCGAGTTCGTTTACTCATAATTATTTGCTTGAGACGGTACGTAGCTTAAAATAACTCATTTCAGCTAACTTTCTCAAAGCTCCTCAGATTTGGTTGAAACGAATTGCATCGCGTTGGTATTGATCACACGGGTTCGTTGCAACCGACTAGGGTGAATTTGGGGCTCGTTTACCCAATATACTAAAATGGCGTTGTTGAGACGTTTGATTTTACTCAAAATAGTCATTTTCTCGAAACGACCTCAGATCGGAACGAAACGAATTTCGTTGCACTTGTATCGACCATACGAGTCTAACACAACTGATGAAATTCAATTCAGAGCACGTATGCTCCATATTCAAAAATCGCGTCGTCGTGGCGCGCTACGATACTCAAAATAGTCATATTCTACATATGACCTCGGATCGAAATAAAACGAGTTCCGTTGCACTCGTATCAACTATACGAGTCTAACGCAATTGACGAAATTCAATTCAGAGCACGTATGCTCCATATTCAAAAATCGCGTCGTCGTGGCGCGTTACGATACTCAAAATAGTCATATTCTACATATGACCTCGGATCGAAACGAAACGAGTTCCGTTGCACTCATATCAACTATACGAGTCTAACGCAACTGACGGAAGTCAATTCGGAGCACGTATGCTCAATAAATAATTTTAACGTTGCGGCGAAGCACAATGCTACCCAAAACAGTTAATTCTCCAAATGACCACCATTAGGTGGTGAAGGTCGAGTCGTGGTTGTCCTATGACCCAGCCTAAGCTCTTCCAAGGGTTCAACCGAACCGGCTAGACCCCTTTTTAAAATTGGGATGTTACACAATGTTCGTGAACGCAAAGGACTTGAAGACTGATCCGATCGCATCTACATCGACATCAAGTTCTTCTTTTAAGGGAGTTTTTAGTTTTTGTTTTGTTTTAGTTTCTAATTGTAACCTTTATATATTTTGTTCGGTAGAGGAATTCGCCACACGGCGACTAGGGCCTTGCGGGGACTTAGGGAGAAATTCGTGTCGTGTTGGCGACTGGGTCTAGGGAGTAGATCTAGGGGGTGCTCGAGGCCTTTCTGGTGATAGATTGACTAGAGCGGCTTGAGGTCGTATCTAGGGAGAGATCGGCTAAAGCCAATCGGTTCGTGGGGATACGGGTCGGTATAGAAAATAAAAGGAATTTTCATATTATTCGCTTTGATTTCTAGCGTCATAGAAATCAAATTTTGTAATCAAATTTATTAATGATAATCATGTCTTTTTCTATTTAATAAAATTGATTTACTCATCTTTGTTTTATATTCACTCTTATTCAAATAAAATATCAAAAGTTCTCTATTAAAGTTTAAAGTTCTTAAAATCCTTATTCACCCTCCCCCCCCCTCTAAGGGCGCCTCAAGATCCAACACGAGGTCCCCAAAAGAGGGGGTAACCTCACACCTACTTCTCTCAAGGGAGAACGCTAGGCCGAAGACTTAGAAAACTAGGAACAAGACCAAAGGCTCAGCGAGGAGGTCCCACCACACACCCGGAAGATCTTAGAGTGCTTCCCCTCCCAAGCCAATGCTGAGCTTGGGGCACCTTTGGAGGCTCTCTTCACCCACCAAAGAAACTTGGGGAGACAGAAGCCAAAAAGGGAGTCCCTCCAAATGGTGCCCCTTGGTCCTATTTATAGTTTTCTGAACTTGGTATGCCAATAGTCATATTCTGGTCTACGAGATTACGAAAATGCCTCCAAGTTTGGCCTGCCAACAGCCAAATTCTGCCATCCGAGGCGCTAAACGCAGGATTTCTCCTCTTCCTAGGGCTGGGCGAGAGGGGGCAGGCCTCCTCCCTTGCTCGCCCCCCTCACTGGGTTGGGCTAGCGGGAGGCGGCCCGGCTCCCCGGCTCGCCCTCTGCTGGGGCAGGGCGAGCCCGGGAGGCCGCCCGCCTCTCTGGCTCGCCCCCTGCTGGGGTGGGGCGAGCCCAGGAGGCCGCCCGCCTCTCCGGGTCGCCCCATGCTGGGGCGGGGCGAGCCCGGGAGGCCGCCTGCCTCCCCGGCTCGACCCCCCTACCCCCTACTGGGTCCGTCCAGAAACTCTTCCGCCCCCTTACTTGCCCGGGGCAGTGCTAAAAAACATTGGGCCTAAAGACACCCTGGGCCCCGGGGACCCACTCGGCGAATACAGGGTTGTACACAATCCCTGCTCTTTTCGAACGGGTTACATGCTCAGAAAGAAAAGTCCAACCCTGCCTATTCGGCGAGTGGCGCTGAGTGAAAATGAGAAGACTCCACATCGCCCCGGGAAAAATTTACTTAAGCCTCCCAGAGAGGCCATCCTGCCCTGCCGGCTAGCGGAACCATCTCGGGGGAAAAAACCATTTATCCTTCCCGAGAGGCCATCCTGCCCTGCCGGCTAGTGAGAGTCCGGCTAGCGGAGCCATCTCGGGGGAAAAACCACTTAGCCTCCCCGAAAGGCCATCCTGCCCTGCCGGCTAGTGAGAGCCCGGCTAGCAGAGCCATCTCGGGGGAAAAGCTACTTAGCCTCCCCGAGAGACCATCCTGCCCTGCTGGCTAGCGGAGCCATCTCGGTGGAAAAAACACTTAGCCTCCCCAGAGTCCATCCTGCCCTGCCAGCTAGTGAGAGCCCGGCTAGCGGAGCCATCTCAGGGGTAAAATCACTTAGCCTCCCCGAGAGGCCATCCTGTCATGTCGGTTAGTGAGAGCCCGACTAGCGGAGCCATCTCGGGGGTAAAACCACTTTGAAAACTTCCGGCCACCGAGCGGTCCTCGGCCCTGCCAGTTTGATAGGAGCCTAGCAGCGGGCCAGCGTCGGGGCTAAACACTTTGGAAACTCCCAGCCTCCGAGCGGTCCTCGGCCCTACCAGATTGATGGGAGCTAGCAGCGGGCCAACATCGGGGCTAACCTGCACAAAATTTGCTTGTTACCTAGCCAGCCTCTCCGCGAGATCAACCCGACTCACCGGCTAGTGAGAGCCCGGTACTCCGGTAGAGGAATCATCCGGGGCAATCCAGCATGAAAAACTTGTCACCTTGTCAGCCTCTCCGCTAGATCAACATGACCCATCGGCTAGTGAGAGCCCGACAGCGGAATCATCCGGGGCAATCCAGCATGAAAAACTTGTCACCTTGCCAGCCTCTCCGCGAGATCAACCTGACCCACGGGCTAGTGAGAGCCCGGTAACGGAATCATCTGGGGCAATCCAACATGAAAAACTTGTCACCTTGTCAGCCTCTCCGCGAGATCAACCTGACCCACCGGCTAGTGAGAGCCCGACAGCGGAATCATCCGGGGCAATCCAGCATGAAAAACTTGTCACCTTGTCAGCCTCTCCGCGAGATCAACCTGACCCACCGGCTAGTGAGAGCCCAGCAGCAGAATCATCCGGGGCAATCCAGCATGAAGCCTCCATCAACCGAGCGGTCCCCGGCCCTGCCAGCTTGGTGGGAGCCTGGTCAGCGGGCCAGCATCGAGGCTAAGTACCTTGAAAACTTTTCATCACATTAGTTATCACATTATACGCAAGAAAAAACTAAGTATGAAAGTAAACCATCGTACTACATGGGATTAAAGAAAAAACTAAGTATGGAGACCAGAACTTGGTTTCCTACTCCCTGGCATGGTCTTCCTCGATCCCCCCTGGTTGCTGTTGTTGCTGCATCGGACCCCTTGCCTCCCTCGTTTCCAAAAACTCAGGGCAGACGGACGTCGTGTGATCTTCCTCCTCGTGGAAGTCACAGTAGGGTAACACCACCCTATTCCCTCCTCTTCCTCTTCTTTTTGCTTTCCTGGCTCTCCTCCTTCTTCCCCATCCAATCACCATGGTTTGCAGAGGTGGTGGAGGGGGTGCCTTCGGTCCCTGCCTCCACCCTAGGGGGTCGGACCTCTCCCCCTGGAAGTTACCCTTTCCTTGGTCAAACTTCCTTTCTAGATCTTCCACACTCCCTCAGTGCTGCCTTGCCTCCGTCTCACTCAGCTTGGCCAACCTTTTTGCGAACTCCGGGTTGGCCTCCTCACTCTCAATTTCTTCCGCCGCCCTTTCCATCAATTCCTCGAAGGATAAGGGGGTCTTCCGCTTTAAGCTCATCTTGAAGAGCCCCTCCCGCAGCCCACTATGAAGGCGAGCTGGAGGGTGAACCCTGACACCTCCTGGACTTGCAGGACCTCTTCCTGGAACCTATCCACGTACCGAGCCAGTGACTCTCTTGGCTCTTGCTTGATCTTGAAGAGTGCCTCGACATCTTTCTTCCTCTTCTTCGACATCGAGAAGCGCAACAGGAATCCTCGCCGCAGATCCTCGAAGGCATAGATAGACCCCACAAGGAGCTAGTGGAACCAATCCCTTGCCTTCTCCTTCAGAGTGGTGACAAAGAGCCGGCACTGGAAGGCATCTGACATATGTCTGACAGAGACTATGTACTCGAACCATTATAAGTGCAAGACTGGGTCATCCTTGCCGGAGTAGTAGGACATCTCCGGCCCTCTGAACCCCTCTGGAATCGGGGCTGAGAGGATCAGCTCACAAAAGGGACTTACCTCCCCGGCTCGGCGGGTGGTTCGCTCTCGCGGAGTCAGCTCGCTGACCTCTGCATTTGCCGGACTACCGAACAATTGCCGCCCGGGGAGGTCTCGCTGAATCGCCTCTGCTCGACCCCTTTTGGGTCAGGGCGAGTGAGGGCTGGATGCCTCCCCGCTCGCCCCCCTTTGGGGTTAGGCGAGTGGGAGTTGGACGCCTCCCCACTCGCCCCCTTGGGGCTGGGCGAGTGGGGGAAAGCTGCCTCCCCACTCGCCTCCTCTTTGGAGACCGGGCGAGTGGGGGCCGGATGCCTCCCCACTCGCCTCCGTCGGCACCTTCCTCCTGGATCGCTGGCCGGGAGTGCTCTCGCCCATCCGCTAGGTCAGGACCTCTGGACCGCCTCCCCTCTCGCCTTCGCCTCTCGCGACAAAAGATAGCTGCAAGGTCTGCAAGACCTCCCACTTGAAATCTTCAAACATTTCCATCGTCACCACAACCACCGGCGACTCCGAGTGGCCCGGGTCGGACTCGTCTCCTCCACCTCCAGCCATAGAGGTCGGCTTGAGATTTTCTTGTGCTAGTCACTCTCCACGCTCACCGCACCATAATGTTGAAACCAAGACTTGAAACCAAGACTTGGTCTCTGTGAAGTTCGGGGTCCCCAAAAGAGGGGGTGACCTCACACCTACTTCTCTCAAGAGAGAACGCTAGGCCGAAGACTTAGGAAAATAGAAACAAGACCAAGGGCTCAGCGAGGAGGTCCAACCACACACCCGGAAGATCTTAGAGCGCTTCCCCTCCCAAGCCAATGCTGAGCTTGGGGCACCTTTGGAGGCTCTCTTCACCCACCAAAGAAACTTGGGGAGAGAGAAGCCAAAAAGAGAGTCCCTCCAAATGGTGCCCCTTGGTCTTATTTATAGTTTTCTGAACTTGGTCTGCCAATAGCCATATTATGGCCTACGAGATTACGAAAATGTCCCCAAGTTTGGCCTGCCAACAGCCAAATCCCGCCATCTGAGGCGCTAAACGCAGGCAGTCTCCTCTTCCTGGGGCTGGGCGAGAGGGGCATGCCTCCTCTCTTGCTCGCCCCCCTCACTAGGCTGGGCGCGCGGAGGCCGCCTGCCTCCCCGACTCGCCCCCTACTAGGGCGAGGCGAGCTCGGGAGGCCTCCCGCCTCTCCGGCTCAGCATTTTACTTGTAGAAGCCCGTAAGGTTTCTTTTATTATTCAGTGGATTTGCGGGTTGCTACTATTTTGTGCTACTTTTGAGATAGATAACAATTGCTCTCCGAAAAATGTGTATTTTGGCTAAATGATGTGAGCTACTTTATGTAAAGCATTGCATAGCATAACTTTTCTAATTATGTAGCACCTACTTTGAATTCGTATTAAATACTTATATATATATATATATCTTTTACTATATATAAGGAAATACATTTGAGACCATTTTGAAGCTCCAAATAACCACTCAAGCAATCTCAGCCGTCCGATCTGATTTCATCACAACATCTCAGCCGTTCGATCAACCTGGAACGTTGATTCCATCTCGACCGTCCATTTTTTTCTCTAGATCTCCTAAACCTACCTTGATAGGATGTCTTAAACCTATAAATTTTATAGGACACCTAC
The DNA here is from genome assembly GCA_033032865.1 of Dactylorhiza incarnata. NCBI lineage: Eukaryota > Viridiplantae > Streptophyta > Magnoliopsida > Asparagales > Orchidaceae > Dactylorhiza > Dactylorhiza incarnata. The sequence goes on from JAWHQI010000567.1 coordinate 258,061, forward strand.
CTTACAAAGTGAAATTACTATTTTGCCCCTACTATTTTGAAAAAAGAGTATTGGCTCATGCGGGCCTACCAGCCCACAGACCAATCTTGATCCTACCCGCAGCCAGACCTTAAAAAGCACGCCCGACACAGCAAGCCAGTGACGAGCCTGTAGCCCGTCGGCCCGCTGCAAGCAACAATTCAGCAAGCTGAATGGTGAAAAGGTTAATATACTAAACATTATAAAATATTAAGCGGTGTGGGACTATTCAAAAAGGCATGTGAACAGTACGCGTGCACAGTTTAGATAATATACGCACAACACGCGCCTTTTGAAAATAGACCTCCTATATGACATTTTTAGGAAAAGTGTTCAACATGAAAGTTGTAGATCTTGACGAGATCTACAACTGTCATGTTGAACACTTTTCCGAAAAATGTCATATAGGAGGTCTATTTTCAAAAGGCGCGACACTGGGCAGAACAATTTGCATAGTTCCGCCCGGGTTCCGCCCCTTTTGAAAATAGACGTCCTATATGACATTCTTAGGAAAAGTGTTCAACATCAAAGTTGCAGATCTCGACGCAGATCTCGACGAGATCTACAACTTTCATGTTGAACACTTTTCCTAAAAATGCAATATAGGAGGCCTATTTTCTAAAGGCGCGGCACTGGGCAGAACAACTGCGAATCGCATAGTTCCGCCCGGGTTCCGCTCCTTTGGTCTCCTATATGACATTTTTAGGAAAAATATTCGAGAGTTGTACACTTTCCCTATAAATGTAATATAGAAGCCTTATTTTCAAAAGGCGTGTGTTCCGAGTTTTTCTCTATATGAGGGTTTCGCGAACAAACAGTAACCCCATATAATATATATTATCTAATCGAATATAAATATTATTAACTACAAAATTTTAACCGTCAATAAATTAGCAGGCGGTTCACCCGCAACAATTACTTCATTTTACTAAGTGTTAAATTTTAAAAAATTTATATTCGTTTCTTATAAAATACAGTATAAATAATTTAAAAAAATTAAAAACAAAATATAAAAAATGTAAAAACTGAAATAGATTTAAAAAATATATAAGGAAATAAATAAAATAAGCCCGTCGATCAGGTGTGGACGAAGCACGCGGCCGCGGTCCGGGTACTGTCGCGCGGGGCACGGGGGGCCCCCCGTGCATTGTCACTCGTATCTTATAAAAAAATACTTATTGGCTCACTTTGAAGCCAAAATAGAACCATAGATTGAATCTGAGCTGTCAGATCGAAAAAATCCGGTTTGCAATTAGCCATTTTCGGATAAAAGCCTTCCCCTCCATCCCGATACCAGCTCCGCTGCAAATGCCTCCTCCGCCATTGCCGTCCACCGCCGCCGCCGGAGCCGCTGTCGGCCTGACCGGAGCAAACCTTCGGGGTCATCGGACCCCGGCGAACTTGCTGGGGTAGTCCGGCGGCGCTCCGGCAGGGCCACCGCTGGCGGTGGCCCTGCCGGAGCGGCGCCGGACTTCCCCAGGCAGGTTCGTCGGAGTCCGGCGAACTTGCCGGGGTGCTCCGGTCAGGCCGGCGACGGCTCTGGCGGCGGCAGCGGAGGGAAACGGGAGGGGGGCGGCGTACGTCATTTAAAAAAAATGTACAAAATTTTATAATATATAATCTAATGTATATATATAAATTAAATATAATATAATGTATATAAATATATATATATTATATATAGTATAATGTAATTTATATATATATATAATATACATTAGATTATACATATACTTACACATAAATTATACATATACATACACATAAATTATACATTAATTAATATACATATATTATACATGAAATATATAAATATATATATATAAATTACATAAATATATATATATATATATATAAATTTCTATATATATGTTATATATCCGTAGAGGCCTTGTGGTGCGTCTAGAGAAAACTCCACTAAAAGAAGGTGGGGTCAACGGTCAACGCATGATCGCCCGAGTTGAGGACGCCGAACCCGCCATTTTCACCGCCAACACGCAAGCACGCACGAAGCGCGCGTCGCGCCCAGCCGTGACTGAACCACGCTACTGGGGTGCGGTTAGCCCGCACCCCACTAGTGGGGTGCGAATACCCGCACGCCCCATAGTGGGGGGTGCGGCCATGCCGCACCCCATGTGGGGTGCGGCCAAGCCGCACCAAGCCCCACTAGTAGCCCGCACCCCACTAGTGGGGTGCGAATACCCGCACGCCCGAGGGAGGGGGGCGACTCCTCTTGGCCGCACCCCACGTGGGGTGCGGCCAAGAGGAGTCGCCCCCCTCCCTCGGGCGCGGCCGCGCCGCGCCCGCCTTTAGGGGCGGTCGAACCGCCCTCCCCCGTAGCAAGGTTGGGGTGAGTCCCCCCTCTTCCGGCTCAACGCCCGCTTTTCAGACTCCGTTCGGAGCAATTCCCCGTTCGTTACGCGCTCAGAACGCTTCTGAGCGCGCTTAGCTCACTTTTTATCTTTTCTGACTTCTCACATTCTGTCTTTCTAGCATTCTCACTTTTTGTCTTTTCAGTTTCTCAGATTTCAGGAAAAGCTTGTCGCCTTTTTCGCCTCCAACAAAACTGCCCGAACTGCCCGAGGGTCAAGATGGTCAATTACGAAAAATGGCGATCAGTGTGCTCTGAACCGGAAAATATGATTCGTCCGCCAGGTGGTTACGGTGGTTACAACGGCAAAATTACCGGGCTACCCCCGGCCAAAGCTATAAAAGGAGCCCCAGGGCTTCATTTGAACGGACCTTGCCTTCTGGACCCGGGAGAGCTTCTTGCAGACTTTCGCGAAATTCTCCTTCGGACTCGAAGATTTCCTTCTTCCCGAAAGGCGACTCAGCGCGCTCACTTTTGTTCTCCAGGGCGTTCTCACTTTTGTTCTCCACCTTTCTCAGAAGGAGAAAGGACTTAGTTTTTCTGGAGGTGGTCTGTCACCTTCAGAAATCTCTCTCTCTTTCTCTCTATTATTGTAACGAGCAGCGGCATATCGCGCTCAACTTCTAAGTCCCAATTGTAACCCCCCAGAAGATAGTGGAAGTTTGGTCGGCACAGCTCCGACCACGTGGTTTTTTACCCTTTCCGAGTTTTCCACGCTAAAAAGTCCCAGTGTAATCAACGAATCTCAAATTGACTATTTGCGCGCTTGGTTCGCTCCTGAGCTAAGGTGGTTCAGGTAAACCGGTCTACCAAGAGCCCTAAGCGACCCGCAATAGTTTGGCGCCGTCTGTGGGAACCGATTCCCAAAACTCTGCAAAGACTCGCTAAAGGAAGCGCTTAGCCACCAATTGCAATGACAAGAAAAAGTGCTCGCACTACTGAAGGATCAATCCCGGAGGGACGCGTCGACCCAGCTCCCTCCCACTCGCTTATCAACGCGCCTCTCGCAGAAGAGGCGGTGCTTGCGCCTGCGACAGTTCTGGAAGGACGCATTCAGCAAGTGGAAGAGCAACAAGCCGAGATGTTGACTCTCGTAAGAAACCTGGGGGCTCCTCGAGTTACCATTCAGCCCCCAGCATCAAACGTTCCGCCGTCTCCAGCTCTGAATCATGCTCCGGTCGAGGGAGCCGATCGGGAAGATGAAGCCTCAGAAGATTTTTCTGACGCTGCAAGCTCCGCTCATCCTGCTCCGTCGGTCAGAGGACCGGAGGCTGATCCCCATCACCCCCGCCAAGGAAGAGCTGCTCTCGTCCGAGCAATGGAAAGAACCATGCGAGAGGAAATATGCGACATGGTAGAAGAAGAGTATGCCCAAGCAGGACGACGCGCAACTCTCGCCCGCCGTCCCGCACACCACGGCTCCCCGTTGTCGCCTCAAGTATTGGCACATCCAATTTCGAATGGTTTCAAGCTTCCCAGCATCGAGACATTCGATGGGACGGACGATCCGTTGGAACATGTCAATCACTTCACCACCGTTATGAGGATTTACAGCGCCCCTGATCAGCTCCTCTGTCAGGTGTTCCCGGCAACCTTGAAGGGGCAAGCGCGCACTTGGTTCCACTCTCTGCGGAATGGGGCCATCAACAACTTCACCGAAATGGCGCAGCAGTTCGTGGACCAATTCATAGCCAACCGCAGAATTATCCGAGATCCCTCCCACCTCTCAGGGATCTGCCAAAATGACGGAGAGACACTCAAAGATTTTTTCCGACGCTTCACTACGGAGGCTCGACAGATCCCAGGAGTTGACCCTGAGCTCCTGCGGGGAGTTTTCCTTGGAGGACTCCGCCCAAGTGGCTTCTACTCAGCTCTCATGAGAGAAACCGTACCAAGTTACCCTGACCTCGTTCACCGAGTTGAAGCTCAAATGGCTGCTGACGAGGTCATCGAAACACACCGTCGGCAGTTCAAAGGAAGCCAAGAAAGGAAGAGGGGATCAGATCAAGCCCCTCGCGGAAGAGAAGAATGACGCGGCGAGGAGCGCCGTGGTGACGAACGTCGCTGTGACCCCCGAAGAGACCTGGGACCGCAGCCGCCCAGGACCTACACCCCGTTGAACACTACTAGAACGAATGTATTCTACACCATTCAAAACAACCCAGAACTCCGCGCACCTCGGGCGTTAGCCCCAAACCCAAGGGGCGATCAGTCCAGGTACTGCGAGTTCCATCGGGGAACCGGGCATACCACTGAAGAGTGTACCAGACTTAAAGACGAAATCGAGCGTCTCGTCCGCCAAGGACTCCTAGGGAGATTCCTACAAGGCCAGGTTCCCAATCAGCCTCAGCAGCCTAGGGATGCAAGGGAACAGCCTCCCGCTCCCCGGGGCGCGCAAGGAGGAAGGCCGATGGTGGGAGAAATCGAAACGATCGTTGGACCTCCCGTCCTAGCGGCGCAAATCCTCTCGATAGCCAAACCCCCGAGAGACCACGAAGACAAGAAGCTCAAACAGGACATTACGATCGCTTTCGGGGAAGAAGACCTGCAAGGATTACGACTACCGCACCAGGATCCCCTCGTAAGCAGCGCAGGGATCGGGGACCCTTGCTTTAACGTGAAGAGGATATTGGTTGATAACGGAAGCTCAGTTGATGTTCTGTTCTTTTCTACTTTGCAAAATATGAAGCTCACAAAGGATCAGCTCAGCCCTGCGGCCGGGCCCGTCTACGGCTTCGACAACCGACCTATCTCTGTTCAAGGCATGATCACTCTCCCAGTCACATTGGGCGAGTTTTCGAGACAATCAACGTACATCATCCAGTTCGTGGTGGTGGAATCTACTTCTGCCTATAATGCCATCTTCGGGAGACCGCTCCAGTCTATCTTTGGAGCAGTCCCATCTATTCCGCATCTGACTATGAAGTTCCCAACCGCCGCTGGCATAGGGGTCGTAAGAGGAAACCAGGAGGCAGCCAGAACCTGCTATCTGAAGCAGGCTCAACCGGCAAAGGCAACCGCTCTCAACATCAATAACTTCGATCTGCGAGACGAAGCTACTCTGCAGCGAGGAGCGCCCGTCGAAGGACTAGTAGAAGTACCGCTTTCCCAACAAGACCAAACTCGGACTGTTCAGGTCGGGTCGCTCTTGTCACCAGAAGAGCGGGAAGAGTTCACAACCTTCCTGCAGGAGAACGAAGACATTTTCGCTTGGAGCCCAGAAGACATGCCCGGTGTAGATCCCGAAGTCATTTATCACTCTCTAAACATCAACCCCGCCTGCAGGCCTGTAATTCAAAAGAAGAGGAACTTTGCCCCCGAGCGGTTGAAGGCGATCGGAGAGGAGGTAGCTAAACTCCTGGAGGCACGATTTATACGCGAAGCGGAATACCCCACGTGGCTCGCCAACGTGGTCATGGTAAAAAAGGCCTCGAGGAAGTGGAGAATGTGCGTCGACTACAGCAACCTGAACCAGGCATGCCCAAAAGATAGCTTCCCCCTCCCGAGGATTGACCAGCTCGTCGACGCAACGGCCGGCCACGAGCTACTTAGCTTCATGGATGCTTACTCCGGCTACAACCAGATAAGGATGAATCCCGCGGACGAGGAACATACCGCCTTCCGCACCGACAGAGGAGTCTACTGCTATAAAGTGATGTCGTTCGGCCTTAAGAACGCTGGAGCCACCTATCAAAGACTGATGAACAAGGTTTTCAAGAACCTCATTGGAGAAACGATGGAGGTATACGTGGATGACATGTTAGTCAAAAGCGTCCACCGTTGCGACCACTTGAAAGACTTGGGAAAGTGCTTTCAGCTTCTCCGTCGCTTCCAGATGCGGCTCAACCCCAGCAAATGCGCGTTTGGTGTGACGGCGGGAAAGTTCTTGGGTTTCATGGTAACCCATCGGGGAATTGAGGCCAACCCCGAGAAGATCAAGGCGTTGGAGGATATGTCGCCTCCTCGTTCAATTAAGGAAGTGCAACATCTGAACGGGATGATCGCCGCGTTATCTCGTTTCTTGTCGCGGACATGAGACAAGTACATCCCTTTCTTCAAAATTCTTCGGGGAGCGCGCCACTCTGGGTTCCAGTGGACTGACGAGTGTCAGGCGGCCTTCGAACTTCTCAAACAGTACCTGGCTTCGCCACCGCTTCTGTCAAAACCCGTCCCCGGAGAGACTCCGTTCTTGTACATAGCAGTCTCACCTACGGCTCTCAGCTCGGTACTCGTGAAAGACGAAGGAGGGGTGCAACGACCAGTCTACTACCTCAGCAAGGTCCTCACCGACACCGAAACCAGATACCCGGCAGCAGACAAGACAGCCTTGGCCCTCGTCTTCTCCGCCAGAAAGCTTCGACCCTACTTCCAGGCTCATACAGTGAAAGTGTTGACTCACCTCCCGTTACGAACAATCCTCCAGAAACCAGAAGTCTCAGGAAGACTAGTGAAGTGGGCCGTAGAACTCGGCGAGTTTGACATCCAATTCCTGCCCCGACCAAACATCAAGTCATAAGTACTCGCCGACTTTGTTGTAGAGTACACCATCCCACCAGAAGCAGCTCCCATCGAAGACACCACTAGCCCCCATTGGACTCTCTATGTCGACGGTGCCTCAGGAGCTGAAGGGGCCGGAGCGGGACTGCTCCTCATAAGTCTCGATGAGATCACCTTGGATTACGGCCTCCGGTTGAAATTCCCTGCGACAAACAACATTGTAGAGTACGAGGCGCTGATCGTCGGTCTCTGACTCGCCATCAATTGCAAAGTAGAGAACCTAACTATCTATGCAGACTCTCAACTCGTAGTCTCACAAGTCGAAGGAGACTACGAGGCCAAGAGCGACCAGATGGCGAAATACCTCGCATTCGCAAAATTACTCCTCCAGAAGATCCCGTCATATCAAATTCTACACATTCCCCAGGAGCAGAATTCCAGGGCTGATGCTCTATCCAAGCTCGCCACTTCACCTTCCAGCTACCAGTCTCGAAGACGCCGAATAGAAGAGATCGTGATTCCAAGTATTCAAGGTTCGTGGGAGATCGCAATCATCCACCAGGAAGAGTCATCCTGGATGACACCCTTACGAGCTTACCTCGAGCACGGACACCTCCCTGAAGACCGCCTAGAGGCACGAAGATTACGGATGCGGGCGGCATCATTCATTATCGTGGACGGGGAGCTCTATAGGCGGGCGTTCTCAGGACCATATCTAAAATGCCTACCGGCGGGCGAGTCAGACTACGCCCACAGAGAAGTGCACGGGGGAGTCTGCGGAGAGCATCTAGGCGGAAAGGCGTTGGCACAAAAGATACTACACCAAGGCTTCTATTGGCCAACAATGAAGAGGGACGCAGCCGAGCTGGTCCAAAAGTGCAGGAGCTGTCAGCTGCATGCCAACGTGCCTCATCAGCCCCCGGTCGCGCTCTCCACACTCCAAAGTGCGTGGTCGTTCACGCAATGGGGAATCAACCTCCTCGGCCCCCTACCTCTGTCTTTCGGACAGAGGAAGTTCATCATCCTAGCCATCGATTACTTCACCAAGTGGATAGAAGCGGAACCCCTAGCCAAAATCACAGAAGAGAACGCTAAACAATTTGTCTGGAAAAACATCGTCTGCCGCTTCGGTATCCCAGCAACAATCATTGCCGACAATGACACTCAGTTCACCGGGAAGTCCTTCACTAAGATGTGCGAGGACCTGAAGATCAACCTTCGTTATACCACCGTAGCACATCCGCAAACCAACGGACAAGTAGAAGTTACGAACTGCACCATCCTCAAAGGGTTGAAGACGCTCCTGGAAGAAGCTGGGGAACAATGGGTAGACGCACTCCCAAACGTACTATGGGCATATCGGACAACGGAGAGGACTCCCACAGGAGAGACGCCATATAACCTCTGTTACGGTACTGAAGCTGTCATCCCCATCGACATCGGCATTCTGAGCACTCGAGTGCTAACCTTCGATCCCAGCAAGAATGACGGGCTGCTTTGGGAAAACCTTGACCTAATCCCCGAAGTCCGGGACGCCGCCGCCCAGTGTGCCGCCTCTTACCAAAGGCGCGTAGCCCGACTCTATGACAGAAGGGTGAAGCCCATACCAATCAACATAGGAGATCTCGTCCTACGTAGCATCGAGGCGGCTGGAAAGGGCCCCCAAGGAGATAAACTCTCACCCACCTGGGAAGGTCCGTACGTTGTCACTGCGATCGTAAAACCCGAAACATATAGGCTCAGAACAGCGAAAGGAAAGACTCTACCACGCACATGGAACGCCCAGAACCTGCGCCGCTTCTATCAGTAACATCAAGTCTTTTATCAAGTAGAAAATCGCGAGCTCAGACTCGTGCAAACTTATCTTATATTATGTATGCAAAGCCGCGAGCTCAGACTCGTGCAAACTTATCTTATATTATGTATTGTATGCAAAGCCACGAGCTCAGACTCGTGCAAACTTATCTTGTATTGCAAAAACTATGCGCAAAACGATTTTACTATAAATAATATATACGCTTCAACATCTATATTCAATTAAGAAAGATCTTTATTTCGGGGCCCTGCCCCAGGGACTTCGCACCGCCGTCGATTGAAGGTTCGCCCTTCTCCTCCGCCGTAGAGTCCCGACGTCGTAGGGGTCTGCCCCCCCTTACGTTCGCCCCCGGTTTGAATACACCAGCTATTCACCGGCCATCTCGGGGCCCTGCCCTAGGGACTTCGCACCGCCGTCGATTGAAGGTTCGCCCTTCTCCTCCGCCGTAGAGTCCCGGCGTCGTAGGGGCCTGCCCCCCTTACATTCGCCCCCGGTTTGAATACACCAGATATTCACCGGCCATCTCGGGGCCCTACCCTGGGGACTTCGCACCGCCGTCGATTGAAGGTTCGCCCTTCTCCTCCGCCGTAGAGTCCCGGCGCCGTAGGGGCCTGCCCCCCTTACGTTCGCCCCCGGTTTGAATACACCAGCTATTCACCGGCCAAGCCTATATTATGTAAAAGCGGCGAGCTCAGACTCGCGCAAACTAATTTCTTGTTATTATTATGAAAAACTCGCAGGCTCAAACACACGCAGACTGCTCCGTTATCTCATAAAAGGCTATCAAGCAGTTCGGGCATCAACGCTAAACAACAAGCCAGCAACAATCCCAAAGTACGAACATCCTTCACCGACCATCTTGAAGCACCTTTCCTCAATCGACACTCCGATAACAACAAGGGCAGCAGAGCCACGAGAGTGCTATTGCAACGCAGCGCAGAGCGAGAAACGCCTAAACAGAACAAGAAAGCAAAAGCAACCACACACTCATCCCTCGACAACGATTCCTACCCAAGACACCATAAAGAGAGCAATGATCAAAGCTGCCACAGAAAAATCGAAACCTCTGAACTCATCCGCGGCGAAATTCGGACTCCGAAGGTTTGGGGGGCTTATGTTATATATCCGTAGAGGCCTTGGGGTGCGTCTAGGGAAAACTCCACTAAAAGGAGGTGGGGTCAACGGTAAACGCATGATCGCCCGAGTTGAGGAGGCCGAACCCGCCATTTTCACCGCCAACACGCAAGCACGCACGAAGCGTGCGTCGCGCCCCGCCATGACCGAACCCCGCTACTGGGGTGCGGTTAGTCCGCACCCCACTAGTGGGGTGCGAATACTCGCACCCCCCATAGTGGGGGGTGCGGCCAAACCGCACCCCATGTGGGGTGCGGCCAAGCCTCACCCATGAGGGGTGAGGCCAAGCCGCACCCCCCCTTTGGGGTGCGGCCAGGCCGCACCCCCTTGGGGTGCGGCCAAGAGGAGTCACCCCCCTCCCTCGAGCGCGGCCGCGCCGCGCCCGCCTTTAGGGGCGGTCGAACCGCCCTCCCCCGTAGCAAGGTTGGGGTGAGACCCCCTCTTCCGGCTCGCCGCCCGCTTTTCGGGCTCCGGACTCCGTTCGGAGCAATTCCCCGTTTGTTGCACGCTCAGAACGCTTCTGAGTGCGCTTAGCTCACTTTTTATCTTTTCTGATTTCTCACATTCTGTCTTTCTAGCATGCTCACTTTTTGTCTTTCCAGTTTCTCAGATTTCAGGAAAAGCTTGTCGCCTTTTTCGCCTCCAACAAAACTGCCCGAACTTCCCGAGGGGCAAGATGGTCAATTACGAAAAATGTCGATCCGTGTGCTCTGAACCGGAAAATATGATTCGTCCGCCAGGTGGTTACGGTGGTTGCAACGGTAAAATACCGGGCTACCCCCGACCAAAGCTATAAAAGGAGCCTCAGGGCTTCATTTGAACGGACCTTGTCTTCTGGACCCGGGAGAGCTTCTTGCAGACTTTCGCGGAATTCTCCTTCAGACTCGAAGATTTCCTTCTTCCCGAAATGCGCTGTTCTCCACCTTTCTCAGAAGGAGAAAGGACTTAGTTTTTCTGGAGGTGGTCTGTCACCTTCGGAATTCTCTCTCTGTCTCTTTTTCTCTCTATTATTATAACGAGCAGTGGCCTGTCGCGCTCAACTTCTAAGTCTCAATTGTAACCCCCCAGAAGATAGTGGAAGTTTGGTCGGCACAGCTTCGACCACGTGGTTTTTTACCCTTTCCGGGTTTTCCACGCTAAAAAGTCTCAGTGTAATCAACGAATCTCAAATTGACTGTTTGCGCGCTTGGTTCGCTCCCGAGCTAAGGTGGTTCAAGTAAACCGGTCTACCAAGAGCCCTAAGCGACCCGCAACAATATATATTTAAATTTTATTTTTTAAAATTACTATAAATTAATGAAAAAGGGAAAAATAAATAAATAAAATTGGGCGCGTGTAGGGGGTGCGTGAAAGTCGCCGCGAACGGGCGAAGCCCGCCGGGGGCGGGCAGGGTACTATCGCGCGTGGTACGCCCCCCCCCCCCCCCCCCCCCCCCCCCCCCCCCCCGTGCACTGCCACTCGTATGTATGTATATATATATAAAATAAATCTAGACATGTGCTTGCGATGAAGACACGTTTGGTCTTCATGCTTGTATCAGATAAATAAACTTATATCTCCGTCGCGTACGTATATTTTCTATTTGTGGACTAAGTATTCCACAGGACCGAGGGACACAGTCCCAACCTAAGAGAAGCTCAAATTATCTTTTGACTTAAAGATACCTATATTTTGTATGAATGTTCGCAAAAAGTGTTTTCCTGAGTGTCTGTAGTTGTCTCATGCATGACGTGGCATCATGACACGTATTTTCCCCTTACTCTGATAATACTTAAAATATTTTGGGAAAATGCGGGTTGTGATAGTTGATATCAGAGAGAGGTTTGTCGGGTTGCTGGGATAGTCTGGTTGGTCCGGTTAACCACCTGGTGAGAAACGTTATTCATTGCATACACCCACCAATGGGTCATCGGTAGATCTCGGTTGAAACATGGACACTACACTCATAAGCATGAAAGAAGTATACGGGGCATATTATGTAGTATGAGATGCATAATATGTGTTTGTATATGGATCCTCATATGTGACAACATGCGACTGTTATGTAGTATGAGATGCATAAGATCGCATGTGTACGCCACTCATAACATGCATTAAGGCTTTTCTTAAACTGCATAGCATTGCATGCATTGCATGCATTGCATAACATTGCATAAGCACACGTGTCAAGCTGGAGATATACATGATGACACATGTACACTCATGGTTTTAAAAGAAAGATGTTAAGACTTCATGCATAGGAGAGAGGTGCACGAGGATTCAGGGGTGATGATTTATCATCCTGAGTATAGCGAAATATCATATATAAAACTTCTCCCAAAGCAAGGTTGTAGCAAGAGCAAGCATTTGTATGTATTTTTGTATGTCTTCTCTTCCTAGAAGGTTGAGTCCAGTTTTGATAGGTTGTTTGTTCTAGTCTTCCTTAGATATGGCTCCAAAGCGTCAACCCGCGAGGCCTGTTCCCCCATCTGAGGGTGAGTCGTCGGGTGCGCATAACGAGGATATGTTGGAGGAGTTGCGTCTTAGCAATGAGACGTTGACGCGACAGCTGGTCGTGATGCAGGAGCAGATGCATGTATTGTTGACTGCCACTCAGCGGCAGCAACCGGTGGCGAGTCAGTCGGAGCCCGTCCATCCTGCACCCCTCGTCCCCCCTGTAGCATTCCCATCAGAGATGAACTTTATTTCGCACTTTCAGAGGCTAGGACCCCTGACCTACGATGGGAGGGCAGACTTTATGGCACCTGATGATTGGATCCTAGCGATGGAAGAGATGTTCTCGTACTCTGGTGTTCCTGTCGACCAGAAGGTGATGGTCGCAGCCTTTCAGCTGAAGGGCCTGGCGAAGAGTTGGTGGATTAGAGAAAAAGAAGTACTTGTAGAAGGTTGCTCGTGGGAGCAATTTAAGAGGATGTTGTTGAAGAAATTTTTGCCTACAATTGAGCAGGATTGTCTGATGAATAACTTCCTGCATTTGAAGCAAAGTCAACTCACAGTAGGTGAGTATGAGGTTGAGTTCAGCAAGCTGAGCAGATTCGCCCCAGATTTAGTTGCCATAGAGGAAAGCAGGGTGAAGAGGTTTCTGGGAGGTCTCCACAGTGAGATCCAGCAGTTGGCTAGTGCTTACCGGTCTGTGAGCTTCGCGGATGCGGTGGAAGCTGCATTGAGGGTAGAGGCGATAGATAATGCAAAGAATGGAGGAAAGGAATTAAGAAAAAAAATGGAAAGCTGGTGATGGGGGCAGCCTTGCTCCGAGTAAGAAGGGCAAGGTGGTGTGCAATTTTTGCGGCCGTGTGGGTTATCTGTTCGAGAAGTGTTTCAAGAGGATGGGCGCGCAGAAGTAGCTACAGGTGATGGCTCTTCAAGGTGCTCCAAAGAATGTTCTGTTTTGCACTTCGTGCAAACAGAGGGGGCACGACACCAGTCGTTGCTGGTCCAAGGATAAGGTCTGTTATCAGTGTGAACAGAAAGGACATGTGAAATCCCGGTGTTTCCAGTTCCAGTCGGCCGGCCAACAGCTTGCTCTTACAGCTCTGGTACTGCCTCCGCCTCTGCAGCATCAGTTGGATCGAGGAAAGGCTAAGTTGAATGTAGTAACGAACGAGGAAGCGCAGTGCTCCACCCAGGTAATATCGGGCGAGTTTTAGGTCCGAGATTGTTGGGCGCGTGTCTTTTTTGATTCGGGCGCCACTCATTCCATCATGGCTAGGAAGTTTGTAGATCGTCACCGCTGGGCTATCGAGCGAGTTGATGATCCACTCTGCGTTAAGTTTCTGTCTGGTGATTCGGTGATGTCGGGCCAGAGTATTGTGCAATGTCCGATTCTTGGCCTATACAGATTTGAAGGTGATAGATTTGGAGGATTTTGATGTGATTATGTGCATGGATTGGCTGGCCCGCTATGGCATTGTTATCCAGTGCAGGGATAAGCGTTTAGATTTTCTGAGGGATGATGGCCAGCCCATGAGTGTGTTTCGCTTTCTGCGTCAAACTTCCTCGGTTTTGTCTGTCGTATGTGCTCATGCTTTTGCGGAGTTTGGTGGTCGTGCTTGTTCTGTTTCCATTTTGTATGGGGCTTGTGCATCATCGTCTTGTGTCGGGGACATACCGATGGTGCGAGAATACCCAGATGTGTTTCTCGACAGCCTTCCTGGTCTTCCTCCTAAGCGGGAGATTGAGTTCGTGATAGATCTGGAGCCCAGAACTTGTCCTATTGCAAAGGCACCTTATCGTATAGCGCCGCGTGAGTTGGAGGAGCTGCGTACTCAGTTGGATGAGTTGTTGCAGTTTGGTTTCGTTAGGCCGAGTACATCGCCCTGGGGTGCTCCAGTCCAGTTTGTGAAGAAGAATGATGGTTCGATGCGGTTATGTCTTGATTACCGAGAATTGAACAAGGTGATAATCAAGAACAGATATTAGTTGTCGCGGATTGATGACATGTTCGATCAGTTGCAGGGTAGCTGCGTATTTTCTAAGTTTGATCTTCGGTCCGGTTATCATCAGTTGAGGATCTGAGAGTCCGATGTTCTGCGGACTGCTTTCCGTACGCGTTACGGACATTTTGAATTCTTGGTTATGTCATTTGGGCTGACGAATGCACCCCCTGCCTTTATGGATTTGATGAACAGAGTATTTAGAGATTATCTGGATCAGTTTGTGGTGGTCTTTATAGACGACGTGTTGGTTTATTCGCCAAATAAGGAGGAGCATGCTCGGCATTTACGCTTGGTGTTGTCGACCCTGAGAGCACACAAGTTGTATGCCAAGTTGAGCAAGTGTGAGTTTTGGCTTTCTCAGGTTTCCTTCTTGGGTCATGTGATTGGCAAAGATGGCATTTCTGTAGACCCAACAATGGTTGCAGCTGTTTTGGATTGGAAGAGACCGACAACGTCTAAGGAAATCAGGAGTTTCTTAGGGTTGCCAGGTTATTACCGAATGTTTGTGGAAGGATTTTCAGGAATTTCTGCGCCTCTAACCAAGTTGACGCAGAAAGGAGCAACTTTTATTTGGAGCGAAAGGTGTGAGGAGGTTTTTCAAGAGCTAAAGAGAAGATTATGTTCTGCCTCAGTTTTGCCTCTTCCTGTTGAGGGGGTAGAATTTCAAGTCTATGTTGATGCATCGCGGATTGGTCTTGAATGTGTTCTTATGCGGGATGGGAAAGTGATTGTGTACGGGTCGAGGCAACTAAAGGTTCATGAAATGAACTACCCAACGTATGATTTGGAGTTCGTTACAGTGATTTATACCATAAAGTTATGGAGGCATCTGTTGTACGGGGTGTCGTGCAAGATCTACTCAGGTCATAAGAGTTTGATTTATGTGTTTTCTCAAAAAGAATTGAATTTGCGCCAACGTCGGTGGATGGAGTATGTTGCAGACTATAATGTGGATATCTTATATCACCCTGGCAAGACAAATGTCGTGGCGGATGCCCTAAGTAGAAAGTTTGCTTATGTTTTCAGCCTCTCTGTGCAGTCGCTAGTGGAGGAATTTTATTTGATGAGCATAGCGGTGAAGTCCAAGGATGGACCGTTTAGTATGGAAGTTGAAGAACCCTCCTGGATTACGCTAATGAGGTTGCATTAGAAGGATGATCCTGATTTGCAGCACCTCCATGGTAGAGCCGAGAAAGGTGAGTTGCCAGATTTCTCGATCGATGGAGAGAGTACCTTGAGGTACCGTGTCCGGTTTTGCATTCCCGCTGTGGAAGTGATTCACGCGAAGATTTGTGAGGAAGCTCATGATTCCAGTCTTGCATATCATCCTGGTTCAACGAAGATGTACCACGATTTGAAGCAGAGCGTTTGGTGGTCAGGCATGAAGAATGATATTGCAAGGTTTGTGTCGAAGTGTTATACTTGTTTGCGCGTCAAGGCAGACCGGAAAAGACCCAGAGGCAAGTTGACATCGTTGGATATTCCGATGTGGAAATGGGAAAGTATCTCTATGTATTTCATTACTGGTTTACCGAGATCTCCTCGTGGTCATGATGCGGTATGGGTGATTGTGGATAGATTGGCCAAGTGTGCTCACTTTGTGTCGTACAAGACTAGTTATTCTATGGAGAAGATTACATCGATATATGTGCAAGAAGTTATTAGATTGCATGGTGTGCTAGTGAGCATCGTGTCGGATCGAGATTTCAGGTATACATCCCGCTTTTGGTAGAGTTTGCAGGGAGCTTTGGGCACCGATCTTCGGTATTCTACCACATATCATCCGCAGACGAATGGGCAGACTGAAAGGGTAAATCAAATTGTAGAAGATATGATCGGGTGTTGTATTTTGGAGCATGGACGAGTTTGGGATGAACGCCTTGGGCTTATGGAATTTGAGTACAATAACAGTTATCAGGAGAGCTTGCAGATGACTCCTTTCGAAGCTTTGTATGGGAGACGATGTCAGACTCCCCTGTTTTGGGTTGAAGTGGGAGAGAAGCCGGTTTTGGGTCCAGAGGCCTTGGAAGAAATGAGCGTTGTTGTAACGCAGATCCGTGGGAAGCTTCATCTAGCTCAGTAGCGCTATGAGAAGTATGTAAATCAACGAAGGGTCGATTTGGAGTTCGCAGTTGGGGACATGGTGTTCTTGAAGGTTTCTCCGATGGCCGGTGTTAAGAGATTCAGGAAGAACCATAAGCTAGATCCTAGGTATGTGGGACCGTTTCAGATTGTGGAGCGCATCAGAGTTTCTGCTTATAGGTTGTTGTTGTCTGCCTCTTTCCCTGGTGTTCACGATGTGTTCCATGTGAGCCAGTTGCGGAAGGGTGTTCTCAGTGATCTCCATGTTCTAGAATCTGTGCTTGAGTTGCAGCCAAATCTGTCCTATGTGGAGCAACTTGTTCGTATCTTGGATAAGCAAGATCGGGTGTTGCGAAGGAAGACGATTCTTATGGTGAAGGTTCTCCGGAGCAATCAGGATGTTCAGAGCGCAACCCGGGAGCTGGAGTCAGTGATGAGAGTCTTATCCTCATCTTTTCATTTAGAGTTTACCCGACAAGCTTTCCCCTTTAGTGCTTTTCATTTGTGATTAATATTGCAGAATATATATATATATAGAAAATATATCTACATAATAAATATACCTAGATTATCTGTATATTGAAAAAAAAAATTATATATATACAAATTATATTGGCAAACAGCTGTAAGCCATGTGACTTAGCATATAGAAAGTTGTAGGCATATATTTCTCCTTCCGGAAGAAGCTTCAGCCATTTTAGAGAGAGAAATAAGGAGAGAGAAAGCTAGAGTTTTGGTCTGAGAAGGAGGTTTGGAGATCGATTTCGTCGCCGGAGCGAGGAATCGGAAGGCCGTTGTCAAGATCGTCAAGTTCCGACGAATCGTCGTTTGAAATCGAGGCAAGTGCAGTTTTGTCTGTGGTCTTTTCTTGTTGTTCTGATAGATACTTTCAGAAAAAAAATTATTTCCTTTCTATTCTTAGAAATCAGGTTTCTTCCTGTGTATTTTGATTCTTATTTGTACCAAAGACTTGTTCAGAAATTCTCTCTGTAAATTTCCAGAAATTTCTTTCTTTCTGTCCAGAATTTGTTAGACTTTCTGTCTAGAACTCCCAAATGTTTGTGTAATCTGCCATTAATTTCTGAGTATTTAAACCCTTATAGACTCAGTTTTCTGTATAGGAACAAACCTTACAGTTTTCTATGTATTTTGTGTAAACTTCAAGTTAAAATCGACTTACCGTCACGTCGATTGACCTCCCGTCCCGTCGATCGACGAGGGAGAGCAGGGAAATCAAGTCTGTCGAGCCTCTAAGTAGGAATCGACGGGATCTCCCGTCGATCGACTTCCCGTCCCGTTGAAATTTTAGTTAGCATTTTCTGTTGTAGTCTGCTTGAAGTCCCGTCGATCGACAAGCCTTCCCGTCGACTTTTGTTAAAGCCTTCCCGTCAACTTTTGTTAAGACTTTCCGTCGAATTTCCCAAATTCGACGGGATCACCCCAATATTCGACTGGCCGATCATCTTGATCCAGTTTCTTTAGTCTTCAATTAGCATTTTGAGCCTCCCAGTCATTTCTATTGTGACTAAAAGGATTGTTTCCTTAGGTAATCCAAGGTAATTTTTCCTTGTCTTGTGCATGATATATGGTTGATCATGTGGTTATTGTCTGAAAGGTTAAGATAAGTGAAAACATGAGTTTCTTTCTTTTGGAATTTTATTCCTTCATGATTCATGTATAACCCTCCATGAATGTCAAACCAAGTATGTTGCTGATAAGTTATAAGTTGATATTTTTAGACTAGAGTATTGGTGGATATGTTAGGCCCCCACCATAGTGGATAATGATGGATTTGTTCTGAACTGGAAGGATGGGTAATGGGAACAATGTGGTCCTCCATCACAGTTCTTTTAGTAGTGGTTGGTAGGACAATGCGACCACCACCACGGCGCCTTTTTATACTTTTGTGTTGCGAAGTCCCTTATACAACAACTTTCTTTACTTCTTGCCCCCATTCATGGGCTTGTTTTTTTGTGAACTTGTGTATTCGTTCAAGTTGCTTATGCCAACTCTATGCTTACTCTTGACTAATTGTCAGTCATGTTGCTTCATAGCTTTCTTTCCTACTTTTACTGTTACTTGCTCCTTTTTTGGGCTGAGGCGTTCTTTTCTTTTGAGTGCCTCAGGTTCAGGTTCAGGTGAGTAGTTGCGGCAAGCGGTAGAGTTGCGTTGTCCGGTCCCCGATAGAGGATCTTCCCTTCCTTCTTTTGATGCGTGCTTTTCCTGATGCTACCTTGTGGGCTTATGTCAGTTGTAGAAGCCCGTAAGGTTTTTTTTATTATTCAGTGGACTTGCGGGTTGCTACTATTTTGTACTACTTTTGAGGTAGATAACAGTTGCTCTCTGGGAAATGTGTAGGCTAAATGATGTGTGCTACTTTATGTAAAGCATTGCATAACATAACTTTTCTAATTATGTAGCACATACTTTGAATTCGTATTAAATACTTATATATATAATAAATCTCGACATGTGCTTGCCATGAAGACACGTTTGGTCTTCATGCTTGTATCAGATAAATAAACATATATCTCCGCCTCATACGTATATTTTCTATTTGTGGACTAATTATTCCACAGGACCGAGGGGCACGGTCCCAACCTAAAAGAAGCTCAAATTATCTTTTGACTTAAAGATACCTATATTTTTTTATGAATGTTCGTAAAGTGTGTTTGCCTGAGCGTGTGCAGTTGTCCCCTACATGACGTGGCATCATGACACGTATTTTCCCTTACTCCGATAATACTTAAAATATTTTGGGAAAATGCGGGTTGTGACAGTTGGTATTAGAGAGAGATTTGTCGTGTAGCTGGGATAGTCTGGTTGGCCCGGTTAACCACCTGGTGAGAAACATTATTCATTGCATACACCCACCGATGAGTCATCAGTAGATCTCGGCTGAAGCATGAACACTACACTCATAAGCATGAAAGAAGTATATTGAGCATATTATGTAGTATGAGATGCATAATATGTGTCTGTGTATGGATCCTCATAGGTGACAACATGCGACTGTTATGTAGTATGAGATGCATAACGTAGGTCGCATGCGTGTCCATTAGATTTTCTTTTTTGTCACATGACATGAGGGGTGCGGCCTTGACCGCTCACCACTTGGGGCGTGATCTTGGTCGCACCCCACCATGTGGGTGCGACCGCGGCCGCCCCCCACTATGTACGGTGCGGTTTTGGCTGCACCGTACTAGGTGGGGTGCGACCTGCACCCCCCTTGCGGGGTGCGACCTGCACCCCCCTTGCGGGGTGCACGTCTAACCGAACACTCTTAGTGGGGTGCGGTGACGGGGTGCGGTGACGGGGTTTGGCTGAACATGGCGTCGTGCGACGGTTGTGGTGGTTTTCTCCTTACCCCACTCTCTTGTTCATGAGAGTTGGCTCTATTGCCTATGCTTTCCCGTGGCGGGGCTTTTGATAATCGTACCCCTTGGATCTCTTTATAACTCCCTGGGTGCATATCAATTGCCCCCCAAACCATTAAGGTTCATATTGTCGTTTGAGGGAGTTCAAAGGTTTCACCACCTTCTTTGCGGTGTCTTAAATTTAGAGACCATATTGTCGTTTGGGAGGAGGATAGTTTTGACGTTGTCAAGGGTTGACCTTTGCGTTTGTACTTTTTGCTTTTGTTTCGTCGCGTCGATCTTGTTGCTCCATTGTTGTAGCAATTTTCTAGGGGGGACTGACCCTAAGTTTGACGGTGAAAAGCGTTAGTCTTCAAACCGTTGGTAACCGTGCGAGGGACATGCTCTTACGGTTACATGGGAACGGGCCCCAGAAATGACGGTGAAGAGCGCTAGTCCTTAAACTGCGGGAAACCGCGCGAGGGACATACCCTTACGGTTACAGGGGAAACGACCCCCAGAATCGACAGTGAACATCGTTAGTCTTCAAACCGCTGGTAACCGTGCGAGGGACAGGCCCTTACGGTTACAGGGGGAAAGGGGCCCTGAAATTGACAGTGAAGAGCATTAGTCTTCAAACCGCTGGTAACCACTTGAGGGACAGACCCTTACGGTTACAGGGGGAACGGGCCCCAGAGTTGACGTTGAAGAGTGTTAGTTTTCAAACCTCTGGTAATCGCTCGAGTGATAGGTCCTTACGGTTACAGGGGGAACGAGCCTCAGAGTTGACGATGAAGAGCGTTAGTCTTCAAACCGCTGTAACCACTCGAGAGACAGGCCCTTACGGTTATAGGGGAACGGGCCCCGGAGTTGACGGTGAAGAACGTTAGTCTTCAAACTGCTGGTAACCGCTCGAGGGACAGACTCTTACGGTTATAGGGGGAACGGGCCCTGGAGTTGATGGTGAAGAGCATTAGTATTCAAACCGTTGGCTACAGTGCGAGGGTCTGGCCCTTACGACGCTATTTTGTGACAATGAAAACATATGACATCATTTTTGTTTAAGCATAAGTGTTGGTGTTAAAATATAGCCTTCATTACATGAAGTTAGCTTGCACGAGTGGGGGCTCGTTGCTTTTTACATAGAAAAGACATAAATTTACTAATTAAAATGGTGCAGGTTTTGATCGTTCCAAGTGTGTGGTAGGGTCTTTCCTTCTGCTATTCTGAGCTTGTACTGTCCCGGGCTTTACGATTGTAGTGACGACGTACGGTCCCTCCCAAGCTGGTGAGAGTTTGTCTCTTTACGGGCCTTTAGCTACTGCATCGATGCTGCACAGGACGAGATCTCTGACATTGATTGGTCTTGGTTTTACCCTGCGATCGTAGAGTAGGGCTACGCGCCTCTGGTAGACGGCGATGCGCTGGGCAGCCGTGCCCTGACTTCGAGGACTAAGTCTAGGTTTTCACAGAGCAGTTTGTCGTTCTTTTCGGGGTTGAAGGTCATTACCCGGATGCTGGGAACGTCGATGTCGACATGAATGACTGCTTTCGTACCGTAACAGAGATTGTACGACGTTTCTCCTATCAGAGTCCTTTCTGTAGTGCGGTATGCCTATAGTACATTCAGCAGTGCGCCTATCCACTGCCCTTGCCTCCTGCAGGCGAGTCTTGAGTCCTTTGAGGATAGTGTGGTTTGTTACTTCGATATGTCCATTAGTTTGTGGATGAGCTACGTTCGTATGACGGATGTTGATTTTCAGATCCTCGCACATTTTTGTGAATGACTTCCATGTGAATTGAGTGTCATTGTTGACGACGATTACTGCTAGAATTCTGAAGCGGCAAATGATGTTCTTCCATACGAATTGCTTGGCGTTCTCTTCGGTGATTTTGGCGAGGGGTTCAACTTCTACCCACTTGGTGAAGTAATCAATAGTCATGATGATGAACTTCCTTTGGCCAGATGTCATAGGGAGGGAACCAAGCAGATCGATTCCCCATTGAGCAAATGGTCAGGCGCCTTGGAGTGTTGTGAGAGAAATTGGGGGTTGATGGCGTATATTCGCGTGGTGTTGACAACTCTTACACTTTTGGATGAACTTGACCGTGCCCCTCTTCATCGTTGGCCAATAAAAACCTTGACGCATGATTTTTTGAACTAGAGCTCTTGCGCCCATGTGTTCACCGCAGACACCATTGTGAACTTCCTTTAGTGTGTATTTTTCTTCTGTTTTTTGGAGACATTTTAGGTCCAGAGAATGCCCGTCGGTAGAGCTCCCCTTCGATGATGATAAACGAGGTGGCTTGCATCCGTAGCCGTCGTGCTCTATACGGTTATCGGGCAGGTCTCTACGTTCAATGTAGGCCCGGAGGGGGGTCATCCAAGATAATTCTTATTTGTTGATTTCGGCGATCTCTCATGCCCCTTGAATGCTATGGGTTACGATGTCTTCAACCCGGTGTCGCCGAGGCTGATAGTTGGAAGGGGAGGTCGCGAGTTTGGAGAGCGCGCCAGCCTTGAGTTCTTCTCCCTTGGGATGTGCAAGATTTGGTACGAGGGTATCTTTTGGAGGAAATACTTCACGAATGTGAGATATTGTGTCATCTAGTCGCTCTTTGCCTCGTAATCCCCCTCGATCTGCGAGACCACCAATTGTGAATCGGTGTAGATTGTCAGGTTCTATGCTTTAAGGCCGATGGCAAGTCGGAGGTCGGCGATCACAACCTCGTATTCGACAATGTTGTTGGTCGCTAGGAACTTCAACCTGAGGTAGTACTCCAAAGTGATCTCCTCTAGACTGACTAGGAGCAAGCACTTGGGATTTGATGTCTGACCGTGGTAGGAAGTGAATATCGAACTCTTTTAGCTCGACTGCCCACTTTACCAATCTTCCAGATACTTCCGACTTTCGGAGGATGGCTCGTAACGGCAATTGAGTCAACACCTTTATCGTGTGTGCCTGGAAGTAAGGTCGAAGCATTCTTGCGGAAAAGACAAGAGCGAAGACCATTTTGTCAGCCACAGGGTATCTAGTTTCGGTGTCGGTGAGGACCTTGCTGAGAGAGTAGATGGGTCGTTGGACTCCCCCTTCGTCTTTAACCAGCACCGAGCTGACGACAGTTGGGTATATTGCCAGGTAAAGGTACATGACTTCTCCAGGGATAGGCTTTGACAGGAGCGGTGGTGAGGCCATGTATTGTTTGAGAAGTTCGAAAGATGTCTAACACTCGTCCGTCCACTGAAATCCCGAATGACGTGCCCCCGAAGAATTTTGAAGAAGGGGAGATATTTATCTCCTGTCTGTGTCAGGAACCGTGAGAGAGTGGCAATCCCTCCGTTTAAGCGTTTTACCTCCTTAACGGAGCGGGGTGGAGACATATCTCACAGTGCCTTGATCTTCTCGGGATTTGCCTCGATTCCCCGGTGGGTGACCAGGAAACCTAGAAACTTCCCTACTCTCATGTCAAATGCGCATTTGCTGGGGTTAAGCCACATTTGGAAGCGGCGAAGGAGTTGAAAGCAACTTTCCATACCCTCCAAGTGGTCGTGCTGGTGGACGCTCTTTACCAGCATATCTTCCACGCATACTATAACACCCCTGAATTTCGAATAATTATTTTAATCTTGTTAATGACATAATATTGTCGTAAGGGCGTTACGTTTACGCGGAGTTTTCCGGTGCGCTGTAATTCGTGTGATTTTGCATCCGTTCAGTCGACTTGATCGTGTTTTCAAACTTACTAGAATTGAGATTTTAGACTTTAGAAAATAAAATTAATTAATTTTAAGCAGGTCCATGAAGTTTCGTTGCGATATGATCCAGTTTGAGAGCCCGGTGAATTTTAAAAGATTTTCCATTATTATTATTTATTTTTATTCTCTTATAAAAGGCCAAACCTTAGGAAATTAGGTTTACTCTTTTCCTTCTTCTTCGTTTCCGCTTCGTTTCCGCCGAACCGAGCGAGTCGCGCGAGATAGAGGGAGCGACGTTCTTTCGGAGGCTTCGGACGACCGCTACGGGAGCTGCAGTGCACGAAATCTTCATCAGAGTATATAATCGGAAAGATCTCGCCGAGCTCTACGCGTGTGCGGTGAGTATTTTCGGTTACGTGGATTTTTGGGGTTGGAGTGTGTAGGCCTAACCTTCCTTTTTGTCCAAAACCTTTCAGAATTTTGTTAGCGTGGTCTTCTTTTTGGCCGATCCTTGGTGTGGAGCGCGTAGGTGTTGGAAAGTGGAAGATTTGAGGCAAGTGGTGGACTCTACCTTATCTTCCCATATCTCTTTAATTTCTTTAGGCGTATGGATATAGTATGTTTATTTTTAGGGCATTCGACTTTTTAGTTTTACGGTTTCAATCAAGTAGATGAGTAAATTCGTCGAGTGGTTGTGTGAGATTAAGTCGAATTCGTCGAGTAGATTCGTCGAATTCGTCGAGTGAGTATATTATTCGTCGAGTGATCACGGTAAATTCATCGAGTAGTCGATTCCGTCGAGCAGTTAGCCAAATTGTCGAATGGTTAAGTCGAATTCGTCGAGTAGTTTAAGGTAATTCGTCGAGTAGTGTAAATTCGTCGAGTGGTTGAGTCGACTTAGCCGAATCATTGAGTCGAATTCGTTGAGTAAATAAGTTAGATTCGACGAGTCGTTAAGTCGAATTCGTCGAGTGGTTTCATCGAATTCATCGAGTAGTTAGTTTGATTCGTCGAATGCTTGTCCGATTCGTCGAGTAATCTCGCTGAATTCATCGTATGGTCTCGACGAATTCATCGTGTAAGGTTGTTGATACTTGAAATCTTCTGGATTTTTGTTCTTTCTGTGTCGTCGTGGCACCCGATGTCAAGCTTTTGTGTGGTGCCAAAATTTTGTTATGATAAGTTATTTTTTTGGACTTTTGGTTGGGTTGGAATGAATGACCACCACCACAATGCATGTTGGTGAATCTTTGTACCAGGTGGATTTGTGGCAGACTCTTAGGTTTGGTTGCAATGAAATAACACCACCTCGGAACCGTTTTATGTCCGGTGTTACTGATTCACTTTTCAACTTATTAGTATATTTTACTATATATATACACATGATTAACTTTATGAATATTCATCGCACTTGGTGCAAGTCTTTACTCTCTTATTGAGTCAATCCTGTTGAATTATTATACTTTATTGTTTACATGACTTTGTTTGCTATTGATTTACAGTTGCTCTCGTTGAGTTGATAACCTTCTTAATTTATTAATCCTTTAATCCTGTTTTGAGCTGCCTTTTTACACATTTGTGCTGAGAAATTATTTTCTTTTGAATGCTTCAGATTCAGACCAATATCAATTAATGCTGGCCAAGTTATCTCTTTCAGACTTCTGTAGTTGATTTCTTTTTCTTATTGGTGAGGCGTAGTCTGTTGTGCTTATTTTTGACTTTGCAATGTATTTCTGTTACTTTCTGATTTTTCTATGAGTTCGTGCCAGATTGTTGACAGGCATAACTTTGTTCTTTTATGTAGGTTGTTTACTTGTTGTTTCTGCTACTACTACCTTCTGTTGTTAATGTATTGCTCTTTGTGAAGGTTTTATGTTTGGATGCATAGTATTTATTTTACGTGTATAAATATCTGCACCTTTACTCATAGCATGATTTCAATCAAATGTCACCCTACTTTGAAGATCGTAAAAGTTCTTTCTTACTTATAATAAAACCAGAGTTTTGCATACCACTAGCATAGTGTTTGGTCTTCATGCCCATCTAGGATAAAACGAATTAAACTTCAAATTTCCTTTCCGCTGCGTATGCATATATTTTCCTACTTATGGACTAGTTGATCCATTGAACCGAGGGACGCGGTCTTGAACCACTAATGTAAATCCTATCTTTCAACATAAAGTATATATATTTGTATGTATTTTATGAAAATAAATAAAGAGACAGAGATGCCTGAGTGTCTGTAATTGTCTTCTGCATGACGTGACATCACAATGCGTATTTTCTCTCACTCTGATAATATATTTATATATTGGGGAAAATGCGGGTTGTGACAAATACTTCCATCATCTTGTCGAAGGGGTCTTTGAATACTTTCTTCATCAATCTCTAGTAAGTTGCTCCGATATTTTTGAGACCGAACGACATGACTTTGTAGCAGTAGACCCCCTTATCTGTTCAGAATGTGGTATGATCCTCATCTGTCGGGTTCATTCTGATCTGGTTGTAGCCCGAGTAAGCGTCCATGAAGCTAAGGAGTTCATGTCCGATCGTTGCATCAACTAGTTGATCGATCCTTGGAAGGGGGAAGATGTCCTTTGGGCATGCTTGATTCATGTTACTGTATTCGACACACATTCTCCACTTCTCTGATGCCTTCTTTACCATAACCACATTGGCAAGCCATGTGGGGGGGTATTTTGCTTCACGGATGAACCCTGCGTCCAGGAGATTCTCTACCTCTTCAATCGCCTTGAGCCGCTCGGGAGCAAAGTTCCGCTTCTTCCGGATTATTCACATACATGCCAGGTTAATGTTTAAAGAATGAAAGATGACTTCCGGATCTACCCCGGGCATTTCTTCCGGACTACATGTGAATACATCCTCATTAGAGTGGAGGAAGAGAGTGTATTCCTCTCGCTCTTCTTTGGATAAGAGGGATTTGACTTGAACGGTCTGGGTCGGATCCTGCTGGAATAGCGGTACTTCTACGAGCCCTTTAACAGGCGCTCCACGCTGCAAAGTGGCTGTATCCTGTAAGTCGAAATTGTCGATATTGAGAGCGGTGGCCTCCGTCGGTCGAGCTTGTTTCAAATAGCATGCTCATATTGCTTCTTGGTTTCCTCTTTTTGGACTTCATGGAGAGATGTGGGATGGACGGAACTGCTCCAAAGGTGGATTGAAGCGGTCTTCCAAAGATGGCATTGTAGGTGGAGGAGGATTTCATAACTACGAACTGGACATCGTGCGTTGATTGTCTTTGGAATTCACCCAACATGACAAGGGGGGTGATTATGCCTTGAACTGGAACAGATCGGTTGTCGAAGACGTAGACGGGTCCGGCCGCGGGGCTGAGATGCTCCTTTGTAAGTTTCATGCTCTGCAGAGTGGATAAGAACATGCCGTCGACTGAGATTCCATTGTCGACCAATATTCTCTTAGCATTGAAGCAAGGGGTCCCCAATCCCTGCGCTGATTACAAGTGGATCCTGATGCGGTAGCTGCACCCCTTGCAGATCCTCTTCCCCGAAAGTGATCGTGATGTCTTGTCTGAACTTCTTATCTTCGTGGTCCCTTGGGGGTTTGACGATTGAGAGGACCTGCGCGGCGAGTGTGGGAGGTCTGACGATGGTCTCGATCTCCTCGACCATTGGCCTTCCTCCTTCCGCTCCTTGGGGAGAAGGAGGTTGCCCCTCACCTCCCTAGGCTGCTGGGGCTGGTTGGGTACTTGACTCTGCAGGAATCTTCCGAGGAGTCCCTGATGGATAAGACGCTCAATTTCATCTTTCAGCCTGGAACATTCTTTAGTGGTGTGCCCAGTTCCTCAGTGGAACTCGCAGTACCTTGATTGGTCGCTTCTTGGATTTGGAAGAGGTACCCTTGGTCTGTGAAGCTCCGGGTTATTCTGGATTCCGTAGAGTGCATTGGTTCTGCTGGTATATTAATGAGGGTGTAAACTCTGGGCGGTTGCGGATCCGGATTTCTTCGGGGGTTGCGACTGTAAGATCTCTTTTTCCAAAACCCGTTCGGGTACTTGAAAACTCGAACCTCTCCCGTATCGCACGGTTGAGGTGGATCTTCGCCCAGAATCGCTGCCTTGCGGTGTCACCAACTCTCGGGTTGGCTAACACCGCTCAGCACCAACTCTGCCGGCTATACGATCATAAGTAAAATATGCCATAAAAAGTAAGTGTAGAATAAAGGCATCATGAAAACAGAAAGTCCATAAGAGAAGTACAAGCAAAAAGGGCTTAAGCCCGATACATATCCAAAGTAATGTACTCTCTCTCTCTCTCTACAACATGCGGAAACTACAACAAAACTCTCAAAATGCGGAAGTCTAACTATCTAGTCATCAACCTGTGGCGTCATGGTAGTACGCTGCATCCGCTGCTCAGGTCCTGCCATCTCGTCTTGCTGCGCGCGGGACAACTCCGTCTCCTCGGACTCCTGCGGTCACACCGACCGTTAGTCATAAAGACTAAGCCGTTTTGTCCTCGCCTCCCCCCACGACTCCTAGGCACCGAGTGAGAGGAAGAAGCGGAGGACAAACAAGGGGTAAACAAGAAGAGTGACGTGGCACTAACTAGCAGTACATAAATGTAATCAGTAGAGCTACAGTAACAAGGTAAAGGTAAAGAGCATGTAAGTAAATGCGGTAAATAGTAAACAAGTAGAGGCAATATAGTGAACAATAAGTAAGTAAAGGCGGTGCAGTAAGTAAAACTAAACTACCATCACAGATTCGTACCTTAACTTATATGAACGCCCATATGACATATAAGTTAAGATGCCCAGGTAACCCATCATATAAAAGAGCCCATACTAATTTATATGATGGGGTATGCAGATGTGCGTTATGTTATGCTATGTTTATGATGTGTATTATGCAGCTATGCAATGCAACTCACCCACACGACTCTATGCGCACAGACCTTTATAGTTCCCAATTTGTTTGAAAGGAAGCCAACCTTTCGGGTACCGACCGTCGTGGCTCACGGTGGCAGTGGATCGGGCACTCCACATCCTAGGCGGGTATGGTCACTACCAAGCCTAGACCTCATGTACGCCTCAACGCTAAGAACACAACAGCGGAGCTCTGCGTACTCTTGCTGGAATCCACCAGACTTTAAGGTCGGGGTGGGTTATTAGGGATTGTCCTCCAGACCGTGGTACTCAAACTTATCGGCCCTCTAAACCTCACCCTCACCTGAGTCAACGTACTACCGTCGGTGACACGACTGGCCTAGTACCGAAGACTCGTCACTATTTGCATAAGAAACAAATGTTAACAAACCCACCCGAGCTTCCGGCTCAGAGACTAACACACAAGTTGAACCAACCCATCTCCTTCCCTAAGGAGATCCATACTAGTTGCTGATCTAATTAGGCTACTTTTGCCTACAATTTAGTTAGTGATATATTTATGGTGAATCTTGGACTTCCCGCGGTGTACTCCGTAAGGGGCCCCTAACGGTACTACAGATCAATGAGCTCAACCCCACTATCCTCCTCAAGATAATTACTTTAGTTGGTGTTTAACGTTTGGTTCACCCTCATCATTTCATATACTTAGAATGACTTAGCTCAACACCCGTCTGACCCAATTGGGTTGGACGTACCTCCATTCCTCCTACATTAACTCTAACACAACCTCACAACTAACCCTAGGATTGACCCTCCTTGAATCATGGTGTACTATAACTCATTTACTGATTGGATATAACTCCTAAACACTACTTAAGGGTCTGAATTATCTAAAACTCAAAATTCTGTTTTTACTAAACGCAGACCACAAAGTTGAACTATCCATCAACCCCATAAGGGAATCCTTCTAAAAACTCATCAACAAGGTCTATAATAATTATACTAGGCTCCTACTGACCGTAATAAGGTATGTTCCAATTTTCATAATTTTCCATATTAAATTGGTATTGAATATAATTTAAAGTAGTTAAGGCCTTAAGTCATATTACACATGAACTACCCTCAAAATGATTTCTCATGCTACATGAAAATTATCAGTAAGGTAATATCCCATATCAAGGTGGTTCACTGAGTCCCATGACCCTATGGTGTGATTTGGCCTACTAAATCATCATTGTTGTATAATTACCAAATTGCCACTATAATTAGGAAAAATAGTATTTCACATCTGAAAATTCTACAAAAAATACCAAGTGTCCATATGGGGATCTAAAGTCCTATGCTCAAGGGTTGTGTCATTAACATATGATTTGAAATTTTAAAAAGATTTAATACTCAAGTGGTGTAAATCCCAATTTCTACATGAGATACAAGAAATACAACTCTACAAGCTTCCAAACAATTATCATGGGCATATAATAGCATAAAATGAAAGATTTCCAAGTATCACAACATTGCCCCATGATTTGACATTTTCCAAAATTAAATCCCCTTAAGCTAGCAAGTACTTAAAATTTCCTACACAAGGAATATTACCTCAATAAATCATAACAAAATTACTATAGCTCATTTTCATCCCTAATCAGCCACTGATAGAGTTTCAACACCATACAAGGTCCTATGACCATGCATTTCATTTTAATAAGGAAAGGGTGGCAATTTCATTTATTAGGAAGAAAAATACTTAAATACCTCTAAAAATTCTCATTAAATTAACTAAGTCATTTTATGCTCCTACAAACATATCTACAAAGTTCTGAGCCAAGGAAAGAACATTTGCTCTCATGCCCTTCACAAGTCTCACTTTGCACCCTTAACGGTTTACCCTTAGGGTTTTGGGTCACACCACCCTAATGGCTCCAAATGGACCACTAGGGTGTGCCACATGCCTTTGTATATCCATACCTACATAGCCATCATGCTGGGAGGAGGCTAACACACTCAACTCCTCAAAATGACTTAAACCCTAATATGACCCTTAAAGGCCCTCATTAGGGTTTCCCATTTTCCATATCAAATCAACTCCAAATGGAGTGAAATTTTAGGAGGCACTACTCATGTACCAAAGAGCATGCCACCAAAGTTTGGTGCCATTTGGACATCATATGCTCCAAAAATCAACTTAATTTAAACATTCTAACTACCACAAAAACCCTAGGTAAAAGTGTCCACCAAGGGCTGTCCCTTTGGCAGGGGGTGCCCCTAGGGTATACCAACCCTTGGTTAAAAGCACAACTCCAAAGCTTGAAGGGTTTGACCTAGGTAATTAATTTAGTGGACTGACCTAGTGTAGGACCAGTCCTAGAAAAACAGCTCCCTAGGGAGCTGTGGGTTACCAAATGACCCAAACTCAAGGCCAAATGAAAGTTAAGACCAAGGCCTACAACTTTCATGTTGGGCACTTTTTCTAGTTCAGCCATTAGGAAGCCTTAATTAATTGTAGAAGTGGACTGATCATTAAGGACAGAAAATCAAGTGTATTGAATTAATTAAATTAAAAGAATAGTGTTCAGCAAGCATCTTGACGCAAATCTGGCGGCAGTGCGTCGTCTTCCTCCTCCAGCCAACGGCTGGGATTCTCCCGTGCTGGGCCGAGTTACTCCCCCATTTCCCGGCCACCTGGTGGCCACCACGGTCGGCCACCACCGCCACCACCTTCGTGGTGGTCGGGGCTACAACTCCCGGTGACATGGCGGCCGGAGGGGGCGTTTTCCGGCGATCCTGGGTGTCTCATTTTGAGCCGAAATCCATGGATTTCAGAGGTGGATCCAGGCTCAATTGAGCCCGATCCTTCAGCATTTTGTGATGAGGAGCTAGCATGGGGGGAGGGGAGGAGAAACGAACCACCATGGGTGCGTGGCGGCGGCTCCGGCGACGGTTGGCCATGGATTTCCCTTGCTCCGGCGATCCCGCTCCCGATCTCGATTCTCCAGCAAAAGCTTTGCTCCAGGTGTCGTTCTCGACTGCTCTCTACCTCCTGAAGCTAATGGTGAGGTTGGATTGGGAGGGGGAGGCCTCTATAGGGGGTTTTGAAATCAAGCTCCTCGGTTGAGCTTCCTTGATGCCACTTCCTGCACTCCTGCCCCTGCTGGCCCTCTGGTCCCCTTCAGCTGCTTAGTAATCAAGGGTGGGGTGCCCTAAACTGATTGGAGGTGGAGTGTGGAGGAGGGGGTGATTGCTTTTAGCTTTTGCTTTATGTTTTAAGCTTTTTGATCAACTTTTGGTCCCCCCCCCCCTTCATTTGATTAATCAAGCTTAGTGTTAGGTTCAGTCTAGGGCTGGTGGGCATGCCTTAGGTCCATGAATGATTGGCAAGAGGATGGGGGTTGGGTCCCATTCAATTTAGGCCCAATATTCCCTTTAATGGGCTATGTTGACCATGGTTGACTTTGGTCAACCATGTTGGAGCATGCGTTCCGCACTCGTCCGGTTTGAGAATAACAAATCCCGAATGTATTTGATCCTATTTTTGATTAATGGTGTGCAGATAACAGGTGCAAGAATAACATGATTTCAATTGGAGCAAAATGACATTTTCCAGAAATTTGAGCTATCGGATTTCCGACAGTGCTATCGGATTTCCGACAGCGCTTTTATTTAATCTCTGCGCAACAGTTTGGAGCTATTGGATTTCCGATATCGCTATCGGATTTCCGACAGCCCATGATCTGCCAATAACGCCAGAACGTGCAGCGGTTACCTTGGCTATCGGATATCCGACAGTACTATCGGATATCCGACAGCCCACGTCTCAACCACGACCTCAACACGACGCAGAAACTTCGTTTTAGTGGGACACGTGGCAGCCTCTGGAGATATCGGATTTCAGCGACAGCGGCTATCGGACGGCGACAGCTCCTTTTTATTAAAAGGGCTCGAAACTTCGTGGAATTCACTTCTTCAGATTTCTAAGCCTCCTTCCTGAGTGTTATCGTCCAGAGAGCTCCAGAGAACGAAAATCCCCATCCTTGAAGGAGAAAAGAGAGAGCGAAGCCGAAGATTGTACATGCATTCCAAGGAGACTGTCTCAAGGGATCTTCGCTGTTTTGGTCCAGAAATTCTAAAGGGGGTTTTTCATATTTTCATTCATTCACTTTTCATTTTGTAATCGTTGGAGAAATCGTCGTCTTGCGTGCGGCGTCTAAGTCCTTGCGCGGCTTAGGGGAAAATCGCTTCCTTGTGCGGAGCGTCCAAGTCCTTGCGTGGCTTGGTGGGAAATCGTGGCCTTGTGTGCTACGTCTAGATCTTGGGAAGATCTAGAGGATAAGCTTGGGCTTGGTCTTGGGAGAGACAAGTGATAGCCTTCCGATCCTTGGGAGAAGGATTGGTAAACCAAAATTGTAGAATTTTTTATTAACATAATTGTGCCTTGATCTTAAGCATTGTTAAGATCATTTTTATTGTATGCAAATTTCATGATTAATATAATTATATTTTTTTCTTTAATTACATATTTGGTGGCATAATCTTTATCTTAGAAATTTGTTTTTGAATTATTTAAAAAAAAAAACACATTCTTTGGAAATTGTTTAGAAGTAATTTTTAGAAAAGTAAAACTTGTTTAAAAATTCTTAAGGAAAAATTATATTTCAAACACACCATTATTCACCCCCCCTCTAAGGGCGTCATACGATCCAACAAGTGGTATCAGAGGTAGGTTACTCCAAAACGGTTTTACCACCGGGAGTAATGGCGCACAACGATCACGCGTTCATTGAGGGGCAAGGAATTAGTAGGCCACCACTTTTTACAGGCACAGACTATAATTATTGAAAGACACGTATGCGTTGTTTTCTAATTGCGCTAGATATAGAAGTCTGGAATATGGTAGAATCTAGTTACACTTCTCCAACATATGTTGTAGGAGAAGTAACTATGGATAAGCCCAAAGACAAGTGGGATGATAATGATAAATTAAAATGTAAGAACAATGCAAAAGCCATGAATGCTTTATTTTGCGCACTAGATCGCACTGAATTTAATAGAGTTTGTGCTTGTAATACTGCATTTGAAATTTGGAATTTGTTAGAAATTACTCATGAAGGTACTTCGCAGGTAAAGGATTCAAAGCTATTTCAACTGGAGTCTGAATTTGAAAGGTTCAAAATGGAGGTAGATGAAGAGATTGATACGATGTACACACGATTCACAAAAATCGTGAACGACTCAAAGGTGCTAGGAAAGGTGTTCTCAAATGGAGATTTGGTAAAGAAAATCTTAAGATCACTTCCCCCGAAGTTCAATCCTAAAGTGACTGCAATTTCCGAGTCACATGATCTTAAGACTTTAAAATTGGAGAGCCTCATTGGAAACTTGAAAACTCATGAAGTTGAATTAAAAATTCAACAAGAAGAGTATATGGAACCAAGGAAGAAGGGATTGGCTCTAAGATCTAAGAAGGAAGAAACTAGTGATTCTGAGGAGGATGAAGAAGATGAGGAGAGCTTATTTGTTAAAAAGTTCAGAAAATTTATGAAAAATCCGGAGAGAAGGAATTCGTTTAAGAAGTATTTTAAGAAGGAGACATTTAGGAAGAAAAAAAGGAAAGGAAGGCGATGAGGAGGAAGAGAGACCGCCACCGGAGTGCTATCACTGCAAGAAGTTAGGGCACATCTGAAGCAAGTGTCCAAAGTACTTGAAAGAACTTAAAGAAAAGAAGCACAAAGGGTCGAAGAAAGTGTTGAAGGCGGAAACATGGGATGATACTACTTCTGAGGATGGAAGCATTTCAGACTCAAGTAAAGAAGAGGAGGCCAACATATGCTTAATGGGAAAGAGCGTCATATCTGATGACGAATGCAGTGTCCAAAGCGACACTGAGGTAACTCCTCCAACCTATGATGAATTATTTTCTGAATTTTTAAAGACTTGCAAATTTTTTGAAAAAAGTTTAAAAGATAATGATCTTCTTAAATCTGAAAATGGAATTTTACTTAAAGAAAACAAAAAATTGTTAAATGAAATTAAGACTATTGGAAAAAGAGATATTTCTTGCCAAGAGTGTGATCACTTTTTGGGAAGAATTAATGAACTTGAAGAATCTCTTTCCAAATCTCATTCTACAATAAAAGTACTTACTAAAAAGAATGCGATTTTAGAGAGAGATCTGAAATCTTCAATTTCCAAAGTCCATGAGGGAAAGAAATCTTTTGAACGTAGATGCGTAAATCTAGTATCCGAGAATACAAAAATGAGAAACCAGATTCATGACTTAATACTAGCCATGAAAAAATTTGGAATGGGCCGAAGATCACTGGATATGATCTTAGGATACCAACGCCAAGGATCTGGAAGGTTTGGACTCGGATACACGTCTGGAAGCTGTCGCCCGACGACAACCACTGTCGCCAGCGACAGTGAAAAGTCCAGAAAATTTGTTTTAAAAATTTCTAAAATTAATGAATAATCAAATACTGCATCCTCATCAAGTAAAAGTCCAGAAAAGTTATACTCTTCTAAATACATTACATGTGCCAAATGCAATAGATTTGGTCACACTACGGACACTTGCTGGAAGGAAGGAAAAAGCAAAATTAAACAAATCTGGGTGCCTAAGGCTTCTACCTATACTATGGGTGGAACCACTTGGGTAACCAGATCTTTACTCACCTCTTCTTTCTAGGTGTGTTGGCAGGCTAAGGACAAAGAGGACATGTGGTACTTGGACTCGGGTTGTTCAAAGCACATGACGGGCAATAAAGAGAAGTTCCTTAGCCTGGAGATGAAGAAAGGAGGAGTTGTGACATTCGGAGACAATGGAAAAGGAAAAATCATCGGCATCGGAGTTGTGGGTAACGAAATTTTTTCAATTTCAAATGTTTTATTTGTAGAAGGATTGAAGCATAATTTGATTTCTATTAGTCAATTATGTGATAAGGGTTTAAATGTTTTATTTGAATCTTCTACAAACTTGTGCAAAATTATTAATTCCAAAACAAATGAAATTGTTTTTACCGCACCTAGATGTCACAATGTATATATGATCAAATTTCTAGATTTTTCAAATTCTACTTTGAAATATTTTTTATCAAAAAATGATGAATTAGATTTATGGCATAGGCGACTTGGACATACTAGTGCCAAGTTAATTACAAAACTTTCAAAAGATAAATTAATTAAAGGTTTACCTTTGTTAAATGGAAATTTATCTTCTTCACTATGTGTGCCTTGCCAAAAAGGAAAATTTTCAAAATCATCTTTCAAAAGTAAAAACATTATTTCTACCACTAGGCCACTTCAATTAATACATATGGATTTATTTGGGCCAATTGGAATTTCTAGCTTAGGTGGTAAAAAATATACATTTGTATTGATTGATGATTATTCTCGTTTTTGTTGGACTTTATTTCTAACCTCCAAATCCGATGCATTTTCAGAATTTTCAAAATTATGTTTGCGTATCCAAAATGAATTTGAGTTAAAAATTAAACGCATACGATCGGATCATGGAGGAGAATTTGAAAATGAAAAGTTTATTTCTTTTTGTACGGAGTTAGGAATTAAACATGAATTTTCCGCTCCACGCACACCACAGCAAAATGGTGTAGTAGAGAGGAAAAATAGAACTCTTCAAGAGTTAGCTCGTACAATGTTATCTGAATTCAAATTACCAAAATCTTTTTGGGCTGAAGCGGTTAGCACGGCATGTTATGTAATTAATAGAGTAATGCTTCGCCCTATTTTAAAATTAACTCCTTATGAATTAATTTTTAATAAACAACCAAATGTTTCTTATTTCAAAGTTTTTGGTTGTAAATGTTTTATTTTGAATTCTAAAGATTCCTTAGGAAAATTTGATAAAAAATGTGATGAATGTATCTTTATTGGGTATTCTTCAACTAGTAAAGCTTATAGAATTTTTAATAAAAGAACAAAAATAGTTGAAGAATCTATTCATGTTAGGTTTGATGAGTTTGCTTCATGTGTAGAAAAGAAAATTACAGGAAAAGAAGATGAACTCCTTCCCACGGTGGAGAATGATGATGAAGAACTTGGAGAAAATGGAGAAGAAAAAGAAGAAGAAAGAGAAGGAGAAAGAGGAGAAGAAGATAGAGAAGAAGAAGAAAGAGAAGGATATGTGCCTCCAAGTGAATTGAGATTCTCAAAGGATCATCCAAAGGAGCTTATCATTGGAGATCCGCAAAAAGGGGTTAGTACTCGTTCATCGCTACATGTTTTATTTTCAAACCTTTGTTTTGTTTCTGAAATAGAACCAAAAGATGTTTCCACCGCTTTAAATGATGAATTTTGTTTTTAGCTATGAATGAAGAACTTAATCAATTTGAACGTAATAAGGTTTGGAATCTTGTAGAACGACCCAAAAATCGTCCTGTAGTTGGTGTTAAGTGGATTTTCAAAAATAAAATGGATAATGAATCTAGAATTGTTAGAAATAAAGCCAGATTAGTTGCAAAAGGTTATGCACAAATTGAAGGGGTAGATTTTGATGAAACTTTTGCACCCGTAGCAAGATTAGAAGCAGTTAGAATATTTCTTGCATTTGCTTGTTTTAAAAGATTTAAATTATATCAAATGGATGTCAAAACCGCATTTTTAAACGGGTATATAAAAGAAGAGGTTTATGTAGAACAACCCCCTGGCTTTATAAATGAGAAATATCCAAATTATGTTTATAAATTAGATAAAGCGTTTTATGGATTAAAACAAGCGCCTCGTGCTTGGTATGATCGATTAACTCAATATTTGTTAAAGCACGATTATAAAATAGGAAGTGTTGATTCTACACTCTTCATTAAGCAAATTGATCATGATTTAGTTATTTTACAAATTTATGTTGATGATATTATTTTTGGATCCACTAATGAAGAGTTGTGTAATGAAGTAGTTCAAATTATGAAAAATGAATTTGAAATGAGCATGGTTGGAGAACTTTCATATTTTCTAGGTTTTCAAATTACACAAAAACATGATGGTATTTTTATATGTCAAACCAAATATATTCATGATATGTTAAAAAGATTTGGATTTGAAAATCTTAAGCATGCAAACACTCTTATGAGTACTTCACTAAAATTAAGAAAAGATGAAAGTGGTGTTTCAATTGAACAAACTCTTTATAGAAGTATGATAGGATCTTTATTGTATTTAACCGCATCTAGACCTGATATTATGTTTGCCGTTTGTTTATGTGCTAGATTTCAAGCTAATCCTAAAGAGTCACATTTAAAAGCGGTGAAACGTATCTTTAGATATCTCATTGGAACATCAAAATTAGGTTTATGGTATCCTCATAATGATTCTTTTATTTTGCATGGTTTTTCGGATTCTGATTATGCGGGATGTTCTTTAGATAGGAAAAGCACTAGTGGCACTTGTCACTTTATCGGCCCTTCACTTATTTCATGGTCGAGTAGGAAACAGAATTCTGTTGCCCTCTCTACTACCGAGGCCGAATATATTGCACTAGGTAGTTGTTGTGCCCAAGCTCTTTGGATGTCACAAACATTAGAAGATTTTGGCATGCAACAAAGTAGTGTAGAATTAAAGTGTGACAATAAAAGTGCTATAGACTTAACTAACAATCCCGTATTACATTCTAGATCTAAGCATATAGATGTCCGACATCATTTTATAAGGGATCATATTAAGAAGGGTAATATAAAAATCAACTTTATAGGCACGGAAAATCAACTAGCGGATATATTCACTAAACCGTTACCGGATTCCCGTTTTTCTATGCTTAGGCTAGAATTGGGAATCCTAGACATTTCACAATGAATATATCACTACTTAGAACCTATAAAATTTAATAAAAAAAACATCACAAAAACTTATACATATTAAAAAGAAAAACAATCTCTTAAAATAGACATTCACCAACTCAAACATGTTCACATAGTCAAAATTATTACAAAAATTTAATCATAATGTCTGATCATAGAAATGCAGAAAATTAGAAAGGGATCTGGGCAGTGCAGCTGTCGGATGGCGACAGTGAGCTGTCGGATGGCGATATCTTCCAGAACTCCGCTTTAATCCGACTCCTCCAGCTCATTCCTACTACCAGCTCCACTGCTTTCAGGAATATCAAAATCTGATCTCCTCACTACTGTCTTCCTCCGTCGACCTTGACTGACCAATTGACAACGAGGTTCCTCCTCTGAAGGCATCTCCCATTCCGCGGCTTCCGCAGGCGTAGGCTTTAATTTAAGTCCTTTCACAAGGAACTTCATAAATTTCTGCATTCGGGTCCGATCTTTTTTCACCTCCACCTTATGTTTTTCGAATGATCTTCTATGCTCTTGGAAGTCATCTATATATGTTTATCCAACCTTGTTTGGAATGAGTCGAGTGCCTCCCGCATAGACCCTCCACGTGCTAATGAAGGCTCTCTCATTTCCATAGTCGGCGGCTTTCGTTGACTTTTCTTACCCTTAATATCCGAAGTTTGATATATCTCCGGGCAACAATCTCCAATATAAAAATTTTGATCTATCCATGCATATTTCTTGAATATAATACGCTGGATAATCGCACCTAAAGGGAGGGTGTGTGCCTTTTTCCACTCCGAATTTTTGAGGCGATATGTATAACGAATCATGGATAACAATAGATCGGCCACATCAAATAACTCCTTCTCCACTATATAATAAGTCACAAGACTGAGTTGAGCCGTAATACTATTCGTATCACCGGACTTCAACATAATAGTGTGCCTTAGTATATCTTGTACAAGACGAGCATCGTCTGTCAGTGTCGTCATAGTGGATATGAGATTTTTGGTGGAATTTCCATGCAAAGACATGTTCATACACGTCCAATTTCTCTCAAGTCTATAGTTTTCCACTATGTCCAAGACATTCTCACTTTCCATTAACCCAAATTCACTTCTTAAATCAAATGGAGTGATCTCCACATATTGCCCTTGAATTTTGGATCTCACTCCACCATTCAAATCGGTAAATGCAGGATCCTCAAGATGATTATAAAATTCACGGACTAAAAAAGAGGAGAAAATGTCTTGGATTATTACTGAGAGTATACCTGCCTCAGCAAGCATAAAATAGACTTGTTCATGCCTAGGGAGATCAAATTCCACGATCTTTGAAATTCCTACTTGTGCTTTTTCAATGGCCGGGTAACTTTGATACGAAGAATGTGCATCTCCTGATTCACCCCTTCTTGATCTCCAACTTGAAGTCATATCTGCATAAGACAACAAAATTTTTACAAACAAAAAAAAAACAACAACTGTGGCACTGTCGGATTTCCGATACCACCTATCGGAAATCCGATAGCCAAAAATTTTTTTGTGCCGAAAATTTTCATTTCACAACAATCTTCCTATCCCAAATCTACACACTTTTCACACAGCAAAAAATCTTCAACAACTCTAATATTTTTTTTGAAAAATCAAAACTTTAATGAAAAACACTATTCATCATCTTCTTCCTATGACACTTTAATTTTTTTTGTCATCATTATTCCTCTTAAACTGAACCTATAAACATCTAGATCTACACAAAAACAACAAAAAAAAGGAAAACTTTGTTTCAACACACACATACAACAAAAATACTAATTTCTCTTACAAAACAAAGATCTACATCTCTTATACAACCAAAGATCTAAAATATCTAGATCTCCTAAACCTTCTACAGACTATCTTCAAAAAACTCCATGAAAATCAAGAGAAATATGAGAATCACAAAACTATTGGAGAAATTTTAACCAAAACTTGAAAAACCAACAAATCTCACCTTAGATCTGAAATTTTCCGGAACCTGGAGCTCTAGATCTAGTAATTTCTCCTAAATCTGAAGAGAAGTGTCGGTCAAAAGATGAAACACGTCTTTTTCTACTTTCTGAGCTGTCGGATGGCGATAGCTAGATATCGGAAATCCGACAACTCCCAAAAATTGACTATTTTTTTCACTAGTTTGTTCATTCCCTGTTTCTATACATGCTAATATGAGAATTTTGGTATCTTGCATAAAGTATTCTTCATGTGTTATTATTCATAACAATAGCTTAACATATGCTTATGATGTTCAATCTTACCATATCATTGTGATG
The DNA here is from genome assembly GCA_033032865.1 of Dactylorhiza incarnata. Lineage (NCBI taxonomy): Eukaryota > Viridiplantae > Streptophyta > Magnoliopsida > Asparagales > Orchidaceae > Dactylorhiza > Dactylorhiza incarnata. Next base: position 298,430 of record JAWHQI010000567.1, read on the forward strand.
ACACTTTCATATCGTTATTAAGAATTGTTTTCGCATGCCTCTAAGTATAAGAAATCTTTTATCTCTGACAATGAGCAATCACAAACACTTACTTTGGTAATACATATTAATACAATTTATTCTATACATACATCATGATTGATCGAACATAACAAAATACATTTCATAAATGTCACCTTCACCTTTGATACTTTGCACTTATTCCACTTTTACCATTTATGGCATGCAAGTGAATTCGGAGATCCTTAACATCTATGAATCCTCAAAAAAAATGGGAGGAAAATTCAATGCAAAACATTCTTTTTGCCCAACATGTTGAAAGAAATAAATAAAAATTGACAAGGATCATCCGCCAAGCACTACTTAGCCTCCTGATAAGTCTTAATGAGCATTGTGAGGTTAAGCACCTTGGAAAGAATTGTAAAGTGTCTTGCAAAAACAAAATGGTCCTTTTATGTATATTTGCAAAGTTTCTGGTTCAGAAGTATGGGCTTTATGTATATTTATGTTATGTTTAACAATTCCATGATCATGTATATTTTAAATATATTCATATGTATTCTTTCTCAAAGTATCACTACTATACTTCATTGTTATTTATAAAATTTCTTCTTATGAGAATTGGACCGAAACGATTCAATTTTCTATATTGCACTGTGTCTCTCTATGATCATTAAAATTGAATCTCATCATGGTTAAGTTTATTTGATTCCATACATTATAACACATTACTATAATGCTTAGATTCCTCTCCAAGATTACCTATCTCATTATCATATCACTTACAAAGCTTCCGCTAGTGTACTCCAACTTGTCATATATTCTTTCTCCATGACTACCATATCTCTGTAATACTCTTTCCTAGTCTATCATCTCTATATTCATCTTTTGCTAATATCAAAGGGAGAGAAGATAAAAAGAGATCAATTAAATCAACTAAATCACTTAAAATACTAAATTAATTAAGTAAGCATATATGTAGGGGGAGTTTATATGCAGGGGGAGAATATTTTTAGAAGGAACTATATTAAGGGGGAGATCATATTAAGGGGAAGATCATGGAGATCTTAAGCTCAAAACAATTGTACACACATAAGTACTTTTCACAAGGATTTATTCGATTTCTTTTTATAAGGATTTGTTATTATCAAAAGGGGGAGATTGTTGGAGCATGCGTTCCGCACTCGTCCGGTTTGAGAATAACAAATCCCGAATGTATTTGATCCTATTTTTGATTAATAGTGTGCAGATAACAGGTGCAAGAATAACATGATTTCAATTGGAGCAAGATGACATTTTCCAGAAATTTGAGCTATCGGATTTCCGACAGTGCTATCGGATTTCCGACAGCGCTTTTATTTAATCTCTGCGCAACGGTTTGGAGCTATCGGATTTCCGATATCGCTATCGGATTTCCGACAGCCCATGATCTGCCAATAACGCCAGAACGTGCAGCGGTTACCTTGGCTATCGGATATCCGACAGTACTATCGGATATCCGACAGCCCACGTCTCAACCACGACCTCAACACGACGCAGAAACTTCATTTTAGTGGGACACGTGGCAGCCTCTGGAGATATCGGATTTTGGCGACAGCGGCTATCGGACGGCGACAGCTCCTTTTTATTAAAAGGGCTCGAAACTTCGTGGAATTCACTTCTTCAGATTTCTAAGCCTCCTTCCTGAGTATTATCGTCCAGAGAGCTCCAGAGAACGAAAATCCCCATCCTTGAAGGAGAAAAGAGAGAGCGAAGCCGAAGATTGTACACGCATTCCAAGGAGATTGTCTCAAGGGATCTTCGCTGTTTTGGTCCAGAAATTCTAAAGGGGATTTTTCATATTGTATTTTCATTCATTCACTTTTCATTTTGTAATCGTTGGAGAAATCGTCGTCTTGCGTGCGGCGTCTAAGTCCTTGCGCGGCTTAGGGGAAAATCGCTTCCTTGTGCGGAGCGTCCAAGTCATTGCGTGGCTTGGTGGGAAATCGTGGCCTTGTGTGCTACGTTAGGCTTGGGCTTGGTCTTGGGAGAGACAAGTGATAGTCTTCCGATCCTTGGGAGAAGGATTGGTAAACCAAAATTGTAGAATTTTTTATTAACATAATTGTGCCTTGATCTTAAGCATTGTTAAGATAATTTTTATTGTATGCAAATTTCATGATTAATATAATTATGTTTTTTTCTTTAATTACATATTTGGTGGCATAATCTTTATCTTAGAAATTTGTTTTTGAATTATTAAAAAAAAAACACATTCTTTGGAAATTGTTTAGAAGTAATTTTTAGAAAAGTAAAACTTGTTTAAAAATTCTTAAGGAAAAATTATATTTCAAACACACCCTTATTCACCCCCCCCCTCTAAGGGCGTCATACGATCCAACAAACCAAGGTGAGGGGGTTGACCCCACTTGGGAGTCATGGGTCCCTTAACCTCACCCAACATTGGTTGGTCCATGGTGGGGTCCCAATTGGGCTAATTTAGCCTTAAGGTGTGATTTTGACCTAAATTAACCTAAAGTTGACTTTGATCAAATTGGTCAGTTGGTTTACCAAGTGATGGGGCTTTTGGGTCCAATGAGTTCCTTAAAGTGTTTAGAGTGTGGTGGTAAGGTCAATTTGAACAAGTAGGGTCAATTGAACTCTAATTGACTTAGTTTGGTTAATGTTGACCTATTGTTGACTTTGGTCAATTTCATGCAATTGGGTCCCACCCAAGTGCAATTCTCATCCTATAGGTCTCCCTTGGTGGTTAGGGCATCATAAGTGAGGTCAACTTGGACAATTGAGGGTCAATTGACCTAGTTAAGGGGCTTAGGGTTAGGTTAGTTTTTTGAGCTTTGGTGTGCATTTAGCAATTTCTACCCTAGCCTAAGGTCCTTGTGGCCACTCACCTCACCCCTATGCCCTAACATTTCCAAAGGGTCTAGAAGGATTGGGGATGTTACACCGACGGTGTTCGTCGATGCAGTGTTCTTTATTACGTCGCCCTTCCGGTCTTCCGGGGGCCTGCTCCAACCCCTTTTTCCTTCGTTGGTTGCCTTCGAACTGTTGTCGATGCGCCTCGATAGCCTCATTGACTGCTATTTGAGCTTCTACCCGATGAACGATATCAGGATAACTTGACATTGTTTCCCTCATCAGAGCTGAGTAAAAGCCACTTGGACGGAGACCTCCAAAGAAAACGCCCCGCAGTAGCTCGGGATCGACCCCTGAGATTTGTAGAGCCTCTGCAGTGAAGCGGTGGAAACAATCCTTAAAAGTCTCTCCGTCGTTCCGGCGGATCCCTGAAAGATGGGAGGGGTCTCGAACGATCCTGCAGTTGGCGATGAGCTGGTCAGTGATCTGCCGTGCCATTTATGCAAAGCTATTTATGGCTCCATCTCACAGAGAATGAAACCAAGTGCGCGCTAGGCCTTTCAAGGTTGCTGGAAACACCTAACAGAGGAGCTGGTCTGGAGCGTTGTAAATTCTCATGATGGTAGTGAAATGGTTGACATGTTCCAGTGGGTCGTTCATCCTGTCGAATGTTTCAATGTTGGGGAGCTTAAAGCCATGCAGAACTGGGTGAGCTAGGACTGGTGCGACAACGGAGAGCCGTTGTGCAGTGGACAGCGAGCAAAACCAGTACGCCGCCCAACCTGACCGTACTCCTTTGCTATTACATTGCGTATTTCTTCTCCAATGGTCCTCCCTATCACTTGTCCAGGGCCGATTCTTCCTTGGCGTTGGTGATGATGGTCACATTTTGGTCTCCTACCCGACCGAGCGGGATGAGAAGAGCTTGTTCCATTTGAAAGTTCTTCTGAGACATCCTCCTCCTGAATTGCCTTTTCGATCGGAGCTTGATTTGGGGCTGGGGGGAGCAGAACATTCGGTATTGGAGGTGGAGCGGGAGTTCGAGGAAACTCAATATTTCTCAGTAGGGTTAGCATCTCAGTTTGTTGTTCTTCTATTTGACGCATGCGCCCTTCCAACGCTATTATGGGAGCATTTTCTGCTTCTTTCGCGAGAGGCGCGTGTATGAGCGAGTGTGAGGGAGCCGGATCGACGCGCCCCTCAGGGATTGATCTTTCAGTGGTGCGGACACTCCTTCTGGTCATTGCCAGATGCTTTCTTGAGGAAATGTTTGTAGACCCTTGTAAAGTTTGGGAACACTTTCCCACATGAGGCGCCAAACTGTTGCGGATCACTTGACGCTATGGTAGACCGGTCGAATTGAACCACCTTAGCTCGAGAGCGAGCCGAGCGCGCAAACGGTCAAAGAGAGAATTAATAAATGATAAGAAGACTTTTTATCGTGGAAAACCCAGAAAGGGTGAAAAACCACGCGGTCAGAGCTGTGCCGACCAAATTCCACTATCTTTTGGTTCGTTACAATTGAAAGCTAAGAACTCGAGCACGACAGGCCGCTGCTCGTTATAATGGTAGATGAGAGAAAACTTCAAGGGTGACAGATCACCTCTCGAGAGACTAAGCACTTTTCTGGGAATGAAAGTTAGATTATTGAGTCGTCTTTCAGTGCCCGGAGGATTCCCAACTCGCTTAAGAAGATTGTCTTCCGAAGCGAAGAAAATCTTCAAAGTCTCAAAGGAGACCTTCGAAGGCTCAAAGGAGATCTTTAAGTGCCGAAGGAGAACTCAGAGGAGATCTTCAAAGGAGCTCTCTCGGGCGGGGTTCATCGGGTAGAAGATACCCCGCCCGAGAGAGCTCTTTTGAATATTTCCTCTCTGTTCTCCTTCGTCGCTTGAGGATCTTCTTCGATCTTTTTCGATCTTCTTCGAACCTTCGAAGATCTCCATCGAGCCTTCAAAGGTCTCCTTCAAGTCTTTAAAGATTTCTTTCGCTTCGGAAGACAATCTTCTTAAGCGAGTTGGGAATTCTCCGGGCATCGAAAATCGACTCGAGAATCTCACTTTTATTCTCAGAAAAGTACTTAGTCCCTCGAGAGGTGACCTGTCACTCTCGAAGTTTTCTCTCTTCTACCATTGTAACGAGCAACGACCTGTCGCGCTCAAGTTCTCAACTTTCAATTGTAATGAACCAAAAGATAGTGAAATTTGGTCGGCACAGTTCCGACAACGTGATTTTTCACCATTTTTGGGTTTTCCACGATAAAAAACATTCTTGTCATTTATTAATTCTCTTATTAGCTGTTTGTGTGCTCAACTCGCTCTCGAGCTAAGGTGGTTCAATTCGACAGATCTACCAGAGCGTCGAGTGACCTGCAATAGTAACATCTATTTTTAATCCATATATTAAATAGAGTAATATAATAAGAATAATTTTATTGGCAGACCCGGTTCTAACTATTGCAAATTTTGTATAACTAACATAGTTTTTGTTTAACTTCTTCTTTTTTTCTTGGTCTGCCGGTGTATATTTTTTAAGATCCGCCGTTAACAATGACGTGCCATTAGCCTAAAAATAGGTTTTGCGTCCTATAATAACTTATGAATTTATAACAACAGAGCTTCGGATAGAACTAGGGCGCGAACCAGGAACGCCAAAACCCTCGATCGCTCCGATTGTCCGCGTGAGGGATGGAGGTGGACGGGATAGCCGAGAGAAATTCCCATTCACTGGGCTTCATGGAAGGCGAGGACGTTCACGATTGGAGTAAGGAGGAGGACGTCACGATAGAGGAGGCCATGCCGCCTACTTCTCCCAGCGACGCGGGGGCTTTGGAAATTGATTCACCGCCACCTACGGACGGTCAGTGTCTTCTCTAAGCTCAAGTCTTTTTAGAATTTTGCTAGATCTGATCGGGCTAGAGCGCACGCACGTTTTGTTTTTTATCCGTTCTATTATGTTTGTCTGATTCGAGTTTTTTCAGGGATTGATTATATGACTGTTTAGCTTTATTTGATGCGGGGATTCAGACAGTTGGTATTAGGGGTTATCTCCAGCGAATTTGGGAAAATTTCCTGTTGTGATATGCTTTTTTGGTATTGTCTGAAGTTAGAAGGATCCTGGTCGATTGTAGTATTTCTTACAGCTTCCGTAGATGTTTATATCTAGTCTATTATAATTATATTAATGTAACTATTGGATTTGCTTGCCACTTACATAGTTTCACCTCCTGTCTGTTCTTCCTAGTTAGTTACTCCGTTTGAATGGATGATGTGCCCGTTTGGCTAGATGACATGTTTTGAATTTTACTATACTAATTTTGGGCTAAATCTTCGGAACACAGATCAGATCTTTGAGGTTGTGAATGTTATCCTTGAATTTTGTCTCTTTTCCATAACTAAGATATAGAAGTTGGTAGTATGTATTGACTGGTCATTGAAGCCGGATGAGTCCATCAAGTTGTTCAGTTCCTTTTTCGAAGGATCTTATCGGGGCTTGATAGCTAATGTAGTGAAGGATTTTGACTTCCCTATATATGGACAGTGTGAGTGAGGCAAATTTTGGTCATGGATTTGGTTAATACATGATCAAACTTCATAACGAGAAAGCCTCACCTACCTCAATAGTAGCCGTTAAACTATTTTTTTTATAAAAGGAGAAATATGTATAATATCAGATTATTTGTCCTTTGCGAATTGTTGTGAAAGATGCTTCGTTATTATACGGAACGACCAAAAGCATTAAGTACTGCATGGAGAGTGTTTTCTTGCAAGATTCCATAGCATAAAATGCTAACCGAAGACGATATGACATCCTCATCAATTGTATTCCCAATATTGAGAACCCAGAGAGGATGCTAAGAGTCCGATTGACTTTTGAGATACAAACAATAAATCGCACAGACCTCGATCAGTAACAAAACATTTAGCAAACTTTAGTGCTCCAATCTGAGAGATTAGTGACTTTTCTTTCAATATAGTCAGTAGTCACATTACAAGACTCTAATATTTGTCGATCAACATCATCCACAGCCTGGCCGGCTATATGATGTGTATTTTAAAATTGTTCTGAATTCCAAGGATCAGATCATACTTGATTGATGTGCAGCCTAGATTTTTAAAAATGATAATTTCTATTCCTTGAGTATAAAGACCAACTACAAGATCTTGTAAGAACTTTGAACGTGGTTACAACAATGTTCTTAAAGTTTTTCTTAGATTTAAAGGTCTATATTCGATCATTATTTGCCAAGCTTATCACACTATCATTGTATATTTTATAAAGGTCTTAGAAGAGTCTTTTTGAGTTTCAAAAATGTTTTAGTAATTATCACTTTGTTCCCCAAGGTTATACCACATTTCATGTAGGATCGCATGTTCAAAACCATTAATTTTTCTCCTCGAATAACAAGGTCCTTAATGAAGAACCTTTGGTTTACTAATAGTTTTGAGAGAGAATGTCAAAAATACCTTCTATATTTTCTCTCTTTTATGATTATGATGGAGACAATATTCTTTGTAGGTCTTAAGTCATCAAACTTGCAGATGATAACCCATGAATGCCAGCTAGGCTAATAAAATTCCTGTTATAGTTGCGGACTACCGGTCATTGGTCAAGAGGACCTGCCAGCACCGTACACATTTAGTGCAATCATCAAGGCTTTTAACCTCCATGGTTGCATCCACTAGAAAATCAGCTCTCATGACTCTAATAACATCCATTGCTACGAATGTAGCTTCCTCGGATTTCTATTTTTGAATGATCGACTGTGATTTCTCCAACACAAACCGTAGGCATGTTTTTCATTGTGTGTTGAACTGCAAATATTCCAACATAATCCAACTCAATCATGATACGTGCAGCCCAACATAGTCTTGATGCATGTAGTCCAACCCAAATCTCTTGATCGAATCTTTTAACATAACTTTCAAAATACAAGCCAAAAAATATAAAAAATACATAAAAATATAAAAATTCGCGACGATCGCAATGGCTGTCGGATCGTCGATGTGATGATACAAAAGACATTAAGCCTATAAATCACTAAAATGATGTGCGAACGATCCCATTAAAATGATTTCAAAAAGATGGCTGCTTGAGGTTTGACTACCATATTTGGAAAAAGCAAAGCAAGGATATCAGATTGGATATCTAGTCTAATCTGTTGGTAATTAACATCAACAGGAGACTGGTTTGTCAGAAGATTGCAGTATAAAGCACAGCACAAATAGCTGAAAATAGATTGGAGATAAGTGTAGTGCACAACCTTGTAAGTCTCATTAGGAAAAAAATATTCAGCCTTTTCTAGGAGAAGTGAAATATATTCGATAATATGTGCTTACATTGAAAAACAATCAGTAGTTATGTGGATAATATAGAAGAATGCACGATGCACGTTGTCATGGAATTGTTCACCAGGGCTTGAACAACTGGTTTGTTTAGCTGTCCTTTTTTGCTACTGACAAATTTTATCTGCATTTTAAATATTAAATGATGCTTTCTGCAGATGTTATCTTTTGCGTCTAAATGTTTGTGCTTTTATATTTTAATTTTACTTTAAATTTCTGTTACTTAAAATTTTGTGTTTCTTTTCAGATATTCACGAAGACATAGAATCACAGCTTAAGGAGTTGCAATTGGACAAAAAAGGTCACTGACAATTTAACTTATCACATAATCATGAAATTTTTTATACATATATTCATAAGAATGTTACTCCTTTATTTCCCTTGATTAATAAAAGAAGCATTTAAGAAATTATAATTTCTCTTGCAATTTCTTATTTAATGATCCAATATGTTAAATTTGAGCTTTTGCATCTCTTTACTGGATTTTTCGTGCTTTCCTCTATTCTCACTGATTTTGTTTTACTGCATCAAATTCTTATTAGAAGAGAAGCTGCCTGGTCACGAAGAAATTAAACAACACGTGGAAGAAGAAGATGAGAAAAAGCGGCATCTAAATGTTGTTTTCATTGGGCATGTTGGTATGTGATTGCTTGTTAATCTTCTTTATGCATCAGATTTTACACAAATAATTTATCATTGACGTTATGCTACATACTGAGACCTAGATGTATATTTTTGCATCATTAAATATGTGCAGGCACACATTCCTAAATTTACTTCTTTATCTTTCTGTTTGTCAATGCACCAGCTCGTTGTTTATTTCTCACATTTATCATCTCCTTTTTATTGTCATTTTATGTTAATGAGATAGTCTAACTCGTGCATCTTTCTAACTTTTTTTAACTTCTAAACAGTTTTCAAGGATAATAGTAATTGTTTGTATTCATGGACTGTCTGGCATAGAAAATGGTGTGTGCATTTTATTGTGTTAAATATGAAATAACATGAGCAAACAATTTGTTTGTCTGAGCAAGCAACACATATAATGTCAACTCCCAGACTATGCTGGTATTTTGAATGAGAGAAACCAAAGAGGGTATACAATGTGAATGGTACTCAATAAAATCATTGTTGATATATATCCAAACCCAGAAATCGCCCCTCAAAGACACGCCAACATGAAGGTTGGATTATTACCGATTGAGGAATGAGCTAGTGCCACAAAACATCCTACTCAACAATAGAGAATTTTCCAACATATTAAATTTACCGAGGCATCCAAATATTTGACAAAGATATATTTGCTCTACATCAGTTACTCAACAAGTTAGTTCTCTTATCGGACAACAACACCGCCCTACCTCTAAGCATGAGATGTTGCCCTCAAAAGGACCGGTAACTAGGTGGACATCACTCACTTAACCGTAGGAGGTGTAGCTCCATAAACTGTTGAATGATGACTCGTGAAGATGAAGTTAGTAGTATACATGTGCCTGTAAGTGTTTTGTAAAATCAATTAATTTTAGGAAATTAGAATCATATTATTACCTCACAACTATAGTTTCATTTCTAAGATCCGTTCTTATGGATTTTGAGATAATCTTGTGAAATTACCTATTTACATAAATAAATCTTTAGGCTCTCTTATAAATGCCCAACTTGTTTTGTTATCAATATACCTGTAAGGCTGTAAGTAATATTATGCTAGCAAGATCTATACAAAAAAATGTAACATCCTAAACAGTGTTGTGAGCAGAGATCATTAGTTCGAGTGTAAAAAAGAAGCTATGGCTATACCACATCGAAGCCATGCTGGTGATTCCGATCTTGTTTATAAATTAATTAATGTTCTTAATGACTTGAGTGTTTTAGTGCGTCCTGTTGAATGTCTCATCGTCTGCCCACGGTTATTTTGCTGTCAGCTAAATCATAGCCTAATCGCCAAGTTATTAATGGTCCATCATCCCCTCCCTTTTGGAACACCTTGATCTTACTCTAGAAGGTCATGTTTCTACCTGTCGTATTTCTCATTTGAGTCCATGTTGTTTGTTCACAATTTGACTAGCGCTATCAAATGTTGATTCTTTTTACCCCATCTTACGGTAGTCTTACAAGGTTCGTTGATTTTAAGAACTAATTTATTATGCATTTTTGCAAGCACTAAGAAGAGGAAAATATGAGCAGTACTTCCTTTCCATTCTCCATGTGCTCACTGAGCCACTCCGAGCGTGCACCAACAATTTTCAACAAGAGACAACAAACATCACAGACTACGACTTAGTCCTTTTCGATACGATTCCAACATCATTCCACGTAGATCTTTCAATTTATGGGCCCTTCTAATGGAAATACCATTTGCCCTAGTCCCTCTGAGCCCCCCCCCCCCCCCACACACACACACAAATTGACTTGAATTATTTTGATGCACGGCGATCTATAGGTAACGGTCACGTGATACCCTAAACCAATTTGCAATGCAAACATTCACAAGCAAATGCTTGGAACCAACAACAACTGATGCACCCTGCGACGCATCAAGTTTTATTTACGCATTTTTATTTTCTCTATGTATTCTTGTTTACGCATTAGCTTGTGATTTTCGGCTTATCGATCTGACCATCCGATAAGACCCTTAATAAATGGTCCAGTAAATTTAGAAGTTAGGACATTAGCGGCAAGCCCAAAATTACGCAGGAGACACTTAAATTATTTAAAATAATCAATCACTTTCGAAATTCATTTTGAATCCAAAATCCCCCATTAAACAATATTCCTTTTATTGTGGCAGCCCCCATTTAGAAATTCAGCCCAAAACTATTTTGGAAATTCCAAATAATACCTCATTTGGATTTCTTTGCTTTAAACAAATCCCCTCCCCCTTATTAAAACTGATGGACAGAAAAGAAACGGCAGGCAGGAAAAACGTGGAGAACGATTCTCGTTCTTCCACGAAACCGGCCGACCCTCCGCCTTCTTCCCCCTCCAGCGCCAACGATCTCCACCGCCAAGCTTCCCTCCAGCGCCGACGGCCCCTCCGCCAAACCTCACCTCCGGCGCCGACGGTTTCCTCCGCCACTCTCTTCTCCAGCACCGGTGGCCATTAACGAACCCCGATCGCGTCGTCGAGCTCCCAGGCGCGCGACTCGCTCCAGCAACTTCGTTTGGGCGTCGACATCGACCATTCTATTCCGTCCAAGCACCGTGAGCCGCAATACTCTTCCCGTGAGCCTTGGATTTGGAAAGGAACCCTCCTTCCCTCGGTAACTTTCTCGTATCCCCGCTCCTTTGAATTAGCCTAAATTTATGTGTCCTTATAAATGATTTTTGGGCTTGCCGTGCGTTCTCACTACTCTAGTTGACTGTTTTTCCCTTAATTCATAAGTTATTGTTTGTGGTATGCTTGTGGTGGAAAATATCCTACGTAGAGGAATCGAGTCCATATGAACTCCGAAGAGAACGGTCCGAGCGAAATTGCGAATCTCTCAAAGTTCAAACGTGACGAGTAAGAGTTTGCGCGCAAACTTGATTTGGTCACTCGACCGATCTCATTTTTTCTTTTAAAATTAAAAAGTTTAATCTTACTCTCAAAATCGCACACCGATTTACATCAGTTTGGTATCAGAGGATATTTGATTCGCTCCTATCACGGATCAAGCGATCCAGTTTTTGTTAAAAAAATAAAAATTAATATTATCCTTTTTAATATTTGTTTTAAAATAATAATAATAAATAAATAAATAAAAAAAATTATTAAATCCAAAATATTTTTCTACCCACTCGGATAATCGCTCATTTTTAAAATTTTCTTGCTTTCAAATATTTATTTTCTATAAAAAAAAATTAATATTAAAATCTTAAGGCTTTTCAACATAAATGGAAAAACGCGTCGATCATTTAGAAACTAACGTTGGGGACTTAGCCCAACGAATGAATGAACTAATGAAAGCGGTATAGACTCTCACCACGGGTATGGGTAGTGTCACACACGTTATGAATGGGTTGCGTACTTCGGTTAATAATATCGAAGCCACCATACACATAAACCGCGCACCCGTGAACGAAGTAAACCCGAACCCTAGGCCACTAGAGCTTGCACAACCTGAGCCCGAACCCGAACCCGAGCCACTTGACGAACCTCATGACCGTCCTCGTTGGGATATGGGAGTTAAGTTAGACGTTGGTGACTTTGAAGGGTACTTAGAACCCGAACGTTGTTTAGATTGGTGTGCCAGGATGGACCGCTACTTGGCTTGGAAGCAAATGCCCCGAGTTAGGCAGGTTGAGTACGCCACTATGAAACTTAAAGGTCCCGCGTTAGTTTGGTGGGAACAAATAGAGCGAACTAGGTTTAATTTAGGCATGCCACCCATCACCACATGGGCAGGATTTAAAGAACAAATTCGAAAACGGTATGTGCCTCCTGATTACATGCAAACCCTATATCGTAGGTTCCACATTCTAAGACAGGATAAGTCAACAGTAGACGAGTATACGAACGAGTTCCTAGTACTCCAATCTCGCCTCAATCTCCGAGAGGACGATGACATGGTTGTCTCTCGATATTTGAACGGATTACGATATTCCATTAGAGATCAACTGGAGTTATTTGACTATAAGGACTTAGGAGAAGTTTCGAGTTGCGCACGTAGAGCCGAGGCCTCGCAGAAGAGGACATCCGGGTTTAGGTCTACAGATAGACCCCCATCTACTCACACTTCCACTTCAGTGACTCGGACTGCCGGACCCCCTCGTCCCGCTTTGCCTCCGAGCACTCCCGCCTTACCCACCACATCCACTAGAGGCAAGGAGATTGTCGGCACTAGACCACAGGCTGGCACCTTTAGATGTTTCAAGTGTATGGAGCCGGGACATAAATCTTCTGAGTGCCCGCGACGCCACTTCGTCGCCGTCATTGATTCTGAGAGTGGGTCAGAACCTGAGTATGAGGTCTTCCTTAGTGACTCCCATCCTGACCCGACTCCTGAGCCCGAGTTAGAGAGTGAGTACGAAGTTGAGGGAGAGCAGCCTGAATCGTTAGTGTGCGTTTTCCAACACAGCCTCTTAACTCCTAAGACTCCCACTGACGACGAGTGGTTGAGGAACAATATTTTTCGTACAACCGCACGCATCCAGGGGCAATTTTGCTCCATCATTATAGATAGCGGTAGTATGGAGAACTTTGTTTCTCAGCGTATGGTGGATAAGTTGAAATTAAAGTCACAACCTCTAGGAAAGCCCTATAGTTTGTCATGGGTCACTAGCAGCACGACCATTCCTATTACACATCAGTGTCTCGTAGAGTTTTCCATAGGTAGCACTTATCACGATGCGGTTTGGTGTCACGTTGCGACCCTTGAGGTTTGTCACATCTTACTAGGACGACCCTGGCAGTACGATATGCACGTCATTCACGATGGTGTAAAGAACTCTCACTCTTTTGAGCGCGATGGGCGCAAGATCATTCTTCTCCCCCAGAAGAATAGTCTTGTTCCTAGAGCCCCCGAGAGATCTGCCCACCCTTCTAGCACCGTATCTGCGATATCCTTTCTCTCCGCCACTATGTTACTGACTGGGCCACAATTCCAGGAGGAGATGAAGGATAGTGAAGTAGTTTACATGTTATCCGGTATTGACTCGACTCCCACCACACTAGATATCCCTAGTACAGTGCAACACCTTATTGATGATTTCTCTGAGATTATGCCGGAGGAGTTGCCCGATCAGCTTCCCCCGAAGAGGGACATTCAGCACTGTATCGACCTGATGCTAGAAGTTAGTTTACCTCACCTTCCCCATTACCGTATGAGTCCGAAAGAGCATGAGGAACTCCATAGGCAGGTGACCGAGTTGATTTCGAAGGGTCACGTTAGGGAGAGTATGAGTCCATGCGCCGTCCCCGCATTTTTAGTTCCTAAGAAAGATGGGACTTGGCGCATGTGTGTCGATAGTAGAGCGATAAACAAAATTACTATTAAATATCGTTTTCCCATCTCCCGTTTGGACGATATGTTGGACATGCTTAGTGGATCCTGCGTCTTTTCGAAGATTGATCTAAAGAGTGGATACCACTAGATTAGGATTCGACCCGGGGATGAGTGGAAAACTGCGTTTAAAACTAAGGAGGGATTATACGAGTGGCTGGTGATGCCATTTGGTCTCTCCAATGCTCCCAACACATTCATGCGAGTGATGAATCAAATGCTTAGGCCTCTCGTAGGAGTTTGCGTAGTGGTGTACTTTGGCGACATTCTGATATATAGCCTTGATCCTGATCAGCACTTAATTCATCTTAGAAAAGTATTAGAGATCCTTCGCACAAACAAACTCTATGTGAATTTGAAGAAGTGCACATTTCTGACTGACAGCCTGACCTTCTTAGGATATATTGTTTCATCTGATAGTATTAAGGTCGATAGAGAGAAGGTCAAGGCGATAGAATCTTGGCCTAGCCCTAGGACGATTACTGAGGCTCGAGGATTTCATGGGCTAGCGTCTTTTTATAGGAGATTTATACGAAACTTTAGTACCTTGATAGCACCTGTGACTGACTGTCTGAAGAAAGGTACATTTATTTGGACGATTGAAGCTGAGCGAGCATTTATTCTTGTTAAAGAGAAGCTTACGAGTGCACCTGTTTTAGCACTCCCTGATTTCGAGAAAATATTTGAGGTTGACTGTGACGCGTTCATTGTAGGGATTGGAGCCGTTTTGAATCAAGAGGGTCGACCCATAACATTCTTTAGTGAGAAGCTGAACGAGGTGAAGACTAGATATTCCACCTATGACATAGAGTTTTACGCTATCGTTCAGGCTCTCCGTCATTGGAGACACTACCTGATTCAGCGCGAGTTTGTGCTGAATACCGATCACGAGGCATTAAAGCATCTGAACTCCCAAAGGGAGATTAAACGTCATGCCAAGTGGGCTGCTTACCTGCAGGAGTTCACATTTCATTTGAAGCACAAACCCGGGGTCACAAATCGAGTTGCCGACGCACTCAGTCGCCGCTCACACCTATTAGTTACCCTTCACCCCCGCATCACATCCTTAGACTCGCAGCGTGACCTTTACGCCACAGACCCTTACTTTGGAGATATATGGAGGTCATGTAGCCATACTGGGACGGACCCCACCACTCAGTACATCATGAACGAAGGTTATCTGTTTAGAGGCACACGACTTTGTATTTGTGAGGGTTCACTACGAGAGACCTTACTTAGGGAACTTCACTCATCTGGGCTAGGAGGACACGTAGGGCAGTCCAAGCTATTAGATCTTGCTAGTTCCCGATATTATTGGCCCAAGATGAAACAAGACGTTATCGATCTCATTAGACACTGCACGACCTGTCAGCTTTATAAGGGGCACACTCAGAACACTGGATTATACACCCCCTTACCGGTACCTGAGAGACCTTGGGACGACATTTCTATGGACTTTGTGGTAGGACTCCCTCGCACTAAGAGGAAAGTCGATTCTGTTTTCGTGGTCGTAGACCGGTTCTCTAAGATGGCACATTTTATACCATGCAGGAAAACTTCTAGTGCCGTACATGTAGCTGAGATATTGTTTCGAGAGGTCGTACGTTTACATGGGATCCCTAAGTCTATTACGTCTGATAGGGATACGCGGTTTATGGGGTACTTCTGGAAAACATTATGGGGTCGATTGGGCACCAAACTAGAGTTTATCAGCGCATATCATCCTCAGACCGACGGACAGACCGAGGTCGTTAATAGAAGTTTGGACGATCTACTTAGGTGTTTATCTGGGGAGAATCCGAAGCAATGGAATATTATAATACCGCAAGCAGAATTCACATTTAATAACTCTATTAATCGCTCAACTAATAAATCTCCTTTCGAGATTGTTTATGGGTTCTCCATACCCCATCTGCTTGACCGCCACCCACTTCCATCTCATGAACGTATTTCCGTTGATGCGCAAGCTCATATAGATTATTTAAAAGAATTACATAAAATTATTGCTAATAAATTGCGAGCTATTTCCGAAAAATATAAATCCATGCCCGATCGTCATTTCCGGGAATTATACTTTTCGGAAGGAGATTGGGTTTTTGCTTATTTCAGGAAGCAGAGATTCAGTCCGGGTACACATCATAAGCTACAACAGAGGAAGTTTGGTCCCTTCCAAGTCCGAAAGCGCATAGGGGAGAATGCCTATCTTCTAGATTTGCCCGTTGAATTCGGTACTTCACCGATATTTAACGTGGCTGATCTGACTCTATTTTATGGAGATCCACCTAGTTCCAGCCCCAGCCCACCGGTTGCTGCGCCATAGATATCGTCTGACTTGGCACCAACACTGACACCTACTACTGAGGAGATTGACCAGGTACTTGATGTACGGGAGTTCCGCACTCGCCACGGGACATACCAGCGTTACCTAGTCTCGTGGAAGGGACGGGACGTGACAGACAGCTCTTGGATCAGCACGGACGAACTACAACGACGACGACCAGATCTTTCTATTGCTAGCCTTTGTGAAGACCTCGACGGGGTCGAGTTTTTTCAATCCCGGGAGAATTGATGCACCCTGCGACGCATCAAGTTTTATTTACGCATTTTTATTTTCTCTATGTTTCTTGTTTACGCATCAGCTTGTGATTTTCGGCTTATCGATCTGACCATCCGATAAGACCCTTAATAAATGGTCCAGTAAATTTAGAAGTTAGGACATTAGCGGCAAACCCAAAATTACGCAGGAGACACTTAAATTATTTAAAATAACCAATCACTTTCGAAATTCATTTTGAATCCAAAATCCCCCATTAAACAATATTCCTTTTATTGTGGCAGCCCCCATTTAGAAATTCAGCCCAAAACTATTTTGGAAATTCCAAATAATACCTCATTTGGATTTCTTTGCTTTAAACAAATCCCCTCCCCCTTATTAAAACTGACGGACAAAAAAGAAACGGCATGGAGGAAAAACGTGGAGAACGATTCTCGTTCTTCCACGAAACCGGCCGACCCTCCGCCTTCTTCCCCCTCCAGCGCCAACGATCTCCACCGCCAAGCTTCCCTCCAGCGCCGACGGCCCCTCCGCCAAACCTCACCTCCGGCGCCGACGGTTTCCTCCGCCACTCTCTTCTCCAGCACCGGTGGCCATTAACGAACCCCGATCGCGTCGTCGAGCTCCCAGGCGTGCGACTCGCTCCAGCAACTTCGTTTGGGCGTCGACATCGACCATTCTATTCCGTCCAAGTACCGTGAGCCGCAGTACTCTTCCCGTGAGCCTTGGATTTGGAAAGGAACCCTCCTTCCCTCGGTAACTTTCTCGTATCCCCGCTCCTTTGAATTAGCCTAAATTTACGTGTCCTTCTAAATAATTTTTGGGCTTGCCGTGCGTTCTCACTACTCTAGTTTACTATTTTCCCCTTAATTCATAAGTTATTGCTTGTGGTATGCTTGTGGTGGAAAATATCCTACGTAGAGGAATCGAGTCCATATGAACTTCGAAGAGAACGGTCCGAGCGAAATTGCGAATCTCTCAAAGTTCAAACGTGACGAGTAAGAGTTTGCGCGCAAACTTGATTTGGTCACTCGACCGATCTCATTTTTTCTTTTAAAATTAAAAAGTTTAATCTTACTCTCAAAATCGCACACCGGTTTACATCAGTTTGCAATGCAAACATTCACAAGCAAATGCTTGGAACCAACAACAACCCTAAAGACGCGAAAGAAATGCGAACACACACAATCCAATGAACATGATACTATAATGTAAACACTAAACCTAATGCGAATGTGAAACTTCATTCAGGCAATTACTTCTAACACAATTGATTAAACATGTTAATTTTAAAATCGCGCACACATATCACAATTAATCACAAATATTGCAATTCGGGTAAACATGTAACAAATGCAGATTATTGACAGTGCACAAAATTAAAGCACAAGGGAAATAAGAAATACATATTAATTCAACACTAAATAAATGACCTCGAACTATAAAGCTTACACAATCAAGTAGTGGAGGGCTTGGTGTGTCTCCAACAAACTTCAGGTGTCTGGACAGGAGGCATGGGACTGAGTTAGGGCCTCCGGGAAAACTCCTTTTGCTGTAATAGGACTGCTGTAGGGATGGACGACGAAGGACAGCAGCAGGTAGAGTTGAGGAGGGATGTCTGGAGGTGGATAAGAGGTGGTGAGGGTACTGGTGGGACTGCTTGCTGCGTAAGAACCCTGGAAAGGTTGCTGGACGGGGACTGGCAGCAGGGGAAAGAGGGGGATTTTCAGGCTCTGGCTGACTGTTGGAGCTCCAACGAGTTGGGAGGTGGATAGTAGAGGGTAAGGGCTGGGAGACTCCAAAGGCCGACTGAAATTTCAATTCCTGGGGCTAACTGGGCTATTTGGGAAGTAATTTCAGCAACTGAAAGCTGCTTTGGGGTGTCCTGGACAGGGGCCAAGAGTTGGAGGAGGGAGGAAGTAGCCGACTGAAGTGTCTGAAATGGGGCTCGGTGGGAGGTTAAGAAACCGGTTAGGGGGGGGGGGTGCTGGAGGTTACCCGCTGATGGGAGAAAGGAGGGCGTTCGGTTTGGATGTGTGGATTTGAGGGAGGCTCGGTTGGATGAAGGGAGAAGTGGGAGAGGTTCGGCTGGGCTGTGAGGGGCTTTGGCATGTAGGGGAGGTGGGAAATGAGGGTAAGAATTTTAGGAGTTGTCCTAAAATTGAGGAAGTGGAGGTAGTGGGGAGGTGGAGCGGTGAGTAGTAGACTAGAAAGTAGGGATAGTGGTGGCTAGAGGGGATCACCGGAGGTGCTGGTGGCCGGAGGTGGTTTCCGACGATCACCAAAAATGGAAAATGAGGGGATTTCTTGTGTTATTGGTGAAGACTTGATGGTGGTGGCCGGAGGTGTTTTCCGACGATCGCCGTAAAACTGTAGGTGGATGGAATTGGGAGGAAGTGGTGGTGGAGGGATTTTTGGAGGTGGTAAAACTCAAAGTGGATGGAAATTGGAGGGTGTTGGTGATTAGTTTTTGGAGTATGTGGAGGAGTTTTGCGGTGGGAGAGGGCTGGCCGGCTCCTTTTGGTGTAGGAGGGAGTGGGGAAGGCCGGTCAAATGGAGGGGAGGGAGGTGATAACTTCCAAGCCTCGGCACTTGGATTTTCTGGCTTCGGCACCAAGTGATTGGAAGGAGGATTCTCTTTTTCACTCAATCTTTCAATGCCCTCCAAATGAATCCTCTATCCCTATTTATTGATTATGAGGCCATCATGGACGGTCATGATTCTCTAATCATGAAAATATATGAAAATGAAACTAAGAGAAATACAGAAAATTAACTACAAATCTCGGATCGTCGATCCACATAAAATGAACGGCTCCGATATTCGTGTAGACCTATCACTTATGTGGTACGTGATCCCCATCATGATGTAAATTACAATTATCTGCTAAATAGATGTAGTTGCCCTATGCATGCAACAATTAATGTTAGAATATGCATTAACAAGATGGTAGATATTTTTTGTATCATTCTTTTTCCTAAAAAAGTTTAACAATGCAGATGCCGGTAAGTCCACCACCGGAGGGCAGATACTTCTCCTCAGCGGTCAGGTTGATGATCGAACTATTCAGAAGTATGAGAAAGAGGCAAAAGAAAAAAATCGAGAGAGTTGGTATGTTGTTTATGGTACTTGAAACTAAAACTTGTAATGGTATATTTCCTATAAATAATAGAAAATGCTACTTTTCTTATACTTATACTTTGACTATGAGCCATTAATTTGGGTTTTTAATTCCATTGAGTTCTTTACTAATTTTCCTTCCCATTATTTTTTTCCGACTCACTTGTTTTTTTACATTTTAGGGAAATGATAAGTTTCATATGTACTTTGAAGTAGATGATCTATCAATGGTCTATATAATTTGATCAGAATCCCAGTTTTAAATTTTTTTGCCCATCAGACTAGGGCTCTGTTTGGTACGATGATGGCGGTGGGAAAAGCTGCATCCCCATCACCACTACTATACTGGATGCTTTTGAATTCAATATGGTGGGAAAATTGCTTTACTAGAAAAGGCGTTTTGGGGATAATTTGGACCGATGGTACCCTCGCCATGTTCGGCTTAAAAGAAAGCCATGTTCCGCTATTTGGAATCCTTCTTCCCCACACTATTTTCCCCTATCATGCTTTCGCGAAGAGCTCGTGCTTCTCTTTCGACGGCGAGCTAACTCACACTCGTTCTCCTTCCTCATCGATGGCGGAGCAACGTCAAACATATCTTGATTAAACTCTAACTCGATCGAAGCGGAGTTATTGAAGGAACTGGAGTGTGGCAATGAATATTGCACAGCAGCAGGCATAGGTCATTGAGCAAATTCCCATCGGCCGCGGTAATTTACCGAGCCGAACTGTATTTTAATCTGGATATGTAAGGTTGGTAATCTTCTAATGCAACTTGAAGGGACTATTCTAGTATTCGTGAAGGGGCATTGCTCACCAGTTTGCTGTCTCAATGCAATTTTGTTTAATTGTTTTAGATTGTTCTGATTATTACAATCCATTGAGAAATTCGGAAGAAGATGTTCTTTATGTTTCCATAGATTGAAGTCCTTAGTTACAACCTTTCATTTGACCTTGTATAAGAAATATGCCACACGCACTGTTTCCTTTCTGCATTCCTCCACCGTAAATTTGGTATCCCAAAGGAAACACAAATGTTGAAAGGGGAATACATAAGAAAACGAATTTATATCAATTTATCAGAACTCACAAGTTAAATTTAACTCTATATATTGATCACAACTCACAAGTGAAATATATACAAAAACATATGCAAACATCTTTACAAAACTCTGCATAATGTGGGGCTGTTATGGGCCTCGAGCGACGGGCTTAGTTAATTATTGTTGTCTTTATTAGTGTTGTCCTTTATTATTGTTGTCTTGTCTTTTAATATTGTCTTTATTTAGTGGTTGGGGGTTAGAAGTTACGACTTATCATTTATGGGTCCGGTGTCTTGTAAGTCTATGTAAAGGCGTGGACTGTATGAAATGAAATCAAGCAAGAATTAGTCTCTCCCCTTGTCTTTGTTTATGAGATCTTTGTAGCTCTCTTTTCCCGAGCACACCCCGCCCAGGCAACCGCGATTCCGGCTCCATTGTACCCTCTGACCACTACTCCGACGAGACCATAATAACTTGGTATCTGAGTCTTTCTTCTTTCGACACCACTTTTCTTCTCCCCATTCCGATGCCACTAGAGGGGGGGGGGGGGGGGGGGGGTCATTCAATCCCCGCTAGTTTTCACGGGACGATTCTATGATATGTAGTTGGCAACCTCAATCCTGCTGTTGTCCGAATCAGTGTTCCATGGGTCGGCATCCTCGCTCGACATCAATACCCCCGAGGAGTACCCACTCGTCGTCATCGCCATCTGACGATTCCGCTTGTGTCGACCGCTTCGCTCGCCATTAACGTTGTTCCTTCAGTGAGCCCACCGTTGTCTCTTCATCACGCCCACCGTGCGCTCGTATCACACATTCCGCACTCATCTGTCCTCGAAGCCTAGTCGTAACCAGATCCCTGCGATAAAGCCTCCTACATCCCTACTCCTCGCCAGCACGCGTCGAAGCCACGTGATTACTCATTCATCGGGCTACCACCTCCTTTCTTTGGGGCGAAGACCTCGACAACCAACCAGTCCAACACTATTTTCATTTACTCGATCCAGCAACCGCAAGCCTCTCGAGTCGCCCGCCCTTCTCTTGAACCCAGTGCTGCAGTTTTCTCACAGCCCACTCCAACAGTCATTGCATCGAGCCCTGCACCCTTTCCACCTGCCTCCAAATTCTTAGTTTTTTAATTGATTAGTGTTGTCCTTTATTATTGTTGTCTTATCTTTTAATATTGTCTTTATTTAGTGGTTGGGGGTTAGAAGTTACAACTTATCATTTATGGGTCCAGTGTCTTGTAAGCCTATTTAAAGGCGTGGACTGTATGAAATGAAATCAAGCATGAATTAGTCTCTCCCCTTGTCTTTGTTTATGAGATCTTGGTAGCTCTCTTTTCCCGAGCACACCCTGCCCAGGCAGCCGCGGTTCCGGCTCCATTGTACCCTCCGACCACTACTCCGACGAGCCCATAATAACTTGGTATCGGGTCTTTCTTCTTTTGACAACTCTTTTCTTTTCCCCATTTCGATGCCACTAGAGGGGGGGGGGGGGGGCTCATTCAATCCCCGCTAGTTTTCACGGGACGATCCTATGATATGCAGTTGGCAACCTCAATCCTGCCGTTGGCCGCATCTGTGTTCCATGGGTCGGCATCCTCGTTCGACATCAATACCCCCGAGGAGTACCCACTCGTCGCCATCACCATCTGGTTCCTCTTGTGTCGACCGCTTCGCTCGCCATTGACGTTGTCCCTTCAGTTAGCCCACCGTGTCCCTTCATCACGCCCACCGTGCGCTCGTATCACACATTCCACACTCATCTGTCCTCGAAGCCTAGTCGTAACCAGCTCTCTGCGATAGAGCCTCCTACATCCCTGCTCCTCGCCAGTACGCGTCGAAGCCACCTGATTACTCATTCATCGGGCTACCGCCTCCTTTCTTTAGGGCGAAGACCTCGACAACCAACCAGTCCAACACTATTTTCATTTCCTTGATCCAGCAACCGCAAGCCTCTAGAGTCGCCCGCCCTTCTCTGGAACCCAGTGCTGCGGTTTTCTCACAACCCACACCAGCAATCATTGCATCGAGCACTGCGCACTTTCAACCCGCCTCCAAATTCTTGGCTTTTTAATTGATTAATCAGTTATTTGATTAATTAATTATTAATTTCATTCATTTACAAACAAAACCAAGATTAATTAATTGATAACTTTACTTGATAATTAGTTAATTACATTTTTATCCTGCCAAATGACGTATGAGCGGCCAGAGACAGATTGGGGGGCCACGATAACCTCTCATGACTCGACAACGACAACCTGCGCCACCGCCATCCTCGCTATACTCAATGCCATGATCACTGCACGTATAAGTGAACAACTGCTCATCACACGACTGACACGTCTACCCGCCTAGGTGCAGATTGTTGATATTCCGGCTAGTCCAGCAGTCCTTCAGCAACCAACACCTAGTGTTTTTCTCATTCAGAAGAACACTGCTACCATACATTGATTGTGCAAAGCTCGTCCATGTCACTCCTCTCACCTGCACAAAAATTGATATGGTTCTGAGTAGTTCTCGGGCATCAACAAATTATTCTCCACCACTACTTCAAGCTCGTGTTGCGGCCTCCTCCTCGTTCATATCGCCACTACTTCAAGCTCGTGTTGCTCTCTGCAGCCCCCACTACTGCGACACACGACAAGGCACTATTTTGGCGTGAAATAAAGGAGCCCGATGATCACATCGGCCAAGCTTCCTTCGAGCTTGAGCACAAGCTCGATTTGAAGGCCGGGTGAGAGATGTTATGGGCTTCGAGTGATGGGCCTAGGTAATTATTGTTATCATAATTGTTGTCTTTATTACTGCTGTCCTTTGTTATTGTTGTCTTGTCTTTTAGTATTGTCTTTATTTAGTGGTTGGGGATTAGAAGTTAGGAGTTATCATTTATGAGTCTGGTGTCTTGTAAGCCTATTTAAAGGTGTGATTTGTATGGAATGAAATCAAGCAAGAATTAGTCTCTCCCCTTTCTTTGTTTATGAGATCTTGGTAACTTTTTCCTCCCGAGCACACCCCGCCTAGGTAGCCGTGGTTCCGGCTCCACTATACCCTCCGAGCTCCGGTAACTACTCCGGCGAGCCCATAATAGGGGCATTTTGTCATTTGAAACTAAACAACTACTGCACAGTTCTTCCAAACGGATAAATCTGCAACTCCATTCTGAACAACATTGAAAATATAGTGTCCAAATAGTTTGCAACTTGTCCTACAAAAGTTTATTAACAACTTAAATCTCATAACCAGTTTCCCACCACTACTTTCTATGCAACCACAATTGTTGCAAACAGAGGCTTACTGGTTTGAGTAGGTATGGCAATGTTATGTTAGAAGGTGTAGCACCATTGTCAAGTTGCTTTTGATCTAGTCAACATTCATGCACACTGTCATTTGCCAATTTCTATGTTTTTTCATTTCTTCTCTAGTCAAATCCTTGAAGCAATTTGCCATAGCAAGGATATGCTATCTTCTCATACTTGTTACTTTCTAATGTCTTTATTTTCCAGGTATATGGCTTATATTATGGATACTAATGAGGAAGAACGCGTAAAGGTTTACTTCTATTGCCTTAAGAGTTTATTTTGTTTGTGTTTCCGTACTCAATTATCTTATAGTAATTTTTTGTCATTCATGCATACCTTTTGTCGTGTAGACTTCACATGTTTGGCTTCCTGATGATGTAGAATGGGTCCACATTTTTTTTCTTCTCAGTCCAATATGAATATGCTCAATTGAGTATGATGTATTGATATGGTTTCAATTTTTATCAAGATAGTTAGACTATGAAATGTTGACTGTTTTTTTATTCTTAATTTTAAGTTCAAGATTAATAATTGGTCAAAAAGTTCATTCTTATTTCCGGAATTATTTAAGTTAGAAATATTTGTTTTCTGGAGGTTGAGATATTTGGGCTTTTGGTTTTTTAAATCTTATTTCAAACCAGTTATCCTAAAAAAAAATCAAATCAGGATTTTTTTCCTTCTAGCCGGTTAAAATAGAAAAAACAGTAGTATACATATATGGAGTCTCTCTCTTTCTCTCTCCGCTGCTCCCACCAAAGCGGATCGAGCACCGCTAAGGCAGCAGGATGCTGGACCCTTGATGGGGAATCGGAACCGTTCATCTTATGCGGATCGACGATTGTAGCATTGTTTGTTCTTTTCATTTTTCGTTTCGAGTTATATTTTTATTTATTTTTGAGTCAGATTGATCGGTCAATGATAGCCGTTTGTTGCCCCCCTTAGAGTCTATATATTGAGGGCGAGGGCTCTCATTTTGAGTATTGAAGGATTGGAGCATAGAAGTCATCCTTTGGTTATTTTGGTGTCGAAGCCGAGTTCCGGGTGCGAAGCCGAGTTCCGGGTGCGAAGCCGAGTTCCGTTTGCGAAGGCTTGAATCCCCACCACCATCTTGCCGTCCACCACCTCTTCCCCCCTTCATTCCTCCTCCAAGTTGCCGGCCACCATCTTCATCCCCCACAAAATAGCCGACTGTCCATACCTCCTCCCACCAACAGCCGGTCTACA
Organism: Dactylorhiza incarnata; assembly: GCA_033032865.1. Taxonomy (NCBI): domain Eukaryota; kingdom Viridiplantae; phylum Streptophyta; class Magnoliopsida; order Asparagales; family Orchidaceae; genus Dactylorhiza; species Dactylorhiza incarnata. Next base: position 323,857 of record JAWHQI010000567.1, read on the forward strand.
TTCCTCCTCCCAGCACATCCCATCCCTCAATCCTCTCTACTGCCACCTTCCCCAATATCCTTAGCCGGCTACAACAGCAACTCCTCCGGTTCCCTATCAAAGGCGCGCCTAAGGCTCAAGGCTCAGCAGGCTCAGAGGTTTGCGCCTTAGTGCGCCTTTTGTGCGCCTTTGGAGCATAAAAGACACGTCTAGGTGCAATTTCTACTGTAAAATTTTTTTTTCAAAATAAAGAAAAAAATAATGTAAGAAGTCAATATTTTTTTCCATGATTTAGTGTTTGCGAAACATAATCGAGCTTTGAGACTTAGATATGATGCAAGTGATCACATTGATTTTATTTTATAAGAGATATAAATGATAATAATGAATCATTAATGAGTAGAATAGATGAAAAAATCTGATTAAGAAGATGAAGTGGTGTTTGATGCTGATTATTTAAATTGAATATGGTTGCGCCTTATCTTCGTCAGGCGCGCGCCTGCGCCTTGAGCCTTGCGCCTAGGCTCCAAGACCCCTTTGCGCCTTGGTGTGCCTTGCGCCTTTAATAACTAAGCCTATCACCATGTACCACACAATAACCCACAGCCGCCCCCTTCCATACCTCCTCCACACCGCCTGCCCCAATTCCATTTTCCCCTTCTTCCCCCCACAGAACTCCCCAAAACAACCCCTTTATCCCCTCCATTCCAACTCTGGCGATCACCAAAGAACGTCTTCGGCCCCCTCCGGTGATCCACCACCACTTTCCTTTCATTTTGCATTTTTCGGCGATCGCCGTAAAACATCTCCGACGACCATCACCACCATCGGCCAGCCATCTCCTCCACCAACTGGCAACCACTCCCCACCACTCCATAACCACTTCTCACATCCGCCTAACCGCTAACTCCCAAATTCCTTAAATTTAGGATTTATTCCTAAATTTAAGCCCCCGCTATATTCCTGAATTTAAGCCCCACTACCTCCTTAATTCCCTCACAACCATCCCCTATAACTCCCCTCCAACCCACCACATCCGCCCCCCATATCTCCCCCGATCCACACGTGGAGCCACAAAGGCTCTGTTTGGTTGAGCAGTTGCTGATGAAAAGCTGCTGATAGGAAAAGTGTTGTTTCTGGAAAACAGAGTTTTGTTAAAAAACTGTTTGTGTGAAATGGAGTTTGCAGAGCTTTTTGATAAGTTGTTTTGAAAAAACTGTTTGGCAAAAATGGAGTTTTCTTAGGTGAATTTTTTCTAATTTATTTAATTTTTTTGTTCAATACCTGAAATAGTTTTAAACATTTAAAACCAACGTTACATGACATACATAATAAAATTTGAATGTTTTTCAGATATTAATGTTACAAAAAATTTTTAAACTCTCGACGCACGGATCAAACTTCACACACACACATATATACAATCACACACATGCACACACACACATACTCATATACAAACACACAAACTTCACTCACACACGTATACAATCACACACACACACACACACACTCATATACAAACACAAACTTCACACACACATATACAATCACACACACACACACACTCACACTCACACACACTCCTATACAAACACACACACAAACTTCACACACGCACACATATACAATCACACAGATACACACACACTCATATACAAACACACACACATACAACTACAAACACACATATACATGGATGTCCACATACACAACAATTTTTTTTTGTACAGAACAATTTTCAACAAAAAATGGACATCACAAGCTAACAAAATTTGGTGGAGGGGTATACCTGAGTTTACTGGAGGAGTTTTGGTAAAAATCCTGAAATGTAAGATAGGGAGCAGAGCTGTAGATAAGAGAACGGGAGGTCATCAATGAGAAATCAGGAAAAAAATACCAAAAAAGTTGTAAATGGGAGATCGACAAAGCTCTGTACCTGAGGTTGCAGGAGATCTGCTGCTACAGATCCAAGATAACTCCGACAGAAACCAACGTTAAAGTTGCGCCGGCGGAAGTTCGGCCCATCAGAGAACTGGAAAATAGTTGGGTAAGAAAGGCCGGCGGTGGCGTGGCCGTCGGAGATCGAGAATATAGAGAAAACACAAGCGAAAGAGGTGGCGTCGGAGGAGATCAGGAGCGGAGAAGGGAGCAGAGAGGTGAATCGGGATTGCAAATGTTAGGGCGGAAGCGGTGCGACGTGGTCCAGTTGGAATTAAAAATAGTTGCTGAGCCGATACCTAAAAACAACTTATATTATAAAACGCCGTTTCCAGCTTATTGTTCCAAAACACAACTTATTCTGGAAACGACGTTTTTGAGCTGCCGCACCGGAGCCGATAAGCTGCCCCAAACGCTACCTAAATTAGTACTTAATTGTCACCCCACTCCCCACTCACTTCCCCCAGCCGAACCACCACCTCCCCTAGCCGAACCACCACCTCCCCTTCAAACCATTTTCTGCCATTCACCTCTGCCATATTTCATTTCCCTCTGCCCAACCGGCCTTCCAACCCCTTTCCTGGAAGTCACGTTGATCCACCCCCTCACCCCTCTCCTTAACCAGCAGAGGTTCTCTCTGCCACCACCCAGTAGCCCCCATCCCCCCTACCAGCTGCAATCTGCTGTAGGAACTCCCCGACAACAACCCTCCATTTTCGGCCCCCTCACAGCAACTGTCTAGCCTCCATACAACCACCATCCGACCCCAGCTACTTGGATAGCTCTTCCCCACTTTAGAAGGACTCAATTTCAGCCCCTCGGAGGCCCTTCCAGCTACTCCACAGTCCTCCGAAGATACATCCAACCCTCCCCTCACTATAGTCGTGGTATCCAAAGTTCGTGTGTTATTTCTTTATCATTGGGTCTCGTGTTTGTTCCCTACTTGCCAGGATAGTGGTTCATAAGTTTTGTTTTCAATTGTTTTGGTCTTTGTATTTGCTCATTCAACTAGTGATTTGATTTCAGGCACTCTCGCGCTTATACTATCTCTCTTGTTTCCTTCCTTGTATGCTTTTATTATTGTGATTTATCATTCGTAATTAATTTATTAAAAAAAGTTATTGCAAAATTTAAAGTTTGTCGGATATGTATGGTTGCATGTAGGAGTTTTCCCTTTATTTATCTCATCATATATAGGACCGTCCTGCGTCAAACCTCCTTCACACACTCTCACAAATTCCCCTTCTAGACATTCTGATGGAGATCTATCGCGCCCCGTTTGTACACCCTTTCATTATTTGACATTTTGGGGTCTTCGGGTGGAGGATTGGAGTTCGCGAATGCGTCCGACTCGTTTTTTCCTATTTTTATGTATTTTATTTTTATTTTTCCGAGTGGTATTTCATGAGCTAGCTTGAGTTATCAAATCAATCAGTCTCGACCTTCCAATTTATTTAACCTAAAACTCATCCTATTAATACCTCCTTCATACCCACGATGAGGGATGAAAGATTTGGAAGCAGTCGCTCCTTTCTTCGGTCACGACAGCGGGCGCACGGTGCGACTCAGCGCGTCCTCATCCTCCCGAGGTGCCGACGCCACAAGACCTCGCCTCCCGCCGTCTCCTACCTCCTTCTACCAGGTATTCCGTCCCTCTCCAACCCTCTTCACGGTCGATCCAAGCTTCCTCTCTCTTTCCCTTGCCAAAATGCCACCCATAACTTCATTCCCACCTCTCGCCAGCCCTCCCCTGCCACGTAGAGTCTGCATTTAGTAAGTCTTCTGGGTTCACCATTCTTCATTTGCATCTTTTGCATGTCATATTCCGACTTAAAGTTATATTAAATAATGAACATTTTAAAATTTGCATGAGTAATCACATGAGAGAGCACATGTTCAAGGGAGCTGATTGAGCTACATGGGTGTACGACTAACATGCAATCCTTGGGTGAAGTATCAAGGAAACAACTCGACACCCCTAAACTATTATATGTAAGATGCAAGACCCGACAACGAAATCAAATTAAGCAGTAAATAATTAAATCGCACTTAGATAATTTAATCAAGGCAATTTATTTCATTAAGCAAAACAAAGTTTGGTTTTCTTTCGCGTGGACGGCCAAAGAAAGAGTACGCGACAAATAGTGCAAACCACAAAATAATCTAGAACAAACAATCACAAAACTATAGATCCAAGCAAACATGAGACCACACCATCATATATTAATAATGAGAATTAAAGTTCTATACAACAAATAATTATTCAAAAAATACAGGGGCTGCCGTGGGAGGGGAGATCCAAAGATGTTTGGTGCGGTAGATATGATCCGTGGAGGAGTTCAGTGGCAAGAGATGGGGGTTGGATGGGCGGTCGGTGCCGGATCTGAGTTGAGGGGGATTGGGGAGAGTCTGTGGCTCTCGGTCTGGGGAAATAGGGTTGTAGTTACGACGTTTTAAGGGTACTGCAGGCTGTAAAGCTGCAGGGCATCGACAATAGGTGTAAGAAAGTGAGATCTGGATGGCTTGGTGTGGAAGTTAGCGGTTTGGGTGCTGGTTATGGTTTGCAGGGTGGAGATCTGGGTGGAGATCTGGGTGGTGTGAGATAGAGGCTGGCGGTTTGGTACATAAAGAAGGTGGCAGGGAGGAAACTCGGTGGTATTTGAGAGTGGACGGGGATATGGTTGCTGTCAGGTGAGGGAATAGGAGGGGGGAGTCAGATCTAGGGTTGCTGAGCGGAAAACAACGAGGTGAAGGGAGGATCTGGGTTTGTTGGGTGGAAAACAACAAGGGTGTGGGTATCGTCTACGGCTTAGGGAGGGGAAAATGAAGGTTAGGGTTAGAAGATACCTTGGGGAGGAAGATAACCACCTAGGAGTCGTCACCTAGGGCCTCACAGAGTCTTCACCATGAGGGGATCGCCGGATTTCGGGAATGATCTCTCCAAAATCTGCAATGCCTCAAAGCATCCCCCATACCTCCTATTTATAATAAAATAATATTAGGGCACCCCAACATCAACGACTATGATTCGCCGGAGATGTAACAGTCTCGATGACATGAAATAAAACGATACAATATATGAAAACGTAGGTAAACGGCGTGCCAGACGCATCTGTGGAGTCGGGTCGCCGATTCGAAGATGCTAAATATGGAAGGTGGCTAATCAGCCCTGAATGAGCCCAAAACTCGTGCTAAGTCGCGGGTTCACGCCGCCGTTCCGCATCATTCTCCCCGGCTTGAAAGAATTCATCTTCTGATGAATAAAAGATCAGAATCCTTTCGGTGTGTGCCAGGTAAGAATCAACGGGGTCCATCAAAGGTCGTCCAAGTATCTCCGCTCCAATGGTACTTCGATGTCTGTCCGCAAGACATGTCTATACACTCGTAGGCCACGTTGTCAGTAATGCTCTCAAAAGTCAAATGATTTGCTGGTAGTTCCGGCGCGATCACAAGTGCAGACGGTGAAGCCATAAACGATTGACTCAATGGCAGGTGGGGCTCAGGAGTGGACTGGGTATGGGACTGAGGATGTGGAGGTGTAGACTCAAAATGATATGAAGGTGTAGGCTCAAAAGGATCTCCAAGAAATGGGTCCACATACTTGTGAGGCTTGTAGTATGATATCAGGTCCTCAACATTAAATATGAGATATATACTCATGCTCGTAGGGATATCAAGATCATATGTATTTGCTCCGATCCTTCTCATGATTGTGTAGGGATCCATTCACCTAATGCTCAAACTTTTAGCAGGCCTTCCAAGGAGCCTCACAACGCAGATTCTCATCATCACCTGCCCGTTTTCATGAAATACCTGCTCTTGCCAATGAACATCAACATGCGATTTAGAAGATTTATTACCAGTATTGATCCTTCGCCGGACCGACTCATGAAACACATGCAAACGATGAACAAATGACTCAACGGACACATGCAGATGATGAACAAATAACTCAACAGACGCATGCAAATGAAACACGACAGACACGCCACATTCTCGAGGGGACAGTCTGACAATGACCTGCAAATATCTAAGACAGGGCGGCCTATCAGTAGGCTCTTTCGGTGGAGAGTAGAAAAATTCATCGAGTGTGCGACAAGTATCCAAATGTCTACATGAGACATCAACACTCAAATACGAACTCATAAAGTGCCAAATGTCTCTCAGAGAACGTGACACATCAGGGGGCTCACCAAGAGGTATTTTAAAATTTCATCGCGAATGCGATGATCACATGAACAAAAACATATACATCGACTAGAAGACGTGACTCTAGAGTGTGGCGAGTGCCTCTCAAAAGAAAGAACTCATCTGGTTGGTCAGCAGGTGGTGTCCCAAAACTCATCAAGAGTGCGATGTGTCATAAGACAGGCCCTTAAAATATCAGGAGTATGCTCAAGTGTACTTAAGGAAAGCCCTAAATACTTGATGCTCCACTCAAGATTCATTCTCTGGGGGAAGACTAGAGACGATAATGAAAGAGACGCCAATAACTTGATACTCGTAAACGAGTAGCTCACTTGAATCTCATCCTCACTAGGACGCGGTGGCTCATCAGGAGGCTCAACGGGTGGGGGTGGGGGGTGGGGGGTGGGGGGGGTGGGGGTGGGGGGGGGGGGGGGGGCTCATCAAAGAGCCCGTCAACAGGGTCATGATCCTTCAGATGAGTACCAACGTAAGGGGTAGTGTCCCCATTAAAAGGTGAGGCAGCCACTACGAGATCAATACTGGCTCTTGACTCTTAGTCGTAATGTGGCTCGGGACAATGACAAAGGGAGAGTGAAAAAGACATACTCTCAAGAATGGGTTCATGGTATGGTGTCAATAAGTGGTTCTATGGTAGGAGCCATAACGAAATCAATGCAGGAGGTAGGGTAAGAACACATCACTATAGGATCGCTAGGTCGCCCAGACTCACTCTCAGTTGAGATCACAAGACTTATGTAAAACTTCTAGCGGATCTCAAGGACCACTCATCGGACTAAGTACCTCACTGGGGTGAGAGAAATCAGACTTATGTAAAACTTCTATCGTGTTCGACAGGACAAGGGTAGGCAAAGTGGTGACCTCAGTATGGGAGGGACTCATACTGGGGCGGTCAAGGTGTGAATCCACTCGGCTAACTCTAGCGGATCTCAAGGACTGTTCATGATGAAGGGCGAGTTGATATGTCTGCTCAAGGGACTCCGAGCAGTGATAAGCCAATTTTGTGCTTATGTCAGATCGCAGTCCAAGCCGAAATCGGGAAATGATCATAACTGGCTCCTCTCGCATGTCACTCATCACTAGTAGCTCATCAAAATGATCCTTGTACTCAGAGATGGATAGGGATCCTTACCGAAGGGTAAATAACTGATCGAGCAAGCGACTCCGATACGATGCATGCAAATACCTCTGACACAACCTACGCTTCATATCCACTCAACTAGTGATGCGGTGAAGACAATCTTGCTCACGGGTCCTTTCAATGTTAGACCAATATGCTCTCGCCTGATCTAGAAGCCTAAGTTTCACAAATTTTATGCGACGCTCACTGAATAATTCGAAATAATCAAGATAATATTTTATTACCACAAGCCAAGAACTGAAAGACTCGGGACTCGATGAACCGTCAAAAGGTGGGGCAACAACACGAAACCTACACTCAAGATCTCTCTCAAAATGATGAGCCTCGTAATTGTCATCCCTAAAATAATCGAGTTGTGTCGGAGGGTCAGCATGATCTGCTCGTGCATTGGGATGAGGACGACGATAATCATCTCTAGCACAGTGGAATCGCGTCGAGGGGTCGACACGATCTCTGGAAGTGGTGTGTAGCAAACGATAATAATCATATCATAATAACACGAGGATTTCTCTAAAGGAGCTCTATGGGATCGAGCATATGTAAACTCGGGATCCATAAATAGAGGAGAGAAATGTCGATGATAACTAGCCATAGATGAACCTAAAGACTCTATATGACCTACCACTACATATATAAATGTGGCCCAAACCCGGATCGGGTATAGGTAAACTCGGAATCCATAAATAGAGAGGAATGTCGATGATAACTAGCCATAGATGAATCTAAAGACTCTATATGACCTACCACTGCATATATAAATGTGGCCCAAACCTTGGGATCTGATACCAGGCTACATAGGTGTATGACTAACATGCAATCCTTGGTGAAGCATCGGGGAAACAACTCGACAACCCAAAACTATTATATATGTAAGATGTAAAACCCGACGACGAATTCAAATTAAGCAATAAATAATTAAATCGCTCTTAGATAATTTAAGCGATATAATTTATTTCATTAAGCAAAACAAAGTTTGGTTTTCTTCCACGTGGAGGGCCAAAGCAAGAGCACGCGACGAATTGTTCCTGCAAACCACAAAATAATAAGAACAAACAATCACAAAACTATAGATCTAAACAAGCATGAACCACACCATCATATATTAATAATGAGAATTAAAGTTCCATACAACAAATAATTACTCACAAAATACGGGGGTTGCCGTCATAGACGGGCCCAACAGGATGTTCCAATGAGGGCGTTCAATAAAATAAAAACACTAAATATTGATACATACAATAAAAATGACTACATGTTTGCAAAAAATTATTTAAATTAGGACATTTTAATTGACAAAACAAGCCTTTTAATATCTGAGAATTCTTTGCTTGAGCGAACGTCTAAAATGTAACTTTCAAGTTGATTATCAAGTTCCATTAAGTCAATTGGAGAAAAGTCCAACGAATCGAACTAATTTCTGCTTATCAAAAGCCGAAAAGTGATTACTTGGATCTAAACTTGTCATACATAGAAGCAATTCTGTGTTTACTTCATCAAATCGAATATTTAGCTCAGTAAGTTGTAGATCAATAATTGCATAAAATAATTCAACACGATAAAAGTGAAGGTTCGTATTATTTTCGGATTTGCGTCTCGATCTCCCTCGAGCTACAAATTTGTCTTCCATATTTAGAACATTAATATCATGTTTTTGGCAAAACATAGTAACTTCATTTAATAGAGAATCCCATCCATTGTCTCGCGTTGCTTGCAGTCGTATCTTGGAAACTTTGACAAGAGTCATAACATTTACAAGGTCTTGATCGTTCCTTTGTAATACTTGCGACAACTCATTTGTAATTCCTAAGATGATTTTCATTAAATGAGTTAAAAACACAAATTCAAAACATTGCATAGCCTCCAACAAATCACTTGCTTCAGCTCTATGCTTCGAAAGATTGCCATCCTCTTCAATGACTTCAAGCACATTAATCATCGAGGAGAATAAGCAAATTAAATTCAAGAGAGTTCTATAATGAGAGTTCCACCTTGTGTTCCCTGCCCTTGTGAGTGATTTTTCTTGATTCAAGCATCTTCCCGTTTCCACTTTGCTACTGTAAATTTCTTCAATAGCTTTTGCATATTGCTTCTCTCGAAGAATATCTCTACGCTTGCATGATGCTCCAACAACATTTGTTAGAATTGTTATCAAGCTAAAAAAAGAGCAAACCTTGATGTGTTTTTTTGCGACCGCAACAACTGTCAATTGAAGTTGATGAGCAAAACAATGAATATAGTATGCAAATGGATTTTCAGCCATAATCAATGTTTTTAGCCCATTGAATTCACCTTGCATGTTACTTGCCCGATCATACCCTTGACCCTACAAGCTTGATATGCTCAACCCATGTTTAGCAAAAGAAAATTCAACGGTTGCCTTTAGTGATGAAGCTGCAGTATTTTCTACATACACACCTAGAAAGCACTATATTACACTTTCTTTTTCATCAACATAACGTAAAACAATTGTAAGTTGCTCTTTGACCGAGGAATCACGAACTTCATCAACTAAAATCGAAAATAATTTAGCTTGGATAATATCTTTCATGATAAAATTGGTAGTCTCTATTGCCGCAACTTGCACAATATCCCTTTGAATACTTGGTGCTACTAATTTAAGGTTTTTAGGAGCATTCTTTAATACCACCTTACTTATTTTGTCATTATGGTCGGCGAGGAAGTGATGGAATTCAAGAAAGTTTCCTCTGTTGCCGTCTTGGTCACCATGAATGAGCTTGAATAAATAACAACATAAGCAAAATGCGGCATCTTTTACCATGCTATACTCCAACCAGTAACTATATTCTTGAAACCACGGATTAATAAATATACGCGTCTCGTTTCCAAACATTCTTGTAGGGAAAATATGATTTTTTGGTTGGAAAGTTTTTTTGATTGCAGATACCATCTTCGAACCTTCTCTCTATCATTCGGCTCATAATCATAAATATTTTTCCGTAATCCTGGGCCCGCAGGAAGATCATCTACATTAAACTCTAATCGTGAACGCGCAATAGGATAACTTATTCTTTCTTTGCTTTTCTTTTAAAAAACTTTTCCATGATTATGTTATTCGTTAAAATAATGATTGACCTAAAATAATCAAGTGTGCAAAGAAGTAAGAACACATTTTTAAATGAAAATTAAAGCTGTGAAAAGCATTTCTAGAATATTATTTGCAGGCATAACACTGAAGTAAAATTTCATGTGAATAAACATTCTAGAAATGACACCCACTGTGCAATTGACATTATAAATTCAATCCAACCAATCTACACAAACCTATATGGCAAGCACTACAATTTCTGATGTCAAGCACTACAATTTCTATACCAGCATAAGGCTGTTTGATTTGGGTTGCCCTTGATTAAACCAAATTGGATCAATTCGGTTGCCCTCGATTCAATTTCAGTTATGTTTGCTTTGGGTTTGTAGTTTTTCATAAACCAATTAAATCTATTCAGTTTAGGTTTGAGATTTTTTAAGTTTTCCGTTAATTGATCAAGTTTTGTTGTGTTTAAGTTTGGAATTCTATAAAAAAGAATTTCTGCAAGCTGAAATAATATAATCCAAAATAAAATTGTATGCAGTTGTACAATTGTATGAAGCTGAAATAATATGCATTGTATGAAGTTCATGATAATATAATCCAAAATAAAATTGTACATCTTGATTCAAACCAAATAAAAAAAATTGCAGTAACAAACAAAAAACTAACCTATGTTTTTTGGTTTTTAATTTGTAATCGAAAAATCGAACCAAAATCAAACTAAACCAAACCAATCGGTTTCACTTATTCTCAATTTGATTTTGATTTTGATTTTTCTTTTATGACACTAAAATTATTCGACACTGGAATAATCACGACTTACCATCTTCATCAGGAACCTCTAAATCATGCAATCCACTCAAGTTCTCCTTCCCATCCACTTGCATTTGTGAGGTCACGGGATGTAAGCGTCTCCGAAGCTCCTCAACAATAAGGATAACAGTATCATCGAAAGGATCCCTCGACAGTACCTGCTCCAACAAATCATATCTGAACTCACTGAGTCACGAAAGAAAACGTGCGTCATAAAAGACGAGTCTACTAGTTAAATAGACAAGCAAATATCCCAGCCCGGGCGGTAGTCATGAAAACTGATGGGCAATTTCGAGAAGACATCGGGGAGAACTAAGAAGAAGAACTGAAATCACTAATTAGGAAGAAGAACTAAAATCAGGTAGAAGAAGTGAAGAACCGAAGAAAATCAAGAAATTATCAACATACTAGTCGGTCCAGTCGCCAGTCACGCAACTGCCATGCAGAGGTGTCGCGCCCAGAGGAGTAGTCGCGGCCTGCGTTCGTCGAGCCAAGAGGAGGAGTCGCTTAGGGTTTTCGTCGAGCCCAGCGGGAGCGTAGAGGACTGGAGGAGTCGCCTTCGGTTTTCATCGAGCCCAGCGAGAGCGTGGAATAAAAGCGAAATAAATATAGAAGGTGATCAATCAGCTCTGAATGAGCCAAAAACTCGTGCTCCGCCGCGGGTTCGCGCCGCTGTTCCACATCATTTTCCATCTAGGGTTAGATCATCACAAGTCCGCCACCTATAGATTCATCCTGCGTCATAATCCTATCTCTCCCTTCATTGGAGGTAATACGGGTCATCCCTAGTAATAGTGTGTGCAATCAGTATGTGTAGAAGACGAACCGCTTGCAATAATAGGCGGCAATGGTTCGTTGAAGTGCACCATATTAATTAGTAAGATCGTTGCAGGGGGGGGGGATCCAAACCTTGGCTTTCCTTATGGTACATGATACTGACATCAGTCTTTTAGCGGAGGTCGAGAGTTGACGCAGGCTGAAAGTACAAACACAGGACTATGAAGAGCGCCGACATATGCCAAGAAAAGTGCAGTAACACTGATGATGCTGCAACAATTATTTTGCGTTCGGGCAACAAACTCTATGTTCCTTGGATAGTTTATGATTCAATTCTCTGAATTTAACATTGATATTGGTTATATCTGATCGTGGAAGTTTGTTTTGACTAAATCAGACTTTATTCATTAGGAGGGTTTTTATGCCTTTTGTGAGATAAAAAGAGAATGGTGAGATTGGGATAACGCATTTGAGTGCAATTTCATGTACCTGTACTTATCTCCAGTTGTTGTGGTGAAATTTTTGGTCTTGTTGCGGGTCGCTTAGGGCTCTTGGTAGACCGGTTTACTTGAACCACCTTAGCTCGGGAGCGAACCAAGCGCGCAAACAGTCAATTTGAGATTCGTTGATTACACTGGGACTTTTTAGCGTGGAAAACCCGGAAAGGGTAAAAAACCACGTGGCCGGAGCTGTGCCGACCAAACTTCCACTATCTTCTGGGGGGTTACAATTAGAGACTTAGAAGTCGAGCGCGACAGGCCGCTGCTCGTTACAATAATGGAGAGAGAGAGAGAGAGAGAGAGTTCCGAAGGTGACAGACCACCTCCAGAAAAACTAAGTCCTTTCTCCTTCTGAGAAAGGTGGAGAACAAAAGTGAGAACGCCCTGGAGAACAAAAGTGAGCGCGCCGAGTCGCCTTTCGGGAAGAAGGAAATCTTCGAGTCCGAAGGAGAATTCCGCGAAAGTCTGCAAGAAGCTCTCCCGGGTCCAGAAGGCAAGGTCTTCTCAAATGAAGGCTCTGGGCTCCTTTTATAGTTTTGGCCGGGGGTAGCCCGGTAATTTCGTCGTTGTAACCACCGCAACCACCTGGCGGACGAATCATGTTTTCCGATTCAGAGCACACAGATCGCCATTTTTCGTAATTGACCATCTTGCCCCTCGGGCAGTTCGGGCAGTTTTGTTGGAGGCGAAAAAGGCGACAAGCCGTTCCTGAAATCTGAGAAACTGGAAAGACAAAAAGTGAGCATGCTAGAAAGACAAAAAGTGAGCGTGCCCGAAATGTGAAAGTGCTCTGAGCGCGCTCAGGAGTGTTCTGAGCGCGTAACGAACGGGGAATTGCTCCGAACGAAGTCCGGAGCCCGAAAGCGGGCGGCGAGTCGGAAGAGGGGGGGACTCACCCCAACCCTGCTACGGGGGAGAGCGGTTCGACCGCACCTAAAGGCGGGCGCGACGCGGCCGCACCCGAGGGAGGGGAGCGGCTTTGCTTGGCCGCACCCCAAGGGGGTGCGCCTTGGCCGCACCCCACATGGGGTGCGGCTTGGCTCGGCCGCACCCCTCATGGGGTGCGGTTTGGCCGCACCCCTTGGGGTGCGGCTTGGCCGCACCACATGGGGTGCGGCTTGGCCGCACCCCACATGGGGTGCGGCTTGGCCGCACCCCAAGGGGGTGCGGTTTGGCCGCACCCCCCACTATGGGGGGTGCGGCTATTCGCAACCCACTAGTGGGGTGCGGGCTTCGGAGCGCGCAAGGAGGACGCGCGCTTGGGAGCGCGCAAGGAGGACGTGCGCTTGGGAGCGCGCAAGGAGGACGCGCGCTTGGGAGCGCGCAAGGAGGACGCGCGCAAGGAGGACGCGCGCTTGGGAGCGCGCAAGGAGGACGCGTGCTTGGGAGCGCGCAAGGAGGATGCGCGCTTGTGAGCGCGCAAAGAGGAGGCGCGCTTGTGAGTGATGCACAAATCTTAGCACACCGCTATAGGCGGTAGCAAGACTGCGGCACGAAACGGCAGTGAACCGGTCGTTGTCAAGTAATAATATGAGGAAGTAAATCCCCAAGTATCGAATATCTCAAGGAACACAGTAAGGTGGAGTTAACGTTCGAAGAAGGACTTGAGATCGAAGTCCTTAAGTCGGATGGGTTGCGGAAACGTGGGGTTTTGGTTGTGGAAATAAAAGAAAATAACTAAACTACTCCTATGCAATGCCGCTATGCAATGCTTCGCTTGGCGGGATGGAGACTAGGCAGGCCTTGAGCGCGCTGCTTCGAAAGGGCGGATGGACGACTAGACAAACGTAATCGAACTGTGCAGGCCTTGAGCGCGCTGCTTCGTTAGGCGAATGGATTACACGGGCCGCTATGTCGCTCTTCACTAGGCGGATGGGCGAGTAGGCATGCGGAGTGAGGGTCGCAAGCACCTCGTTGACAAGCACGCCACTAGCAATTGCTAGTGCGGCATACGAACACGATAGCGGGATGGAAAATGGACGGGGGCTCTCCTCACTTGCATAAACCACAAGATAATTTCACATAGACATGAAATGTACTAAAATGCAATATAAGGGTTTTGCAATCATAGTTCATACACACACAATATTAAGATATAAAATACTACAAAATAGAGGGGGTGAGATTACAACCAAGGCACGAAGTCTTGTCGGGATTCACGGTCGGAATCAAGGGTTGTCATGCCTTGTCTGAGCTCGGTCCACGACTGACGTCCGGGGTACGGAGAGGAACTGTCACTTCCTTCTAGTTGACCCGTCTTCTTCGTAAATCGCCTTTGGCCACGATCTCGCCGGAGAACTCCAAGGATGCAGCAAGTTGTATCTTGAAATGGAGCTTTTGAGGTGCACAGACAATGGAGGAGGCCTAGAGGATACTCCGACTCAAGATTGGCGTGAAGAATAAGCCCGGAGCACCTCCTGAAGGTGGGCGGCGATGGAGCGGCGAAACTGGCGCACTGGAGCGGGAGAACGACGCTGGAATTGATTGTCCGACCTAATTTCGCGGGCTGCTTATTTATAGAAAACATGGCGCACGACCAGTGGTCGTGCGCACTGGAAGTTGGTGATCGTGCGTGCTGTGGCCAAAAACCTGCAAGGCAAAACTGCAGAAAATAATAAAGCGCACGATCGAACGCACGACCGTGCGTAAAAACGCACGACCGTGCGTAAAAACGCACGACCAAATTCAGAAAGCAACTTTGGGCTGCAATTGAACGCGCACGATCGGCGGCGCACGACCAGTGGTCGTGCGCAGTAGAACCAGTGATCGTGCGCAGTGTTCCTGTACAGATTTGTACCGGGAACACCTGCACGACCCCTGCTCCAGCATAAATATTAATCAAAACCACTGAAAGTGGCACAAAACACAGCACAAGAATGATAAGCATGAAAATACACAAAAACGGGCCTAGAAGTGCACATAGCATGGAATATCAAATATGAACGAAAACATGCCTAAAGTGTAGTGCATAGACTAGATAAACGGCCCAGATGAGTCCATAAATGTATATAATTGGGACTCATCAGTGAGCGCGCAAGGAGGGGGCGCGCTTGTGAGCGCGCAAGGGAGAAGGAGGAGAGAGAAAATCCGTAGGAGGATTTTCCCGGCCGGAGAGAGAGAAAGTCTCAAAAGAGGGGAGAGATGGAGGAGGAGCAAATGGAAAAAAGAGAAGCCTCGGGGTTCTATTTATAGTTTTTGAGGGTGGCACTTTCGTAATTAAATGAGTGGTTAGAGTGGTTATGGTGGTTATGCGGCTACCCGCACACCATAACCAATTTATGTGTTATACGCACATTTATCATGAATATAGCTACGCGCACACTAGTTTGTATAGTTTTGCGGTGATGTGTATTCATATGACGGATATGGTTATGCGCACACCATAACCATATTATTTGTTATACGCAGACCGTATTGAAGGATTTTACTATTTGCACCCCCATGTTGGAGGATTTTACTATTACACCACATGATGGGGGATTTTACTATTTGCACCCCATGATGTGGGATTTTACTATTTGCACCCCCATGTTGGAGGATTTTACTATTTACACCCCATGATGAGGGATTTTACTATTTGCACCCCATGATATGAGATTTTACTATTTGCACCCCCATGTTGGAGGATTTTACTATTTAAACCTCATGATAGGGGATTTCACTATTTGCACCCAATGATGTGGGATTTTACTATTTGCACCCCCATGTTGGAGGATTTTACTATTTACACCCCATGATGAGGGATTTTACTATTTGCACCCCATGATGGGGGATTTTACTATTTGCACCCCCATGCTGGAGGATTTTACTATTTACACCCCATGATGAGAGATTTTACTATTTGCACCCTCATGTTGGAGGATTTTACTATTTGCACCTCAGGATGTGGGATTTTTACGGGGATAGTGAGGTTTATCTTGGTCAACCTCATTTCCTCCACCAAATGAGGAGAGTGATGTTCATTAGCGCACTGCCCGAATGCACCGCCTGAACGTTTTGTGAGACCGCATCACGTATCATCTTTTACGGATGCACATCATGTCTAATATTTCTTCTCATTATTTTCTAGTTGTCATGGTCCATCTTTGCTCTGAGCCGCTCGATATATCACCTTTTCTTAAGAAAATGTTCAAACTGTGATATTATTTAATGAATAGTAAGAACGAATAAATAGTTAGATGCTATGATGGAATTTAAGCTTACATGATTCTTCAAATAAGCTGTCTTAAATTATTAACTATAATTCACTCAGTTTTGTTATGTTGTGATGAAAATTTTCAAAGATGACCAGTAACTATAATTCGTGCAGTCAGTTTTATCTTAATGCTTCGGCATGATTTAAGTCATTGTCTTCAAGTCAATTCCCTCCCTATTGGTGATCAAAGCATACTGTTTAGCTAGG
This sequence comes from Dactylorhiza incarnata, assembly GCA_033032865.1. NCBI lineage: Eukaryota > Viridiplantae > Streptophyta > Magnoliopsida > Asparagales > Orchidaceae > Dactylorhiza > Dactylorhiza incarnata. Next base: position 340,665 of record JAWHQI010000567.1, read on the forward strand.
ATTGACGTAGATATTCTTGAGCATGTATTTAATATGGTTTAATTATTTAGGATCATTTGCAAGTTTGTTTTTAAGTTTGAAATTGGAGATAGCTAGGCATTGTCACATCCATGCCCCATATAGTATGACCCTAAATATCATACATCCACATGAATTGTTACTAATTTTAGCATCAACTTCCAATTCGTCCAGAAACAGAGTGCTGCTACAACTATGTAGCACGGGGACGGAAACGGGATACGATACGAAACGGATACGGGAAACGTGATTTTTAAATGGGTTGTGTCCTACTAAATATCATACATCCACATGAATTGTTACTAATTTTAGCATCAACTTCCAATTCATCCAGGAACAGAGAGCTGCTACAACTATGTAGCACGGGGACGGAAACGGGATACGATACGAAACGGATACGGGAAACGTGATTTTTAAAAAAATAAGGACACATTAAACGTTTTTAAATTTTTTTAATTATTTTAGTATAAGTATTAATTAATATAAAAATATACAGTTAGCAAACTAAAGTACCATCCCAGTCACTACATTCAATAAAGAATAATTGGCGCACAATCATGTTGTTTAGGCACAATGGGAAAGATTAGGCTAGGAGAAGGTATTGGATATCATAGGAAGAGAAAATATGAAGAGTAGCTCATGCAGTCTATTCCTTGAGGTATCCTAAAGCACAAACATTATTTATAGTGCCTACAAGTACACATTTTAGTTTAATTTATTTATTATCAATACAGATTACTCAAGAGTCAAGATTGGGCCTACAAGTACACATTGAGAACTAATATTATAATATGTAATGATGATCATCAAACTCTTCACATAAACAAGATCTTATTTGGCATTAAATTAATAAAATAATTTTGTAAGGAGAAGAAATTATTTCTAAGAGTTAGACACCATTTAATATGAGGCGTGACTGCGCGCCTGACGCCGTGAATAAAATTGCGGGAAACGCGTATCCCGCAAGGGGGATACTCGTTTCCCAATTAATTTTTTTATTTAATTTAAATATTGCGTTTCCAACGTTAGGAAACGTTTCGGAAACGCGTTTCCGCGCGTTTCCGCGCGTTTCCTGTATCCGATACGCGTTCGAGCCGATACGCGGAGCATTTTTAAGTATCTGTGCTTCGTAGTGCTACAGTCCAATGAAAATGTGTTACGCATACACTTTCGCTCACGTGGACCCCCCGCATGGAGATCACCGACGTATGCTTATGGACACCGCCGCAATTATCTGAAGCACGTGCATGGAAGCCGCCATGATTATTATTATTTTATTTAAGCGTGCTAATTATTTAATTAGTATTAATTAAATAGTTTTTAATTAATATTAATTAGATATTATGGTTATTAAATGTAATGTCTTAATATGTGTGCCCTCCCCCATCTATATAAGAGGGAGGGGTAGGAGTTTGAATGTTATCTTGGAATGTATGCAAGTGTTTAGGGTTGCTCCCTAAGTTTCATCTTTCTCCTTCCTCCTTTCGTCTCGCCTTCCACCGCCGGCCCTCCCCCTTGCCGGATTTTTCTTCTCTTCCCCGATCACATTACTAAACGGTAACAATGATCCGACCTGCCGCTCCGCCCGCCCTAGCGCCGCCGGGATCCAGCGCCTGGCTCGACCTCCACCGCAGCGAGCTCCTTGCCATCCGCAACGAGGTCCAAGCTATGAATGACCTCTTCGTCCAGTACATCGCTGACAACAAACGCCGACAGAAGGAGTATGTTCTGGCATGCCGCCAGAGGGCCCTCCTCAGAGAACAACGGGAGGCTGCCACAATTTCCCCTCCCAGCACCACCATGGCCGTTGCCGAGCAGCCCGCCCCACCGACCCCGTCCTGCGTCGAGCAGCCAACCCCCAACGGCGAGCAGCCAGCCCCCAGCGTCGAGCAGCCGACCTTTTTTTTCCCTCCCACCGTTCAGCAGCCCGCCCCACCTTCACCTTCCAGCGTCGTCATCATTCCAGCGCCTTCGAGCACGCCGCACCTTCACCTTCCAGCGAGCAGCCATCCTTCCAGCGCCTTCGAGCACGCCTCCACGCAGCCCCCTTCCAACGTCGAGCCACAGCCGCCGCACCTCCTGCGTCGATCAGCCGTCGCCGCCGCACCTCCCACCGAGCCTGAACGTCCTCTCGCCAACTTCCCCAGCCCCAGCTCCGCGCTCGCCGACCAGTGGCGCCCTTCCTCCGAGACGGAAACCCCTCCAGCGGCCCTCGCCCCTCGTCGACCCGTCCAGCCGCCCACAGCTGGCCCTTCCGCAAGTCGTCATTGACGCCAACCTCGATTCCTCTCCCTGCACGACGACACTTGCTAGCATGGAGCCCCACACCCCTTTTTTTTCATTAACACCTATTATGTCTTTTCCCAGCGGGCCCCACAATTCTTCCATATCCCTTGTCCTTTTCAAGACAACTAAAGCACAACTTTCCACCCTACAGCTATCGTATTTCCTCCTTCACTTTTCTTCCCAGCTTTTTCTCCCCTCGGGCCCCACAGGGGCTGCCATCTTTTACTTTACTCTGCACATCTCCCATTTTTCTTCCTTATCTCCACACCCACTTACTTGCACCCACCCTTTCCCCCACACGCCACCCTCCAGCTACCAATGTTTTCTCATTCCCCCCACTAAAAGCCAAACCCCTCCAATGTTTTCTTTTAATTTTTATTTTCTATCCTCTTCCTCCTTGAAAACCCCACCTGCCAAGCCATTTCTTCTTCCCGACCTGCTGTTTTCTTATCAACCCCCTCCTTTTAAATTTATTTATTTTATCCTAGCACCAACTTTCACCCCCACCCCTCCACCCACTCTAGTTGTCCCCCCTTCTCCTCACCACCCACTAATCACACATAAAATCTCACCCAAATTTTTTCTTCCGATTTTAACACTTCCTCATTCGCGCCCCTCATGGCACTCGCATCCGCCACTAACAATGCACAACTTCATTCTCATCACAATCCTTAAAGACCCCGATAAACGAATAACACTCGACCTTGAGGACAAGGTCGATTTTCAAGGGCGATATAGTGTTACGCATACACTTTCGCTCACGTGGACCCCCGCATGGAGATCACTGACGTATGCTTATGGACGCCGCCGCAATTATCTGAAGCACGTGCATGGAAGCCGCCATGATTATTATTTTATTTATGCGTGCTAATTATTTAATTAGTATTAATTAAATAGTTTTTAATTAATATTAATTAGATATTATGGTTATTAAATGTAATGTCTTAATATGTGTGCCCTCCCCCATCTATATAAGAGGGAGGGGTAGGAGTTTGAATGTTATCTTGGAATGTATGCAAGTGTTTAGGGTTGCTCCCTAAGTTTCATCTTTCTCCTTTCTCCTTTCGTCTCGCCTTCCACCGCCGGCCCTCCCCCTTGCCGGATTCTTCTTCTCTTCCCCGATCACATTACTAAACGGTAACAATGATCCGACCTGCCTCTCCGCCCGCCCTAGCGCCGCCGGGATCCAGCGCCTGGCTCGACCTCCACCGCAGCGAGCTCCTTGCCATCCGCAACGAGGTCCAAGCTATGAATGACCTCCTCGTCCAGTACATCACTGACAACAAACGCCGACAGGAGGAGTATGTTCTGGCATGCCGCCAGTGGGCCCTCCTCAGAGAACAACGGGAGGCTGCCACAATTTCCCCTCCCAGCACCACCATGGCCGTTGCCGAGCAGCCCGCCCCACCGACCCCGTCCAACGTCGAGCAGCCAGCCCCCAGCGTCGAGCAGCCGGCCTTTTTTTTCCCTCCCACCGTTCAGCAGCCCGCCCCACCTTCACCTTCCAGCGTCGTCATCATTCCAGCGCCTTCGAGCACGCCGCACCTTCACCTTCCAGCGAGCAGCCATCCTTCCAGCGCCTTCGAGCACGCCTCCACGCAGCCCCCTTCCAACGTCGAGCCACAGCCGCCGCCTCCTGCGTCGAGTAGCCGTCGCCACCGCACCTCCCACTGAGCCTGAACGTCCTCTCGCCAACTTCCCCAGCCCCAGCTCCGCGCTCGCCGACCAGTGGCGCCCTTCCTCCGAGACGGAAACCCCTCCAGCGGCCCTCGCCCCTCGTCGACCCGTCCAGCCGCCCACAACTGGTCCTTCCGCAAGTCGTCATTGACGCCAACCTCGATTCCTCTCCCTGCACGACGACACTTGCTTGCATGGAGCCCCACGCCCCTTTTTTTTCATTAACACCTGTTATGTCTTTTCCCAGCGGGCCCCACAATTCTTCCATTTCCCTTGTCCTTTTCAAGACAACTAAAGCACAACTTTCCACCCTACAGCTATCGTATTTCCTCCTTCACTCTTCTTCCCAGCTTTTTCTCCCCTCGGGCCCCACAGGGGCTGCCATCTTTTACTTTACTCTGCACATCTCCCATTTTTCTTCCTTATCTCCACACCCACTTGCACCCACCCTTTCCCCCACACGCCACCCTCCAGCTACCAATGTTTTCTCATTTCCCCCACTAAAAGCCAAACTCCTCCAATGTTTTCTTTTAATTTTTATTTTCTATCCTCTTCCTCCTTGAAAACCCCACCTGCCAAGCCATTTCTTCTTCCCGACCTGCTGTTTTCTTATCAACCCTCTCCTTTTAAATTTATTTATTTTATCCTAGCACCAACTTTCACCCCCACCCCTCCACCCACTCTAGTTGTCCCCCCTTCTCCTCACCACCCACTAATCACACATAAAATCTCACCCAAATTTTTTCTTCCGATTTTAACACTTCCTCATTCGCGCCGCTCATGGCACTCGCCTCCGCCACTAACAATGCACAACTTCATTCTCATCACAATCCTTAAAGACCCCGATAAACGAATAACACTCGACCTTGAGGACAAGGTCGATTTTCAAGGGCGATATAGTGTTACGCATACACTTTCGCTCACGTGGACCCCCCGCATGGAGATCACCGACATATGCTTATGGACGCGGCCGCAATTATCTGAAGCACGTGCATGGAAGCCGCCATGATTATTATTATTTTATTTAAGCGTGCTAATTATTTAATTAGTATTAATTAAATATTTTTTAATTAATATTAATTAGATATTATGGTTATTAAATATAATGTCTTAATATGTGTGCCCTCCCCCATCTATATAAGAGGGAGGGGTAGGAGTTTGAATGTTATCTTGGAATGTATGCAAGTGTTTAGGGTTGCTCCCTAAGTTTCATCTTTCTCCTTCCTCCTTTCGTCTCGCCTTCCACCGCCGGCCCTCCCCCTTGCCGGATTCTTCTTCTCTTCCCCGATCACATTACTAAACGGTAACAAAATGTTTAATATTTTGTCCAAATTCTAGAAACCAGTACTTAAAAAGTATCCTGGCACACTAACAATACTTCATACGACCAAAATCCAATATTTTCTTCCAAGAAGATAAAGCTACTGGTATGCAAAATTTTGCAAGAGGTGATCACACAAATTGTTGGATGAAATTTCAGATGAATGTGTTTCAGGTGACCAAATTCATAAAGATGCATCAGCTAAACTATTAATTCAAACGTAAACTGGCACTCTACCAGTCTACCTAGATGCGCTTTTGTAAAACAAATTTCTACATTTACCTTCCTAAGAAGATACATCTACTGATACTATGTCTTTCATACTTGCACAAAAAAATGGTCACCCCACATTTTAGCTAGGTGGGCTCCTCCCTATCTAAAAATAAAACCTGTTACTCAGTTTGATGCATTTTATTTTTCTATTAATAAACCGTTTCAAGATGTTGAATAGCTGACATTATCACGCAATATACGTTTTTATTATCTTCAATATACGTTGAAGCTTCTCTGTTTGATGACATGCTCTTTCTCTTCTGCTTGGGAATTTCAAAATGGTTAACCATGTGTTTTTGTTGCTACTTACTGTTTTTATTATCTTCCATGAACTTCAGGGGAAAACGGTGGAGGTTGGAAGAGCGCATTTTGAGACAGAAAGCACAAGATTTACAATTTTAGATGCTCCAGTGAGATTTGAATACTTTCTTATTGTTATTTCTTGATATCTATATAGTTTGATGCATATGTAACATTTTGAAAGAATCCGCATCTGATTTTAATAACTTCTCATGTAGTTTGTTTAGATATTTAGGTCTGCTGCATTCTATTTTGTAGAAAATAAGCACCTAATAATGACTTTGTGCAGATAAAGTAGAGTCTAAATATTAGATTAGAAAAAATGATCAAAATAGCTCCTCTACGATGTATAAGTTTTCCCACCTGTACAATCATGAAAACCAATGACAAAGGCTCATGTGAGGTACATATCAAGCGCAAAATTGACCTTTCAGGACCTAAGAATATACTTGTTTTATACTCGCTTTCCACTGGTCTCGCTAAGATGTAAACTTGTCATGAATTACTTCTTGCGTTTGGATAAATCAAGGTTGAGGGCAGATAATTGTCTGGTGTCAAAATCTAGTATATATCAATAAAAACTCGGGAATTATTTTGACCATTTCCTCTATTGAACTAATGCACCACACATTCTTCTCATTACGTATTTTTTTGCAATTCTTATCCGTCTACTTCCGCCAGATGTTGATCACTTTTTCTCACAGGGACATAAAAGCTATGTGCCAAACATGATCAGTGGCGCCTCTCAAGCTGATGTTGGAGTTCTAGTAAGCATATGTTAGGAGTCACATTGTTGGAGTGTCAATTGAGGAGTTCATAAAAAAATATATGTATCTTATTTCTAGGTCATATCTGCTCGTAAGGGTGAATTTGAAACTGGATATGAGAAGGGAGGGCAGACCCGTGAACATGTGCAGCTTGCAAAAACACTGGGTGTTTCAAAGTTGGTTGTGGTTGTGAACAAAATGGATGATTCTACAGTGAATTGGTCCAAAGATAGGTGCATTATTTCATTCTATTTCTTCTTTAGCTGTTAGTAAAAGTTGGATTTTCTTGAATTTATCCTGATTGTCACCGTTTATATGTTTTCCCCCGTCCCTCCTTAGATATGATGAAATAGAGTCAAAGATTATTCCTTTTCTCAAGGCATCGGGTTATAATGCTAAGAAAGGTAATACTAGTCTTTTTTCTCATGGATCGATCAAATTTTCTTACTATGAATGTTGCTACTGTGTTTTTTAGTTTTATTCTACTATTTCCTTGGTTTTCTCACAATTCACCTCTGGTTACTGTGCTGTAGGAATACATTTCTCTAACATTTTCTTGGATTTGCTGAATGTCATGATTTGCTTTCCTTCTTGGCTGTTATATATGCGGCATACTTCACTCCTTTATTAAAAATGAATTCAATACTTCCATTTTTACAATTTTTTTTTGTTTGTTTAGATTTTGCGTTTTTTATTTGTTGAGATTTTGCAATTTTATTTGTTGAGATTTTGCAATTTATTTGTTGAGATTTTGCAATTTTATTTGTTGAGATTTTGCAATTTTATTTGTTGGCCGATATTCTTGCTTTCCATCTACTAAGGCCTTGTTTGGGGCGGCGTATCGAGCGTGGTGTGGATCCAGTGGAACACCGCTGTTGCTCTGCGCCAATGTGATGGGGCTGCGGTTGGGCATTTCGCTGCTACGCACACTCAAGAATCTGCGGAAATCTACGGATTTCACATAATTTTTGGACTTGGGCACCACAATCTGACTTTTGTCTGTCTGTCTGTACGCGATCCTCCGCTTCGAAATATCCTTTAAGCTCTCCTTATTCGTTCAGTTGTAAGTTGTAATCAGATACGTTTTCTCATATTGTTACATGGTTTGGCTTCTCTGGTGTCTAGTGAATTTAGAGTGCAGTAATCATGCATAATTGTTATGGAGGTAGTGGGCCCAACCAAAATCGTATCGGATGATTATAACCTTGCCAGTCACACGAGTACTTGTTCCCGGCGAGTGTATTCAAATCAGTCCACGATGGTGCTCAGTGAAATGATATGTACTTGTGATAGTGTCCCATTTGCATCTTTTCTTATGCACTATTAAGTATTATTTTTAAGTATCGAATAGAGAACTACGAATATGTTGGCATGTGGTCTTATATCTTCGTCTTGAAGTCTAATGTAAAAAATGCCTAGTTCTGGCCATTGGAACTTCCCCATGTTATCTTTCTTCAACTCCTCCACTCTTCTTTATCTCCTCCCCGAACCCCAAGAGGTACATTGGTTCGACCTGCAATGCCCGCTCATTGCCCATTGCTCCTGCAATCGAGTTCCAACATCTCCGCCCGCCATTATCCGCAGTGTTAAGCACCGCCACGCCCATAAGGAATCCCTCGTCACTTTCTCTGAAGCTCTGTGATAGCCGCACTATAATGAAATGAAAGGGCCCCTTCACATTCATATGAAGGATCAGTACAAACACATGAGATTAACATCCCTCAAAATATGGGTATAACTGAATATTCAATGTAGAGAATCTGACTCCTTACTACGAGGAGCATACATATGTAGATCCTTTCACCATTCCTGTTGAAACCGACTACTCGGTCTCTGTGGAGTTCGGGGCCCTCAACGAGGCTGAGGGGCGACCGACCCTTACTTCCCCCAAGGGAGAGCTCTAGGTTGAAGGTGTCGGAACTAAGAACGGGACCAAGGGCTTAGTGGGGAGGTCCCGCCACATACCCGGAAGTCCCCTTGGAACTTCCCCTCCCAAGCCACTACTAAGCTTGGGCACCACTGGAGCCTCTCGCTCACCCCCTAGAGAGATTTGGGGAAAGGGAGAGGGGAGGAGAGAGCTAGCCTAGGATGAGACCTCCAAAATGGTGCCCCCTTGGTCCTATTTATAGGTTTTTCGGGTTTGGACTGCGAATAGCCAAAACTGGACTGCGAATAGCCAAATCCCGCTGTTCTGAAGCGCTAAACGCAGACCGCTGGACTGCGAATAGCCAAAACTGGACTGCAAATAGCCAAAACGGGACGAGAAGGGACCTCCCTTGGGCGAAGGGGGTACCTTACGGGGCTCGGCGAGCTCCCTTACTGGGCGAGGGCGAGAGGGGGGCACCTGCCCCTCATCCTCTCGCCCCTAGCTGGGCGAGGGCGAGAGGGGGGGCACCCGCCCCTCCCCTCTCGCCTCTAACTTGGCGAGGGCGAGAGGGGGGGCACCCACCCCTCCCCTCTCGCCTCTAACTTGGCGAGGGCGAGAGGGGGGCACCCGCCCCTCCCCTCTCGCCTCTAACTTGGCGAGGGCGAGAGGGGGGCACCCGCCCCTCCCCTCTCGCCTCTAACTCCTCTGGTGAGAGCTACGGGGGTTCGCCGGGCGATACCCAAAAGTCTTAAGACCCCTTGGGTCTAGTCGACACGTCTCGACGGCCCTCCATGCTGGGCCTCACTCGATGGATATGGGGGTTGTACACAATCCCCGCTCTTTGCGAGGTTGGTACAACCTCGGAAAGAAAAAGTCCAAGCCCAAATATCCATCGAGGGGGGGGGGGGGGGGGGGCAGAACCTCGCTCCCGAGGATCATTCGACTCACCCAGCTAGTGGGAGCCTGGAGTGAGGAGGACATCTCGGTGTTGAACTCACCCATCGAGGATCATTCGACCTACCCAGCTAGTGAGAGCCTGGAGTGAGGAGGACATCTCGATGGTAAGCCCTTCCTTCCGAGGATCATTCGACCCACCCAGCTAGTGAGAGCCTGGAGTGAGGAGGACATCTCGGCGTTGAACTTACCCATCCGAGGATCATTCGACCCACCCAGCTAGTGAGAGCCTGGAGTGAGGAGGACATCTCGGCGTTGAACTTACCCATCCGAGGATCATTCGACCCACCCAGCTAGTGAGAGCCTGGAGTGAGGAGGACATCTCGATGGTAAGCCCTTCCTTCCGAGGATCATTCGACCCACCCAGCTAGTGAGAGCCTGGAGTGAGGAGGACATCTCGGCGTTGAACTTACCCATCCGAGGATCATTCGACCCACCCAGCTAGTGAGAGCCTGGAGTGAGGAGGACATCTCGATGGTAAGCCCTTCCTTCCGAGGATCATTCGACCCACCCAGCTAGTGAGAGCCTGGAGTGAGGAGGACATCTCGGCGTTGAACTTACCCATCCGAGGATCATTCGACCCACCCAGCTAGTGAGAGCCTGGAGTGAGGAGGACATCTCGATGGTAAGCCCTTCCTTCCGAGGATCATTCGACCCACCCAGCTAGTGAGAGCCTGGAGTGAGGAGGACATCTCGGCGTTGAACTTATTAAACATATAAAGGAAAACAATAATAACAAAAGAAAGAACAAACACAACATACCCCCCCACGGCATTCTCTTCTCAGGCTGTTTGAGGGAGATGATCATTCCTCCTCGTGGAAGTCGCAATAGGGTAGCACCACCCTATCTTTTCTTCTTCCTCTTCTTTCCTGACTCTCCTCCTTCTATCTGCGCCAACCGCCATGGTTTGCAGAGGCGGTGGAGGGGGTGCCCTTGGTCCCTGCCTCCACTTTGGGCGGTTGGCTCTTCTCATTTGGAAGTCCTCCCTTCCATGCTCTTGCGGAGTCAACTTGCCAGCCCCTGCGCCCGTCGGGCTATCGGATGGCCACCACCCGGGGTGGTCTCGTCTGCCATCATTTGCTCGACTCCTTTTGGGGCGGGGTGAGTGGGGGCCGGATGCCTCCCCGCTCACCCCCCTTTGGGGCTGGACCGGAAGGGGCGGGGCGAGATGGGAGGGCGCCCCCCTCCAGATCTCGCCCCCTTGCTGGGGCGGGGCGAGATGGGAGGGCGCCCCCCTCCAGATCTCGCCCCCTTGCTGGGGCGGGGCGAGATGGGAGGGCGCCCCCCTCCGGATCTCGCCCCCTTGCTGGGGCGGGGCGAGATGGGAGGGCGCCCCCCTCCGGATCTCGCCCCCTTGCTGGGGCGGGGCGAGATGGGAGGGCGCCTCCCTCCAGATCTCGCCCCCTTGCTGGGGCGGGGCGAGATGGGAGGGCGCCTCCCTCCAGATCTCGCCCCCTTGCTGGGGCGGGGCGAGATGGGAGGGCGCCCCCCTCCGGATCTCGCCCCCTTGCTGGGGCGGGGCGAGATGGGAGGGCGCCTCCCTCCAGATCTCGCCCCCTTGCTGGGGCGGGGCGAGATGGGAGGGCGCCTCCCTCCAGATCTCGCCCCCTTGCTGGGGCGGGGCGAGATGGGAGGGCGCCTCCCTCCAGATCTCGCCCCCTTGCTGGATGAGTGGGGGTATGGCACCTCCCCACTCTCCCCCCGCTGGCACCTCCATCCTGGGCTGCTGGCTGAGAGCAACCTGCAAGACCTGCGCGACCTCCCGCTTGAAGTTTTCAAACATCTCCAACGTCACCTCAGCCACCGGGGGCTGCGAGTGACCTGGGTCGGAACATCCTCCACCTCCGCCCATGGAGCTCATCTTGAGAGTTTCTTGAATCGGTCACACTCCACGCTCACCGCACCATAAATGTTGAAACCGACTACTCGGTCTCTGTGGAGTTCGGGGCCCTCAACGAGGCTGAGGGGCGACCGACCCTTACTTCCCCCAAGGGAGAGCTCTAGGTTGAAGGTGTCGGAACTAAGAACGGGACCAAGGGCTTAGTGGGGAGGTCCCGCCACATACCCGGAAGTCCCCTTGGAACTTCCCCTCCCAAGCCACTACTAAGCTTGGGCACCACTGGAGCCTCTCGCTCACCCCCTAGAGAGATTTGGGGAAAGGGAGAGGGGAGGAGAGAGCTAGCCTAGGATGAGACCTCCAAAATGGTGCCCCCTTGGTCCTATTTATAGGTTTTTCGGGTTTGGACTGCGAATAGCCAAAACTGGACTGCGAATAGCCAAATCCCGCTGTTCTGAAGCGCTAAACGCAGACCGCTGGACTGCGAATAGCCAAAACTGGACTGCAAATAGCCAAAACGGGACGAGAAGGGACCTCCCTTGGGCGAAGGGGGTACCTTACGGGGCTCGGCGAGCTCCCTTACTGGGCGAGGGCGAGAGGGGGGCACCTGCCCCTCATCCTCTCGCCCCTAGCTGGGCGAGGGCGAGAGGGGGGGGCACCCGCCCCTCCCCTCTCGCCTCTAACTTGGCGAGGGCGAGAGGGGGGGCACCCACCCCTCCCCTCTCGCCTCTAACTTGGCGAGGGCGAGAGGGGGGGCACCCGCCCCTCCCCTCTCGCCTTTAACTTGGCGAGGGCGAGAGGGGGGCACCCGCCCCTCCCCTCTCGCCTCTAACTTGGCGAGGGCGAGAGGGGGGCACCCGCCCCTCCCCTCTCGCCTCTAACTCCTCTGGTGAGAGCTACGGGGGTTCGCCGGGCGATACCCAAAAGTCTTAAGACCCCTTGGGTCTAGTCGACACGTCTCGACGACCCTCCATGCTGGGCCTCACTCGATGGATATGGGGGGTTGTACAATTCCCACGCATGAACCACGACATTTCTTACTCTCTCCTATTCCACCCCAACCTCAGCCTGATGAGTCACGCCACAAGGGCCATCTTGTACCGCCAACGGTGCAACCAACACAAGCCAGACAGAGATACATTTTACCCAAGGAGGCAGAGACGCCAGTGACAGTAGGGGGCATAACTCAGATAATTGCCCATGATTTCTTTACCACAGAGAGGCGAGATACATTGAGATATCTCGTTTGTTTGATTGGTCTCCCGATTTCAGGCGATCATGGATCTCCATAGCAGAGTTCAACCTACTCGCCCCTAGGCTACACCGAGGATGACCAACTTCCTTCACCGAAGATGAATACTTTCATGCGTGTGTGTGTGGGGGGGGGGGGGGGGGAGTTGATGGGGATTGACGACACACACATTTATTCCTGCAGGAGGTAGTGATCCGTTGTCCGTGCGGACGATCTGAGTCCACATATGTGTCTGGATGGTCGGTCCGAGTCAGTTTCATATATTTACTTTAATGTTTGAATTGTATTTGACATCCGATCGACTCAGACATTATTAGCCGTCCAATTTGGGTGCCTAGTTATATTCCTCTCTATATATGCATGCATGTTATGACTTAATGGATTGAGGTTTTGGTTCAGTTTTATGAAATCGTCGGTCTTCTTACCGGTGCGACTCCACGAGGCCTCCTTGGTGTGACTCGGAGGGTTTCCGTTCTCCTTACCTTTTTCCTACTCGATACTCCCACCTGCAACCACGGTCAACTCCCTTCATCCTCACCCGATACTTCCTCGCCTACAGGTCCATCCCCGCTTCTCCCTCCAGCTGCATCTCACGATTTTCTCCTCCATCATAACCCCGACTACACGCTCCTACCGATTGTCTATAACTCCCCCAGCCGCATCCAACCTCTTCCTCAATCAACAGCCACGACCAACTCTTCATCCTAGCATGACGCCGACCAACCCTCCTCCGTCCTAACCCGACGCCGACCAATACTCCATCTCAGGCCGACGCCTCCCAGTTCCCTGTTAAGAGTCTACTCGGAGGTTGCTGGAGGAGTGACTGGAGGTGGAGATGACGGTGGTGGAGATACTGCAGAGCCTTGATCGTGGCTGCCTAAGCGGGGCGTGCTCGAGAGAGAGATTCCAAGATCTCTTTTAGGGTTTGGGAAAATAGACTTTCTTCATTCATACCAATACAAGACCCAATGAGTTCTTTAAATAGGACTTACAACAGTTCTTTAATGGAAATACGAGACAGACTTGGACATGCGACTAAAAAGGACACCTCATAAAGACACAACATAAATAACGACGTCATATATGGACGCGACTCTAAGACAGAATAAATGCATATCAAGAAATAATTAATAATAAATAATGCCATAAAATGACCCGTAACATCTCTCCTGCTTTGCAAAACGAGCTTGTCCTCAAGCTCCATGGAGATCAATGGTGTCCGTGTTAGCCGACCCCCTCATCATCAGAGTCCTCGACGTGCAGATAGAAAAGCCATTTGCACCTGTGGCCGCGAGTGTACTGCTCGTCACGGTTGAAACATATGCCCTGTGCGCGCCGCTCCATCATCTCGTCCCGAGATAGTTTACGGACTGGTGGTACTGAATGGACCTCGGAACGGCCTTGCTGAATGCCCGTGTCGGTGGGCAAATAGACCTCCTGTGCCAGTTGGAGGCGACAGTCACATATAGGCCTGCGAGCGGCGCGGTTTGGGCCCAAACTGAAACCGCACCACATGGCTGCGGTTTTTGACTGACCAAAACCGCACCGCACCGAAACCGTGCGGTGCGGTTTCAATTCGGTGCAGTTTGCGGTCGGTTTTTGCGGTGCGGTTTCGGTTTTTGGCAATTTTTCTCCCTTCTTTAATTGAGACAAATCCTTAAATGCATACGAACCTAGATTATTGTAATCCTATCTCATAAGACAAAAGAAACAAAAAATACCCCACAGAAAGGAAGATAATCTAAGGAGGACATTCCCTAAAGAGCAATTTTTCATCTTTTGAGTCTTAGAGCTTGAGCTCTGTTGGACAGTGGAGTGTCAAGGAGGACCCAGCCTCCGGATGCTTAGCGAGAGCTTGCCTCTTGATTGTATCTTTATGTTTGTGTAATGCAATGCAAGTTTCTTATTCATACTCTGTTATGGATCCCACGCCGTTAGTTATCCAATATTAGAGTCTTGAGTCATATTGTATTAAGTCTTTATAAATCGAGTCACATTTAGTCGTAGGAGTATTTTAATATTTTTATTATTTTCATGTAGTTTAATATTTTATGTATTTTTGATGTATTTACGGGTCTGCCCCTCGGTCTTGTTACATAAATCCGGGAAGTCATGCAACAAGAATCAATCAATTAAATATAAGCTTCTCTTTATCTCTCTAAAATTCTTCTCTCTCTCTAACCTTCTCCTTTAGGGCATCTTCTTCTCCAAGCTTCTTCTTCTAATTTCTCTATCTCCACTTCTAGAGCTTCTCCGCTGCATTCAACCTCCAATGATCCACCACAAAACAAGCCCACAACACACTCTTGATACGATTACGACGTATCAAAAGAACTATATGAAAATGGGCAACGATCCTTAAACGACCCTTCAAAAGTGACGAAAATAAATACAATGTTCACCAGAGAGATCGACAAAGGGATCCAACGAAATAGGCAAGGGTAAAGACTTGGTTGGCTATATCAGGAATCAGGTAGAGGATCCGATTAATTATGCGAAGCCGAAGACTCAGTCAGCTAGAGGAGGACGAGGCTGAATGCGGAGCGTTATCGCATCCAAGAAATGCATTTGTTCATCGTCGGTGAGAGATGCATGAGCCTTCGTCATTGACCACAAGACGCACATGATCTTTTGTCAATAAGAGATGGAGTCAACGCACCTTGTGTGGTTGGCAGTATTACGACATGCGGTGATTGAAGATTGGAGGAGGCGCCATTCTTTCTCCCGTAAAGGACTCCAATACCATGTAAAACACCATACTGGAGAAAAAAAACCTACCTTCCTCAATGCGAGGTAAGGTATTTATGCAATCTAAAGTATAACGGAAACGAAAAGATATTATGGACTGTTACACCCTCAAATATAACCCTTAATATTCTCTCAAAAAGGTTATATTATAAGTAAAATTTAAAGTGGATGATCTTCTTTTGGTGATGCGGCTTTCGAATAGTAGTTTACTGACCCCCAATCTTTTGATATACCTTTACAATATTAAAAGGTAAAACCATAAAATTGAAAAAGTTTTAGTAGAGCTCATATACCTACTATGGTAGGTTGTCATTAGGCATGTCTCAAGGAAGAATGTCATTAGGCATGTCAGCGGTATTTTTCGAAGAGTTACCATTAAACCCGTTAATTTTATTAAAGTTGATGATATATGCATTAAGATGAGGATTTTTTAAACAAAAATCGAAAAGTGGTGTATAATTACTTTCCGTATTAATTAATTGATTGTGTTTATTTTAAGCTGCATTAATTAATTGATAGGGGCGGAGCCCGTGCCCATTGCAGTCGGGGTACTGTCGTGGTTGGCCGTAGAGGCGGAGCCCCATGCCTGTCACTTGTATATATACATACATACATATGCATATACATATGTAAACATACATATATGTACTGACCCCCAGTCTTTTATGGGTATTGTTTGGAGGGACCTTTACCATTTGCTTCAAGTGTGAATGATACTCTATCAAAGATTTATCTTTGTTTTATGTTTGTTGAAATATTTTATCTAAAGAACTAACATTTTAGCCTTTTGGGCCCTGTGGTGTCCTTTCTGAATTGGTTGCATGCACCTCACACATATATTTTAGCATAGTGTTCATATAAATGAAGTTTTAATCGAACTTAAATTTTTATAATTTGTAAGTAATATTACTTGACTTCTGAGACAATGGATGGAGTGATGTTATCAGCCTCCATGTGTAACAGCCATATAGTTGATACTTGCTTGGTTTGATGCCTGGCAGATGTTCACTTTCTTCCATTATCTGGTTTGGTTGGATCAAATATTGCAAAAAGAATGGATAAGAAAGTTTGTAGTTGGTGGGATGGGCCATGTCTTTTCGAAGTTTTGGATGGAATTGAAATTCCTCTGAGAGATCCTGAAGCACCTGTTAGGTATCACATCAGCTTACCATTCCCTCTTCTGTATTATATATTTTTCAAATAATAAGTTTATTTACCTTTTTGCTCGATAAAATGATTTTCTAGGATGCCAATTATCGATAAATACAAGGATATGGGAATGGTGTTGATGGGAAAGATCGAGTCTGGAACCATCCATGAAGGCGATAGCTTATTGATCATGCCTAACAAAGTATGTTCCATTTCTTCCAAGTCAACATGATTAATTGTCGTTCTTTCATTCAAAAAATTAACTGTAGAGGACTTTAATATCTCCATCATTCATTCGTATATGCAGGCACAGGTTAAAGTGCTTGCCATACACTGTGATGAAAATAAGAAGAGACGGGCTGGGCCCGGTGAAAATGTTAGAGTGAAAGTTTCTGGAGTAGAAGAAGAGGACATATTGTCTGGTTTTGTACTTTCAAGTGTTGGTAAGCTCGGAGTACTTATGAAAGTTATTTTGTAATTGATGTTCTAATTAAACTTGACTTATATCATTCATTTTCATTGTTAAGTTACTTGCAATCATTTCAAATAAAAAAACACGTCCAGTTTAAATCTTTTGAAAGGACACTAAATAAAAGAGCACCCTAAAACCCTAAACCCTTCAAAATCATTAGGGTTCGTTCAGTTGAAAGGAATTGGAATTGAAATTGAGAATAATTTCGGTTCCCACTGGAATTGAAGTTTGGCTGAATTCAATTATGACGTTGGACCGTATAACAGATTTCAATATGCATAATTGAAATTTACAATTTTATTGTGAGCCAATCTAAAAAGGCATTGATCATAATTGAATTTGTAAGCCTACTTGGAATTTGAGCGTATTACGTGTCATTATAGCCATGATGGTTGCAGTTAGAGCAGCCACAACCCCCATTTTGTTCATTAACAATCTTGTCCATCAAGGGATGCAAGCCGCAGAGGGTAGAGGGAAAGAGTGAAAGACCTATTCACATACTGTGAGTATTTTTTGGGCAATTTCGAAATTAGGTTGGTATTGAGGTTTTGGTTGGGGGGGGGGGGTCCAATTCTAATTCCGCCGTGCCAAAAGGACCCTTGATGAAAGTGAACCTAATGATTTTTCATAACATGCGATTTCTGAGCCACCAAACCTTTTTAGAGCTAGCCCAGAAATAACTCTCTATTTTTGGTGTCCATTAAAAATAGTCGCAAAATCATAGAGCATTGGATCGAAACAATTTTCATGGTGCTTTTCCAATTCTTTAATTGCTTCATGGATCATATATAAATGAACAGACGTTTTAGGAGGCTGTGATAAAGTTTTTACAACTTTGATTGTTGTCTCAACAAACTCAACAATGTTATATCTCCCAGGAATATTTTTTCTAATTGCACTTTGTTTACCTCTGTACATACCCCTCTTTGTACCATGTGAGGAGGAACCTGTCCTAAATGTCGCTCTCACATTATCCCCTTGATCATCACTCAAGCCGACTAGGGTACTCAAATCTTCTATCATGTCATCCCCTTGATCGTAACATGATATATTGTTGGCTCTCCTAGTAAAGGAGAAGCAACATTTATCAAAAAAAAAATATATATATAGATAGATATGGTTGTTTACTGGGACCTCCCTTCTAAGTTTGCAAAATTACAGGTTGCACCCTCTATCTTTTCAAATTGCAAAAACCTCCCTAAGTTCACATTTCATAACATGCATGCACAAAAATACTCCCTGGAGGAAAGCTTCAGTGTGTGTGTGTGGGGGGGGGGGGGGGGGGATATTTTGTGCATGCATGTTATGAAATTTAACTTACTAGGGAAGTTTTTGTAATTTTGAAAGATAGAGGGTGTGACATATAATTATGCTAACTCCCAGGGAGGTATGGGTAATTAATAATTATATATATATATACATATATATATGGTTAATTACCGGATGCACAAAAATACTCACTGGAGGAAAGCTTCAGTGTGTGTGTGGGGGGGGGATATTTTGTGCATGCATGTTATGAAATTTAACTTACTAGGGAGGTTTTTGTAATTTCAAAAGATAGAGGGTGTGACCTATAATTATGCTAACTCCCAAGGAGGTGTGGGTAATTAATAATTATATATATAGGGTTAATTACCGGGACCTCCTCTGTGAGTTTGCATAATTATAGGTTGCACCCCTCTATCATTCAAAATTACATTTACATTCCCTCTAAGTCTCCCCGGTTTACTAATATGCCCCTTCTTTTAGAAATATGGATGAAAAATGATAAAATCAGCTAAATTATTTTATGATATTTCAATTTTATCCTTTTACAATGATTCTAGATTCATTGCAAAGGGTAAAATGTAACACACCATTTTCAATTGAGTTATTACAAAGGGTAAAATTTGAATATCATAAAATATTTTGGCATATTTGATCACTTTCCATCTATATTTCTAAAGGAAAAGGTCACACCTTTCAATGTAGAGTCATTACAATGACTAAAATTGAATATCATAAAATAATTAGGCTGATTTTATCATTTTCCATCCATATTTCTAATGGAAGGGGCATTTTTGTAAACTGGGGAAACTTAGAGGAGGAGGTAAATGTAATTTCAAAAGATAGAGGGGTGCAAGGGGAGGTACCGGTAATTAACCGTATCTATCTATCTCTCTCTCTCTCTCTATATATATATATGTGTGTGTGTGTGTGTGCGCGCGCGCGCTCGAAATCTGGTTGTTCTCAGCCCTAATGCCAAGGACCTGCTGGGGGCAGTGGAAGTAGGCCGCTCCAAATCAATGTGATTTCGGTTGATTTCTCCCGCGCGCGCGGTCACTGAAACTCCCGAGTAAATCCATGGCCCCAAATGGGTGGCCTAGTATGTTATCTAACGTTGCAAACTCATGGTTGTGACTGGCTTTCTTTTTTGTGGTTGCTAATGGAGAAATACGACTTTCCTGCAGTTAATCCAATCAATGCTGTATTTGAATTTGATGCTCAGCTGCAAATTCTGGAGCTTCTTGACAACGTTGGTACTTTTGTATTTATAATATACTCCTTTTGATAACTATGAAGGCATGATAGAACATATGCTGCTTGCTACTACCCCAGGCCATATTTACAGCTGGCTACAAAGCAATTCTCCACATCCACGCCGTCGTGGAGGAGGCGGAGATCGTCCAACTCATCGAAGAAATTGACGTGAAGAAGAAGAAAGTTTCAGATCCAAAGAAAAAGAAACCGAAGCGGAAGCCTCTCTTTGTCAAGAACGGCGCTGTTGTCATTTGCAGAGTACAGGTTAGTGGCATTAGAACCGAGCAAAAAATTACTGGTGAATTTTGCTTCGAAGGTGCTAACATTGGTTGCCTCCAGGTAAATAATTTGATATGCATAGAGAACTTCTCGGATTATCCACAGCTCGGCCGCTTCACTCTTCGCACCGAAGGTATCATCAACGGCGAAACTTTCGATGATGGTTCTGTTTGGCCGCGCGGATTTGCCGCGGAGCAAATCCGCCTGGATTCTGCGGAAATCCGGCCTCGCACTGATCTCGGCTGCACGGCCGCGTGCGTACCTGCCAACGAGTGGCGTTCGCGACCATGTGGATCAGAGATCTGCACCGCGGCGGATCCCCCCGGCCAAACGTGTCCTATACCGCGACATTATTACAGAAAAAAGGTTGCTTCATGAGTTGAAAGCTGTTTTGCAGGTAAAACAATTGCGGTGGGAAAAGTCGTGGAGCTTCCTCCTCCAGGGAATGCTTTCTTTGAATTTTAAAGTTGCATCGATTATATTTCCTCGGATTCCACTGGATTTCAACGTTTAATTTGATTTAGCGCGCTAACGGGTTGCATCAATCCTTGGGAAGGATGAAGAATGGCGTTGAGTCGATTAAAGGCTACAACTTTTCGAGCGTAATTGTTTGATTATGATTGTGTTGTCTCATTGGGCATCGTTATGCCACCATAGAGAAGTTGACATGAATGAAATATTGAGTTGCGTTTTCATGTTTTTTTTTTAATATTTATTCGGATATAAATATCCATTGTGTAGAGTGGGAATGGGTTTGCCATTAACTTTTTTGCTTGCTTTCTCTTTCTATAAAATCTAATTTTCTTTCTTGTTTTGGTATCCTATCGGGGGTCCAAATGTGATTGATTTTTTTTCTTGATGTCATTTAGTAGGTTTGATATAGGCAATTGTTATCCGCAGACCATAAATGGCTATTCATAGATCATTTTTTTCTAGTTTACAAATTGTTATCCGCAGACCAATTTTAGAATTGAGCATTCAATATCTTTTGTTCTCCTGAGCAAGGCCCGACAACGAAGAAACATCTCTGACGACCTTCTGAGCACTTCATTGTGTGCACGGATCGTGATTTGTAAAAAAAATGCACGAATAGAGACCGAGTTGAGGAAACAGCACGATTTTTTCACCGTTCATGCGATTTCAGTTTGTTTGGGAAGATTTAGATAGCTAGAGTTTGTTTGGGAAGATTTGTATAGCTAGTGTTACTCTCTTTCAAACAAATCGAAATCGCATGAAGTGTGAAGAAATCGTGTTTATTCCTCGACTCAGTCTCTATCCGTGCATTTTTTTCACGAATCACGATCCGTGCACACAATGAAGTGCTCAGAAGGTCGTCAGAGATGTTCCTTCGTTGTTGGGCCCTGCTCAGGAAAACAAAGATATTGAATGATCAAGTCAAATTGGTCTGCGGATAATTATTTGTAAACTAGAAAAGGTTGGTCTGCGGATAATAATTCCCTTCATATATTTGAAGTGGTAGAAAGTGTAAACATTGCTTCCGGAAGCTTTGGAATTTTTATTTTTCATCTATGTTGTATGATTTTTTTTTAAATTGGGTGAAATACAAAATAAATTAAATTTTGCTCTTTTTGTTTGAATAGAAAAATGTCTTGTATGCATGGAACATGGAAGTAATGTGTGTTCAATGAAAATGTGCTTGAGAATGTGTAAAAATGATTTCAAATTGATTTTCTTTGGGTTTTTGCATTTAACTAATAAAAAAGAGCATTTATATATTAGCAATTTAGCACCCTTATAGATATTAGCGCTCTATAAAAATACCAAAATCAAAAATTTGATTCATATTAGCACCCCAAAAAAACACAGGTTAATACCTTTCTACACCCCAGCATTAACCCGTGATCTCCGCACCCATGCTTGCTCACTGCTCATCCTCATCATTCCCGACAGTGCGTTCACCGACATTGTGCCCAACAATCTTTTCATGTGATTTTTTCGGCGGAGGGCACGCCCATTTCTGGCGATTGTGTTTCTCATGTGGCACAAGTTGCTTCACCTCCTGCGTCGACATTGTAAACATTGGGCGCATTTGCTGAAGTCGAAAACCTTTCATATGTGGTTATGTGACTGCAGCATTATCTTTGGGGGTCAACTTATCCAAAACCATACTAAAATTGGATTATTATCCCCAAAATGCATCATTTAGGACAAATCAGTCATTTTTTTCAAATAACTATATATTTTTTATTCCCCTAAACTATGAAGATTCGAAAGCTAGAATGGGTAGGACGTGCGGAGAATCGTCAAAGATGCACGACCACCATGAGAAGTCGACCCAAATGATATGCAAATAAATTTTCCCAACTCAAGGAGTCAACTCTTTTTCACTAAAATTTTGAGCTCATTTTTGAGTGCTTAAATTGATAGGTGTGGTTGGCATTCTTTAAATTTATAGGAAAGATATTTGAATCTATGAAGGTTTTGGAAACAAAAAAGAGGACATTTTTGAGGTAAATGTTTGCAAGATAAGGTTAATTTTAACATTTATAGACATAAATATAGGTTTAAGTTTATTTTAAATGATGTTTGCTGAGAGATAAGAAAAAAAATAGTTTTGAACATAAAAGTGGATGAATTTTCATAGGTGAGGCCGGGCGTTCACGAACGACAGTTCATAACCACCGTGTTCACGACCGCCGCCACCGCGCCAAACCGAGCCGAGATTTGCAAAGAGGGAAAATTATCCTAGAAAATAAAATTGAAGTACAAGACTTGTAGTGATATTCTTAGAGTGAATTCAAATGAGATTTTGTACAATTTTTAGAAAGATATTTCTATAGAGAAAATTGTGCATGGGGTTTTAGGGAGAGAAAGTGGAGAAACTTGGATGAACATGAATAGAAGAATACATTCGGCCTTTTACGCTCCCTACATGATTCTACAATGTATCACCACACTTCGCAAGTCAGAAGTACAACGAGGAAAAATAAAGGTTACCAACCCAACGAAGACAAATCGATCAAAATCTCTCCAAATCTCGCTCATACACTTCACCACAAAATGTCTTTGACAAATTTTTTACCGCTTTGTGAAACTCGCGCCAAAAACCTTGGTGAAAACTCATGCCTAGATCATCACCGTTTCCTCTCTTTCTCTCCCTAAATCATAACCATTGATGTACGTAAACACATTCACAACCCTATCACAACACATTCACCACATTCACAACACATTGTTCACATTCACAACACAATGATCACATTCACAACCTTAAACGCATTAATACTTGTGACCATAAGATTTTCATGTTGAGGAATAAAAACCAAGAACGCAATAAAAATGAAGTAGAAAAATTGGAGTTAAGCATAACAAAGAGGCGATCAGGGTTTCCCTCGGCTTCACACTTTCAAGGAATCGCCTATACATGAAGACGGCCAACGGTTTAGGGCTTCAAATCCAACATTCCAAAGAGCTTACAAAAGGAAAAAAGGAGGCTCGGCGGGTCAAATACCTAGAGGCAGTCGGCCCTAATCCTTACAAGATCGGCGCCTATCACACCAAAGGCAGGAGGCTCGGCGGGATTAGGCTCCAGTCGGTTGTCTAGTTGTGTCCAGGCGGTCGGCGGATCAAGGAGGGAGGAAGCTCCGGCAGTTGGCGGCGCTCGGGTGAGGGAATCACGACGGGAGCACACGTGAACGAACGAACGCGTGAGAGATAGGTTAAAGTAGGGTATCGTGAGAAGCAATGGTCATACGGTTGGGATATATTTTATTTGGGGTGCCATTTGCTTCAGTTCGGCTCGGTTCCGATTCGATTCTCAGTTTTACCTATGTCTCAAAATAATTAAAAAATGGCTCTTCAAACTAATGATTCTTTGTAATACGTTATCACTGTCTCAAAATAATTGAATAAAGACTCTATAATATTGAAGTCATAGAACTACACAAGTACAACAACTATTTTCTTTAGCAATACGACTATATTCTCAATTATTTTCGTGTATTAAGCAGTACGACTATAATCGTTGTCTCAAAATATTTTCTTTAGCATTGATAGTCGGTTCTCGGTTCGGTTATGGGTACCCGACCCTTGGAACCTGGAATCGAACTAAATTGTCGGTTCTGGTATTATGAGAACCGGACCCGAACCGAACCTATTTGGAACCGACCCAAACCATTCGGTTCGGTTCCGGTCTGGTTCTCGGTTCTTTGGTTATTTTTGCACACCCCTAGTTTGCCAATAGCCAAAAAAGGCCTGCCAATAATAACATTTAAAAATCATGAGGAATTAAATAAAAAAATGTGTGAATCCGTGTTGTACAACCCGTATTCGTCGAGGTAGGCCCCGTCCTACCGGTGAGCCTCAGTACCTCCAAAGAATGACCATTGACCTACAAGGGTGAAGCCACCAGACACATGTGAGGTGGTCCAAGAACTCGCCTATTTTACCGACGAGTTCGCCAAACTAGAGTTCGCTTCTTCAACAAACAACCATCCTACTACTCGCAGAACCGTTGAGGTGAACTACTTCAGAGCTCACTATTGAGCCCGCACACTCGAGCTTACCTCGTCAGCGAACTCTTCTCTTAAATGGCTTCGGCTCACCGACGAACTCCTCACGAGCTCGCCGACGAGCTCCTCACGAGCTCACCGACGAGCCCGTTGTGCTTGAGCATACCTCGTCAGCGAGTTCTTTTCTCATCCGGCCACGGCTCGACAATGAGCTCATTAATAAGGACTCGACATAAGGAGACCTCGCTTGAAGTGACACCCAACCAGCTTGCTATGAGCCAGGTACCCAGTAGACGGGGTGGCTATTCGCGGTCCATCCCCCTTGGGATTGCTTATAAATAGGACCCATATGACACACAAGAGAGAGAGATTGCCCCCAAAGTTTCCAAAAAGCCTCTTCGTGCCTCTCTTGTGTCAAGCTCAGCTCTGGTTTGGGAGGGGAAGTTCCTATATACTTCCGTGCACGTGGCAGGACCTCCTCGTTGTAGCTCGTGAGGTCTTGTTTACAAGAAATCAGTAAAAAAACTCTTGATCTCCACCTATTTCTAGTCTAAGTTCGGCCAGCTCGACCGTTAGCCAAGTAATCTTTGGTCCCTCTCGGTCTGAACATTTGCGAGCCGGGATCTTCTTGGTTTAAATCAGAATTTTTTGGTTCCAATACTTTGATGAGGTGAGCGCGAACCGTGATCAAAGGAGAACCTTTAGTGGAAGATCCAATGTCGATCGAAGACAAAAGGAGATGGAGATTGATAATCAGCGATATTCGAGCGAGTTCGTCACCAAAGCTGACCTCGTGGAGTTCAAGGGAGGGATGATGGAGGCACTGTGAGCTCTCCTAACACCGGCTGCCGAGCTCGTAGCAGCCTCGCTACCGGTTGTCAGCTCGGTCGGGGGTGTCGTACTATCACAACGACCTGCCAAAGAAGTCACCGCCTCACTCGAGGAGGAGCGAGCATTATTCAACCGTAGCCAATGTATCACCCTGCGAGCTCTTCGCTTCCGCGAGGACGATGGAGCACGCCAGAGGACAGGTCGCCAATAGTAGGCGACGATCCCATTTTGCGAGGAGAGTGTGATCGCACTGGTCCCCGAGTGTTTATGCGAACCTGAGCTCAACTACTATACGGGGGAATATGACCCCATCCAGCACATGCAGTTGTTTGAAGACGTTGGCTCAATTCGAGCTATGACTGGTGGATTTAAGTGCATGCTTTCGCGATCACATTCAAGGGGAATGCGAGAGATTGGTTCCACCAGCTGCCCACAAGTTTCATCTACTATTTCGAGGATCTGCGCAGATGATTGATGATGTGATTCATGACGTCGAAGAAGAGAAAGAAGAGGTTGACCACCATTTTTATCCTCAAGAAAGGGCCTGACGAGTCATTGGAG
The DNA here is from genome assembly GCA_033032865.1 of Dactylorhiza incarnata. Lineage (NCBI taxonomy): Eukaryota > Viridiplantae > Streptophyta > Magnoliopsida > Asparagales > Orchidaceae > Dactylorhiza > Dactylorhiza incarnata. The sequence continues at coordinate 366,250 of JAWHQI010000567.1, forward strand.
CACTACATCGACCACTTCCAAGAGGGCATGTAGACTCAAGAGGTGGATGGCTATACCCTCCAACTGGCACTCACCTTCGGCTTGCGAAAAGGGTTGTTCAGGATGGAAGTGGATCGGGATCCCCCTGTCTCGTTTGAAAAATTGATTGATCACGTGGGGTGGTACGTCTAGTCGGAGGGTAACAACAAGAACTTCTTAGCCTCGCTTACAACGTTTTTGAAGCAGGATGAGCTGAAGAGTTCGTGAGGAGGCAAGAAGCCGGAGGAAGCCCACGAGCAGGGTGGAGAGTTTAGAAGGAAGAGAGCTATTTCGGAGAGGAGGAAACCCGAGAGAAGTTTCTAAGCCCCCAAAGAATAGTCCTCCCTGGAGGCCAGCAGGAGGGGAGCATCGCCCATTTAAACCTGGTCCGTGTCGTTCCCCCGAGCATCAAGCTAGTTTCAATGCGCTGGAGGCGGCATGAATTCAGGAGGCCCTTTAGGTCTCTGCCTCGAGAGGAAATGACGATTAATCGCCACACCTGAAATCGGGGAAGGAAAGCTCCGGATCAGGAGAATCAATGAGTGAAGGTGGTTCCCTATTGTGACTTCCATCAGGTGGAAGGGCACGCTACCTTGGCGTGCCAGGAGTTCTTATAAATGAGAAGGATGACCGGAGGATCCAAGAGATCCCCAGGAATGGGGCGTGATGACCACCAACAAAAAGCGACGGTCGTGGGCGTACTCACCCTAGCCCCCGCTCGAGGAAGGTGCGAAAAGCGAGTTGACATCAGAACTCGAGAAGGAATCAACTCCAATCACAGAGGAGTGAGGGTGGAGGCCTCCTGCAAGGGTATCCTCCACAACACTACTGGAGGAGCGCCGCGATGTATCAAAACCCACCTACGATTGGAGAGATAACATTCTCGGTTTAGAAGATATGCTAGAGAATGAGGATCCATTCCACGACGCCCTCGTCATCCAAGCAGTGATCGAGAACTTTACAATTGCTCGGATCCTGGTAAACAACGAGAGTTCGGTCAACGCCGTCTTCAAAAAGGTGTTCGATGCTTTGACGGTGGAAGCCAGAAGGATGAAGAACTTAGATGGTCCATTATTCGGCTTCTCTGGGGAGCGGAAGGAGGTCGAAGGAGGAGTGGAGCTGTTGTTTACCCTTGGAGGCACCTCAAAGAACTACTGGTTCATCATTGTGGATGCTCCAAGCAGCTACAATGCTATTTTCCAGGAGGCCACTCATTAGCGCATTCCAATATATGCCCTCATCCTCTCATCAATGTCTAAAGTACAATCAAGGAGGGGTACAGATCATGTGCAATCCGAAGGTGGCCTGAGAGTGTTATCTCCTCATCTACAATGACATCGACTAGAGGAAAGACTCATAGGAGGTCGATATGGTGTTGGAAGGGATGACACTCCTAGAAGTGGTCGAGGAGGTAGAGGAGATGGAGGTGATTGCTGCGAATGGGAGGCCCGAAAACATGAAGGTCGACAAAGGAGCTGATGAAGAAGGATCATCAAAAGATTGCGACGTTCCTACAAGCCAACACCAACATATTCTCTTGGAGCGTCGCGGGCATACTTGACATTGATGCTGAGGTGGTATGTTATTGCCTCAATCTCGACCTAGAGGTCCGCCCGATTCGCCAGAAGAAGAAGTTAATTGCCACCTCCGTGGTCGAGCCCATTCATGAGCAGATGTAGAAGCTACTTGAGGCTGGGTTTGTGTCGGAGATCCAGTATCTGGGATCTAATGGTGTAATGGTAAAGAAGACAAGAAGGAAGTGGTGAATATGTATAAACTTTTTGTTATTAAATAAATCTTGCACGAAGGATTGTTATCCCTTGCCTCGAATCGATGCACTAGTTGATTCAGCCGTCAGTTTTCTTGCGATGAGTTTCTTTGAAGCATTTTTAGGGTACCATCAAATCCGGATGCATCCGCCCAACGTAAAAATCGTCTCCTTCATCACCAACGATGGTTGCTCCTCCTACAAGATGATGTCATTTGGTCTAAAGAACGCATGTGCGACCTACCAAATAATGATGGACCAAGTCTTCAAAAACCAGAAGGGGCATAATCTGGAGGTCTGCGTCGATAATCTCATGATCAAGAGCAAAGGCATCCATGAACATTCGGAGGACTTGAAGGAGACCTTTGCAATGCTATGAAAGTATAAAATGAGGCTTAACCACACTAAATGTGATGTTGGATCCAGTAGTGGAATGTTCCCGTGGTATCTCCTCACTCCCGTGGGAGTTGAGCCAAATCCTGATAAGGTGAATGCTATCATGGAGATGACCTCTCCTCGAAGTACTAAGGAGGTGCAACAATTGACCGGAAGGCTCGTCGGTCTTAGCCGGTTCTAGTCCAAAGCAGGGGAGAAATTCTCTCCTTTCTTCAAGACTCTCCGCAACAATCAGAAGTTTGAGTGGACCGCCGAGTGCGAGTCGGCCTTCCAAACCCTAAAATAGTAGTTGATGCAATCTCCCCACCCCCACCCCCCCCACCCCCCTTCAGGGGTCTTGTGAATGAGAAGGCCTCTTCCTTTATCTGGGAGTAGAAGCCAAGGTAGTTAGCTCAGTTCTGGTTAGGGAGGAAGGTAGGCGTCAGTTGTTTATCTACTATGCAAGCAAAGTCCTCAGGAAGGCGGAGCTATGCTATCCAATCTTAGAAAAGGTGGCATTCACACTCATCACCTCAGCTAGGAGATTGAGGCCATATTTTCAGGCGCACACCGTAAGGTTGGTGACCGATGATCCCCTGAGGATGATCTTAGAGAATGTGGAGCATCCCGGTCGACTCGCTAAGTGGTTCGTCGAGCTTATCGAGTTTGATGTCGTCTATATACTGCGGATGGCAATCAAAGTACAAGAGGTGTCAGGCTTCTCCTTTGAAGGGCAAGAGCAAGGGAAAGAGGGGGCGAAAGAGTTCGTCCCCTTGCAGATGTTTGTGGACGGAGCCTCAGGGATGGATTCTCTTGGAGTAGGTATCGTCCTGGTGATCCCACAATAGATGAAAATCGAGCAGGCGCTGAAGATTCTTTTCCTAGCCACCAACAACCAAACTGAGTACGAGTCGATCATCGCAGGCCTCCACTTGGCCAAGGAGCTGGGGATCCAAGATATTCAAGCTTATACTAATTGAATGGTGGTGACATCACAAATTTGAGGGGAGTTCGAGAGGAGGGAACCAATCCTCCTGTGATACCTCTTAAAGGTCAAAAGCCTGATTGACACCTTCAGATCCTTCTTTGTGCATCATGTCCCGAGGGAAGAGAATTCCACAACGGACTGGTTGACCAAGTATGTGTTAGAAAATATGTAAGTAAAACATTTATTTTATAATGTTTTATTGGAGCCTTTAAGGTGTTTGGTGTATGACTATTCATACTTGATGAAAAGCTCCAAAACCAAATTGGAGGGAATCAAATTTTTGGAGGGAACCTTTCATATATGAAAGGATGAACCCATTAGTCCCACCATGCTCCTATGTTTTCTAGTTTGCAAGTATATATATGTATTCACTCTCTCTTACTTGTTCAAAAGAACATAAGGAGAAACTATGAACCACACGCGCGCGCGCGCACGCACCGCACCGGATCCGGATTCGGATATGGATTTGGGGATGAATTGAATTGTATTTTTTGTTCAAAATAGTTTCAAAGCTTTTATTCGGAGTTGCGTCGAATAGATGTCGGAGTTGCGTCGATAAGAATTCGAAGCAACTTTCTTGCGTCGATAAGTTGTCGACGCATGCGTCGAAAAGTTCTCCGTCGTTTCAGTCTGCGTCGATAAGAACTCGACGTTGCGTCGAGTTCCTCCGTTCGATTTCAACGTTACGTTGATATGTACTCGACGTAACCTTTTCCGTTTGCGTTTTTTCTTGCTATTATTACGCGTGTTTCTAACCGCTCATATATGCGTGTTTCTTGCCTTTATTTATGTTGGAAATATGCATCGTTTCTCTTCCCGATTATGTGCCTTCCAATTATAACCGTCAATATTTATTATGATTTTAATATTGCCGTTTTTTAGATCCTTTTTTCCGGCGATTTTACTGCCTTCGTTATACATATACTCGTTCTTCTCAGAAAGAAAAGACATTGCTGCTCTCTCTATTTTGTGACGTTCTTCTACGTGTTTTCTTTTCTTTACATTTGCTTCATCAAGTGGGAGTTCGGGTGCTCTGTGCTTCTTCGGTGTCCGCGCACATCGGAGCTTTCGGAATCTAGCCGGGTGTTGTACCTTGGAGGAGTGAGCATCGGTGGAAGCCCTGTCGGAGGGTGGTGCAACTTCTTTAGGGCAGTGATCACACACCTTACCCAGGCTCGATTCTAAACTATATATTACTCTCTTATTTATTTCTCACCCCTTCATGCAATCTTATTAATATTGCAATATTGCTGCTCTGAAAAAGTTTGTATACCAAAAAATTATATTGTTTTGAATATTAATATAGGAATATAGAATAATCTTCCATCAATCTAAAGAAGTTGGTAATTCCACATCAACAGAATAAATAAAATCAAAATAATCAAAATGTTTCTGTCTGCTTTCATTTTCATATGTACAACAATTTATTGTTTATATTTTAAATTTCAGAAATCACTAATGGCTTCTAGATCTGAGGATTCTGTCGGGATCAAACCCGAGAAATTTAACGGTAGCGGTTTTCGTCGTTGGCAAACACAGGTCGAATATTGGTTAAATACCCTAGGTCTTTTGTCTGTCATCTTCGATGCCCCTCCTATATAAACTGAAATCCCTAGCGCTGCAAATGCAGTTGCTTCGACTCTACCATCGTCTTCATCCTCAACTGCAAACACCACTAGAACCTACGTAAGACGTCTTCCTTATAGAGATCTGGTAGATGTTGAATATCATTGTCGTAACCGAATCCTAAGTGCTTTGTCCGATAGCCTTTACGATGTCTTCCTTTAATATCGTACGGCTAAGGAATTGTGGTATGCACTTGAAGCGCGCTATAACCTTGACAATGCAGGTATAGAACGCTACAATGTTTCCAACCTCCACAAATTCAAGATTGATGCTTCCAAGCCCATCAATCCTCAACTCCATCAACTAGATGAGATGTTGTCCAAGATCCGAGCCGATGGCTCAATTCTTTCCGAAAATTATTTAGTGGCTTGTCTGATTGATTCCCTTCCTGATTCTTGGTTCGGCTTTAGCACTAGACTAACATGACCAATCAAACCTTACTTATGTTCAAATCCAAAATGCAATCCGCATAGAGGAGGAACATAAGAGTAAAAATTCTAAAAACCACAAAGACCTTGCTCCTAAAGTAAATCTCACTGAATCGCAAGGCAATCAGTCTTCTCACCATCACTTCAAAGCCAAAGGAAAGAACCATAAGAAACCTTTTCGTCAAAATTCCCGTCATCAAAAAACCAATCAATCCAAACCTAGTTCCTCAAACCAAAATCTAGGTAAAGGGAAATGGTGCTTTATTTGCGGCCGCACTAACCACTTGTCAACCAACTGCTTCTACAAGAAGACTGAACCGGTGGTCGGTAAATCCCATGGCTCCAAGCCACAGGCAAATATGATTCAAGCACCGAATCAACCTATCTTCAGGTTAGATTATTCTCCTAGTCTTCATCTCACTTGTTCATCAGATTGGTGGCTTGATTCCGGAGCAAATGTTCATACTTGTTTTGATCGTTCTTGCTTTGCCACCTTTCAGGACATCAGTGGAGGAAGCGTGATCTTAGGAGATGCCTCTTCGGCACAAATTCTTGGACGCAGACGAGTTGATCTTAGGTTGACATCCGGGAAGATCCTAGCCTTGCATGATGTGCTCTATGTGCCGAGAGTTAGGAAGAATCTTGTTAGAGGCTCTCTGTTAGTGAAGAAATGCTACAAGATTGTCTTAGAATCTAGTAAAGTTGTAACAACAATGAATGATTTATTTATTGACAAAGGCTATGTTTGTGATGGGTTATTTTAATTAAATGTTGCTGATTTAGAAGTTAATCAAATTTTCTCTTCTTTAGTTCAAAGTTCTTCTCCTGACCTTTGGCATGCTAGATTAGGATATATGAATTCTGATTGTATGAAAAGAATGATGTCCTTGAATTTAATTCCTAAAATTAATATTGGACCAAGTGCCAAGTGTGAAATTTGCGTGCAAGCCAAATTTTCTAGGAAGCCGTTTAAATCAGTCGATAGAACTTCTAAACCTCTAGAATTAATTCATTCGAATGTATGTGATTCAAACCGCCAACCCACTAGAGGTAGAAATAAATATTTTGTAACATTCATAGATGATTTCACCAAATTTTGTTACGTATATTTATTAAAAACTAAAGATGAAGTGTTCTCGTACTTTAAGATTTTTAAAGCTGAGGTAGAAAATCAATTAGGAACCTCTATTAAAATTCTTAGATCCGACTGAGGTGGGGAATACACTTCGAATGAACTAACCTAATTTTGCCAAGAACATGGGATAATTCATCAAGTGGCTGCTCCATATTCACCTCAATCTAATGGGGTAGCTGAACGTAAAAATCGGACTTTGATGAATATGGTCAATGCCATGTTAGCCGAGTCCGGTGCCCCAGAAAATCTTTGGGGAGAAGCGTTGCTCACCTCCTCCTTTGTCCTTAATAGGATTCCTTCAAAGCATAATGAAAAAACACCTTTCGAACTATTTAAATTAAGGAAGCCTAACCTCCAAATTCTTCGAGTGTGGGGGTGTTTAGCTAAGGTAGCAATCCCTGAACCAAAGTGAAAGAAAATAGGACCTAAAACTTTAGACTCTATCTTTATAGGTTATGCGTCAGATAGTAGTGCTAACAGATTTCTAATTACTAATTCTCAAATTAGTGAAATCTCTAATAACTCTATTATAGAAGCTAGAGATGCAGCCTACTTTGAGGATAAATTTCCATTTAAATTTGACATCGCATCTCATCCATCAACAAGATCATATCAACCTTCCTCTTCTTCCTTAGAACCATTAGAAAATGATGAACCTAGAAGAAGTAAAAGAGTTAGAACCGAAAGAACCTTTGGGGAGGACCACTTCACCTATCTAGTTGAAGGAGATCCTAATACTTTTGAGGAAGCTATGACCTCATCCGATTATCCTTTTTGGAAAGAAGCCATAAACATAGAAATTAATTCTATCCTGGAAAATAAAACATGGATTTTAACTGATTTACCTCCTGGTGCTAAAGCCATAGGTTGTAAATGGATTTTTAAGAAGAAATTAAAACCAGACGGCTCCATAGATAAATATAAGGCTCGCCTTGTAGCTAAAGGCTATGCTCAAAAACAAGGAATAGACTTTTTAGATACATACGCTCCAGTAGCTAGAATAACCTCTCTTCGTATTCTAGTCGCCTTAGCATCGATCTTTAAGTTGCTTGTCCATCAAATGGACGTCAAGACCGCCTTCTTACATGGAGACTTAGAAGAAAAAGTGTACATGTCTCAAGCCGAAGGTTTTGTAGTCAAAGGTCAAGAATCTAAAGTATGCAAATTAATTAAATCTCTTTATGGATTAAAGCAAGCTCCTAAGCAATGGTATCAAAAATTCGACTCCGTAGTCTCTCATCTTGGTTTCAAATCAAATGAATTTGACAAATGCATATATGCTAAACAAGACGAAAATGGAATTATCTTGTTATGCCTTTATGTAGATGATATATTAATATTTGGAAACACAATTGAATTAATAAATGAAACTAAAAATAATCTATCTTCTAAATTTGATACGAAAGATTTAGGAGTGACAAATATAATATTAGGAATGAAACTAGTTAAAACTGATTCTAGTGTTTCATTATCCCTCTCCCATTCGATTGAGGAAATGTTAAATAAATTTAATTTGTTTGACTCCGCTCCCGCTTCTACCCCTTTTGACGCTAGCTCAAAACTCTGTAAAAATATGGGTGAACCGGTTGATCAACATAGGTATGCACAAATGATAGGATCACTCCTATACATAGCTAACCGCACTAGGCCCGACATTTCCTATGTCGTAGGCCGACTTAGTAGATATACTAGTAATCCTAGTGATGATCATTGGATAGCATTAAATAGAATATTTAAATACCTTAGTGGAACTATAGATTATAGTTAAGTGTACACGGGATTTCCCGAAGTACTAGAAGGATATTCAGATGCCAATTGGGTAACAGATTCGTTAGACGTTAAGTCAACGACTGGATATGTATTCCTCCTTGGAGGAGCCGCCATTTCATGAGCTTCTACAAAACAAACAGTCATTTCTAGAAGCACCATGGAATCAGAGCTCATAGCTTTAGACACAACATGTGTCGAAGCAGAATGGATTAAAAATTTACTTTCAGAAATTCCTTTACTTGCAAAACCTATACCTGCTATTTCTTTGCATTGTGATAATAAATCTGTTATTGATTTAACTGCTTCTAATAGCACTAATTCCAAAATGAATAAGTTTATGAGAATCAGGTACAAATCAGTGAAGTAAAGAAGAAAAGAAGTGATATCACTCAATTATGTAAAGTCAGAATTGAATCTGGCTGATAATCTTACCAAGGGATTGTCCCGAAGGGAGATTTTATTGTCATCGAGGGGAATGAGGCTTAAGCCCACATGATTTGCTACCAACGGTATACACCCAACCAACGGCGGACGCACGTGAGGACACGCTCGGGCACGTGCCCGAGCATAAATATCGCTGAAAGAGTATTAGCTACAACGTCTCTTCGCGATTTCTGCTAGGGCGGGCGAGGCGAGGGCGGGTGATTTCGGCATTTGGGATCGGCGGTAAGCGCGATTTCTGCTAGGGCGGGCGAGGCGAGGGCGGGCGGCGCAATTTCTGCTAGGGCGGGCGAGGCGAGGGCGGGCGAGGCGAGGGCGGGCGACGGTAAGAGCTTCTTCTTCTTCTTCTTCTTACAGCAGCGTTTGAATACATCCAATATCACCATGAATTAAGCAGACGAGCTATAACTATGAGTGATGTTATTGAACTTAAAACCTCCGCTCTTCATGTTGCTGCACACCGTGGACATACAGAAACAGCAGCGTTTTTAGTACAAAAGGGGGCAAATGTTAATGCTATTAATGAAGATGGAGTTATCGCTCTTCATTTTGCTGCCCAAGATGGTTATACAGAAATAGTCAAATATTTAATAGCAAATGGGGCAAATGTTAAGGCTAAAACCCATATAGGATCTACCCCTCTTCATTTTGCTCTTTATTTATGCTCAATATTTTGCTTACATAAGTATGTATGGGAAAAAAAACTTTGGGGCACTGCCCCCGAACCCCCGTTCAGGGGGCACTGCCTGCCCCCCGAACCCCCCAAATATATATTAATTAAATTGTGCCCGTGCACCTTCAAAATCCTAGTTCCGCCCCTGCACCCAGCCCATGTGATTGGAGATCCCATGAATTGGGTTCAATGCGGTAGAAACGAAACCGTTGATGTAGTGTAGTTGGGAGCACAAATTTTAAGGTTGAGAAAACCTTCTCCCCATTCCTATGATGTTCTGATCTACGTAACAAGATAGGATGAACGTAAAGTTCTTAATGGTTGCCAAAGACATATACCTTTGCGAGATATGGTTACGAATATCTCTTGAGGCACCACCTATGTGGGGGTTGTTGTGAGACCGCAACTTTGGGATTCGGGCTGAACCCAAAATAACACTCATGAAAAATCAAGGAATGCGCATGGTCATTAACGCGCCCACCGCCATAACCCAAAAACAACCAATCTTTTGTGTACTTATCTAAATTTATCGGTCAAAGTTTATAATTCAAAGCCTCTGGCATATTATATTCTTTGGTAGAGGAAATAAGTACTAAGTATAGGTTCAAGGTAACCACTCTATCTATACCCATTACATTAGATACAACTTGATGAAGCAAATTTGTATTTGATTTTATTTATTATTACTAATATCATAACTTATGAAGTTCGTTTTTGGTTTTTCGCTTTTGTGGGGGATTGTTAGAAATTATGTAAATAAAATATTTATTTTATAATGTTTTATTGGAGTCTTTAAGGTGTTTGGTGTATGACTATTCATACTTGATGAAAAGCTCCAAAACCAAATTGGAGGGAATCCAAATTTTTGGAGGGAACCTTTCATATATGAAAGGATGAACCCATTAGTCTCACCATGCTCCAATGTTTTCTAGTTTGCAAGTATATATATGTATTCACTCTCTCTTACTTGTTCAAAAGAACATAAGGAGAAACTATGAACCACACGCGCGCATGCACCGCACCGGATCCGGATCCGGATATGGATTTGGATTTGGATTTGGGGAATAATTGAATTGTATTGTATTTTTTGTTCAAAATAGTTTCAAAGCTTTTATTCGGAGTTGCGTCGAATAGATGTCGGAGTTGCGTCGATAAGAATTCGAAGCAACTTTCTTGCGTCGATAAGTTGTCGACGCAAGCGTCGACAAGTTCTCCGTTGTTTCAGTCTGCGTCGATAAGAACTCGACGTTGCGTCGAGTTCCTCCGTTCGATTTCGACGTTACGTCGATATGTACTCGACGTAAACTTTTCCGTTCGCGTTTTTTCTTGCTATTATTACGCGTGTTTCTAACCGCTCATATATGCGTGTTTCTTGCCTTTATTTACGTTGGAAATATGCATCGTTTCTCTTCCCGATTATGTGTCTTCCAATTATAACCGTCAATATTTATTATGGTTTTAATATTGCCGTTTTTTGAGATCCTTTTTTTCCGGCGATTTTACTGCCTTCATTTTACATATACTCGTTCTTCTCAGAAAGAAAACGCACTGCTGCTCTCTCTGTTTTGTGACGTTCTTCTACGTGCTTTCTTTTCTTTACATTTGCTTCATCAAGTGGGAGTTCGGGTGCTCTGTGCTTCTTCGGTGTCCGGGCACATCGGAGCTTTCAGAATCTAGCCGGGTGTTGTACCTTGGAGGAGTGAGCATCGGTGGAAGCCCTGCCGGAGGGTGGTGCAACTTCTTTAGGGCAGTGATCACACGCCTTACCCAGGCTCGATTCTAAACTATATATTACTCTCTTTTTTATTTCTCACTCATTCATGCAATCTTATTAATATTGCAATATTGCTGCTCTTTAAAAGTTTTTATACCAAAAAATTATATTATTTTGAATATTAATATAGGAATATAGAATAATCTTCCATTAGTATGATCCGAGGGTGGGAGGCACTCTGACCGAACAATTCATAAAATGTATGTTTGGCGCGGTGTTTTTGTTCCGATGAGTTTGGACAAAAACACCACATTCATAAAATGTATGTTTGGCACGACAACAGTAATGACTGTCACTAAAAAACAAAATTATTTTTGAACATAAAAAATGAATGAAATTCCTCAGGTGAGGTCGAACGTTCATGGACAACGGTTCATAATCACTGTGTTCATGATCGCGACCGCCGCGCCAAAGAGGGGTCGTTTTTCGGACCGATCTCCGTTCCGAAATCTACATTTGGGAGAAGCACTGTGTTGCCGCATGGAGAAAGCGACGGGGACGATGAAAGACGAGCGAAAACTAAAAACCTAAAAAAAAAATGAACCCGTTTAGTAATCGCGCACGATCAATCCCAGTGTCCCGGGTACCTGGACTGAAAAACTTTCGGCCAATTAGTGCCTTCCCCGCTCATCCATCATTCCACTCACCAGTGTATCTCCCTCCCAAGTGTTACGGTGATCCGCCGGACAATCTTACCCTCCACCGCCTCTTCCGCCAAAACCCTAAACCCACCACCACCACCCACTTCTCCTTCTCTCAACCGCGGAATACTAAATTATTAAAGATGGATCTTTTATCTCCAACGAAGAGCTTCCCGTCTCTAATCGACGCAAGTGTCAGGCGTAGGGCTCCCCACAACACCAATGTTATTCACATCACCGCTATCTCCTTCTCCATCTCCCTTCTCCGTTCCCCGCCAAAAAGGTCCGCCGGAAGGAAACTCTCGCCCCCGCCCGTCTCCGCCCTCTCCACCCACCCCAACGGCCACCCCGGCCTCACCGGCGACGCCGTCGGAAACGACGCCCTCCGCCGCCTCGTTCGCAACGGCGAGCTCGACTCCGCTCTTCGACTCCTCGAATCCATGCTCCGCCGAGGCGGCGAGCCTCCTGATATCATCCCCTGCACCAGCCTCATCCGCGGCTTCTGCCGCTCCGGCCGTCCCACTGCCGCCCGCCGCGTCCTCGACATCCTCGAGACCTCCGGTGCTTCCCCCGACGTCATCACATACAACGTCATGATATCCGGATACACCAAATCTGGCGACACCGACGAAGCCCTCCGCCTCCTCGACCGAATGTCCGCCCCCCCCGACGTGGTCACCTACAACACCATCTTCCAAAGCCTCTGCGAGCGGGGAAAGCTCGAAAAAGCCTTCGAGGTGCTCGACCATATGCTCCAGAGAGCCTGCGCCCCGGATGTCTTCACCTACACCATCCTAATCGAAGCCAGCTGCAAGGAGAGCGGCGTCGGCCACGCCATGAGGTTGCTCGACGAAATGCGCGCAAAGGGATGCACGCCCGATGTCGTCACCTACAACGTTGTCATCAATGGCATCTGCAAAGAAGGAAGGCTGGACGACGCCATCAGGTTCCTGAACAACATGCCCTCCTACGGCTGCAACCCTAACGTGATCACCCACAACATAATCCTCCGAAGCATGTGCAGCACCGGGCGGTGGATGGACGCCGAGAAGCTTCTGTCGGACATGGTCGGAAGAGGATGCAATCCGAGCGTCGTCACCTTCAACATCCTCATAAACTTCTTATGCCGGAAAGGGCTCATCGGCCGGGCCATGGACGTGCTGGAGAAGATGCCCGGCCATGGCTGCACCCCAAATTCTCTCAGCTACAACCCCTTGCTCCACGCATTATGCAGGGGAAAGAAGATCGACCAGGCAATCGAGTACCTGGATGTCATGGTTTCGAGGGGTTGCTACCCCGACATTGTGACCTACAACACTCTGCTGACAGCCCTCTGCAAGGACGGGAAGGTGGATGTAGCCGTTGAGTTGCTCAGCCAGCTGAGTAGCAAGGGGTGCAGACCGGTGCTGATAACCTACAATGCGGTCATGGACGGACTCTCGAAGGCCGGGAAGACCGATAAGGCGCTCGAGCTACTGAAGGAGATGTCGGAGAAGGGCTTGAAGCCGGACACAATAACATACTCATCCCTGGTCGGGGGACTCAGCAGAGAAGGGAGGGTGGAGGAGGCCATTGACATGCTTCACGAGCTTCATAATTCGCGCTTGAGGCTTAGCGCGGTGATCTATAATTCAGTGATATTGGGGCTCTGCAAGGCTCGGCGTACAGAAAGGGCGATAGATTTCTATGCTTATATGGTTTCGAGGGGATGCATGCCGACCGAATCGACCTACATGATTCTCGCCGAAGGCTTGATGCATGAAGGTTTTTGTGAGGAGGCTGTCGATTTGCTCGACAAGTTGTACTCCAGAGGGGTTGTGAGGAAGGCTTCAATCCAGAATGTGGTTGCCAGGATGTAGAATCTTAATAAAAAAAAAGTATATTTTATAGTGTTGAAAATCCACCTCAGGGCAAAGGTTCCTATAATTTTGTTATTTTTATTTTATTGTGTTTAGGTCAAACTTCATGTTCTTGCAAATTCTTGTCACCAAGTAATTCGATTAGCGCTCATAGTAAGGGAAAATTATTTGGTCCTATACTTGAATCTTAAATAAAAGGTCGGATATTTAATGCAAGTCATTATAAAAAATGTATTTTAAAAGAACCCTAAAAATTGATCTTTTTTGATCAGTTTTTGTTGTTTTTTAAAATGATCATTATTTATGTGAGTTCATATTCTATAATTTCTGAGAAAATAAGATGATTTTCTTAATAAAAATAATAAGTATTGGACCTATATTTAGATCTGAGTATTGGCCAAATAATTTCTCCATAGTAATGCATTTGTTTCTTTGACTCAACCCTTTTGGAGTTAATGAAGTGCTTCTTAGACTTGAAACTTTGCCTACTGCAGGTGGAATTTGAAGTGGAGCTCCAATTTCAGAATAGAATATCAGGAACAATGAGAGCACCTTCTGTTACTCAACACTGGTATTTAACAATTGCTAGTAAAAGCCATTGCTGCCATGCAAATCCTAGGGTTCTTTACCTGTTGGCAGTGAATTACAGGCTTTGAGGCCATATTTACTTTCTCATTTATCAGTTTTGGCCTTCAAGCAGAGGTATGTGTTATGGGCTTCCGATTGTGATCTCGTGAAGGGCCTTGACGGAGGAGGATGCGTAGGAGGGAGATCTGGGTGCTATGGTTGAGGACGAGAAGGAGCGGCCGTCTGAGCGTGGACGTCAGAGAGAGAGGCGCGGCGATCGCGAGATGCGGCTAGGGCTGGGTGCGAGTGCGGGTTACGGGAAAGGTTCCGTCGGGTTAGAGAGAGAGACAGGGAGAGGGGAAGGAGGAGGGAGAGAGAGAGAGAGAATTAGCGTCCAACGGAGAAGTAGCGTCCAACGACCTCGACGCAACACTCCAGTCATCATCTCCAACAGCGACGCAACAGGAGAAGTAGTGTCCAACGACCTCGACGCAACACCTCCAGCGGCCTCGTCGCCGTTCCCTGACCCAGTAGGCCACAACAGAAGAAGTCGCGTGAGTAGGGCATACCGCTACTGACTGTGCAAGCCTCGACGACTTCACCACACGACATTCACGCTCGACGCGTCTCTTGCACAAGGAAACATCAAACGGGTCTTGACTTTTATTTTAGTCCTAAGACAGCCTGTCCACAACAAACTGCATTGCCTCCAGAATAAAGATAACAAAGATCGGAGTATATTTTGTTGTCAACATTACCTCCATCCACAATATGGTAGACTCGACTGACTTCTTGGATGCTATGAACCGGCTACACGCAGTTATCTCCGCCATGGATGCGCGCCTTCAAGACGTAGATGCACGTTTTCGGGACGCCGACGCACGACATCAGGACGACATGGCAACCCTCACCACCAAGCTTAACAGACTGACTGCAGCACCTCCAGTGGTTACCACCCCACCCACGGATCACGCCAGCAGCAGTCAAGTTCCACTACCGCCTCTCATTCGCCAAGATCCGCCACCGCAGACCCTTTTATGCCATGAAGCTGTTATTCTGCCGCGTTATACCCGTTTGGAATTCCCTACATACGATGGGAAAACTGATCCCTTGGGTTGGCTCACCAGGTGCGAGCAATTCTTTGGCCATCAACAAACTCCGGTAGCTGAACGGCTCCCTCTGGCCTCCTTCCACCTTCTCGACTCGGCTTTGCTTTGGGCCACTCGTCTCCTCACTGATCAGCCGGGCCTAACGTGGGACGACTTCAAACGATTTTGTAGCATGCGTTTCGGCCCTCCCATCCGCAGTAACCCCCTTGGTGCCCTCACAACACTACGCCAAACAGGCTCCGTGGACGACTATCTGGACCAGTTTCAACTTCTTCTGGCGCACGTCACGCTTTCCCCAGAGATGCAGGTCAGCATCTTCACCGCCGGACTTCGCGATCGTCTGCGGCTTGATGTCGAATTTGAGGCTCCTCCAGATTTAGTGATTGCTATGAGTCTGGCTAGGATATGTGATCGTCGCCTCCAACTGGCACAGGAGGTCTATTTGCCCACCGACACGGGCATTCAGCCAGGTCATTCAGAGGGACATCCATCCCCACCAGTCCGGAAACTGTCTCGGGACGGGATGATGGAACGGCGTGCCAAGGGCTTATGTTTTAACTGCGATGAGCAGTACACTCGCGGCCACAGGTGCAAACGGCTTTTCTATCTGCACATCGAAAACTCTGATGATGTGGGTGTCGGCTGACGCAGACACCATTGATCTCCCTCGAGCTTGAGGACAAACTCAATTTGAAGGCCGGGAGAGATGTTATGGGTCTTATTATTATTATTTATTTCCATATATGCATTTATTATGTCATAAGAGCAGCGTCCTTATATGACGCATGATTTGTGTCGTGTCCTTTTTAGTCGCGTGTCCAAGTTTGTCGTTATTTCTATTAGTATTTTTTCCTTTTTGGTATCGATTGTAAGTCTTATTTAAAGGACCTAGTGGGTCTTGTATCGGTATGAATGAAGAAAACTCTATTTCCCAAACCCTAAAGAGATTTTTGGAAGCTCTCTCTCTCTCGAGCACGCCCCGCTTAGGCAGCCACGGTCAAGGCTCCATAGTATCTCCGCCTCCGTCATCTCCACCTCCGGCCACTCTTCCGGCGACCTCCGAGTCGGTCCGTAACACTATCTTCCTTTTAATTTTGTTTATAAAAAGTATAATACATGTATTCCATTAAAATGAGTTGTTGTTCGACAGTTTGGCTCTGATCAATCCGGTTCGGATCGTGACAAAATCTTGGAACCATTCAAAACTTGTTGGTTGCGCTTTGGGTTCCGGTTCCGGTCCGGGTAATAATATAAAGGAATTAGACTCGAACCATTTTATTCACGGTTCCAAAATTCAAACCGGACCAAAATAATTCACTATCATTTTGGTCCAGTTTTATGCCGTTCCAGTTTGGTTCCGGTTTGGTTTACGGTTCCTGGGTTTAAGTGACAACTGTAAGCCTAGCAGGGTCGGCGACGGGGACGATTCACATGATATTCCTCTTTCAACGAGGCGGGAGCGAGTGAGACGCGATAGGGGGGGGGGGGGGGGGGGGGGGGGGGGGCTGCGATTATGAATGTGTGTGGGTGTGATAAAATATTTGTAGGTCTTTTTTAAGGGAGTGTGAATATCCAAATGGGGCCTGCTAATATAAACACCCTTAAAAAATATGCATATAATAGTATCATGTGGTTGACATCCTTTATTACGACTTCTGAACCCTTCCGAGGGACGAAATATTTCCTTAGCACACACACATCTATACTATATTATAAGAAGAGAATATACATATTGCTCCGCTAACGCCGTACTTTTAAAATTAGCACTACGATTAAATTCCAACTCAAATCATATTCGTCCATTACTAAACGAGTCGGAAATAAGCCCGTATCACGTCCCACACTCTGGGGGCATTGAGACTATTCTCCCCACTTCACGAAATACGACCTCTTTCGGTCCCTCCCGCGATTCTCAACACGACGCCAACCCCGAAGCCTTCCACCGACTCTGAAGCCTGGCGCCGACACTGACACCGACACTGACGCCGATGCCAAAGCCTACGGCCGACGCCAAACCGACTCAGTCGCCGAATCCTGCAGCCAAACCCTGCTCGCCGAACCCTACCCACCGAACCCTATTGCATTACAAAGACTAGATTCATGCTGCCCACGTGTGCTGCCGAATCATGCGCTGGTTTATGCTTTTGCCCTAAGTTATTTGGTATTCCCTTATGCATCATTGATTTTAATCATATTCGTTTTAGTTATGCCATGGATTCATACACATTTTCCTAGCGAATATTTCAAATTTGGGTCCTCCTGAACATAACATTTCAAGATTGATAACAACCCGATTTTAGAATATTTCAAGATTTAATGTAAGCCTTCAAGATTTATTTCATCACTTGAAAATGTTGTAATGATGCTACTCATGAAGAACATTTTTGTTAGAGAGATTATTTTTGATCTCTTAATAGCTCTGAGTTGGTTCAGCGGATTGCTATTAATTTGTTTCACCGATCAGCTTGCTGGGTTTTTACAGCTTTATAAGCCCTAACATGGAGAATGTTGGCTCCGGCTTAGTTCTTCTTCGCTTCCTTGATTCTCAGGCGACTTCATGATTTGTGGGGCGACTATTGATGTGCTTCGGCGGCATGGATATTATGTTGTTAGGGTGAAGTTTATGTTCAACTTAAGCTGTTTCTTTATTCTCAAATATTTTGATCCCAGTTCTCTATTTCTTCCTTTATATGTTGATGATGAGCTTTCTATTAAGCTTTGTTGTTATCAATCAAAATGCTAAATTTTTATCTCCTGCGTGTCGCAGATATCCTTCCCCCAAACCGTGGACTATCCTCAGGTTCTCTCATCAGCAATGGGGTAGTAAATCCTATTTCCTCCTTAAATTACTTTAATAATAAATGACAATTTTGAAATGCAAAATGATGTATAGTTGTGGATTCTAGTTATGTTCATACATGGAGTAATTTTATTGCAGATCTTCTTTTTGTTCTGAATGAACTTATCTGCTCCCATCTAAGTTGAGGAGACCAATATTGAAATCCCTTGAGGAAGCAACTCATCTCATTTCTTCATAATGCACTGCAGGTTAAGGAGCCGAGGACTCAAACGATATAACTTTCAAGTGTTTGCTGACATATTTCAGGTGAGCATTTCTTTTGTTTTTTTGGAAACATCTGAGTTTCGTTAAACAAACATAATCCTTAATCCCATAGAATTTGTTGATGATTTGCAACAATATTTTTTAATAAGGGATTACTTTTCTCCAATTTTATTTGCTTCGTTTTATAATCATTTTTTTGGTGATATTTGATATGTTTTGTTTGCGGTTTCTAAACTGCTGCCCAGTTGTAGTTAGTATAACTAAAAATCATGGCCCTCCATCTCTGAACTCAAATTCATTATTTCCTGCTTCTTTAGCCGATCATCCACATCCCCAAGACTTTTAAAAATGTAGCGACTGCTAATATTATGGTGTTATTGATTTAGCCTTTTGAACTTTACTTATAGATTCTAAAAGATTTTGTTGATGATGTGCCAGTTCATGTTGCTAAAATCCGTGGAGAATTTCATCTCCTCTCTGTGGATGAAATTAATTCTCTTTTTAATGTAGTTGAATTTAAATTGTGATTCTGATGTTAGTCATTAACCTTTGATTCTGATATTAGCTTTTTTCTGAAGATTTTGGAATTATATACTCTTGTTCTTTGATGATTGAGGTCAATAATTCTATTTCAGTTGTTGTTCGGTTAGTTGCAGAATCTTGGATGTTGTAAATATTAGGTTGGGTGTTGGATGTGGTAAAAAAATTGAGTATTGTTTATGATGTTTGTTTATGGGATTCATGTAAGCTGGTTGTTTTTGGACCCAAGGCAACCCGTGGACGGGCAGAGCCCATTCGCAATCATATGCATTGATCACGGGCGAAGCCCGCTCACAACCCGTAAAACCCGTGCAGTGCCACTTTGGGTACACCTAGGTTTACTTCCATCCATAATTTATTTCATTTTGTGCCCTTGATGATTTCCTATTTTTGGTTAAATTGATGAGATTAAACCCTAAATTCATAATTTAGGTTCACTCTATATGTAGTGCCTATCAATCCAATAACTTTTGTTATTTTCTAATAACTTTCTCACATCAACACATCATGATCAACTATTACCATTGATCATCTCTTACACATTGACTTTAGCAACAATGGAAGACACGAAAAAACAGAAATTACTTCAAGATTTACTTACTCTAGGCATTACATATCCCAACTGAAAATAGCCCTTCATTTACTTGTGAGAAGTCACATGGTGGTGAGCGAATTGGCTTCGTCCAACCATTGCTCAAAAAGTCGAGATGATGCCCTAGCAGACGAACTTGCAATCCGGTCGGCAGTTGGAGAGGACGGAAGAAAGAACGAACCTACAATCCTGCGGAAATTGAAGCAGACATTGAAGAGGCGGTTTGAATCCAGCAGAAGTTGAGCGACAGTCTACCTTGAGCGAAAGTCCAACGACAGTTCACCTCGAGCAGAAGCATGTGCCTAGAACCCATGAGAAACTGCCTGATAAAACCGCGAGGGAGGGGCAAAATCAGGAACAAATAATACGCACGCGTCAACAAAAACATTGTTCATGTGCTAAGTTTCTTATATAATAGTGTATGTAAACATGCACGCTCACACACACACTATATAAAAGCGAAACACACTCTTTGATTGCATATTCATCTTTTTAAGTTTCGTATATTTTTAAAAGCAGACTTAATTTGTGTGTTTCATATTATGTTTTAAAAAATGTACTCTCATCCCCTCAATTTCTATTAGGGTCCGTTCGTTTGGACGGAATTGGCTTTCTGGAATTGGCATTAGAGATTAGAAATCCAATTCTAGTGTTCGGCGCAACGAAATTTAAGCGGATATTGGCTTTCATGTGAAAACCCATGGCTTTTACTGTGAACTAAAAAAATCAAATAGCAATTCTTACCTCCGCACATAGGTTTTCCGCATAATCAAATGTTTACACTAGAATTTTTTCAACCTACGCGCGAGTTTTTCGCCCGAGCGTGTGTTTTACTGCATGGTGTTTTTCGTCCGGGCGCGTTTATTTCACCCGGGCGCATATTTTTGCCCGGGCGCATATTTTCGCCCGGGCGCGTTTATTTCGCCCGGACGCGTTTTATTTCGGCGGGGCACGTTTATTTCGGCCCGGCGCGATTTTTTCGGCCCGACGCGATTTTTTCGGGAAGGCGCGATTTTTTCGCCTGGGCGCGTTTTATTTCTCCGGGCGCCATTTTTTTGCCCAGGCGCCATTTTTTCCCCCGGGCGCCATTTTTTCACCCGGGTGCGATTTTTTCGCCCGGGCGCGTTTTTTTTCGCCTAGGGCGCGATTTTTTCGCCCGTGCTCGATTTTTTCGCCAAGGCGCATTTTTTTAGCCCGGGCACGATTTTTTCGCCCGGGCTCGATTTTTCGCCCGGGCGCGAATTTTTACCCCGGGCGCAATTTTTCGCCCGGGCGCGATTTTTTCGCCCGGGCGCGATTTTTTTCGCCCGGGCGCGATTTTTTCGCCCGGGCGCGATATTTTTGCCCGGGCGTGATTTTTTTCGCCCGGGCGTGATTTTTTCGCCCGGGCGCGATTTTTTCGTCCGGGCGCATATTTTTGCCCGGGCGCGATTTTTTTGCCCGGGCTCGTTTATTTCACCCGGGCGCGTTTTATTTCTCCCGGACACGTTTATTTCAGTCGGGCGCGATTTTTTTGCCCAGACGCGATTTTTTCGCCCGGGCGCTGTTTTTTTCGCCTAGGGCGCAATTTTTTCGCCCGGGCGCTATTTTTTCGCCGGGCGCGATTTTTTCGCCTTGACACGATATTTTTGCCCGGGCGCGCATTTTTTGCCCGGGCGCGCGCTTTTCGCCTGGGCGCGCGCTTTTCGCCCGTGCGCGCGCTTTTGGCCCGTGCGCGCGCTTCTAAAATTTTGAATTTTAAAAATTTAAATTCCAAAAAGCCAATTCCATCGTGCAATCGAACAACTTACAGATATCAATTCCAATTCTATTTACTGGATTCTATCCTGCAACCGAACAGCAGAATTGGTTTTATGCACACAACCAATTCCTGCAGATATTGGTTTTCTGGCCAAAGCCAATTCCAGAAAGCCATTACCTGCGCGCCGAACGGACCCTTAAGTTTTGTATTATGCAAAACAGAAACTTTCACTGGGATGACAAACGACGGGTGTACTGTCGTCGTCGGGACAGAGAATCATATCAAATTGGAAGCCAAAACATTGTGGATTTAGGAAGCATTCGGATCTTCGAAGGAGATCTTCGAATCGCGAAGGAGAACTCAAGGGAGATCTTCAAGCGCCGAAGGAGAACTCAAGGGAAATCTTCGTCAGAACTCTCTCGGGTGCAGAAGGCAAGGTCCCTTGAAATGAAGGTTCTGAGCTCCTTTTATAGTTTTGGCCGGGGGTAACCTGTTAATTTTGCCGTTGTAACCACCGTAACCACCTGACGGCCGAGTCACGCTGGTCGATTTGGAGCACGCAGATCGCCATTTTTCGTAAATCGCCGTCTCGCCCTTCGGGCAGTTCGGGCAGCTTCGTTGAAGGTAAAAAAGACGACAAGCGAGTCCTGCAATCTGAGAAATTAAGAAATGTTAATTGCGCGCGTGTTCAGAATGTGGAAACGTTCTGAGCGCGTTCCGCGCGGGGAATCATTCTGAGCGCGCGGGGAAGTGTTCTGAGCGCGTAAAGAACGGGGAAGTCTTCTGAGCGCGCAAGGTGGCTGGAAACGGAAAACCGTACCCCCAAAGAAGGGATGGGGTTTCGGCCGGACGCTCCGCAGGACCCCCTGCAGGAGAGGGGTACAGTTTGGCCGCACCCGCACGGGGTGCACCCCAGGGGGAGCGGCTAGACGCACCCCAAGGGGTGCGCGGCTTGGCCGCACCCCAAGAGTGGTGCGGTTAGGCCGCACCCCTCAAGTGGGGGTTTGGCGATACCGCGCGTGCTACCGCGCGGTAGCGCCGCACGGTACCGCCACGCGCGTCGTGGCGGTAGCGCGTGCGGTAGTGCATGCGGCTGTGTGCGGCTGTGCGGTACAGCCGCGCGCGGTGCTGTCGCGCACGGTTGTGTGGCCCTGCGGCGCAGAGCGCGCATCTTTGTACTGGCGGTTGGCTGTGGAGATGGTGGGTTTGACCCACTTTCCCACTCATCCCTCATCACCTTAGTGGTGGAGTGGGGTTTGCGAATAACCGCCACCCGGTTTTGTATACATAGATGAGAGCCCATGAATGAATGCATATCAACTATCAATGACTTTCTATGATCCCTCGAAGTTTGTGTAATTATAGCTTGCATCCCTCTAACTTTCGAAATTATAATTACCCCTGAAGATTTACCCGTAAGTCACTCCTAAAGATTTACTCCAAAGAGGTACTTTTGTGCATGGAGGTTATGAAATGTAAATATTGAGGAGGAGATTTTTGTAATTTCAAAAGTTAGAGTGCAAGCTATAATTACGCAAATTTTGAGGGGAGTTTGCATAATTAAAGGTTGCACCCCCTCTATCTTTCGAAATTATATTTACCTCCCTTCTAAGTTTTCGTAGTTTACAAAATTGTCTATTCCGAATGAAAAATGATAAAATCACAAAAGTTATTTTATGATACATCAAAATTTTTTTATAATAATTCTAGATCCATTATAATTGATAAAAATGTAAGGCACATTTTTCAACGTAGAGTTATTATAAAGGGTGAAATCTAAATATCATGAAATAATTTTGTATTTTTTTTATCACTTTCTATCTATATTTTTTAAAGAAAAAGGGCACACCTTTAACTTTAGAGTGTCGTTGCAAAGAGTAAAATTAAATATCATAAAATAACAGCGATGTTAAACGCAGGCCAATTTTGCTACAATTTTTTTAAAAAGTGTGATGTTAAATGAATGTCGATTTTAGCTATATGCAGACCACAATTTTTTAAAAAAAATATCATTTTAAATTTTAAAACTTTAGAAAAAATGATTCGAGTAGTTTAATACTTCATGTATTATGTGTTTTTTCCTTCCATGCAATCGTGATCCCAAGGAGTTTACTTGTTTGTCTGAGTTCGATGTATTCATGGGTATTTGCTACGGCGATGGCGACGATCGCGATGTCGTCGGCGATGACGGCGATGGCGGGGATGACGGCGATGACGACATCGTCGGTGATGGCTTCGATGGCGACGTCGTCGTCGGCGATTGCGGCCATGACGGCGATGGTGGCGATGGTTATACTTCGGAAGTTACGTCGCTAGTGGAGTTTTTTTGGATAACCGCACCCATGAATGAGGTGCGGTTAGCGTCCATCAATAGCTCTCCCAGATATTTTACTTATTTATTTTATGAATGCTATTTTGATTGGTGATTTATTTAGAAAAATATTAATTTAATCTTTGAATAAAGTATGTAAATATGAAATTTGGTCAGCATGAATAATTTTTTGGCTTGCATATATTCGTGGCCTGCATATAGCCAAAATCGGCCTGCATTTAACATCGCTCTAAAATAATTTAGCTGATTTTTTTTCATTCATATTAAATAATTTGGCATTTCCAAATACTTGCTGTACACTAGCCGTGAACAAAAAGACTACCGGTCCGGGACCGATCTTTTAAAAGACCGGTCTTTTGACCGACCGGTCCCGGACCAGTCTCGTCTAAACTAGTCTCGGTCCGGGACCGGTTTTTCCCCTCTGGAGGAGGACCGGCTGGGACCGGAGGACCGGTCCTAACCAATCCTAACCTGTCCCGGGCCGGTCTTTTTTTATTTAATTTTTTTTAAATATAAGAAGAGAGTGAGGTGAGAGAGAGTGATAGAGAGAGAGGGAGGGGGTCGGATGGTAGGAGGGGGTTATAAAAAAAATTTAAAATGAGAGAGAGGGGGGTTATTAATTTAAAAAAAAAAAATATTTTTTAAATAGCCTAGGGCCTAGGCTATGCAGCCTAGGCCCTAGGCTATGCAACCTAGGCCCTAGGTTGGCGCAGGCTGCACCAGCCCAACTGTTGCGCCAGACCGACAACATTAATTGTTGTCGGCTAGGTAACAGCTGTCACCAACAGCTCTTTTAAAGAGCTGTTTTAAGTTTTAACAGCTCTTTAAAGAGTTGTTAATAGCTAACAACTCTTTTAAGAGATATTTTAACAGCTCTTCACGGGAGTCCCGGTTCCGGTCCTATCCCAGGACCGATAAAAGACCGGTCTTTTATCGGTCCCAGTCCGGGACCGGTCTTTTACCGGTCCCGGTCCCGTACCGGTCTTTTACCGGTCCCGGTCCCGGACCGATCTTTGAGGTAAAAAGGGGGACTGCTAGGGACCTCTGGGACCGGTCCGGGAGTCCCGGACCGGTCCTAACTGGGACCGATCCCCAGCCGGTCCTAACCAGTCCGGTCCCAACCGGACTGGTTAGGACCGATTTTTTGTACACGACTACCGTACACAGACACTCATCCTACTATTTGCCAGAAAAAGCATAAATTATGTAAAAAAAGGGGCTTAATCAAGCTGGTTCATGGTTGACCGCCAGTTGTCTCTTTATTGCATTAAGGTATTTAACAGGCACGTAATGCTGATCAAGAATTAAATGTGTATTAGGCGGCGGCGCACGGGGTTTCGCCGGTGACCGACTGCTCTCGGACGTATTGGCTCCACCTGTACTTTTTTTTATTTATTTTTAGGGGTAAATTTGAAACAATGAATGCTATAAATTGAAAAAACTTCTAAACTTAACCATCATCAAATTTATCACAATAATTTGCTGCCACGCTTGGGCCCGATTTTGTGGGCTCAGCAGGCCCCCTAATATTGCAAATGCCCAAGCCCGGCCTAGGCCTAGTTTAAGTAAGGCCCGGCCTGGGCCCTACAGCAAAAATGCCCGGGCCCAAGGGGTCTGGGCCTTGCCTGGGCCCGACAGGCCTTATTTGCACATCTCGGCCAGCAAGTTTTTTTTTTATTTATTTCTAGGGATAAAATTGGAATAATAAATATTACACCAAAAAATTCTTATATATTGATGGGGATTCATCGCGAGCTCTCATTTATGAGAGAACCGGATGGTGGTTACTCCCATAAACCACTCTCCCCATTACTTTAGTGGGAGAGAGTGGGAGGTTAAAGCCGAAACCGCCGTCTCCGCCACCAACCGCCCGAGCAAGACCGCGCACGGTAGCGCTCGTGGCAAGCGCGGCGCTACCGCGCGGTAGCGTCGAGCCCCTCTTGGGGTGCGGCTTGCGGCCAAGCCGCACCCCATGTGGGGTGCGGCCAAGCCGCACCCCATGAGGGGTGCGGCCAAGCCTCACCCCCTTAGGGGTGCGGCCAAGCCGCACCCCCCTTTTGGGGTGCGGCCAAGCCGCACCCCCCTTTTGGGGTGCGGCCAAGCCGCACCCCATGAGGAGTGCGGCCAAGCCGCACCCCCCTTTTTTGGGGTGCGGCCGAGAGGAGTCACCCCCCTCCCTCGGGCGCGGCCGCGCCGCGCCCGCCGTCAGGGGCGGTCGAACCGCTCTCCCCCGTAGCGAGATTGGGGTGAGTCCCCCCTCTTTCGGCTCGCCGCCCGCTTTTCGGGCTCCGTTCGGAGTAATTCCTCGTTCGTTACGTGCTCAGAACACTTCTGAGCACGCTTATCTCACTTTTTACCTTTTCGGGCTCCGCTCGGAGCTTTCTCACATTTCCGACTCGGCTCGCTCACTTTTTGTCTTTTTAGTTTCACTTTTCAGGAACAGCTTGTCGCCTTTCCTCAAAGGGCAGCATGGTCATTTACGAAAAATGGTGATTCGTGGGCTCTGAATCGGAAAATATGATTCGTCCTCCCAGGTGGTTACAGTGGTTACAACGGCAAAATTATCGGGCTACCCCCGGCCAAAGCTATAAAAGGACCCCTAGGCTTCATTTGAGGGGATCCGGCCTGAATGCCCAGAGAGAGCTCCTTGAAGATTTTCACGGATTTCTCCTTCGGCGCTTGAAGATCTCCTTCGTGGACTTGAAGTTTGTCGTCTTCACGAAAGCGGACAAGGCTTTCTCACTTTCGTCTCCACGAAAGCGGACAAGGCTTTCTCACTTTCGTCTCCACGAAAGCGGGCAAAGCTCTCACTTTGGTCTCCACGAAAGCGGACAAGGCTTTCTCACTTTCGTCTCCACGAAAGCGGGCAAGGCTCTCACTTTGGTCTCCATGAAAGCGGACAATGCTTTCTCACTTTCGTCTCCACGAAAGCGGACAAGGCTTTCTCACTTTCGTCTCCACGAAAGCGGACAAGGCTTTCTCACTTTCGTCTCCACGAAAGCGGACAAGGCATTCTCACTT
Source organism: Dactylorhiza incarnata (assembly GCA_033032865.1). Taxonomy (NCBI): domain Eukaryota; kingdom Viridiplantae; phylum Streptophyta; class Magnoliopsida; order Asparagales; family Orchidaceae; genus Dactylorhiza; species Dactylorhiza incarnata. Next base: position 392,712 of record JAWHQI010000567.1, read on the forward strand.
TCGTTCTCTGCCGTTCTCAGAAGGAAAAGACTTAGTTTTTCCGAGAGGTGGCCTGTCGCCCTCGGGACATTCTCCCTCTCTCTCTGATATTGTAACGAGCAGCGGCCTGTCGCGCTCGACTTCTAAATCTCTAATTGTAACCCCCCAGAAGATAGTGGAAGTTTGGTCGGCACAGTCCCGGCCGCGTGGTTTTTTTACCCTTTCCGGGTTTTTCGACGTTAAAACGTCCCAGTGTACTCAACAAATTTCTCTGTGACTGTTTGCGCGCTTGGTTCGCTCTCGAGCTAAGGTGGTTCAATTCGACCGGTCTACCAAGAGCCCTAAGCGACCCGCAACAGTTTGGCGCCGTCTGTGGGAATGGATTCCCAACTACCGAACAAAGGATTCCCGAACGCAGTGCCCGCTTCGCCTGAGTTCACAGAACCAGCAAGGGTGGACACCTCTCCCGAACTGTCCGACGCATGCAGTTCCTCAATTCCTGAAGGCCCGATGAAAAGAGCGCCCACCGCTGCACCAATCCAGCCCCAGTGGGATGGACCGACTAGCAAACCAGCCTCTCTCACAACGGGGCAGGATCCGAACGATATCGCGCACCAGCAAAGGCGGTCCCCCCTTTCAGAGTCAATTTTGGCATACCCAGTCCCGTCATGGCTAAAGCTCCCGCACATCAAGGAGTTCCACGGAGCAGAAGACCCGTACGTGCACGTTAATCACTTCTTGATGACGGTACGGACGTTCGGACTTCCCGACCAAATCAGCTGCAAAATCTTCACCAAGACACTACGCGGGAGCGCCCTCCGCTGGTATCAATCCCTGCCAAACAAAGCGATTCACAACTTCACCGAGTTGTCACAGCTGTTCGTTGAATGGCACAAAGCGCGCGCGCCAAGGATCCAGGAAGAAGAGCGAGAAAAGCCCGGCACGGACGAACCGCCCCGCCTAAGGGAGGCGGAGTGGAGCCCGCAGCAACAGAAGATCCGCACAAATTTTCACCAGGAGCGTCCCTGCGCATGGATGGACTTCGCCTTGGACGCAAGCATAGGCAGTCCACCCTGTGAGCTAAGGAGAGCGTTGGTAACTCACCGCATCTCCTTCAACATCCTATTCCTGGCCGTCGTAGTACGGCTCAAACTCCTAAGCGGGAACCTCAAACTCAGGGCCAGCGACGCGGAGCTCCCAGACGGAACTACGGTACCCACCGTAGGAATCATCACCCTCCCCGTCCAAGTAGGGATGCACGCAGAACCAGTCCAGTACGACGTTCAGTTCGTCGTCGCCGAGGCAGACTCCCCCTACGACGCAATATTTGGGAGCCTCTTACTGGACGCCCTGGACCACGACGTTTCCATGTCCGGACGCATGGCAAACAAAGGGAGTATCCTCAGGAACGCGATCCACGGTTTCGACACACCCGCCTTCAAGCTCCCCTGGATCAACAACGACCCGTCACCAAAACCGAAGTCTGAGAAGCAAGGCGCGCGGAAGGATCGTGCAACTCCCACGTTGGCTGAAAAAGCCAAATTTCAGGCATCAGTGAATTCGCCGCAGTTTGATACATGCCGCAAGAGAAAGGGGCAGCAGCAGCAGTTCGAGAAGGCTGAACTGCTCACTCAGAACCGAGCAGACCGCTCCCAAGGGCTAGCAAATCAAGGCTCTCAGAACTTCACCCCGTTGAATACCCCCTGCGAGCACATATTGTCTGTAATCAGCAATAGCAAGATTATTAACTGGCCCGAACAGCTCTCCCTGCACAGGGGAGATCAAGCCCAATTCTGCCACTTCCACAAAGGCCGAGGGCATCGGACGGAGCACTGCGCAAGACTGAAAGATGAAATTGAACGCCTCGTCCAGTTAGGGCACCTGGAAGCTTTACGTGAAGAGGCACAGAGGGACGCCACCAAGGATCAGTCGTCGGGTCACCGCCGCCCACCAAGCTGAATGACCTAAAAAGCTCGATCAAGCGCAGCACAATGGGAGCTCGGTGTTACCTCCCCTCTCTCGTAAAATATGTATCAAAAACTTACTGGCTCAAAAGCCGCAAAATTGCACTTGCGCATGCATCATTATTTTCTAGTTATATTCTATCTGTTCTAAACTGTTCTACTACAGGAACCACTTCGGGGCCCTGCCCCGGGGACTTTGCACCGTCGTCGATTGAAGGTTCGCCCTTCTCCTCCGTCGTCGAGTCCCGGTGTCATAGGGGCCTGCCCCCCTTACGTTCACCCCTGGTTTGAATACACCAGCTATTCACCGGCCACTTCGGGGCCCTGCCCCGGGAACTTTGCACCGCCGTCGATTGAAGGTTCGCCCTTCTCCTCCGCCGTCGAGTCCCGGTGTCGTAGGGGCATGCCCCCCTTACGTTCACCCCTAGTTTGAATACACAAACTATTCACCGGCCGCTTCGGGGCCCTGTCCGGGGACTTTGCACCGCCGTCGATTGAAGGTTCGCCCTTCTCCTCCGCCGTCGAGTCACGGTGTCGTAGGGGCCTGCCCCCCTTACGTTCACCCTCAGTTTGAATACACCCGCTATTCACCGGCCAAGCCGCAAGCACAGACTTGCGCAAACTAATTTTTTATGTAAAAGCCGCGAGCACAGACTCGTTCAAACTAGTTGTATATATATAAACCGCGAGCGCAGACTCGTGCAAACTAGTATAAAAGCCCCGGGCTCAGACCCGTGCAAACTCATCTGTAATTTTGAAAACAATCAAACTGTGCAGGTGCTAACAACCAGATTGACAAGATCATGCAGGAAAATAAGTACAACACATGCAATAAATGAGATACAACCACAACCGGCAAACACACAAACAAACAACAAAGCTGAAAGCGAGAAAATGAAAGATAAACAACATCAGTCCTCGGCCACGTCCGAGTAGTCATCCCCAGAAAGATCTCCGGATCCAAGGCCAGCGGTGTCGCACCCGAACTTTCTCCCCATCATACGGAGAGTCTTCTGAATGCCTCTCTGAAAAGAGACTTCGCACTCGTCCGCTATCAGGGGCTCTACCTCCTTCGTCATCACCTCGACACAAATCTCTTCCACCATATGGAAACGCTCCTCCGCAAAAGTGAGGGAATCCTTGTACTCGGCTACCCCAGTCGCCTTGGCCTCCTCAAGACTCTGCTCGATCGACGACAGCCGGTCCACCTCGCTCCGTAGGAAGCCCAACTCCCCCTCCAGGCGAAACATCTCCCCCTGCGCGTCCGATAGTTGACGAAGGGCATCCTGGGCGAGCACCTTATCACCGCCGTACTCCGCTCGCAGCTTCTCGACTTCACCCTCCAACTGCTTGATATGAGCTGCGTCACGGTCCCTCTTCCTATGCAAAACGGACATGTCACACCTCGCCACCCGTAACTCCTCCTGAAGAGCGAAGTAGTTGTCCTTGATGCTCACATAATGATCGTTCCATGTGAGCGCAATGCTGGTCAAAGCCTCTGCCTGCAAGCAAAAGTCGAACGGTTAGCAAGCGTAAATAAGAGCGGAGAGTAAACACTGAGATCAAGAAAGAAGAGCTTCACTTACCACACAAGCCATCGCTTGAAGTGAGGAAGAAACACGCTTCGCCGGCATGAGGGGAGGTGGCGGCGGCAAATCCTCCGGCGGGACCCGGTCGGCAATAGGAGACGCCAAAATATCCACCTCCGGATCGGATGAAATCGGCTCACTCCTAGGACGGCTCGGTTCGGCCTCGCAATCTTGACTCGTAGGCGCCAGTGGAACAGGGCGCGGACCGGAAGGTCCGTTCTTGATAATGATCTTCCTCTTTTTCCCACGATCCAAGGGAACAGCAACCTCCCGCTCGGGATCCCAGGAAAGTCCCACCGAGTGCAGTCGACGTTCATCCACGCAACTAGAAATGGAAAGCAAGGCCTTCGACAGCCCCTCTCAGCCAGGAAAACCGGGGATAGGAAGGAACTCATTTTCCCGACCAGTCTGCCGGCGACAGCGTCCAGGAAGCGATCTCCATAACTCCGGTAGCTCCCATCGGTTCCGGACATACCCGTAAAGAGTGTTCCCATGGCGATAATCAGCCTTCGCCCCAAAGTGAAACCAGCTTTTGTTGCTCCGAACCTCGATACGACCACCCGGGTCAGTAGAAACCTCGCACCAATCTTTGAAAATCTCCAGCGAAAAGCGCGTGCTGTGTTCCCGGAAGAATACCACCGTCCCCATAATGTTCGTCATCCCCGCCGGTGTGAACTGGGTAATCGGAACACCGCAGAACCGGAATATCTCAACGGCCTCCTCGGGTGGAGGAACGCGAAACCCGGACTTCAAGCAGCTCTCCGAAAGGGCCATAAAACCGGTCGGCGGATTTTGGGCGCGCTCTTCCGCCCCTGGGATCCTCACCTCAACATCAGGGGGCAGCCCGAACCGCTTCCGCCATATGTCAATACGCGCACCGTCAAGAGTAGAGCGCATGCGCATCGGTCTCGACTGACCACTTCGTTTCGAAGCCTGCAAAGGAAAGTTCGCGCGCATCAACGCTTATGTCTAACAAAATAAGTACATATGAATAAAGATCCTGAAAGACCCGCGTCGAGCGAATTCAACCCGCCAGCGCGCAGTTATGCCAACCAACCGCATGAAAGCAACGATTCATGCGAGCGGCGCAATTCGAGCGCGACAAACCGCACGAGCTGCAAGACGCACGCACCCGGCACCCCGCGTGCCCGGTTAACCACCGCACGCGGAGGACGCGCGCCATAAACGGCTGCGCAAAAGCACGCGGAAAAACACCGCGCACGCACGCGCGGGGGGACGCGCGCGGCCGACCGCCACGTGCACGCACGACACACAGCCGCGCGCGCGCGCGGCCAACCGCCGCGCGCGCGCGACCAACCGCCGCACGCGCGCGTGGGGGCGCGCGCGTGGCCAACCTCCACGCGCGTGGGGGCGCGTGCGCGCCCCCGCCGACCGGCGGCGCATACGGGCCACGGAGGCCGCCGGCGCCCCGGTCCCGCGGTCGGCAGCGTCGCGCGCGCGGGCCACGGAGGCCGCCGGCGCCCCGGTCCCGCGGTCGGCAGCGTCGCGCGCGCGGGCCGCGATAGGCGCCGGTGGACCGCCCCCGCGGCCGGCTGCGCCCGCGCGCGGGCCGCGCACGCCCGCCGGACGCCGACGTCTCGATCCCGCGGCCGGCAGCACCCACGCGCGGGCTCGCTCCCACGATCGGCGCCGCCCACGCGCGGGCGCGCACCCTCCCGACGCCCTGCCACCTCGGTCGAAACCACCCTCGCGGGCACGCTCCGCCATCTCCTCCTTTCTTTGCAAACAAAACGAAAATAACGAGCTTACCTCCACCATGGTTCAACGCGCCGCACGCCGACAACAATGATGACTGGAGTCAAAGCAAGAAGAATGAAACCTTCACACTCCTTCACACGGAGGATCGGACTCCGAAGGTTTGGGGGGCTTATGATGGGGATTCATCATGAGCTCTCATTTATGAGAGAACCGGATGGTGGTTACTCCCATAAACCACTCTCCCCATTACTTTAGTGGGAGAGAGTGGGAGATTAAAGCCGAAACCGCCGTCTCCGCCACCAACCGCCCGAGCAAGACCGCGTACGATCGCCGCATCCACCTCCGCGCGCAGCGGGACCGCGCACGGTACCGCCCGCCGAGCCCCTCTTTGGGGTGCGGCCAAGCCGCACCCCCCTTTTTCGGGTGCGGCCAAGCCGCACCCCCCTTTGGGGTGCGGCCAAGCCGCACCCCCCTTTTTTGGGGTGCGACCGAGAGGAGTCACCCCCCTCCCTCGGGAGCGGCCGCGCCGCGCCCGCCGTCAGGGGAGGTCGAACCGCTCTCCCCCATAGCGAGATTGGGGTGAGTCCCCCCTCTTCCGGCTCGCCACCCGCTTTTCGGGCTCCGGGCTCCGTTCAGAGTAATTCCCCGTTCGTTACGTGCTCAGAACACTTCTGAGCACGCTTATCTCACTTTTTACCTTTTCGGGCTCCGGGCTCCGCTCGAAGCTTTCTCACATTTCCAACTCGGCTCGCTCACTTTTTGTCTTTTCAGTTTCTCACTTTTCAGGAACAGCTTGTCGCCTTTCCTCAAAGGGCAGCATGGTCATTTACGAAAAATGGTGATCCGTGGGCTCTGAACCGTAAAATATGATTCGTCCTCCCAGGTGCTTACGGTGGTTACAACGATAAAATTACCGGGCTACCCCCGGCCAAAGCTATAAAAGGACCCCCTAGGCTTCATTTGAGGGGATCCGGCCTGAATGCCCAGAGAGAGCTCCTTGAAGATTTCCACGGATTTCTCCTTCGGCGCTTGAAGATCTCCTTCATGGACTTGAAGTTTGTCGTCGTCACGAAAGCGAACAAGACTTTCTCACTTTCGTCTCCACGAAAGCGGACAAGGCTTTCTCACTTTCGTCTCCACGAAAGCGGGCAAGGCTCTCACTTTGGTCTCCACGAAAGCGGACAATGCTTTCTCACTTTCGTCTCCACGAGAGCGGGCAAGACTCTCACTTTGGTCTCCACGAAAGCGGACAAGGATTTCTCACTTTCGTCTCCACGAAAGCGGACAAGGCTTTCTCACTTTCGTCTCCACGAAAGCGGACAAGGATTTCTCACTTTCGTCTCCACGAAAGCGGACAAGGTATTCTCACTTTCGTTCTCTGTCGTTCTCAGAAGGAAAAAACTTAGTTTTTCCGAGAGGTGGCTTGTCGCCCTCGGGACGTTCTCCCCCCCCCCCCCCCCCCCCCCCCCGCTCTCTCTCTCTGATATTGTAACGAGCAGCGGCCTGTCACGCTCGACTTCTCACTCTCTAATTGTAACCCCCCAGAAGATAGTGGAAGTTTGGTCGGCACAGTCCTGGCCGCGTGGTTTTTTTACCCTTTCCGGGTTTTTCCACGTTAAAACGTCACAGTGTACTCAACGAATTTCTCTGTGACTGTTTGCGCGCTTGGTTCGCTCTCGAGCTAAGGTGGTTCAATTCGACCGGTCTACCAAGAGCCCGAAGCGACCCGCAATATAAATATATATATATATATAATAATATAATATGAGTGATAGTGCACAGGAGGCTCCTCGTAGCCCGCGCAACAGCACTCCTGCGTCTTTTTTTCCGCTTGTAGCACACAACGGTGATCAGACCCAGTCTTGCTCGACACCCTCTCCGCTTAAAGAAATGCATGCAATGCATTTTTTTTATAGCGATGTTAAACGCAGACCAGTTTTAGTTATATGCAGACCATAATTTTTTAAAAAGAGCGAAGTTAAACGCACGCTGGTTTTGGCTATATGCAGCCACAGTTTTTTTAAAAGGTATCGTTTTTCCTTTTCAACATGCATGCCATAGAACTAGACTTATACGCACCGCCGTCGCCCACGACCCGTGCAGCCGCCGGACGAGATTGAGCTTTCTCTCTGATATGATCTCCTCTCCCTCCTCCGTCTACTCCGGCCGGTGAACCTCTCCGTCTGACCACCTCCTTCACTTCTCCGACCGACAGCTCCTCTCTCTTCCTCTATAACTTATTTTTCTATTTTCGAAAAGGCTCCATTTATCCAAAATGCTGTAAATTGTGCTATGCATCTGAATTTAATTAAATGATAGTGTTTTGTGCATAAATAAAGCCCGGTGTTTTTGTGATTTTACACGTCTTTTATTGATTGAAGCCTTGAAAGGAGTGACCACAAACATATTTTTTGTGATATATAGAATCAAAATGATTATAATGTATTTTGTTGGACTATTATTGTGGGTCAAATAGACTGGAAAAATGTATTTATTTGGCTTTTATGAATGCTATATTTTGCTTGGTGATTTATTTAAGAAAATATTAATTTGATTTTTGAATATGGTATGTAAATATGAGATTTGACCTGCATGAATAATTTTTGGCTTGCATATATTCGCGGTCTGCTTAAAGCGAAAAGCGGACTACATATAACATTGCTCTTTTTTATTAAATAATTATTAAAGTACAATATTTCTGAAGTAAATGTTTTAAAAATAAAATGTTCATATTTTGACAATTATGTTGGTGGCCAGTTTCAAGTCTGTGAGAGACCAGTTCTCCCTCGTTCTCCATTCACATTTATTTATATTATTGTTATACACCCGTAAAGGCCTCGGGTTGCGTCTAAAGGAAGCCCCGCCGAAGAGAGGTGGGGTCAACGGTCAACGCATAATCGCTTAAGTTTGAGAGATCGAACCCGCCACTTCCACCGCCCGCCGCTGAGGTCAAAGCACGCGCAAGCCACAGTTTCTCAAATTTCAGGAACAACCTGTCGCCTTTTTCGCCTCCAACAGAACTGCCCGAACTGCCCGAACTACCCGAACTGCCCGAAGGGTAAGGTGGTCATTTGCGAAAAATGGCGATCTGTGTGCCCCAAACCAGAGAATATGATTCGTCCGCCGAGCACTTATGGAAACTGCAAACGGCGAAATTACCGGACTGCCCTCGGCCAAAGCTACAAAAGGAGCCCCAGGGCTTCATTTGAGGGGACCTTGACTTCAGAACCCGGGAGAGCTCCTTGCAGACTTTTGCGGAATTCTCCTTCAGCGCTGGAAGATCTCCTTCGGGGACTTGAAAATTTTCTTCATCCCAAAAGGCGACACGCCTTCTCACTTTTGTTCCCCGGAGGCTTCTCACTTTTGTTCTCCAGGCCTTCTCACTTTTGTTCCCCGGAGGCTTCTCACTTTTGTTCTCCGGGCCTTCTCACTTTTGTTCCCCAGAATTCCCAGAAGGAAAAAGGACTTAGTTTTTTCCGAGAGGTGGTCTATCACCCCCGGAGCTCTTTTCTCCCTCTCTATTATTGTAACGAGCAGCGGCCTGTCGCGCTCAAGTTCTAACTACCAAATTGTAACCCCCAGAAGATAGTGAAGTTTGGTCGGCACAGCTCCGGCCGCGTGTTTTTTTACCCTTTCCGGGTTTTCCACGTTAACAAGTTCCAGTGTACTCAGCGAATCTCGAATTGACTGTTTGCGCGCTTAGTTCGCTCACGAGCTAAGGTGGTTCAATTGGACCGGTCTACCAAGAGCCCTAAGCGTTCCGCAACAGTTTGGCACCGTCTGTGGGAAACTTCCCAAAACTCTTTGAAAGCCAACTGCTATGGCAAGAAAGAGTGCTCGCACTACTGAAGGGTCAGTACCGGAGGGACGCGTCGACCCAGCTCCCTCCCACTCGCTTATCAATGCACCTCCCGCGGAGGGGGCACTGCCTACGCCCGCAGCTGGGCTGGAAGTACGCATGCAACGGATTGAAGAGCATCAAGCCGAGATGCTGGCCCTCGTGAGGAATCTTGGGGCTCCTCAAGCTCTGATTCAGCCACCAGCTCTGAACGCACCACCGCCCCCAGTTCTGAATCATGCCCCGAACCAAGAAGCCGTTCAGGAGGACGAGGCTTCAGAAGGATTCTCCAACGCGGCGAGTTCCGCTCACCTTGCCCCGCCAGCTGGAGGCCCAGAAGCTGACCGCCGTCGCCATCACCCCAAAAGAGCTGCCCCTGAGCGGGCAACAGAAAGAACTACGCGGGAAGAAATACGCGATATGATAGAGGAAGAGTACGCCCAAGCAGGGCGACGCGCCGCACTCGCCCGCCGTCCCGCGCATCAGGGCTCCCCGCTGTCGCCTCAAGTCCTAGCCCATCCAATTCCGAATGGCTTCAAGCTTCCCAACATCGAGACATTCGACGGGACGGACGATCCTTTGAAACATGTCAGTCACTTCACCACCGTCAGGAGGATTTACAGCGCTCCTGATCAGCTCCTCTGCCAAGTGTTCCCGGCAACCTTGAAGGGACAAGCGCGCACTTGGTTCCATTCTCTGCGGAATGGGGCCATCAACAACTTCACAGAAATGGCGTAACAGTTCGTGGATCAGTTCATCGCCAACCGCCGAATTGTCCGGACTCCCTCCCATCTCTCAGGGATCCGCCAGAACGACGGAGAGACACTCAAGGACTTCTTCCGACGCTTCACTACCGAGGCTCGGCAGATCCCAGGGGTTGACCCCGAGCTCCTGCGAGGAGTTTTCTTGGGAGGACTCCGCCCAAGTGGCTTCTACTCGACTCTCATGAGAGAAACCGTACCAAGTTACCCCGACCTCGTTCATCGGGTTGAAGCACAAATAGCTGTAGATGAGGCTATCGAAGCGCACCGTCGGCAGTTCGAAGGAAGCCAAGGAAGGAAGAGGGGATCAGATCAAGCCCCTCGCGAACGAGAAGAACGTCGCGACGAGGAGCGCCGCGGCGACGAGCGTCGGCGTGACCCCCGAAGGGATCTGGGACCACAGCCGCCCAGGACCTACACCCCGTTGAACACCACCAGAACGAATGTGCTCTACGCCATTCAGAACAACCCCGAACTCCGCATGCCCCGGATACCCCCGCCAAATCCAAGGGGAGACCAGTCCAGGTACTGCGAGTTCCATCAGAGAACCGGGCATACCACCGAGGAGTGCACCAGACTTAAAGACGAAATCGAGCGTCTCATCCGCCAGGGACTCCTGGGAAGATTCTTACAAGGCCAGATTCCCAATCAGCCCCAACAGCCCAGGGAGGCAGGGGAGCAGCCCCCCGCCCCCCGAGGCGCAAGTGGAGGAAGGCCGATGGTGGGAGAAATCGAGACGATCGCCGGACCCCCCGTCTTAGCATCGCAAATCCTCTCGATTGCCCAACCCGTAAGAGACCACGAAGACAAAAAAACTCAAGCAGGATATTACGATAGCTTTCGGAGATGAAGACTTGCAAGGGTTGCGGCTTCCGCACCAGGATCCGCTCGTGATCAGCGCAAGGATCGGGGATCCCTGCTTCAAGGTAAAGAGAATACTGGTCGACAACGGAAGCTCAGTCGATGTCCTGTTCCTCTCCACCTTGCAGAGTATGAAGCTCACGAAGGACCAGCTTAGTCTTACGGCCGGGCCCGTCTACGGCTTCGACAACAGACCTGTCCCGGTGCAGGGCATGGTCATTCTCCCAGTCACATTGGGCGAGTTTCCAAGACAGTCAACGCACAACATCCAGTTCATGGTGGTAGAGTCCACCTCCGCCTATAATGCCATCTTTGGGAGACCGCTCCAGTCAATCTTCGGGGCAATCCCTTCCATTCCGCATCTGGCTATGAAGTTCCCAACTCCCACATGCATAGGAGTCGTAAGAGGGGACCAAGAGGCAGCCAGAACCTACTATTTGAAGCAGGCTCAACCAGTAAGGGCAACCGCCCTCAACATCAATAACTTCGACCTACGAGACGAAGCTACTTTGCAGCGAGGAGCGCCCGTTGAAGGTCTAGTAGAAGTACCACTTTCCCGACGAGACCCGACTCGGACTGTTCAGGTCGGGTCACTCTTGTCACAAGAGGAGCGAGAAAAGTGCATAACCTTCCTACAGGAGAACGAGGACATTTTCGCTTGGAGCCCAGAAGACATGCCCGGGGTAGATCCTGACGTTATCTATCACTCGTTAAACATCAACCCCGCCTGCAGGCCTGTAATTCAAAAGAAGAGGAACTTTGCCCCCGAGCGTTTGAAGGTGATCGAGGAGGAAGTAGCTAAGCTCCTGGAAGCAGGGTTCATACGCGAAGCAGAATACCCCACATGGCTCGCCAACGTAGTCATGGTAAAAAAAGGCCTCGGGAAAATGGCGAATGTGCGTCGACTACAACAATCTGAACCAAGCATGCCCAAATGACAGCTTCCCCCTCCCGAGGATTGACCAACTCGTCGACGCTACGGCCGGCCATGAGCTGCTCAGCTTCATGGATGCTTATTTAGGTTACAACCAGATAAGGACGAACCCCGCGGATGAAGAGCATACCGCCTTCCGCACCGACCGAGGAGTCTACTACTACAAGGTGATGCTCTTCGGCCTTAAAAATGTCGGAGCCACCTATCAAAGGCTGATGAACAAAGTCTTCAAGAATCTCATCGGAGAGACGATGGAGGTTTACGTGGACGACATGCTAGTAAAGAGCGTCCACCGCTGCGACCACTTGAAAGACTTGGAAAAGTGCTTCCAGCTTCTCCGTCGCTTCCAGATGCGGCTCAATCCCAGCAAATGTGCGTTTGGTGTGACAGCGGGAAAGTTCTTAGGTTTCATGGTAACCCATCGGGGAATTGAGGCCAACCCCGAGAAGATCAAGGCGTTGGAGGATATGTCGCCACCTCGCTCAATTAAGGAAGTGCAACGCCTAAACGGAAGGATCGCTGCGTTATCCCATTTCCTGTCACGAACGGGAGACAAGTATCTCCCCTTCTTCAAAATCCTCCGGGGAGCGCGCCACTCCGGCTTCCAGTGGACCGACGAGTGCCAGGTGGCCTTCGAGCTTCTCAAACAATACCTAGCTTCGCCACCGCTTCTGTCAAAGCCCACCCCCAGAGAAACTCTGTTCCTGTACCTGGCCGTATCACCTGCGGCTCTTAGCTCGGTGCTCGTAAAAGATGAAGGAGGAGTGCAGCGACCAATCTACTACCTCAGCAAAGTCCTCACCCTCCAGCTACCAGTCTCGAAGGCGCCGAATCGAAGAAGTCGTGGTCCCAAGCATTCAAGGTCCGTGGGAGATTGCATCCATCCACCAGGAAGAGTCATTCTGGATGACCCCATTACGAGCTTACCTCGAATGCGGGCACCTTCCTGAAGACCGCTTAGAGGCGCGAAGACTACAGATGCGAGCGGCATCGTTCACTATTATAGACGGGGAACTTTACAAACGGGCATTCTCAGGACCATATCTAAAATGCCTACCAGCAGACGAGGCCGACTACGCCCTCAGAGAAGTGCACGGGGAGTCTGCGGAGAACACCTAGGCGGGAAAGCATTGGCGCGGAAAATACTGCGTCAATGCTTCTATTGGCCGACAATGAGGAAGGACGCGACCGACTTTGTCCAAAGGTGTAAGAGCTGTCAGCTGCATGCCAACATACCTCATCAACCCCCGGTCTCACTTTCCACGCTGCACAGTGCGTGGCCATTCGCGCAATGGGGGATCGACCTCCTCGGCCCCCTGCCCCTAGCATCCGGACAGAGGAAGTTCATCATCCTAGCCATCGATTATTTCACCAAATTGGTAGAAGCAGAGCCCCTAGCTAAAATCACGGAAGAAAATGCCAAACAATTCGTCTGGAAGAACATCGTCTGCCGCTTCGGCATCCCGGCTACGATCATTGCCGACAACGACACTCAATTCACTGGGAAGTCCTTCACCAAGATGTGCGAGGATCTGAAGATCAACCTACGTCACACGGCCGTAGCGCATCCGCAAACCAACAGACAAGTAGAAGTCACAAATCGCACCATCCTCAAAGAATTGAAGACACGCTTAGAAGAAGCCGGGGGACAATGGGTGGACGCGCTCCCAAATGTGTTGTGGGCGTTTCGCACAAAGGACTCCTACAGGGGAGACGCCTTATAACCTCTGTTACGGAACCGAAGCTATCATCCTCGTCGACGTCGGCGTTCCAAGTACTCGGGTGCTAACCTTTGACCCCAGCAAGAATGACGGACTGCTTCGGGAAAACCTCGACCTAATCCCTGAAGTTCGGGACAACGCTGCCCAACGTGCCGCATCCTACCAAATGCGTGTAGCCCGAATCTACGACAGGAGGGTGAAGCCCAAACCGATCAACGTAGGAGATCTCGTCTTGCGCAGCGTCGAGGCAGCCGACAAAGGCCCCCAAGGAGATAAGCTCTCGCCGGCCTGGGAAGGCTCGTGCGTAGTCACCACGGTCGTGAAACCCGGAACATACAGGCTCAGGACGGCAGAAGGGAAGACTTTGCCACGCACCTGGAACGCTCAAAATCTGCGCCGCTTTTACCAGTGATCCAGGGAGCTCAGACTCGTGCACCTATCTTATCTTACATAAAGTTGTGCATCAAATGATTTCTTACTATAAAACCATATATATTTTGACACATACATCTAAGAAAAATCTTTGTAACGGGGCCCTGCCTCGGGGACTTTGCACCGCCGTCGATTGAAGGTTCGCCCTTTCTCCTCCGCCGTCGAGTCTCAGCGTCGTAGGGGCCTGCCCCCCTTACGTTCGCCTCCGGTTTGAATACACCAGCTATTCACCGGCCACTTCGGGGCCCTGCCCCGGGGACTTTGCACCGCCGTCGATTGAAGGTTCGCCCTTCTCCTCCGCCGTCGTGTCCCGGTGACGTTAGGGCCTGCCCCCCTTGCGTTCACCCACGGTTTGAATACACCCGCTATTCATCGGCTAAGCCGCGAGCACAGACTCGTGCATAAAGCCGCGAGCACAGACTCGTGCAAAAAAGCCGCGAGCACAGACTCGTGCAAAGAAGCCGCGAGCACAGACTCGTGCAAAAAAGTCGCGAGCACAGACTCGTGCAGAAAGCCGCGGGTGCAGACTCGTGCAAAAAAGCCGTAAGCACAGACTTGCGCAAGCTAATTTTCTATTATATAAAAGCCGCGGGCTCAGAACCGCGCAAGTTCATCTGTTATTTTGCAAAAATCACTCAGCCTATGCAGATATTAATGTTAGGCAGCAAGCCAGCGACAACCTCAGAGAACCAACGCCCTTCGCCGGCCATCTTAAAGCGTCCTCCCTCGATCAACGCTTTGACAGCAGCCAGGACAGCAGAACCATCAGAGGGCTATCACGACCCAGCGCAGGGCGAGAAACGTCTGTCCAGAACAAAGAAACAAAGTCAACCACGCTCACCCTTCGACCGCAAATCCTACCCAAAGCGCCGCAAAGAGGGCGGTGAATAAAGCCGCCACAGAAAAATCAAAACCTCTGAACTCCTCGCCCCGAAACTCGGACTCTGAAGGTTTGGGGGGCTTATGTTATACACCCGTAAAGGCCTCGGGTTGCGTCTAAAGGAAGCCCCGCCGAAGAGAGGTGAGGTCAACGGTCAACGCATAATTGCTTAAGTTTGAGAGATCGAACCCGACACTTCCACCGCCCGCCGCCGAGGTCAAAGCACGCGCAAGCCACAGTTTCTCAGATTTCAGGAACAACCTGTCGCCTTTTTCGCCTCCAACAGAACTGCCCGAACTGCCTGAACTGCCCGAAGGGTAAGGTGGTCATTTACGAAAAATGGCGATCCGTGTGCCCCGAACCAGAAAATATGATTCGTCCGCCGAGCACTTATGGAAACTGCAAACGGCGAAATTACCGGACTGCCCTCGGCCAAAGCTATAAAAGGAGCCCCAAGGCTTCATTTGAGGGGACCTTGACTTCAGAACCCGGGAGAGCTCCTTGCAGACTTTTGCGAAATTCTCCTTCAGCGCTGGAAGATCTCCTTCGGGGACTTGAAGATTTTCTTCATCCCAAAAGGCGACACGCCTTCTCACTTTTGTTCCCCGGAGGCTTCTCACTTTTGTTCTCCGGGCCTTCTCACTTTTGTTCCCCAGAATTCCCAGAAGGAAAAAGGACTTAGTTTTTTCCGAGAGGTGGATTGTCACCCCCGGAGCTCTTTTCTCCCTCTCTATTATTGTAACGAGCAGCGGCCTGTCGCGCTCAAGTTCTAACTACCAAATTGTAACCCCCAGAAGATAGTGAAGTTTGGTCGGCACAGCTCCGGGCGCGTGGTTTTGTACCATTTCCGGGTTTTCCACGTTAAAAAGTTCCAGTGTACTCAGCGAATCTCGAATTGACTGTTTGCGCGCTTAGTTCGCTCACGAGCTAAGGTGGTTCAATTAGACCGGTCTACCAAGAGCCATAAGCGTTCCACAACAATTATATAAATATTAGGAGCCATCTAAGAGAATGAACGAACATTTGAATGTTGAAACCCGAGTCACCCCGATCGTTGGATCAGAGAAGTGGAAAGAGTAGTTTTGAAAATAGAGAAAAGAAAATTTTGATGGAATATTGTGATTTAAGTATATGCTTGTATTTCGATTTTTTTTTGAAATAAATTAGAAAATATGAAGTCATTCAATTTTAAAAGAAGGATAATATAACTATGAATATTTCATCAAGACAATTTCTCTTTTAATATAATATATATCTATATCCAATAAAAGAATACTTTGAGGATCGTTTTGAGGCTGAATTAGAACCACTGATTCAATCTCCATCGTCGGATGAAATAAATCTGGTCTGCAAATAGTCAAAAATCAAAAACTATAATTCCTCCATCACGCTACCAGCCCGACGCCACTGTTCGCCCCTCGATGGCCTCCGGTTTCCGTCCGGAGCCACCGCCGGAGCCACCGCCGGCCTGACCGGAGCCGACCGGCGAGGTCGCCGGCCCCCGACGAACCTGCCGGGGTTAGTCCGGCGGCGGTCCGGCAGGGTCACCGCCGGCGGCCCTGACCGAGAGGCCCAGACCGCGGTGCTGCAGGGCCACCGACCCTGACCCTGCCGGACCACTGCCGGACTAACCCCGACAGATTCGGCGGGGGCCGGCGACCTCGCCGGTGGGTTCCGGTCATGCCGGCGGTGGCTCCGATGGCTCATGCGGACGAAAACGGGGGCAGGTGTTAAAAAAAATCTTATAAATTTATTTATTATATATAATTATATTATATATAATATAAAATTTAAAATACAGAAATTTAAATATAATATAATCATCATATATAATATATATTATATAAATACAGAAATTCAAATTATTTTAAAATAAAATATTTATATTATTTTTAAAAATTTCTAAAAAAATGAAAAATAAAAAAAAATAAATATAACTGGGTGCGAGCGAAGCCTGTCGAGGGAGGGCGAAGCACGCAAGGGGCGGGCATGATACTGTCGCCCAGAGCAGGGGGGCTCGTGCACTATCGCTCGTATAATATTGTTGCATACCCATAAAGGCCTTGGGGTGCAAATAGTAAAAATCCCTCATCACTGGGTGCAAACAGTAAAATCCCCCATCATGGGGTGCAAATAGTAAAATCCCACATCATGGGGTGTAAATAGTAAAAATCCCTCATCATGTGGTGCAAACAGTAAAATCCCCCATCATGGGGTGCAAATAATAAAATCCCACATCATGGGGTGTAAATAGTAAAAATCCCTCATCATGGGGTGCAAACAGTAAAATCCCCCATCATGGGGTGCAAATAGTAAAATCCCACATCATGGGGTGTAAATAGTAAAAATCCCTCATCATGGAGTGCAAACAGTAAAATCCCCCATCATGGGGTGCAAATCGTAAAATCCTCCAACATGGGGGGTGTAAATAGTAAAATTCTTCAATACGGTCTACATATAGCAAATAATATGGTTATGGTGTGCGGATAACCATATCCGTCATATGAATACATATCACCACAAAACTATATAAACTGGTGTGCGCATAGCCATATTCATGATAAGTATGCGTATAACACATAAATTGGTTATGGTGTGCGGGTAGCCGCATAACCACCATAACCACCCTAACCACCCATTTAATTACGAAAGTGCCACCCTCAAAAACTATAAATAGAACCTCAAGGCTTCTCTTTTTCCATTCTCTTCTCTCCCGAAGTAATCCTCCTACGGATTTTCTCTCTCCTCCTTCCTTGCGCGCTCAAAAGCGCGCCTCCTCCTTGCGCGCTCACAAGCGCGCCTCCTCCTTGCGCGCTCACAAGCGCGCCTCCTCCTTGCGCGCTCACAAGCGCGCCTCCTCCTTGCGCGCTCATAAGCGCGCCTCCTCCTTGCGCGCTCACAAGCGCGCCTCCTCCTTGCGCGCTCACAAGCGCGCCTCCTTCTTGTGCGCTCACAAGTGCGCCTTCGTGCGCTCCGCTCCAAGCGCGCCCCCCGTGCGCTCCGCTCCAAGCGCGCCCCCGTGCGCTCCGCTCCAAGCGCGCCCCCGTGCGCTCCGCTCCAAGCGCGCCCCCGTGCGCTCCGCTCCAAGCGCGCTCCCGTGCGCTCCGCTCCAAGCGCGCCCCCGTGCGCTCCGCTCCAAGCGCGCCTCCGTGCGCTCAAGAATAAGCACGCCTCCGTGCGCTCAAGAACAAATGCACCAGCCACGGTCAAGATCAGCACTCCAAATTCCTCTCGCGCAGCAAGAGACAAGCCGCAGAGACAAAGACACACAGAGCGCATTGATCCAACTTTCGAGCAGCAGTCAAAGCCTCCAGAGCGCTTAGAGCGCAACATTCCCCTCTGCAGCAGGCGGAAGACTTAGCTCCGTGAGCGGTGGTCTGTCACCCTCCGGACACCTCTCTCTCTCTCTCTCTCTCTCTCTCTACAATTATAACGAGAGGCGGTCTGTCGCCCTCGAGTTCTTCAAAAAAGCTCTGTACAACCAACAAATAGTGGAAGATTTGGTCGGCACAGGCCGGCCGCGTGGTTTTTCACCCAGTTGACGGGTTTTCCACGTTTAAAAAATTGCCTTGTCAGCTTTCCCTTTTCTGTGACTGTTTGCACGCTCGAACGCTCCCGGGCTAAGACGGTTCAATTTAGTCCGATCTACCGGAGCCTTGAGTGGACCGCAACAGTTTGGCGCCGTCTGTGGGAAACGGAGTTCCCTCAAAGCTTGAAGAAGAATCTGAATACAGTACCCACTGCACAATGGTACTCGTGACTAGAGATCATGGCAGGAAAAGCCATCTGCACAAGTGAAGAATCAATCCACGGGGGGGCATGCTGATCTAGCTCCCCTCCATTCGCTTATCAGCAAACCCGAAGGAGAGCTCTCCAGTACAAATGTCCAAGATCGCGGGGCCCGTCCTAATGGAGGACCTGAAGCACAGTATCACCGCAACTGCTCTGAAGCGGCAAGTCATGAGCCTGCAGATGGAAGGCTCACGCATGAAGAAGTTCATAATTTTTGAAGGGCACCAATTCGGCCAGTAGGAGATCAGCTAGCAGCCTGCCATGAAGGACTGGTGGGCAACCCTCAATACGGATATCCCTGGAGAAAGGCTTGTATAAGATAATCATTGTCCGCGCTGCCAAAGCTACGTATTCACAGCTCCCAAATGAGAGGACGTCTATCTATCTTAACAGCAACTGCCTCCGGGCAGCGCGCTCACGTCAACCTCTCACTGCCGCTGATCGAAGGTCTGTCCTTCTCCCCGCAGTAGGTTGCCGCGTCGGCAGGGCCAGCCCCCCCTCACGCTCACGGTTCGAAGTGTTTGCCCTTCACCACTACTATCAACGACATCCCCCAGGACGGTAACGCGAACCTCCCACTACTCGGCTCGAATCGCTCGTCATTCGCCTACGTAGTAGGTTCCAACACCATCTGGGTCTCGTCCTCTACTATCAACGACATCCCCCAGGTCGGTAACGCGAACCTCCCACTACCCGGCTCGAATCGCCCGCCATTCGCCCACGTAGTAGGTTCCAGTACCACATGGCTCTCGTCCTCCAACCGTCAACATCAAAGAAGCAACACATAGTTAACCGCGCAAAACGCCGGTTCCAACACCACAAAAGCTCTACTATCACAAGCCGGTGCTCAAAGCTAGAACAGAGTGTTCAGATCGTCCGACAACGGACTCTGACCTCTCCCAGAACAGAGTGTTCAGATCCTCCGACAAAGGACTCTGACCTCTCCCAGAACAGAGTGTTCAGATCGTCCGACAACGGACTCTGACCTCTCCCAGAACAGAGTGTTCAGATCGTCCGACAAAGGACTCTGACCTCTCCCAGAACAGAGTGTTCAGATCGTCCGACAACGGACTCTGACCTCTCCCAGAACAGAGTGTTCAGATCGTCCGACAACGGACTCTGACCTCTCCCAGAACAGAGTGTTCAAATCGTCCGACAACGGACTCTGACCTCTCCCAGAACAGAGTGTTCAGATCGTCCGACAACGGACTCTGACCTCTCCCAAAACAGAGTGTTCAGATCGTCCGGCAACGGACTCTGACCTCTCCCAGAACAGAGTGTTCAGATCGTCCGACAAAGGACTATGACCTCTCCCAAAACATAGTGTTCAGATCATCCGACAACGGACTCTGACCTCTCCCAGAACAGAGCGTTCAGATCGTCCGACAAAGGACTCTGACCTCTCCCAGAACAGAGTGTTCAGATCGTCCAACAACGGACTCTGACCTCTCCCAGAACAGAGTGTTCAGATCGTCCGACAATGGACTCTGACCTCTCCCAGAACAGAGTGTTCAGATCGTCCGGCAACAGACTCTGACCTCTCCCAGAACAGAGTGTTCAGATCGTCCGGCAACGGACTCTGACCTCTCCCAGAATAGAGTGTTCAGATCGTCCGACAAAGGACTATGACCTCTCCCAAAACATAGTGTTCAGATCATCCGACAACGGACTCTGACCTCTCCCAGAACAGAGCGTTCAGATCGTCCGACAAAGGACTCTGACCTCTCCCAGAACAGAGTGTTCAGATCGTCCGACAACGGACTCTGACCTCTCCCAGAACAGAGTGTTCAGATCGTCCAGCAACAGACTCTGACCTCTCCCAGAACAGAGTGTTCAGATCGTCCGCCAACGGACTCTGACCTCTCCCAGAACAGAGTGCCCAGATCATCCCACAAGGGACTCTGGCCTCTCCCAGAACAAAGTGTTTGTATATGTCATACAGAAACAAAACAACCGCACACTCATCCTTCGGCAGCAGATCCTACCCAGGGCGCCGCGAAGAGAACAATGGATAAAGCCGCCGCAGGAAAATCAAAACCTCCGAACTCCTCACAGCGAGATTCGGACTCCGGAGGTTTGGGGGGCTTATGTTGCATACCCATAAAGGCCTTGGGGTGCAAATAGTAAAAATCCCTCATCACTGGGTGCAAACAGTAAAATCCCCCATCATGGGGTGCAAATAGTAAAATCCCACATCATGGGGTGTAAATAGTAAAAATCCCTAATCATGGGGTGCAAACAGTAAAATCCCCCATCATGGGGTGCAAATAGTAAAATCCCACATCATGGGGTGTAAATAGTAAAAATCCCTCATCATGGGGTGCAAACAGTAAAATCCCCCATCATGGGGTGCAAATAGTAAAATCCCGCATCATGGGGTGTAAATAGTAAAAATCCCTCATCATGGGGTGCAAACAGTAAAATCCCCCATCATGGGGTGCAAATACTAAAATCCTCCAACATGAGGGTGTAAATAGTAAAATCCTTCAATACAGTCTGCATATAGCAAATAATATGGTTATGATGTGCGGATAACCATATCCGTCATATGAATACATATCACCACAAAACTATATAAACTGGTGTGCGCATAGCCATATTCATGATAAGTATGCGTATAACACATAAATTGGTTATGGTGTGCGGGTAGCCGCATAACCACCATAACCACCCTAACCACCCATTTAATTACGAAAGTGCCACCCTCAAAAACTATAAATAGAACCTCAAGGCTTCTCTTTTTCCATTCTCTTCTCTCCCGGAGAAATCCTCCTACGGATTTTCTCTCTCCTCCTTCCTTGCGCGCTCAAAAGCGCGCCTCCTCCTTGCGCGCTCACCAGCGCGGCTCCTCCTTGCGCGCTCACAAGCGTGCCTCCTCCTTGCGCGCTCACAAGCGCGCCTCCTCCTTGCGCGCTCACAAGCGCGCCTCCTTCTTGTGCGCTCACAAGTGCGCCTTCGTGTGCTCCGCTCAAAGCGCGCCCCCGTGCGCTCCGCTCCAAGCGCGCCCCCGTGCGCTCCGCTCCAAGCGCGCCCCCGTGCGCTCCGCTCCAAGCGCGCCCCCGTGCGCTCCGCTCCAAGCGCGCCCCCGTGCGCTCAAGAATAAGCACGCCTCCGTGCGCTCAAGAACAAATGCACCAGCCACGGTCAAGATCAGCACTCCAAATTCCTCTCGCGCAGCAGGAGACAAGCCGCAGAGACAAAGACACACAGAGCGCATTGATCCAACTTTCGAGCAGCAGTCAAAGCCTCCAGAGCGCTTAGAGCGCAACATTCCCCTCTGCAGCAGGCGGAAGACTTAGCTCCGTGAGCGGTGGTCTGTCACCCTCCGGACACCTCTCTCTCTCTCTCTTTACAATTATAACGAGAGGCGGTCTGTCGCCCTCGAGTTCTTCAAAAAAGCTCTGTACAACCAACAAATAGTGGAAGATTTGGTCGGCACAGGCCGGCCGCGTGGTTTTTCACCCAGTTGACGGGTTTTCCACGTTTAAAAAATTGCCTTGTCAGCTTTCCCTTTTCTGTGATTGTTTGCGCGCTCGAACGCTCCCGGGCTAAGACGGTTCAATTTAGTCCGATCTACCGGAGCCTTAAGTGGACCGCAACAAATATAAATTAAGAAACTTTTACTTCTCTGTGTAAAATTGAAATGAATTTAAGATTCTAAAATTACAATTGAAAGTAATTCCAATTTTATTTTTTGTTTGTGAATTCTAATGAATTCTATGAAATTTATTTTAAATCAAAAATCAATTCTTTTCAATCTAAATAAGAATTGGATAATTCTATACGTGACTCATGTTTTGTATCAATGGTCATGATCTAATGGATGAATGCACTGTTAAATTTTTTTTAATCAATGGTATGTACTTAAATTTCTTTGATTTGCACATAATTATGATTTGCACATAATCAAAACTAATTTCCACTTATAATTACTCTAATTTTGTAGGTAAAAATTTTATTTGAGAAAAAAAATAAAAAAATAGTCTTTGCTGCCACAACCACTCAAAATAATTGTCATTTTCACTCAACAACCAATTCTAAAATTCATGGATAGATTTATTAATCCAAGCGCACAAAATAACACACGTTGATGCTCGATCAGCTTAAAAGCCTGTCCGCTGTCCGGAGCAAGACGGAAAACCAAATGCCACGGATTGAAGGAGAGACCTCCGTCTTGCTTCAAAAAGGTAAGGGAGAAAACAGTCAATTACAACAGCCGCCTGAACGCCGGCGGTTTCCGTCCTAAAACGTGACTCCCGTTTTGCACAACCTCGGAACGACGGCCGCGTTGACAGGTTTTTCCGTCGCCGCGGTTTTGAATCTCCATGGTTTCGCTCTCAACCGACTGACGGCGTTTCCGCATTGGTCAAATCGTGTAGGGTTGGCCCGACCGTTAGGGCCATAACACGTGGGATGACCACGTTAACAAACGCTGCTTCTCCGTGTTCAGCTTCGGATAAGCAGATGGACAGCGATGGCAATGTTCTACATGTTCTTCCGCTTTCTAAAAAGTAGTTTTAGGTATAAAAAAATTATAATATTTACGAAGAGATTATTACAATTATTTTAAAATTCTATTTATGTATAACTTAATTATTTTTAAACAAAAAATTGATCGGACTAACTCAGTTCTACAGTAGTGTACAGTTTTTTAAAATACTTTGAAAACAGTGAATTCAATTAAAAATTATACTTTGTTTTAATTTAAATTAAAACTAATACAATAGCTTTTAATCTCACCGTCAGATTATGTCGTTCTTACTACGGATATTGACTGACTAGACGATATCTATCAAACGACATATTGATCTCTAAGATCTGCGGCGGTGGATAAATCCGATAGACACTAAAACAATCAATTAAATTAACTTTTACTTATATAAAATGTAATATCTACGAGAGACCGTGCACCCCCCACCCCCCCCTCTTGTGCGGCCGCGACAATACCCAAGCCGACGGTGCCCCAGTGCGGTGGCGCTCCCGCGTTGGTAAATCCTTGAACGCGGTATGCATGGGCTTCGCCCGTGCTCAATGATTGTGGGCAGGTTTTGCCCGCATCCATCGGGTTCCGCCAGTATGATGCCCGTGATCGCTACTCTTGGGTGCAATCGTCCGCGGTCACGACAGTTGCCCGGAGCTTCGTCGCTACCGCCACTCGCGGACCCTCGGAATACAATGACTAAGTGAAATGAAATCCATAGTGCAATGCTTAGGGGTCCGCGATTGACGGTAGCGACGTGGGGCCGGGTGACTGTCGGGACCCGATACGGTCGCATCCGAGAGCAGTGATCACGAGTTTCAAAATATAATAAGCATTACATAATTTGATTACATAACTAAAATATAATAAACATTACATAATTCAAAATAAAAACATTACATTATGAATTAATACTAAAATTCTGGGAGGTCATCACTAGGCTCGCTATGACTTCCGCGTACGCTCCCCCCGTGTTGTTCTCCTCCATACCCGACTACTCTATAGTCTCTTCCTCCATGCTGGTTTCCTCTGTGCTGGCCTTCTCTGAACTGAGGTCCTCCATATTGGTCTCCTCCATACTGGCTTTCTCGGTACTGACTTCCTCCAAATTGAGGTCATCCAAATTGAGGTCCTCCATGTGAGTCTCTTCCATACTGGTTTCCTCCATATTGACTTCCTCCATGCTGACCTCCTCCAAACAGAAGTTCTCCATATTGGTCTCCTCCATAATGGATTCCTCTGTAACCACTACCTTCATACATGACTCATCCATATTTGATTTCTTCGAGTGATGAAGATCCTCCAAATAGTGACTTTTTAATATTTTTATTCATAATTGCTTGTTTTTTCTCCCTAAAATACTGTCGCTCTGGAGTTCCTTTTATGATATCCAAATCTATCATCATGATATCATGATCTTGTTTAGCACTCTGAAGATCTAACTCTCTCTTATCATTTTTTACTTTTAACTTCATGAGTTGACGCATAGAAGACCTATCAATTGCTCGTTGTGCTTCCCTTCTTTTTAAAATCTCTAAGATTTCTTCATTTTCTTTAGTTTGACCCTCAATATCACAACGTACTCTTACCACTAACTTTTCTCCTCCTCTTTTTTTCTTTTCTTTTTCTTCCAGTAGGTCAATTATTTGAATTTGAGATCGAAGATTCTTCATCACCAGTACTAACAGTGTTCATTTCATTGTTGTCTGTATTTAAGTCTATACTTCTCCATTGACTGTGAGAGTTAGAATCCAAAGTTTAGGACATGCCTATATTCTGAGAGTTCATACCTATAGTAAACTCAGCGTAGCTATCCACTTTTCGATATTTTTCAAGATAGACCAAACATGATCAAACAAGAAGCCTTTCTTCTCTTTTGGATCGCCTCTGTATAAAATTTTGGCTTGATTGAGCTACAAAATAAATAAATTATAATAACATATTAATTAATTAATATAATAATTTTAAATATAAATAAATACTTATAATGTCGAGTTCAGATGCACTGCTGGAGTTTAATTTGCTTAATATGTCGAATTCATTCTCGAAATTTGCTAGTTTTACTTGCTAAAAATGACCAATGACATGAGAGAGATTTTGGGGTTCTCCGTCCTAAGCAAGTTTTAATGTGAAATATGATCGAAACTCTTTAGCACATCTTGTGCTCTTTTTGATTGCTCTCAATAACTACGTCTTCTGAGACCTCAAGCCAATCATAACATAGTGCTTGATCTTCTTTCGGTGAAAATGCTTGTTCGCGGGTTGAAGACATGATGTAAATTAAAGGAAAGAAAGAGTGTGATTTTGGAGAAAGAGTGTTGGGTACTTATAGAACCATGTTGATGAGGAGAAAGTGATATGTGAAGGGAGAAAGAATCCAATGTTGAGATAAAAACAAAGCTTTGGAATTTGTGCATGACTTGATTGATGAGGAGAAAATGATGTGTGAAGGGAGAAAGAATTCAATGATAGGATAAAAACAAAGTTTCAGAATTTGTGCATGACTTGATTGATGAGTAGAAAATGATGTGTGAAGGGAGAAATAATCCAATGCTGGGATAAAAATAAAACTTTGGAATTCATCCATGACTTGATTGATGAGGAGAAAGTAATGTGTGAAGGGAGAAAGAATCCAATGCTGGATAAAAATAAAGCTTCGAAATTCGTACATGACTTGATTGATGAGGAGAAAGTGATTCGTACATGACTTCGACCAGAACTCTAGTCAATATCGGTTAGAGCTCCCGTTGATATCAACTAGAGCTCTAGTCGATATCGACTAGATCGACTCTAGTCGATATCGACTAGAGCATTTGATTCTTTCCCTTCACCAACCAGGTCATGTACGAATTACTTTCTCCTCATCAATCAAGTCATGTATAAATTCGGAAGCTTTGTTTTTATCCAATCATTGGATTCTTTCTCCCTTTACACATCACTTTCTCCTTATCAATCAAGTCATGCACAAATTCTGAAACTTTTTTTTATCCGAGGATTAGATTCTTTCTCCCTTCACACATCACTTTCTCCTCATCAATCAAGTCATGCACAAATTCTAAAACTTTGTTTTTATCCCAACATTGGATTCTTTCTCCCTTCACACATCACATTTTTCAATAAAGGTGTAGACAAGTCTTTCAAAAAAAACTATATAAACAACACTTCCGGCTAACCACATATACTTCCCTCGTACAAAAAATGTATTATGGAGCAGGGTCATCCCATTGGCGATCTTCATCGTCTTCAGATGATAAATTATTTTCTCAACAAATTCTTCAGTGGGAAGAAGCCACAGATGAATAAGAGAAACAAGATGAAATTTTAGCTCGTATTTATACCTTCAATAAGACCAAAATTGCAGCTCAACTTCAAGATGACGAACGTCCGAGATGCAGAGGTTCAGTACCTAGTCACATGGTAATCAACCGGGGGAGGATTGAAGGTAATACTAGACTGTGAAGTGATTACTTCTCGGAGCATCCCACATATGGGGAAATATTTTTTCGAAGAAGATTTCGCATGCGAAAGAATCCATTCCTTCGTATTGTCGCCGCAGTGCAGGAGCATGATAATTTTTTCATTCAAAAGAAGGATGTTATTGGTAAGCTTGGACGGTCAACTTTATAAAAAATTATAGCAGCATTTCGTATGTTGGCATATGGAACATCAACTAATAATTTCGATGAATATATTCAAAATGGTGAGTCAACCGTGATTCAATGTTTGAAGAGATTTTGCATGGCAATTGTACGAGTGTATACAAATAAACATTTGAGATATCCCAATGTGAATGATATAACAAGATTATTACAGAAATGTGAAGATCGAGGGTTTCCAGGGATGTTGTGAAATCTGGATTGTATGCATTGGCAATGGAAGAACTGCCCAACAACATAGGAGTGCCAATATTCAAGATGACGTGGTGGGGCCAACAATCATCCTCGAGGCAGTAACATCATATGACTTGTGGATATGACACATATATTTTGGTTTACCAGGCTCGAATAATGATATTAATGTTCTGCATTCGTCTCATTTATTTGCCAACTTAGCACAATGTATTACGCCTCCTACTCATTATACAATCTTGGGGAAAATTATGATATTGATTATTACTTAGCCGATGAAATATATCTGAAATAGTCAACACTAGTTCAAACTATTTCTCAGTCGCAAGATAAAAAACCAACACTTCGCAATGATGTAAGAAGCATGCCAAAAATATGTAGAGCGATCATTTGGAGTTCTTCAATCACAGTTTGCAATTATTAAGGGGTCATGCCATTTTTGGGATAAACATGTGTTAAATGGTATCACAACTGCTTTCATTATAATGCACAATATGATTGTCGAAGACAAGCGAGATGAAAATGAATATGTCGTTATTTCTACTCCACCACTCACTCAAAAATAATATTGAAGAGATGGACACAAGTGAAGTCGAAAGATTTCATCAGTTCCTAAATCGACATAAAAAATCAAAGACAGAGATGCACATTTTGCACTTCGAGATGCACTGCTTGAACATTTGTGGGCACGACATGACAATGAAATAATGTAATTTGAAAAAATTATGTATATTAAAATGAATGTATTTTGATTTATGTGCAAGTTTTAACGGATAATACGTCTTCTCTTCTTCTTTGTAAGATACATAATAATTAAAATGTATTCAATATTTGTCTCTTTTTGTAGGTCTCGACAAGATGGTTTTATTGATATATTATATGACATAATTGAAAAAATATATTGACGGCTATGAAGGTTATAAATTAATAAGATGTTTTGAAAAAAAAAACAAATAACTAAAATAAAATTTTTTAAGCAAAAATAAAAGGCAGCCCCGTCAATTCCTCTCAGTGTTGGAAATTTCTCTATTCGGCGGACATATTCTATCGAGACGACCCCGTTAAAGTTGTACGCAATTTTTGAGTCTATTCGGACTCCTACGAGCACGCGTTAGTTTAATCGCGCGAACGGTCGAAGCCTGTGATAGATGGGTCAGATCGTCTCGTAAATTCAGGACGCAAACTCGGTCTAACCCTTGACATATGAAAAGGCATGATAATTGGATCTCAATTAATTTTATGAGATTTAATTTATTTAGTTTTGAATTCGGGAGTTATGAGGATTAGTACACCACATTTTTGTAACTCCCATTAGGGTTGCCCTATTAAGCCAAAAACCAAAAGCTCATTCCATTAACGGTGAACAATGGTTGAAACGTGAGATTATGTTTTCTTCTCTCCCTCGAGTAACTGTCGCCTCTTCTCCATTCGGTATTGGAGAAAGTAGATCTTCTTTCGCACGGCTTTGGGTAGCGAGCATCCGGCGATCTTTCAGGTTGTTCTTTATATCTTCATCGTGGACGAGGTCTTCCACTCACATACGGTATGCGGAGGAAGAAGGTCTGCGAGTCTTTCGGCTTTGAAGATCTCACGTCGTCGGCCACCTTCTAGATCTGATGTCTTTTTGTTGGAGGCACATCCGAGCAGATCTGCACTATTTTGTGGGTTCTCCACCGCATCTCAGTTTTCTCGGCGGCAGATTTCCATCAAGTATTGCTACTGGTTCTGGAGATCCCCAGTCCAACCTCCAGGTCTTGGAGAAATTAGGTTTCTATCATTTTGGATCCATTCTACAGATTCTATTTCTTGTTCCCCTGTTTTGGGTGAAGCAAATCGTGAAGCTCCATTCAACCGGCAACATCACTGGAGGAATTTGTTAGAGCTATTTCATTCTTTATTATAGTCTTGTGAACTAACGCCATCACTGAGAGAAAAATTGTTTAAGATACACTTATATGCAAACGGGATCTACTAGCACCGCGGAATTCATAAGGAACAACACGTCACAACTGTTGCGAATTTCCGCGATCATGAAGAATGAGCAAGAATCGAAAAATGGTATACATTAAGCTTCCGCATTTCAGTTGTATATCATTGATTCTAATTTCATTTATTTGAGTGTGTCCTTTATTTCGATTATACAGCTAGTTAGAAAATAAATAAATTTCTGCATGAACTCCAATTAGAGATCAATAGCATTTTGTTAAGACGACCCTAGGAGCTTCATTAGTTGCTGTATTCAGTAGAATTTTTGATAATATAAATTCATCGTAGCGACGCGTACTCTAAATTTTCTAACAGTTGGTATCAAAACGAACTTAACTCAAATATATTGATCTCATACATTATATTGGAGTAAATTATTTTTCTGATTGACCTAGTTAAATAATACATCATTTCAAAACTCATTAAGATAATTAGAGAGAAATAAAATTTGGGATTGAAACTAAAAGTGCTTTCATTAAATCAATCCCAGACAAAATGTGACGTGTTTTCTTTAGACGATTAAATGCTCACACGTCATTAAGCAAAGAAACACTACATTAATTTTAGAGCAATATTCAGATATCCCGGTGTGAAAGATTCTCATAGATTGATAAGAACTGTAGCCGACAAAGTGGCATTTTCGAGTCAGTTTGTGATATTAAAGTTTAACATATTTTATGGAGTTTTCTGAGACTAATGCGCAATCATTCACCCAAAGGTTGTGCTTGCGCAATAGGTTCAGAGGGATACACATGGACATTTGGACGGTAGTGCAGAGCTCTAGTAATCTATTCGCCCAAAAGTGGTAGATCTTCGAAAAGCTCAAGCATAACTGTTGCTCGTTCTTGTGTGGAGGATCACTAATTGCGTGGCGCATAGTCTGCCCAAAGGTGTTGCGCGTTGACGCGTCTGGATTCTCCACCTAGTGTGTTATTTAGGGTTTTAAAGTCACTGTTGCCCTATTTGTCTCTGATATTTCTTTTCTCTCTATACAGTCACTTTTACAGTTCATAATAATATAGCGACCATTGAGAAACTCACCGGATCGAATTTTAAGAAGTGGAAATCACACATCATGTTTGCTCTTGAGATGACGGATATATAGATGGCCATGAATTCCGACTAGCATGTAGCTCTCACAGTGACCAGCACTCAAGTTGAGAAGGATCATTACGGTGCATGGAACAAGTCAAACAAAATCTGCATGTTGACTATGAAGCGTTCCATTCCAGAGCACCTATTGAGTGATCTTCCATACACGACCGTCGCCAAAGATTTTCTGTCTGTCATTGGGCAGAGATACAAGGTGTCCTCAAATTCTGAAATCGGGACTCTGATTCAGGACCTTTTCTCCATGAGGTATTCGGGAGGGGGCGGAGTTGGCGACTACATACTGAAGATGGTCTATTTCCAGACCAAACTGCAGGAGATGGAGATTACTCTCCCTGAAGCATTGATTGTGCATCAGGCACTCAACACCCTCCCTATAGAGTTTAGCATCCTGAAGACCACCTACGATTCCCAGGATGAGGTATGGAAAATAAATGATCTGATTACGCGTTGTGTTGCTGAGGAGGAGAAACTAAAGAACGAAGAGATGAACATTGCATTGCTCGTTGTTAAATCCCCCTTTAAGAAGAAGAAGAAATTCAAAGCTCCTTTCAAGGCTCGGGATGGACAAGCTTCGGGGAGCAAGGACACTGGTGGCAAGAAGCCTCATAGCTGCTTCTTCTGTAAGAAGAAAGGGCATGTGAAGAGTGAGTGCCTTAAATTCAAATCTTGTATGGAGAAGCGTGGATTCGCACCTAAAGGTAACCCTTTAGATTTTTGTCCTTTGTGAATCCAATTTAATTGAAGCCCCATCAAGTTCTTGGTGGCTCGATAGTGGAGCAACTAATCATGTTGCTTACACACTACATGGATTCATCAAAAGGAGGAGGCCAAGCAAGGTGAGTGCAGACTCACGGTCGGCAACAATGCTGAGGTGGAGGTGGAGTTCATCGGGGACATTTGTTTGGTCTTTGATTCAGGATATGAACTTTTATTGAGAGACATATTTTATATTCCTTCATTTAGAAGGAATTTGATTTTAGTTTCATCTTTAGATAGACTTGGTTATGGTTTCAATATTTCTGCTGGTTTAATTAAGTTATTTTATGAATCACAGTTTATTGGGCAATATTCTCTATCTAATGATTTATATAGAATATGTCTTGCACCTATTAATTATTATGCTACCTCCTATAATGTTGAAAACATTGCCACCAAACGACCTCTAATTAAGGAGCAGTCTTCCATGCTATGACATAAAAGATTATGGCATATCTATAGGGCAAGAGTAAAGAGTTAATTAAGTAAAATTTTCTTCCTACTCTTGGCTTCAGTGATTTAGAGACATGTGTGGACTGCTGTAGAGGCAAAATGACCAAAATTAAAAAGAAAGGCTCAACTCATAGTTCAAGTTTATTAGAGGTTGTTCATACAGATATCAACAGTCTGTATTCCACTACCCTCTGTAAGAACACCTATTGCTTTACCTTCATTGATAACTATTCCCGTTTCGGGTATTTGTACTTAATTAAGGAAAAGTCTGAATCTCTTGATAAATTCAAGATTTTCAAGACTGAAGTTGAAAAATAAATAGGGAAAGTCATCAAGATTTTTAGGTCTGACAGAGGTGGCGAGTATTTTGGTAGACATGATGCCTCCGGGTAACATAAAGGTTCGTTTGCCAGATACTTGGAGAGCTGCGACATTGTTGTCTATTACTCCATGCCGCGTAGTCTAGAGCAAAATGGTGTGGCTGAAAGGCATAATCGCACCCTTAAGGAAATGATGAGGAGCATGATAATCTTTCTGAAATTTTTGTGGGGTGAGGCGCTTAAGACTGCAACATACATCCTCAATAGTGTTCCGTCTAAGTCAGTACCCAAAACCCCTTTTGAGTTATGGACGGGTAGACGACCCAACCTCAATCATTTGCGTGTTTGGGGTTGTCTTGCAGAAGTCCGCTTATACAATCCATCAGAGAGTAAGATAGCCCCTAGGTCTTGTCGTTGTTATTTCATAGGCTACCCAGATCACTCTAAGAGATTTAAGTTTTATTCCCCTTCAGGAGGACCAAAAATTATGGAGTCTCAAACAACCAAATTTTTAGAATTAGATGTCGCCGACGAACTGAGTTGCTCTCATACTATCAATGAAGTCGAGGAAATCATGCCAATTAATTTATATGTGCCCTTGGTAGGAGATCTTGTGGTGCCTGAACCCATGAAGGAGCATGTAGAGGATGTGGATCCGGTTTTACCACCGATCTCAGTTGAGGTTCCTCTGCAAGTTGGGGAGGTTCATCCACTGGTTAGGAGATCCATTAGGGAGAGAAGACCTGCAATTTCCTCAGATTATGAAGTCTATCTAGGCGAGCGTGATTTTGACATAGGTCATGTAGTTTACCCGGTGACATTTGGGGAGGCTGTGTCTGGACCTCAAACTGATTTGTGGTGGGATGCGATGAAAGACGAGATGAAGTCCATGAAGCTAAATAAGGTTTGAGAATTAGTTGAGTTACCCAAAGGCTGTAAGCCCATTGAATCTAAATGGGTGTTTAAGATCAAGAAAGACTCCAAAGGAAAGGTCGAGCGGTGTAAGGCAAGACTGGTTGCCAAGGGATTTACGCAGAGAGAAAGAATCAATTATAATGAAACCTTTTCTCCTGTTTTCTCTAAAGACTCTTTCAGAGTGATAATGACATTAGTAGCTCATTATGATTTGGAGCTACACCAGATTGATGTAAAGACCGCATTCATGAATGACGATCTTGGCGAGGAAGTCTATATGGTGCATCCTGAGGGATTCAAGTCGGGTCATTATGACTAGCTTGTGTGTAAACTTAATAAATCACTATATGGTCTAAAGCAAGATTTTAGACAATGGTATCTAAAATTCGATGAGGTGGTTACCTCTTTTGGTTTTGTAGAAAATAAGGTTGACCGTTGCATATATCTCAAGATCAGTGGGAGTAGATACATCTTCTTAATTCTTTATGTAGATTATATCTTGCTTGCGAGTAATGATTTGACATTATTGCATGAATCAAAATAATTTCTGTCAAAGAACTTTGATATGAAAGATATTGGAGAGGCATCCTTCGTTCTAGGAATTGAGATCATTAAGGACCGATCTCACCATACTTTAACACTCTCTCAGAAAGCCTACATCGAGCGTGTACTTGAGAGATTTATCATGCTTGATTGTAAACCTAATGACGTACCTGTGCTTAAGGCTGATAAGCTTAGCTTAGCACAATGCCCCATGAGCGATACAGAGAGAGTGCATGAAGGATATACCTTACGCTAGAGCGGTAGGCAGCTTAATGTATGCCCAAGTATGTACCACACCAGACATTGCCTTCGCAGTGGGACTTCTAGGCAGATATCAGTCAAACCCAGAACCTGCTCA
Source organism: Dactylorhiza incarnata (assembly GCA_033032865.1). NCBI lineage: Eukaryota > Viridiplantae > Streptophyta > Magnoliopsida > Asparagales > Orchidaceae > Dactylorhiza > Dactylorhiza incarnata. The sequence goes on from JAWHQI010000567.1 coordinate 425,954, forward strand.
TTTGGTGGCTGCTAAGAAAGTCTTAAGGTATTTGAAGGGAACTAAGGATGTGAAATTGGTCTACCATAGAGTATAGAACCTTGAGTTAGTGAGGTATACTGATTCTGATTTTGCGGGGTGCGAGGATGATAGAAAGTCTACCTTGGGTTATGTATTTAAGTTTGCTGGTGGGGCCATTTCGTGGAAGAGTGTCAAACATACACTCATCACTTCATCCACAATGCATGTGAAGTTTATTGCTCTTTTTGGAGCTTCTACTCACGCGGTGTGGCTTAAGAATTTTATTACTGAGTTAAAGGTCGTCGACTCAATAACTGGACCCATTCGGCTGCACTGTGATAATATTTCTGCAGTTATGTTCTCGATGAACAATAAAGCATCACAGGGTCTAAACATATGTAAATTAAAATTTTGATCGTTAAGGAATTGGTCAAAAGGGTGACATTTCAGTGGAGCATTTAGGGACAAATGACATGTTAGCTGATCCACTTACTAAAGGACTTCGCCCCAATGTGTTTTAGAAGCATGTTTTTAATATGAGGCTTAAGGAGTCATTTGCTGTACTAGATTAGTGGGAGGCTGCATGTGGCTCCGTTTCATTTTTCTGTCATTTCATTGCACTTTGTTTAATTCAGTAAAATTAAAGAATATTCATTCAGGAATATCATTAAGTTTCGATATTCATAGAATTTATATGACACGTCACTAATATTAAAAGTCTCATGACTTGTGTCAGTCGGAGCGTAAGGCCTTCGACACTACATTTGGATTATGGTCTGTTGTATGTCTTTTGACACATGCATTCAAATTCTTAAGATTGGACATACTTGTTCTTTTGAACACTTACGAACTTCTCGTAGCATGGTTTAGTGCATTTATTTGAGAAGTTTGGTTGACCACCAAGTAGAACAACCTTCATGTGCACATTTTCATTATGTTGTTCTAAATTTTATATAACCGCGCTTTGTCCGTGTTGATTGAATTTGTAAGCTACTATGACGATGGAAGGTCCCGTGTCGCTCAATGATGTGGTTATCGCTATGATTTGGAGTGAAAGATTTGGTTGGACCGGATTGACGTGAGAGTAGACTCAATATTGCTTTCACCATTGGTACCCTTAATCTTAGTGAAGACTTTAAGCGGGACGTCATAAGTTTCGATTAGAATAAGTCCAAGTGGGAGAATGTTGGAAATTTTTCCATTCGGTGGACATTCTATCGAGACGACCCGTTAAAGTCGTACACAGTTTTTGAGTCTATTCAGACTCCTACGAGCGCGCGTTAGTTTAGTCGCGCAAATGGTCGAAGCATGTGATAGGTGGGTCAGATCATCTCGTAAATTCAGGATGTGAACTCGGTCTCACCCTTGACATATGAAAATGCATGATAATTGGATCTCAATTAATTTCATGAGATTTAATTTATTTGGTTTTGAATTCGGGAGTTATGAGGATTAATACACCTCATTTTTGTAACTCCCATTAGGGCTGCCCTATTAAGCCAAAAACCAAAAGCTCATTCCATTAACGGTGAACAAGGGCTGAAACATGAGATTCAGTTTTCTTCTCTCCCTTGAGTAACTGCCACCTCTTCTCCATTCGGTGTTGGAGAAAGTAGTTCTTCTTCCGCACGGCTTCAGGTAGTGAGCATTCGACGATCTTTCAGGTTGTTCTTTATATCTTCATCGCCGACGAGGTCTTCCACTCACATACGACATCTGGAGGAAGAAGGGCCGCGAGTCTTCCAGCTTTGGAGATCTCATGTCATCGACCACCTTCCAGATCTGATTAGTCATTTTGTTGGAGGCGTATCCGAGCGAATCTGCACTATTTTGCAGGTTCTCCACCGCATCTCAGTTTTCTCGGCGGCGGATCTCCATCAAGTATTTCTACTGGTTCTGGAGATCCCCAATCCTACCTCCAGGTCTTGGAGAAATTAGGTTTCTATCATTTTGGATCCATTCTACATATTCTATTTCTTGTTCCCCTATTTTGGGTGAAGCAAATCGTGAAGCTCCATTCAATCGGCAACATCACAGAAGGAATTTGTTGGAGCTATTTCATTCTTTATTATAGTCTTGTGACTGACGCCATCACTGAGAGAAAAATTGTTTAAGATACACTTGTTGCGGGTCGCTCGGGTGCTTTGGTAGACCGGTAGAATTGAACCACCTTAGCTCGGAAGCGAACCGAGCATGCAAACATTCAATTAGAGATTCGTTGAATACACTGAGACTTTTTAACGTGAAAAACCCGGAAATGGTAAAAAACCACGTGGTCGGAGCTGTGCCGACCAAACTTCACTATCTTCTGAGAGATTATATTCAGGTACTTAGGAATCGAGCGCGATAGGCCGCTGCTCGTTACAATAGTAGAGAGAGAGTGAGAGCGTTCCGAATATGACAGGTCACCTCTTGGAAAACTAAGTCTTTTTCCTTCTGAGAACTGTGGGGAACAAAGGTGAGAATGCTCCGGAGAACGAAAGTGAGAATGCTGAGTCGCCTTTCGGGATGAAGGAAATCTTCGAGTCCACGAAGGAGATCTTTAAGCCCCGGAGGAGAATTCCGTGAAAATCTTCAAGGGAGCTCTCCCGGGTGCAGAAGGCAAGGTCCTCTCTAATGAAGGCTCTGGGCTCCTTTTATAGCTTTGGCCGGGGGTAGCCTGGTAATTTTGCCGTTGCAACCACCGTAACCACCGTAACCACCTGGCGGACGAATCACGTTTTCTGGTTCGGAGCACACGGATCGCCATTTTTCGTAAATGACTGTCTCGCCCTCGGGCAGTTCGGGCAGTTCGAGCAGCTTTGTTGAAAGCGAAAAAGGCGACAAGACGTTCCTGCAATCTGAGAAATTAGAAAGACAAAAAGCGAGCGTGCCCGAAATGTGAAAGTGCTTTGAGCGCGCTCAGAAGTGTTCTGAGCGCGTAACGAACGGGGAAGCATTCTGGGCACGCAGGGAAGCGTTCTTGGTGGAATCCGGAACCCGAAGAGCGGGCGACGAGTCAGAAGAGAGGGGATTTGCCCTAACCCCGTAGCAGGGGAGAGTGGCTCGGCCGCACCCTAAGGGGGGCGCGGCGTGGCCACACCCGAGGGGGGTGCGGCTTTTCTTGGTCGCACCCCCAAGGGGGTGCGGTCGGGCCGCACCCCATATGGGGTGCGGCTTGGCCGCACCCCTCATGGGGTGCGGCTTGGCCGCACCCCTCATGGGGTGCGGCTTGGCCGCACCCCTCATGGGGTGCGACTTGGCCGCACCCCACATGCGGTGCGGTTTGGCCGTACCCCCCACTATGGGGGTGCGGCTATTCGCACCCCACTAGTGGGGTGCGGACTAATCACACCCTAGTAGTGGGGTTTGGACATGGCGGCGCACGACGCGTTTCGTGCGTGTTCTCGCACTGGCGGTTGGCGGTGGAAATGGCGGGCTCGGCCTGCTCCTACCCTCACTCCTCACTACCTTAGTGGGGTGAGTGGGTTGAGTGAGTAACCGCCACCCGGTTATTATTTTTATAGAGGAGAGCCCATTGTATGAATCACTATCATAAGCGCCCAAACCTTCGGAGTCTGAACATCCGCGCGGAGGAGGGAGAAGGTTTTATCTTGCTTACGGCGACTCCGATCATCGTCGTTATTTGTGCGCGGTGCGTTGAATCATGGCAGAGGTAAGTTCTTTTTTCGTTCCGTAGGAACAAAGAGAAAGAGCAGAGGAGTGTGCCCGCGGGGGTGGTTCCGACCGAGGGAGCAAGCTGTCGGAGGCCGCATGCATGCCCGCGCGTGGGTGGTGCCGGCCGCGGGAGCAAGCTGCCGGCGGGCATGTGTTGTCCGCGCGCGGGTGCTGCCGGCTGCAGGAGCAGGTCACCGGTGGGCGTGCTCTGCCCGCGCGCGGGTGCTGCCGGCCACGGGAGGGGGCCGCCGGGTGTGGGGGACGCAAGGTCCGTGCCGGGCGACCCTTGTGCGCGGCGGTTGCGTGCCCGGCCGGCGGGGGTTATGGGGGCGTGCGCGCGCCCCCACGCACGTGCTGCAGTTTGCTGCCCGCGACCCTCATGTTGGAACCTTAGTTTTGTTTTGAGTTAGGATCCATCTTTAATGTCTAAGTTTCTATCATAACACATCTTATAACTTAGATCAAATCCCATTAAGATAGAAGGCTGAAAATATATATAATTAATAGGCTGAGGAAATAAAAGAAAGATAAAAATTATATATGTTCTCTGGGTTCGACGAACGGCTATCGGCGTTCGACGAACGGCGTTCTGCGGTCGACAAATTATATTCATTCCGCGCTCGACAAAATCCAGCTAGCTCAGCGGTCGACGATCCCATCTTAGCGGTTCAGCGATCGACGAACAGATTGTCTCAGCGGTCGATGAACAGACCCCGTCTCAGCGGTCGACGAACAGACCCTGTCTCAGCGGTCGACGAAAAGCTGCGTTCGACGAACTCAAGTCTGCATTCGACGAATCTTCAACAGAAGCTCAGAATGACGAATTAAAAGTTCAGATCGAAGAACTTGAAGCTGAGCTCGACGAAATTATCTTCAGCAATTATATTTCTTCTTTCTCAGCTCGTCTAATATTCTAAGCAATATTTTAATCATTTCTATTTATATATTGCTATATATTGCTGCATATATAAATTAACATTATAGTCGTTGCAGCATTAAATGTTATAGCCGTTGCAGATAAGCTAAAGACGGCAATTTATCTTCTCAAGGAATCTAGGAAATGAAAGAGATATTATCTCCTTCCTTGTCGGGCAAGAATTCAAATCAGCCCAGAAGTCTTCTCCAGAATATATACAGAAAGAGAAGAGCAAAGAAGTAGAAACAGACAGAAGAAAGAAAGAGAGAGAACAAGAAAAGAGAGAAAGGAATATACAGATTAGCAAGAAGAAAATATACAGCAACAGAGAAGCAAAAAGAAGAAGCAGATCTAATATATTATTTATCTTCTTTTTGCTAACTCTTCTTTGCAGATCATATCCATCATGAGACACCAATCAATATCATTTGCTCAGGATCTTAACTGCAGAAGAAGAAGAGTATTTACAATCAAAAGAAGAAGCCTCCACAAGTTGTCATCAATCTCAATCAGACAGGGGGAGCTCTTCAACATCATCTTCAAAGATCCATTCTCAACAACCAATCAAGATCTCTAGAGTCTTCTTAGAAAAAGAAGAACAGCATATTATTTTCCCTTTTCTTTATTCCCCTCTTGTACAAGGTTATAACTCCCTTCAAAAGTTCACTTTCGGTGACAGGGCACCTTAGCAAAAACCTGTGATTTGGTTTTTGAGTTACCTGATCAAAAGCTCATATGGTGGCAGGGCACCTGATCAAAAACCTGTAGTGGATTCCTACCAAGTGTGGTAGAAGAGTAGATGTACCCAGGTTGGTTGGGGAACTACTATATATCTTTGTGTCATCTGTGATGCTTTCTGTGTTGTGCTAATATCTGTAAATTTATGTTAGTTTGCTTTTCATAACTCACTAAACTACACATATATATATATCACTATTTTGAAATAACTCAAAAGCTTTTAATTTAAGAACTAAACCTCCTTTCACCTCACGTGCGGCGGTTGGCCGAGCGCACAGGCTGTCGTGCATGTGCGGCATGCTGTGTGCGCGGGCTGCTGCGCGCGCGTGGCTTGATGTGCGTGCGCGATTAGTTGAATGCAACTTGCGGTGTGCGCGTGGCTCGTTGCCTGTGTGTGGTTGAGGTATGGTTGGCATGGCTGCGTGCTGTCGGACTGGACTTACTTGATATGCGCCTCTCTCATATATATATATATATTATTTTTGTTGCTTTCCAGATTTGAAACGGGGTGGCCAGTCAAGGCCGATGAGCCTGCGCTCTACTCTTGACGTTGCGCAGATTGATATATGGAGAAAGCGGTTTGGGTTCCTTCTGATATCAAGGTGAAGATTCCGCGGGTGGAGGAGCGCGCTCAAAATCGCCGACCGGTTTTATGACCCTTTCTGAGAGCTGTCTGAAATCCGGGTTTCGCCTTCCTCCCTCTAAGGAGGTTGTTGAGATACTCCAGTTTTGCGGTGTCCCGATTACCCAGTTTAACCTTGCTGGGATGGCAAACATTATGGGGACGATGGTGTTTTTTCGGGAACATAGCGCGTGCTTTTCGCTCGAGATTTTCAAGGATTGGTGTGAGGTTTTACCGACTCAGGTGGTCGTATTGAAATTCGAAGCAACAAGAGCTGGTTTCACTTTGGGGAGAAGACCGATTACCGTCATAGGAATACTCTGTATGGGTACGTTCAGAATCGATGGGAGTTGCCGGAGCTATGGAGAGCATTTCCTGGACGCTGCCGCCGACAGACTGGACGGGAGGATGAGTTCCTTACTATCCCTGGTTTTCCTGGCCGTGAAGGGCTGTCGAAGGCCCTATTTTGTATTTCCAGTTGCGTGGAGGAAAGTCGACTGCTCTCGGTAGGGCTTTCCTGGGACGCCGAGCGAGCGGCCGCTGTTCCCTTAGACCGTGGGAAGAGGAGGAAGATTGTTGTTAGGAACGGAGGTTCTAGCTCGTGCTCTATCCCACCGGCGCCGAGGAGCCATGATCACGAGGCCGGCCCGAGCCGCCGCAGGGGAGAGCCGATTCCGTCCGATTCGGAGGTTGAGATTTTTGCGTCTCTTATTGCCGACCGGGTCCCACAGGGAGACTTGCCGCTGCCTCCCCCCTTGCCGCCGATGAGGCGAGTTTCTTCTTCTCTTTAGGCGATGACTTCGGCGGTAAGTAAAGTTCTCTTTTTCTAGCCTCGGATACCTTTTTCCCATTGTTGCTTTGGTATGCACCCTAAGGGAGCGCGGCGCGGCCGCACCCGAGGGGGTGCGGCTTTGCTTGGCCGCACCCCAAGGGCGTGCGGTCGGGTCGCACCCCATATGGGGTGTGGCTGGGCCGCACCCCACATGGGGTGCGGTTTGACCGTACCCCCCACTATGGGGGGTGCGGCTATTCGCACCCCACTAGTGGGGTGCGGACTAATCGCACCCCACTGGTGGGGTTTAGACATGGCGGCGCGCGGCGCGTTTCATGCGTGTTCTCGCACTGGCCGTTGGCGGCGGAAATGGCGGGCTCGGCCTGCTCCTCCCCTCACTACTCACTACCTTAGTGGAGTGAGTGGGTTGAGTGAGTAACCGCCACCCGGTTATTCTTTTTATAGAGGAGAGCCCATTGTAATAAAAATTATCATAAGCCCCCCAAACCTTCGGAGTCCGAACATCCGCGCGGAGGAGGGCGAAGGTTTTATCTTGCTTGTGGCGGCTCCGATCATCGTCGTTATTTATGCGCGGTGCGTTGAATCATGGCGGAGGTAAGTTCTTTTTTCGTTCCGTAGGAACAAAGAGAGAGCGGAGGAGTGTACCCGCGGGGGTGGTTCCGACCGAGGGAGCAAGCGGCCGGAGGCCGCATGCATGCCCGCACGTGGGTGGTGCCGGCCACGGGAGCAAGCTGCCGGCGGGCATGTGCTGTCCGCGCGTAGGTGCTGCCGGCTACGGGAGCAGGTCGCCGGTGGGCGTGCTCTGCCCGCGCGCGGGTGCTGCCGGCTGCGAGAGCAGGCCGCCGGGGGAGGGGGTCGTGAGGTCCGTGCCGGGCGACCCTTGTGCGCGGCGGTTGCGTGCCCGACCGGTGGGGGTTGTGGGGGCGTGTGCGCGCCCCCACGAGCACGCGGCGGTTCGCTGCATGCGACCCTGGTGTGCGGCAGTTGGCCGAGCGCGCGGGCTGTCGTGCACGCGCGGCTTGCTGTGCGCGCGGGCTGCTGCGCACGCGCGGCTTCCTGGGCGCGCGGCTTAATGTGTGCGCGCGATTAGTTGCGTGCAACTTGCGGTGCGCGCACGGCTCGTTGCATGTATGTGGTTGAGGTGTGGTTAGCATGGCTGCGTGCTGTCGGACTGGACTTACTTGATATGCGCCTCTCTCATTTTTTTATATGTATTTTATTTTTGTTGCTTTCAGGCTTTGAAACGGGGTGGCCAGTTAAGGCCGATGCGCCTGCGCTCTACTCTTGACGTTGCGCGGATTGATATATAGCGAAAGCGGTTTGGGTTGCCTTTTGATATCGAGGTGAAGATTCCGCGGGTGGAGGAGCGCGCTCAAAATCCGCCGACCGATTTTATGACCCTTTCTCAGAGCTGTCTGAAATCCGGGTTTTGCCTTCCTCCCTCTGAGGAGGTTGTTGAGATACTCCAGTTTTGCGGTGTCCCGATTACCCAGTTTAACCCTGCTGGGATGGCAAACATTATGGGGACGATGATGTTTTTTCGGGAACATAGCGCGCGCTTTTCGCTCGAGATTTTCAAGGATTGGTGTGAGGTTCTACCGACTCAGGCGGCCATATTGAAGTTCGAAGCAACAAGAGTTGGTTTCACATTGGGGAGAAGACCGATTACCGCCATGGGAATACTCTGTATGAGTACGTTCGGAATCGATGGGAGCTGTCGGAGCTATGGAGAGCACTTCCTGGACGCTGCCGCCGGCAGACTGGACGGGAGGATGAGTTCCTTACTATCCCTGGTTTTCTTGGCCGAGAAGGGCTGTCGAAGGCCCTATTTTGTATTTCCAGTTGCGTGGAGGAAAGTCGACTGCTCTCGGTGGGGCTTTCCTGGGACGCCGAGCGAGCGACCGCTGTTCCCTTAGAACGTGGGAAGAGGAGGAGGATTGTTGTTAGGAACGGAGGTTCTAGCTCGTGCTCTATCCCACCGGCGCCTAGGAGCCATGATCACGAGGCCGGCTCGAGCCGCCGCAGGGGAGAGCCGATTCCGTCTGATGCGGAGGTTAAGATTTTGGCGTCTCCTATTGCCGACCGGGTTCTACAGGGAGACATGCCGCCGCCTCCCCCCTTGCCGCCGATGAGGCGAGTTTCTTCTTCTCTTCAGGCGATGACTTCGGCGGTAAGTAAAGTTCTCTTTTTCTAGCCTCGGATACCTTTTTCCCATTGTTGCTTTGGTATGCTGATTGTTTATCTTTTCTCCGCAGGCCGATGTTCTAACCAGTGTTGCTCTTACATGGAACGATTGTTATGTGGGCCTCAAGGATAGCTACTTCGCTCTTCAGGAGGAGCTGCGCGTGGGGAGGAGCGATATGTCCGTTTTGTAGAAGAAGAGGGATCGCGACTTGTCTCGCATCAAGCAGTTGGAGGCCGACATCTCTTCTTCCCGATCCGAGGTCGAGAAGCTGCGGGCGGAGTATGGTGGTGACAAGGCGCTTGCCCAGGATGCCCTTCGTCAGTTGTCGGAAGCTCAGGGGGAGATGCTCCGCCTGGAGGGGGAGTTGGGCTTTCTGAGGAGCGAGGTGGACCGGTTGTCGTCGATCGAGCGCAGCCTCGGGGAGGCTAAGGAGGCTGGAGTGACCGAGTACAAAGATTCTCTTACTTTTGTAGAAGAGCGGTTCCAGATGGCGGAGGAGATTCGCGCCGAGGTTATGACGAAGGGGATTGAGCACTTGATAGCGGACGAGCGCGAAGTTGCCTTTCAGAGAGGCATTCAGAAGACTCTCTGTATGATGGGGAAGAAGTTTGGGTGCGACACCGCTGGCCTCGGAGTTGGGGACCTTTCAGGGGATGATTACTCGGATGTAGTCGAGGACTGATGTTGGTTATCTTTCATTTTCCTGCTTTCAGTATTGTTGCTTGTTTGTGTGCAGCGCTGCGTTTGATGTGGTTGTATTCCCTTATTGTATACATTGCATTTATTTCCTTGTGCGGTCTTGCTGTTCTGGTTGTTGACACCAACGTAGCTTGATGGTATTTCCAAAATTACGGATGAGTTTGCGCGGGTCTGAGCTCGCGACTTTTATATGATAAAAAAATAGTTTGCGCGAGTGTGAGCTCGCGGCTTTTACATAATAAAGAATTAGTTTGCGCGAGTCTGAGCTCGCGGCTTTTTTACATAATAGAAAATAAGTTTGCGCGAGTCTGAGCTCGCGGCTTTTATAATATAGATTTGGCCGGTGAATAGCGGGTGTATTCAAACCGTGGGCGAACGTAAGAGGGGCAGGCCCTTACGACGCCGGTACTCGACGGCAGAGGAGAAGGGCGAACCTTCAATCGACGGCGGTGCAAAGTCCCCAGGGCAGGGCCCAAAAGTGGCCGGTGAATAGCTGGTGTATTCAAATCGGGGGTGAACATAAGAGGGCAGGCGGACTCGACGGCGGAGGAGAATGGCGAACCTTCAATCGACGACGGTGCAAAGTCCTCGGGGCAGGGCCCCAAAATGGCCGGTGAATAGCTGGTGTATCAAACCGGGGGCGAACGTAAGAGGGGCAGGCCCTTACGACGCCGGGACTCGACGGCGGAGGAGAAGGGCGAACCTTCAATCGACGGCGGTGCAAAGTCCCCAGGGCAGGGCCCCGAATGGGTTCTTGCGCAAGTGCAATCTTGCGGCTTCTGAGCCAATAAGTTTCTGATACAAGTTTGACGAGAGAGAAGGCAACATCGAGCTCCCTTTGCGTTGCGCTTGCTCGAGCTCTCTCGGTCGTTCAGCGTGGTGGGCAGCGGGGACCTGGCGACCGCCCCTCGGTGGCATCCTTCTGTGTTTCTTCGCGGAAAGCCTCAAGGTGTCCTGACTGAACAAGACGCTCAATTTCTTCTTTCAACCTGGCACAGTGCTCCGTACGGTGCCCTCGGCCTTTGTGGAAATTGCAGAATGGGGATTGATCTCCCCTACGCTGGGGGAGCAGTCTGGGCTAGTTGATGATTTTACTGTTGTAGATTATGGACAGTATATGCTCGCGGGGGGCATTTAACAGGGTGTAGATCTGGGAGCTTTGACTTGCTAGCACACGGGAGCGGTCTGCTTGGTTCTGAATGGGTGGTATGGCCTTCTCGAGTTGATGTTGCTGTCCCTTTCTCTTGCGACACGTATCCCCAAGTTGTAATGGGTTTGCCGATGCCGGAAGATTAGCTTTTTCTGCCAGTGTGGGGGTTGGGCGGCCCTCCCGCACGCCTTGCTTCTCAGAATTTGATTTTGGCGACGGGTCGTAGTTGATCCAAGGGAGCTCGACTGCGGCTGTGTCGAAACCACGAATTGCATCCCTGAGGATTCTCCCTTTGTTGGTCATGCGTCAAGACATGGAAACGTCGTGGTTCAGGGCGTCGAGTAGGAGACTCCCAAATATTGCGTCATAGGGGGAGTCTGCCTCTGCGACGACGAACTGAATGGCATACTGGACTGGTTCCGAGTGCATCCCTACTTGAACGGGGAGGGTGACGACTCCTATGGTGGTACCATAGTTTCGTCTTGGAGCTCTGCGTCGCTGGCCCAGAGCTTGAGGTTCCCGCTTAGGAGTTTGAGCCGCACCATGGCTGCCACGAACAGGATATTGAACGAGATGCGATGGGTTATCAACGCCCTCCTTAGTTCACAGGCTGGATTGCTTATGCTTGCGTCTAAGGCGAAGTCCAACCATCCACGGGGACGCTCCTGGTGAAAGCTTGTGTAGATCTTTTCTTGCTGCTTGCTCCGCTCTGCTTCCCCTAGGTGGGGCGACTCGTCCGTCCCGGGCTCTTCCTGCTATTCTCCTTGGACCGTCGGCGTGCACGCTTCGTGCCATTCAACGAACAGTTGGGAAAACTCGGTGAAGTTGTGAATCATTCCGTTTGGCAGAGATTGATACCAGCGGAGGGCGTCTCCACGCAGTGTCTTGGTGAAGATTTTGTAGCTGATTTGGTCGGGAAGTCCGAACGTCTGCATCGTTATCAAGAAGTGATTAATGTGCCCGTACGAGTCCTCTACTCCGTGGAACTCCTTGCAGTGCGGGAGATTTAGCCATGATGGAACTGGGTATGTCAAAATTGACTTTGGCAGGGGGGATCGCCTTTGGTGGTACGTGACAATCTTTCAGATCCTGTCCTGCCGCGAGAGGGGCCGACTTGCTAGTTGACCCAAGCCACTGGGGCAGGATGGGTGCAGTGATGAGCGCTCTTTTTGTCGGGTTTTCAGGGATTGAGGAATTGCATGCGTCAGATAGTTCGGGGGAGGTATCCACTCTTGCTGGTTCCGTGAACTCAGGTGAAGCGGGCGCTGCGTTCGGAAATCCTTTGCTCGGTATTTGGGAATCCATTTCCCACAGACGGCGCCAAAATGTTGCGGGTCGCTCGGGTGCTTTGGTAGACCGGTCGAATTGAACCACCTTAGCTCGGAAGCGAACCGAGCGCGCAAACAGTCAATTAGAGATTCGTTGAATACACTGAGACTTTTTAACGTGGAAAACCCGGAAAGGGTAAAATACCACACGGCCAGAGTTGTGCCGACCAAACTTCACTATCTTCTGAGAGATTACAGTCAGGTACTTGGGAATCGAGCGCGACAGGCCGCTGCTCGTTACAATAGTAGAGAGAGTGAGTGAGAGCGTTCCAAAGGTGACATGCCACCTCTTGGAAAACTAAGTCATTTTCCTTCTTAGAACTATGAGGAACAAAGGTGAGAATGCTCCGGAGAACGAAAGTGAGAATGCTGAGTCGCCTTTCGGGATGAATGAAATCTTCGAGTCCACGAAGGAGATCTTCAAGCGCCGAAGGAGAATTCCGTGAAAATCTTCAAGGGAGCTCTCCCGGGTGCAGAAGGCAAAGTCCTCTCAAATGAAGGCTCTGGGCTCCTTTTATAGCTTTGGTCGGGGGTAGCCCAGTAATTTCGCCGTTGCAACCACCGTAACCACCTGGCGGACGAATCACGTTTTCCGGTTCGGAGCACACTGATCGCCATTTTTTGTAAATGACCGTCTCGCCCTCGGGCAGTTCAGGAAGTTCGGGCAGTTTTGTTGAAGGAGAAAAAGGCGACAAGCCGTTCCTGCAATCTGAGAAATTAGAAAGACAAAAAGTGAGCGTGCCCGAAATGTGAAAGTGCTTTGAGCGCGCTCAAAAGTGTTTTTTTAGCGCGTAACGAATGGGGAAGCATTCTGGTTGCGCATGGAAGCATTCTTGGTGGAATCCGGAACCCGAAGAGCGGGCGGCGAGTCAGAAGAGGCGGGATTTGCCCTAACCCCGTAGCGGGGGAGAGTGGCTCGGCCGCACCCTAAGGGGGGCGCGGCGTGGCCGCACCCGAAGGGGGTGCGGCTTTGCTTGGCCGCCCCCAAGGGGGAGCGGTCGGGCCGCACCCAAGGGGGCGCGGCTTGGCTTGGCCGCACCCAAGGGGGTGCGGCTTGGCCGCACCCCACATGGGGTTCGGCGTGGCTGCACCCCACATGGGGTGCAGTTTGGCCGTACCCCCCACTATAGGGGGTGCGGCTATTCACACCCAACTAGTGGGGTGCGGACTAATCACACCCCAGTAGTGGGGTTTGGACATGGCAGCACGCGGCACGTTTCGTGCGTGTTCTCGCACTGGCGGTTGGCGGCGGAAATGGCGGGCTCGGACTGCTCCTCCCCTCACTCCTCACTACCTTAGTGGGGTTAGTGGGTTGAGTGAGTAACCGCCACCCGGTTATTCTTTTTATAGAGGAGAGCCCATTGTATGAATCACTATCATAAGCCCCCCAAACCTTCGGAGTCTGAACATCCGCGCGGAGGAGGGCGAAGGTTTTATCTTGCTTGCGGCGGCTCCGATCATCGTCGTTATTTGTGCGCGGTGCGTTGAATCATGGCGGAGGTAAGTTCTTTTTCCGTTCCATAGGAAAAGAGAGAGAGAGCGGAGGAGTGTGCCCGCGGGGGTGGTTCCGACCGAGGGAGCAAGCGGCCGGAGGCCGCATGCATGCCAGCGCGTGGGTGGTGCCGTCCGCGGGAGCAAGCTGCCGGCGGGCGTGTGCTGTCCGCGCGCGGGTGCTGCCGGCTGTGGGAGCAGGTCGCCGGTGGGCGTGCTCTGCCCGCGCACGGGTGCTGCCAGCCGCCGGAGCAGGCTGCCGGGGGAGGGGGCCGCGCGGTTCGTGCCGGGCGACCCTTGTGCGCGGTGGTTGCGTGCCTGACCGGTGGGGGTTGTGGGGGCGCGCGCGCTCCCCCGCGCGCGTGCGGTGGTTCGCTGCGCGCGACCCTCGCGCGTGGCGGTTGGCCGAGCGTGAGGGCTGTCGTGCGCGTGCGGCTTGCTGCGCGCGCGGGCTGCTGCGCGCGCACGTCTTGCTGGGCGCGCGACTTGATGTGTGCGCGCGATTAGTTGCGTGCAACTTGCGGTGTGCGCGCGGCTCGTTGCCTGTATGTGGTTGAGGTGTGGTTGGAATGGCTGCGTGCTGTCGGACTGGACTTACTTGATATGCGCCTCTCTCATTTTTTTATATATTATTTTTGTTGCTTTCAGGCTTTGAAATGGGGTGGCCAGTCAAGGCCGATGCGCCTGCGCTCCACTCTTGACGTTGCGCAGGTTGATATATGGCGAAAGCGGTTTGGGTTGCCTTCTGATATCGAGGTGAAGATTCCGCGGGTGGAGGAGCGGGCTCAAAATCCGCCGACCGATTTTATGACCCTTTCTGAGAGCTGTCTGGAATTCGGGTTTCGCCTTCCTCCCTCTGAGGAGGTTGTTGAGATACTCCAGTTTTGCGGTGTCCCGATTACTTAGTTTACCCCTGCTGGGATGGCAAACATTATGGGGACGGTGGTGTTTTTTCGAGAACATTACGCGTGCTTTTCGCTCGAGATTTTCAAGGATTGGTGTGAGGTTTCTACCGACTCAGCTGGTCGTATTGAAGTTCGAAGAAACAAGAGCTGGTTTCATTTTGGGGAGAAGACCGATTACCTCCATGGGAATACTCTGTATGGGTACGTTCAGAATCGATGGGAGCTGCCGGAGCTATGGAGAGCACTTCCTGGACGTTGCCGCCGACAGACTGAACGGGAGGATGAGTTCCTTCCTATCCCTAGTTTTCCTGGCCGAGAAGGGTTGTCGAAGGCCTTATTTTGTATTTCCAGTTGCGTGGAGGAAAGTCGACTGCTCTCGGTGGGGCTTTCCTGGGACGCCGAGCGAGCGGCCGCTGTTCCCTTAGACCGTGGGAAGAGGAGGAGGATTGTTGTTAGGAACGGAGGTTCTAGCTCGTGCTCTATCCCACCGGCGCCTAGGAGCCATGATCACGAGGCCGGCCCGAGCCGCCGCAGGGGAGAGCCGATTCCGTCCGATGCGGAGGTTGAGATTTTGGCGTCTCCTATTGCCGACCGGGTCCCACAGGGAGACTTGCCGCCGCCTCCCCCCTTGACGCCGACGAGGCGAGTTTCTTCTTCTCTTCAGGCGATGACTTCGGCGGTAAGTAAAGTTCTCTTTTTCTAGTCTCAGATATCTTTTTCCCATTGTTGCTTTGGTATGCTGATTGTTTATCTTTTGTCCGCAGGCTGATGTTCTAACCAGTGTTGCTCTTACATGGAACGATTGTTATGTGGGCCTCAAGGATAGCTACTTCGCTCTTCAGGAGGAGTTGCGCGTGGTGAGGAGCGATATGTCCGTTTTGCAGAAGAAGAGGGATCGCGACTTGTCACACATCAAGCAGTTGGAGGCCGACATCTCTTCTTCCCGATCCGAGGTCGAGAAGCTGCGAGCGGAGTATGGTGGTGACAAGGCGCTTGACCAGGATGCCCTTCGTCAGCTGTCGGAAGCTCAGGGGGAGATGTTCCGCCTGGAGGGGGAGTTGGGCTTTCTGAGGAGCGAGGTGGACCGGCTGTCGTCGATCGAGCGCAGCCTCGGGGAGGCCAAGGCGGCTGGAGTGACCCAGTACAAAGATTCTCTTACTTTTGTAGAAGAGCGGTTCCAGATGGCGGAGGAGATTCGCGCCGAGGTTATGACGAAGGAGGTTGAGCCCTTGATAGCGGACGAGCGCGAATTTGCCTTTCAGAGAGGCATTCAGAAGACTCTCCGTATGATGGGGAAGAAGTTTGGGTGCGACACCGCTGGCCTCGGAGTTGGGGACCTTTCAGGGGATGATTACTCGGATGTAGCCGAGGACTGATGTTGGTTATCTTTCATTTTCCCGCTTTCAGTATTGTTGTTTGTTTGTGTGCAGCGTTGCGTTTGATGTGGTTGTATTCCCTTATTGTATACATTGCATTTATTTCCTTGTGCGATCTTGCTGTTCTGGTTGTTGGCACCCGCGTAGCTTGATGGTATTTCCAAAATTACTGATGAGTTTGCGCGGGTCAGAGCTCGTGGCTTTTATATGATAAAAAATTAGTTTGCGCGAGTCTGAGCTCACGGCTTTTACATAATAAAGAATTAGTTTGCGCGAATGTGAGCTAGCGGCTTTTTTACATAATAGAAAATAAGTTTGCGCGAGTCTGAGCTAGCGTTTTTATAATATAGATTTGGCCGGTGAATAGCGGGTGTATTCAAACCGTGGGCGAACGTAAGAGGGGCAGACCCTTACGACGTCGGGACTCGACGACGGAGGAGAAGGGCGTACCTTCAATCGACGGCGGTGCAAAGTCCTCGGGGCAGGGCCCAAAAGTGGCCGGTGAATAGCTGGTGTATTCAAACAGGGGGCGAACATAAGAGGGGCAGGCCCTTACGACGCCAGGACTCGACGGCGGAGGAGAAGGGCGAACCTTCAATCGACGGCGGTGCAAAGTCCTCGGGACAGGGCCCCAAAGTGGCCGGTGAATAGTTGGTGTATTCAAACCGGGGGCGAACGTAAGACGGGCAGGCCCTTACGACGCCGGGACTCGATGGCAGAGGAGAAGAGCGAACCTTCAATCGACGGCGGTGCAAAGTCCCCACGGCAGGGCCACGAATGGGTTCATGCGCAAGTGCAATCTTGCGGCTTCTGAGCCAATAAGTTTCTGATACAAGTTTGACGAGAGAGAAGGTAACATCGAGCTCCCTTTGCGTTGCGCTTGCTCGAGCTCTTTCGGTCATTCAGTGTGGTGGGCAGCGGGGACCCGGCGACCGCCCCTCGGTGACATCCTTCTGTGTTTCTTCGCGGAAATCCTCAAGGTGTCCTGACTTAAAAAGGCGCTCAATTTCTTCTTTCAACCTGGCATAGTGCTCCGTACGGTGTCCTCGACCTTTGTGGAAATTGCAGAACAGGGATTGATCTCCCCTACGGGAGTGGTCTGGGCCAGTTGATGATTTTGCTGTTGTAGATTATGGACATTATATGCTCGCGGGGGGGGGGGGGGGGGGGGGGGGGGGGGGGGGGGGGGGGGGCAATTAACGGGGTGTAGACCTGGGAGCTTTGACTTGCTAGCCCTCGGGAGCGGTCTGCTTGGTTCTGAATGGGCGGTACGACCTTCTCGAGCTGATGTTGCTGTCCCTTTCTCTTGCGACATGTATCCCCAAGTTGTAATGGGTTTGCCGATGCCGGAAGATTAGATTTTTTTTTTGCCAATGTGGGGGTTGCGCGGCACTCCCGCACGCCTTGCTTCTCAGAATTTGATTTTGGGGACGGGTCATAGTTAATCCAAGGGAGCTCGACTGCGGCCGTGTCGAAACCACTAATTGCATCCCTGAGGATTCTCCCTTTGTTGGTCATGCGTCTAGAGATGGAACTCCTTGTAGTGCGGGAGCTTTAGCCATGACGGAACTGGGTATGTCAAAATTGACTTTGACAAGGGGGATCGCCTTTGGTGGTACGTGACATCGTTCGGATCCTGTCCTGCCGCGAGAGGGGCCGGCTTGCTAGTTGACCCAAGCACTGGGGAAGGATGGGTGCAGCGATGAGCGCTCTTTTCGCCAGGTTTTCAGGGATTGAGGAACTGCATGCGTCAGATAGTTCGGGGGAGGTGTCCACTCTTGCTGGTTCCGTGAACTCACCCGAAGCGGGCGATGCGTTCGGAAATCCTTTGCTCGGTATTTGGGAATCCATTTCCCACAGACTGCGCCAACCTGTTGCGGGTCGCTCGGGTGCTTTGGTAGACCGGTCGAATTGAACCACCTTAGCTCGGAAACGAACCGAGAGCGCAAACAGTCAATTAGAGATTCGTTGAATACACTGAGACTTTTTAACGTGGAAACCCCGGAAAGGGTAAAAAACCACGCGACCGGAGCTATGCCTACCAAACTTCACTATCTTCTGAGAGATTATAGTCAGGTACTTGGGAATCGAGTGCGATAGGCCGCTGCTCGTTACAATAGTAGAGAGAGAGTGAGAGCGTTCCGAAGGTGACAGGCCACCTCTTTGAAAACAAAGTCTTTTTCCTTCTGAGAACTATGGGGAACAAAGGTGAGAATGCTCCGGAGAACGAAAGTGAGAATGCTGAGTCGCCTTTCGGGATGAAGGAAATCTTCGAGTCCACGAAGAAGATCTTCAAGCGCCGAAGGAGAATTCTGTGAAAATCTTCAAGGGAGCTCTCCCGGGTGTAGAAGGCAAGGTTCTCTCAAATGAAGGCTCTGGGCTCTTTTTATAGCTTTTGCCGGGGGTAGCCCGGTAATTTCGCCGTTGCAACAATCGTAACCACCTGGCGGACGAAACAAGTTTTCCGGTTCGGAGCACACGGATCACCATTTTTCGTAAATGACCGTCTCGCTCTCGGGCAGTTCGGGCAGTTCGGGCAGCTTTGTTGAAGGCGAAAAAGGCGACAAGCCGTTCCTGCAATCTGAGAAATTAGAAAGATAAAAAGTGAGCGTGCCCGAAATGTGAAAGTGCTTTGAGCGCGCTAAGAAGTGTTCTGAGCGCGTAACGAACGGGGAAGCATTCTGGGCGCGCAGGGAAGCGTTTTGGTGGAATCCGGAATCCGAAGAGGGGGGATTTGCCCTAACCCCGTAGCGGGGGAGAGTGGCTCGGCCGCACCCTAAGGGGGCGCGGCGCGGCCGCACCCGAGGGCGGTGCGGCTTTGCTTGGCCGCACCCCAAGGGGGTGCGGTCGGGCCGCGCCCATGGGGGCGCGACTTGGCTTGGCCTGCTCATCCCCTCACTATGGGGGGTGCGGTCGGGCCGCACCCCACATGGGGTGCGGTTTGGCCGTACTCCCCCCCCCCCCCCCCCCCCCCCCCCCCCCCCCCCCCCCCCCCCCCCCCCCACACACACACACACACTATGGGGGGTGCGGCTATTCGCACCCCACTAGTGGGGTGCGGACTAATCGCACCCCAATAGTGGGGTTTGGACATGGCGGGGCGCGACGCGTTTCGTGCGTGTTCTCGCACTGGCGGTTGGCGGCGGAAATGTCGGGCTCGGCCTGCTCCTCCCCTCACTCCGCACTACCTTAGTGGGGTGAGTGGGTTGAGTGAGTAACCGCCACCCGATTATCCTTTTTATAGAGGAGAGCTTATTGTATGAATCACTATCAACACTTATTTGCAAACGGGATCTACTAGCACCGCGGAATTCATAAGGAACAACACGTCACAACTGTTGTGAATTTCCGCGATCACGAAGAACACGCAAGAATCGAAAAATGATATACATTAAGCTTCCGCATTTCAGTTATATATCATATATTCTAATTTCATTTATTTGAGTGTGTTCTTTATTTTGATTATACAGTTAGTTAAAAAATAAATAAATTTTTGCATGAACTTCAATTAGAGATTGATAGCATTTGGTTAAGAGACCCTAGGAGCTTCATTAGTCGCTGCATTCAGTAGAATTTTTGATAATATAAATTCACCGTAGTGACGCATATTAAATGCAGATGCAAATGATGGACTGTTAAGAATGCTGATCGATTGGAGATGCTCTAAGATTATACCATAATTGTTCATCGACAAACATATCACTCCATTTAAAGACATCATGATTTTTGATATTGGACAAATTATATGATACATGGTGATATTTAACATTTTAAGTTTTTTTTTTGTAAAATCAGAAAAAAAAAGATAACTAAATCTCAAAAGAAATAAATGATAATTTTTCATCATTAGAACATCAATTTGTGAGGACTTGTTTTTTACTGGCATTGCTATATATTAACAGTCTTTATTTGACTATTAACATAAAGTTGTTGAGCTTTATTAACTAATTTTAAGTTTTTTATTTCAAATTTTGAGTGCTAATTAATAGCATTTATGCTTGAGAATAATATATTCGAATAACTGAATAAATAATGGGCATTGTTATTTATACCCCGCATATGGCTATTCATACACAATAATACTATCTATTCTATTAATTTATATTGTCCTAAACATTACTATTTGTACCCACCTCTCTTTCACATTGGTGCCCTTTCCATCTAGCGTTTGAGCTCGCCCGACTCATGGAGCTGCCAGATTTCTTCCGATGTTTCGGCCGCCATCTCCTCCGTACTCCACTCCTTCTTTCATCGGATGCCTCCAAGCCCTCCCTCATAGTCTCCGCCTCAGACGAAACTCATGTCCAGGCCACCGTCTCTTGCGCCCGAGCGGGGAATGTCCGCATCCGCACCTGCAGTGCTGGCGGACGAAGGTTTGAAGAAGATGGATCGACTAATAAAGATTGATGTGTCGAACCAGATGGTGGTGCGGATCGAGCCGGGACAGCGGTACTACGACGTTCTTACACTGTGCAATGTCATGTACACGATGTCGATGGAGGCAGGGATGGGAGTCGCATCATCTACGTTGGATCAGCCGTCGGTGGAGGCAGAGATGGTGGTCGCACTGGAGGCGGCGTTAGCGTAGGAGACGACTGATTTGAGGAAGGTCGATGCGCTTGACGTGAAAGGGAGGTGTGTACAAATAGTAAGATTTAGGACAATATAAATTAATAGAATAATTTGAATTATTGAGTATGAATAGTCATATACGGGTACAAATAACAACACCCTAAATAAAAGAGATGTTGGCCAAAATTTTGTGGAAATAAACTTGTATTTTGCTGTCATTAAGCATATGTGTGTAGGTGGGTTGCAGCCAAAATTTTCTTGGGTCTGCCAATAACAGTGTCCTAAAAAAACTTGTATTTTGTGGAAATAAATAAATAAATAAAAAATGTGGGCTACAGCCCACCTCCACACATGATTAATGACAGCTGTACGCACGAGGTGGCGTCTAGTCAAACCAACTCTTCAAACTCTACTTAGGTTGTGGTAGTCGTCGGTCATCAGAGGCTATATGATATTTTCAAACATGACTTGTTGACTAATATAAATCTAACTATATATAGAGAGAGAGTATTTAAATACTAAAATAAAATAATTAAAAAGTAACTTAAAGTCAAAATCAAATTAATCATGCATCAAAATGTCAAAGTAAAAAAAAAAAGCCCCGGCGGATAACATTCCCGCCACTCGCAGTCTCCCGAATGTACGATTGTAATCGCAAGGGCATCGTGAGGATGGAGGGATTTTTATTTAATAAAATAAAAAAGGGAGAAGAGATGATTGAGTGGAGGGCTTGGATTGTTTTGATGGTCTACATCATTACACCATTGCACCATACGAGTGATAGTGCACGAAGGTCTCTCGTGCGGCTAACGACAGTACCCCGATCGCAACAGTGCTCCGGCGCCCGATTACAAGTCCAAGACATCGTGAGAAGAGAAAAGTTTTTATTTAATGAAATAAAAAAAATAAAAAGATGAGATGATTGAATGAATCAGAGGGCTATGATGACTTTGATGCTCCAGACCATTACATCATAAGGGAATATCTTCATATAGGCAAAATACTCAAATTGGTCCCTTAACTTTGGTCATACTTTCAAATAGGTCATTTAATTTTCATTTGATTCAAATAGGTCCCTTTACTTTTGGCTTAGTTTCAAATAGATCCTTTAATTTTCATTTGCTTGAAATTAGTCACTTAACTTTGAGTCTAGTTTCAAATATGGCCTTTAATTTTTTATTTGTTTCAAATTGGTCCATTAACTTTATACTTTATTTCAAATAAATTCTTAAACCACAATTATTCATAGTACTAGACACTGACAAGACATTTAGACGGAATGAATCTCGCGTGATAATAAAATAATTTTTTGTAATTATCTAATAAAAATAATTTTTATTTTTCCTAATTTATAAATTTTCTGATAATTTTTCTCTACACGCTTTAAATTTATATACATTTATTTAAAAAAATTACATATTATAAAAGACTATCACACCATTGAAATATCTCGTAGACTTTTATAATCCCTAATTTCTGTTATTATTTCTAATAAATTGATATAAATTTATAGTGCGTTGAAGCAAATTAATTAGAAAGTTTATAAATTAGAAAAAATAGTAATTATTATTTTTAGATAATTATAAGAAAATTATTTTATCAACACAAATGATTCATCAATGTCTCGTCGGTGCCTAGTAATTCGAATAACGCTGGTTTATGAATTTATTTGAAATAAAGCACAAAATTAAGAGACCAATTTGAAGCAAAATAAATAAATAAAGAACCTATTTGAAACTATGCCCAAAATTAAGAGACTAATTTGAAGGCAATGAAAATTAAAGAACCTTTTTGAAATCTGGCCACAAGTTAAAAGACCTATTTGAATCAAATGAAAATTAAAGGATCTATTTGAAACTAGGCTTACAGTTGAGGTACTAATTTGAGTATTTTGCCCTTTATATATTAGTATAGATTAAATATTAAGAAAATATTGATAAAGTCATCAACTTCATCTCTTGACAAAATGTTCTTTCAATATTTTGCACAAAAAATTAAATTTTGAAAAGCCCTATTTGTCTTATAAAGAATTGCAAATAATATTTTGTCCCCGGATAAATGGAGGATGAATGGTCTAGATAGCGAAATCTCGAAAGATCCGACAGACGGGGAGACCATCTCAAAGCCGGTTTGACAGGAGATGAGATCGCTAACTCAACTTGGAGGAGAGATCTCGACCGCGAAATCTTGATCTCAACTAAGACGAGAGATCTCGACAGCGAAATCTCGAAAGGTCAGCTCGACAGACCTCCTTAGCTAAATCACGTCATCGATTAAGAAGTCGTCAACATTGCTACAGAATTACAGTTTTGTTTCCTAGAAGAAAAATCTAAGAACACATACCACCTTGGTTCAACTTTCAACATTTCATTCTTAGAAGAAAATTGCAAATGTTCCTCATCAGTCAATTAACCAGACGCTTAGTCAATGTTTGAATCCTCTCTCACATTTTAATAATATAATTAAATGATGTATAATAAAGCGGCGAAATTGGCCCCTTTCTAGCAACATAATTTTCAAAAAAAAAAAAAAGTTGTATATATATATAATATACGGATTAATGTATATACGCACAACGCAGATTTTTCCTATATCCGCGCGTTCGACGAACGCGTGCTCTGTTAGACGAACACGGGCTGACTTTGATCGACGAACGGCGGGCTAACGGCGGCCTCCGTTCGACGAACACGGGCGTTGCGGATATAAACATATATCTTTAGTCGAACGGAGACCGCACCCCAGTAGTGGGGTGCAGTACTAATCGCACCCCAGTAGTGGGGTACAATTTTGACCGTGTCTGGCGCTGATGGAGTGCGAGCTACGTGTCGGCAGATTCCTCCACTCTCATGATCATGAGTTGGACTTTAACCCCACTAATTCCACTTCTTCTTAATGAAACCTCCTCTAAACACACCCCGAAAATGCCTATGAATATATGGGTGCGCATCAGTTTTGAAATAAGTTCTTCTGTCTATTATTTCATGTCTATTTCTGGAAATTATGATTATACTTTCATTAAAAATAGAAAAAAATAAAATATAACATAAACGCAAGAGAGTTGGGGTTGATTGCATTAAACAAATAATAATAATTCAAAAGATATAAATTTTAAAAATTAAATAAAAAGACAGTTTAAACATGAATGCATAATAAAGATACGACGCCATTATACGCATAATGCATTACGAAGATATAGGCTCAGTTTCACACAGCGGTGGCGGTCATGAACGCAGTGATTATGAACCGTCGTTCATGAACGCTTGACCTCATCTAAGGAACTCCATCTACTTCTATGTTCAAAACTCCATCTAAGGAACTCCATCTATGTCTGCAGCATTTTTGTTCAAATTCACCCGAGCGAAAAAATCGCGCCAAACGGAGCCATAATGATATTATACATTATGTATTGTGAAGAAAATGAGTAGCAAATATTTTTCCAAGAATTAAATGTAATGGTACTAATTACATGCATGCCTTCAAATTTTCTATAATATGATTTTGAGGACAATAGCAATGACTAGAGAGGGCCTTGTTGGCTTCCAGTGGCTTTAAATGTCTTAACATTAAACCGATCATTAGCGCATTTAACCATCTCATTAAGCTAAACCCTAATAGGCTCCGATCGTTTGGACCGAGTTGAGACATTAGCATTGAAATTGAAGGTAAAATATTGTCGATTCCTTCGTAATGTCATCATAATTTCAATTCCATCCAAGTGAATGAGCCTTAGGGTCCGTTCGTTTCACGAACAATGATATTAAAGTATGAACTTTCAATCTAATATCAATACACATGAGAAATGACATTGAGTTTAAATCCAATTCTTTTGTTCGTCTCTATGATGATTTTCTGTCATAGGAATTGACATTTGTTACTTTTTACTGTTCGGTTCAAGAAATGATTTATGTCATAGGAATTGACATTGATTAATGTTGAGTTTCTAAACTTCTTCCTACAAATTATCATAAGCAAAAACACATTTTTTAGCCCAGCGCGTTATTTCGCCCGGGCGCGCTTTTTTCGCCCGTGCGCATTTTTATTCGCCTGAGTGCGATTTTTTCGCACGCGCGCATTTTTTTCGCCCGGACGCACTTTTTTCGCCCGGGCGCGCTTTTTTTGCCCGGGAGAAATTTTTTTCGCCCGAACGCGCTTTTTTCGCCCGGGCGCGATTTTTTCGCTCTAGCGAAAAAATCGCGTCCGACCAAAAAAATTGAGAAAGAAAAAAAAACTTGCACCCCGGAGAAAAAAGTGCGCCCGGGTAAAAAAAACACATCCGGGGTAAAAAATTGCGCCAGGAGGAAAATCACCCCCGAGGGAAAAATCGCGCGAGCGAAAAATTAGCGCCCGCGCGAAAAAATCGCTCCCGGGCGAAAAATCGCTCTCGGGCGAAAAAATCGCGACCGGGCGAAAAAAATGCGCCCGGGCGAAAAAAACGCCCGGGCGAAAAAAATGCCAGGGCAAAAAAAATGCGCCCGGGCGAAAAAAATGCGCCCGGGAGAAAAATCGTGCCCTGCGAAAAAATCGCGCCCGAGCGAAAAACGCACCCGGGCGAAAAATCGCGCCCGGGCGAAAAAATCGCTCCAGGGCGAAAAAATTGCGCCCGGGCGAAAAAAAACGCGTCCGGGCGAAAACAACGCGCTCGGGCGAAAGAATCGCGCCCGGGGGAAAAATCACGCCCGAGGGAAAGAATCGCGCCCGGCCAAAAAATTGCGCCCGGGCGAAAAATCGTACCTGTGAGAAAAAATGAGCCAGGGGAAAAAAACGCGTCCGGGCGAAAAAATCGATACCGGACGAAAAAATCGCGACTAGGCGAAAAAATCGCGCCTGGGCGAAATATTCACGCTCGAGGGAAAAAATCGCGCTGGGAAGGAAAAATCACGTCCGGGTGAAAAAAACACATCAGAGGAGAAAAATCACGCCGGGGGGGGGGGGGGGGATCACGCAAGGGCGGAAAAAATCGCGCCCGGGCGGAAAAATCGCTTCCGGGCGAAAATAAGCGTGCCATGGGGAAAAATCGTGCCTGGGCGAAAAAAATCGCGTCAGGGCGAAAAAATCGCGCAAGGGTGAATGAAACCCGCCCGAGTGAAAAAAACGCGTCCGGCCGGAAAAATCGCGTTTGGGCAAAAAATTCGCGCCCTTGCGAAAAAGTCGTGTTCAAACCGAAAAATAGCGTGCGGGCGAAAAAATCACGTACTTGCCAAAAAAATCACATTCGGGTCGAAAAAAATGTCTCTTCTTTTGGAAAGCCGGAGTTGGCGATCTCAATATCAGCCCCTGGAGATAGACATTGGATTGATGAGTTTTTAGGTTATGATGAATATCGTCGACTTTCCACTAGAAAGCCAATTCCATTCTACAATTGTTGGTACGAACAATAGAAATGACTTTCATATTCTCAAAGTCAATACTTTAATATCAATGTCTGTGAAACGAACGGACCCTTATGGGTTTTAGTGGTTCAAGTTGACGAGCCTATTAAACATCAAACCAATTTTAATAGACCCACGACAAGTGCCAAGGTGATGGCTGCGGAATATGCGCAAGGTGGTGTGAACTTAGAGGCGCAGCTGGCCAGTGGTGTGTAGGTGGGCTCAATTTCAGAAGGCAAGGCTCGCGCAAAGCTTCGAGCTTCGAACGCGAAGGTTTGACAATGACTCTTTGGTGGTGGAGGTGGAGGTTCGTTTTGCTATGAATCTCGTACGTCCGTTTACAAATTGTAGTCAAAAGTTCATATTACCCTCTTGCGAGTTTTTGTTGTCTGAGTTCTCGTATAATGTATTTTTCAAACTTGTATCTCTTAAATTTAAGTCCTGATTAATATTACTAAGCTAATAAAATTGTTCGGAGCGCATGTTATATTATGATTATATATTTAGCTATGCTTGGAGATTGAGCTTCCGCGATCAGAAATACAAGTAGTATCAGAGAGATGTTTCGTAGGAGACTGATCATTGGATGTTTGAGAAGAGATTTGAATATGGTGGGAGACGACTATGTCCTCTACTTATTCTTTCAAATCTTACCTTTAAATTAATCATCCTCTAGTCGTGTTGAAGGACAATTATGGAAGCAAAGAATATGATTCTGAATAGTATTCAGTGGAGAAGTTTGATGTTAGCAAGAACTTTAGTCTATGACAGATACACGTCAAGGACATGCTACTTTAATGAGGGATGATGCGAGTTCTGCGGCGATGAAACAAGTTGTTCGCTCTAGTGAAGGATGCAGAATGTGCAAATTTGGTTAAGAGCGCCACCAGTTCTATTAGGATGTATGTTCCAATGAGGTGCTCTTCAATGTTATTATTGAGGGGTCTGCATTCACGCTTTAGGAGAAATTGGAGTGACTATATCTGTCCAAGATGGTGACCACGAGATTGCTAGTACTAAAGCAGAGACTGTATGGGCTGAAGATGCAGGAGGATGACAAACTGTAGAAACACCTAAATATGTTCAATAGACTTTTAAGCAAATTGCATCTGGTTGGCTTAAAAGTGTAGG
Organism: Dactylorhiza incarnata; assembly: GCA_033032865.1. Lineage (NCBI taxonomy): Eukaryota > Viridiplantae > Streptophyta > Magnoliopsida > Asparagales > Orchidaceae > Dactylorhiza > Dactylorhiza incarnata. The sequence goes on from JAWHQI010000567.1 coordinate 452,886, forward strand.
AGGAAGACAAGGCCCCGATGTTTCCTACCTCGCTCACAGTGTCTTATAAGAACATAAAAGACTACGCTTCTGTATGAGAAGGATACAATAATAGAGCTTGAGGAGGTCACTTTGACTTTACAGTACAATGAGATGTTGCACTGCCTTGCTCCTGAGTGTAAGCATGTTATGGTAGTAGGAGGATGAGGAAGACATTTCTAGAAGAGATCTGGGAGTGTGATGCCCAATTCTGCATCGAAGAAGAAGACACTGACGAGTTACCACTGCAACCAGAGAGGCCACATAAGGAGAATTTTTTTGCAACATGCTCAGAGATCTAAAGATGTCTATAATGTGGGTGTAGCAACTCTTGGTCTGATGGATAATGATGATTTTTAATCGATCACGAAGAGTCAGAGCGACTATAATAGTTGGATCTTAGGTTCTGATGCATCGCAACACACTTACTCCAATGTGATTTTGTTCAATTCTCGAAAGATGATTGTTAAGTCAATCTATCTTGGTGACAACGCAAGGTGCACTTGAATGAGGATAGGGACGGTGATCTTGAGTTTGCATGATGAGATAGTGTTGTGATGACCTAACTCTCGTTATTGTGTTATTCTTTCAAGGTGGGTGAAGATGCTCACTAGCCTACATAACATTTTTAGGTATTGACGAATCTATGAGCTACATCGCATAGTGAGGAGAACTAATATGCACTATGTGTATTAAGTAACATTTGATAAAAATATAATATGTGTAGCAATATGATTATGCACTTATACAATTTATAAAATATTAATAAACAATGTTTGTTTCTTGCTTTTGATCATTGTGCATAGAAAAGATCATGGATCTTATTTATTGTTCACGCTTCGTTAACTCGAGTTTATCGGGCTAGGGTGTGACAGAATAGTATTAAAGCCAGATCTCTTATAGTACGTTGTGTGGTTTAGGGATGAACCATGTAAAAGTTGGTGGGTCTGTAACATCCTGAATTCACTGAGGGCGGTCCAATGAAAGGGAAGAGTGTTTTGAGGGTAGTCAAACCTAGACAAAGTAGCTCCTGACAAGCTTCTCGGATGACAATCTTTTAGGTGAAAGAAAGTGCAGGAATGAACAGAATGTCACATCAGAATTGAAGGAAAAGTCATTGTTGGGCTTAAGTAATTATAATTCAAATCCTTAAATATCAGAGGCGCCTTTTCAGAATAATTGTTGGAGTTTTGTTGAAAACTCCAAGGTTAAGCGTGCTCTGGTGGGAGTACTTCTGGGATGAGTGACCTCCTGAAAAGTGCCCATAGACCATTTGTAGAAAGTGGAAAACAATGTGGTTCAACTTAGCATGGGCTGGGATGGACCAAAACTGACAATTTTTTTGATATTATGAGGTAAAGTTGTTACAAATGGTATTAGCTCCAGACCTCTTACATTATGATGTATGGTTTGGGGACGAACCATGCAGAAGCTGGCAGACATGTAACATCTTAGTGTGGTCTGATGAGGGAGGGGAGTACATTGGGGGAAAGGATGCCCAGGTAAAAGCAAATTCTGATGGGTTTCTAGGATGACATGCTTCTAGGTGAAAGGAGGTGTAAGAATGAATCGAAACTCATATCGAAATTAGTGAAAAAGTTGATGGGCTTAAGTAATAATTTTAATCCTCAAATATCAGAGACGCCTTTTCGAAGCAACTGATGGAGTTGTTGGAAACCCCAAGGTTAAGCGTGCTCTGGTGGGAGTAGTCCTAGGATAGGTGACCTCCAGGGAAGTGCTCATAGGCCACCTACGAAAAAAGAAAAAAATGTTGTGGTTCAGCTCAGTATGGACTGGGATGAACCAAAACTGATAATACTTTTGGTATTGTGAGAGTTGGTTCATTATAGTTCACAAGCTTGATATGGTTTATTTTATTTCGAATAATTGTGTACTCCGCTCACAGTGGAAAAAATTTCTACGTCTGCCACTGCTCGTCGCTCTTCCGGTCCGGATAATCGAACCTCCTTAGCTCGAGAGTGAGCTGAGTGCGCAAAAACTCAAAAGAGAACCAACAATAATGACAGAGAGACGTTTTACGTGGAAAAGCTCGGAAAGGAAAAAATCACTGGGCCGGTTCGGTGCCGACCAAATTCCACTATCTCATTGGCGGTTACAAGAGGTTGAGATCCCAGGAGGATGACAACCCACCTCTCCCTTTAGAAGCCTTATGAGAAAGAAAGGAGGGAAGAAGTTCAAGTCTTCAAAGCAGTTTACCGAAGCGTTCCCTAGAGCCTTCTCTAGCACTCACGGGAGCGTTCTCTAGAATCTTGAGAGGAGTGGACTTGAGAGAGAACGGAGCGAATTCAGAGCGAAGGAGCGAGCAGAGTGTCAAGTCCTCGTCGGAAAATCTCAGAGCTCTCTCTTCTCTTTTTTGTTGCGTGTCTTCAAATGAAGGTATGATTGCCTTTTTATAGGTTTTCTAGAGGGGCACACTAGTAATTGCGCCCGACTGGATCTTGAGCTGACGAATGTGGTTGCACAGTTCGGGTCTCCTGGATCACCAATTTCCTAAAAAATGATGTACATGCCCCCCAAGCGGCCCCGGGCAAGGCGGGCGGCCCAGACAGATTTTCCGGCGAGGGTGGCGGCGACGGGCGGCCTGTCGGGTGGCGGAAATGGCGGCGGAGCATCGGAGGGTGACAAACCCGATGCCTTGCGCGCCTGTACGGCGGCCTTGCGCGCGTGTGGTGCCTTTGTGCGCCTTGTTTGGCGGCTTTGAGGTCCTTCGAATGTGCGTGGCTCGCTCGGTTGGATCGGTCCGCCTTGGGCGGCTCGGTTGAAGTTTGGACTTGTTTGAAACGGATAACTTTTAGGGGAACCCATCAACTCGAATCCCAATAAAGAGTTTCCACCACTACTTTTCATGCAGTCACAATCAGTGACGGAACTAGGATTTTGGTGCAGCCCGGACACAATAAATTGTAACATACAAATCATTGTTAAAAATATTACTCAATTTTTTTTTTGCTGAATTTTCCACAATGTAAAATCAAAACATATAAGATCAACACATTAACAAGAGAGGAAGACGACAGAGATCCTAAGAGTCCCGAAATTAGGAGATCAAAATAGGACACTAATTTTTCTCACTTTAATATGCAATCGAATTACGAAAAAGAGTAATGAGAATAAGATCTAACATAGTCCATAATTAGGATTGGAAATGATCAAAACATTTAATACCAAAGCCATCAATTTATTTAAGGTCTGGAATTAATAAAATCAGTAAGGTAGAGGACTGAACTTCTGAAATTAAGACCACCAATAAGGCCTCAAAATAAAGTAAACTATCATTTAAATAACATCAAGATGACAACACACAAAATCAGGACAACAATCAACTGTATATAGTTTAGAATAGAAAAAAAATCTAGAAATGATACCTGCTGACTGCTGCGAACTCCACACAACAATGCTAAAAGCTCCAGCCTCTAGAAAATCGAAGGAAAAGAAATGGAATGTCCAAGAAACCTGCTTAAAAGAATATACATAAATTGACTGAAATCAGAGGGGTCAATCAAAGAAATGGAAGAGCACTCGACTAGAAATGTACAATGGAGAAGGTCGGAACTCGCCAACTCGGAATACGTACCTGCTGGCTGCTGTCTCCTGGTTGCTTCTGCTCGGGCCGTGACTCGTGGACGAGGAAATCGATCTAGTTCGAGCGCGATATCAAGGACGGAATGGCGAAGAATATGCAATCGACAAAGGAAGCCATCGCCCATCGGTGACGTGGAGGAAGCAGGAGCGGCCATCTGGCGTCGAGAACAAAAATGGTAGAAGGCGGAAGCGGCGGGCTAGGTCTAGCGCGAAAGGAAAATAGCAGGAGGAAATATAATTAATGCCATGGGTGGAGTTGCGCTATTTTCACGCCATGGCACGTGCCCGGGCGTGTCTTAAGCTAGGTCCACTCATGGTCACAACTAGGGAGGTTCACGAATCGAATCGAAGAACTATTCAATCGAATCCAAATTTAACATAGAATGCAGAGATTCGGATTCGGATTCGTTCGAATATTCGAAGTCGGATTATCTATATAAGTTTATGTACCATAATTCATCACGTGCTCCTAATTAATGTTGATGTCAAAGTGAGTTATAATAATAGACAACAATTAGAATATTTATGGGTTTTTATGCACAATATTTAGCCTCTTACGAAATTACTCCATCGGTGAACTGTGACGGTTCCAATTGGCGTCCGGGACCAATGGAAATATAGAAAAATCTGCATGCAGCGGGCCCCACGGTGCACTGTTTGGTGTGCGCACAACAATTTCCTGTGGGGCCCACTGCATGCTGGCTTTCTATTGGTCCCGGACCTAGATCCCGGGACCCGGACCTAAGAAAAAATCTCTACAATAATAAGATAAACAAGAACACAAACAAAATGCAAAATCGGTAATCTCATCGATATACAAATAAGAATATAATGCACTCGACAAATGTGGATATGATAAAGGGCACCACTGGTGAAATATGATAGCTACATATGCTGAGGAGTACGAAAAATCATTTCGTAGAGCTATGGATGCACAAGGTTCACACACGAATCTTTGTGGTCATTGGACGGCCAACACTCGGCCACCAACGAAGAGGAAGCCCCCAATGAATACATGCAGGACTGGACCCATGCACATAGGGACCAATATGAGCAACCGCTCACACTGAATTTAAAAATATATATTTCACAAATAGAAATTGAATTTAAGTTATTTTTTTCGGTCTTATTATTATAAAGTATCAATTAATAAAATTTTCAATAGAGTAAAATTGAGGTCTTTGGTCTTTCCTTATTTTGAGTGAAAAGTCTTGAGTTTGATTATTCGCACTAAAAGAATAGAACTTTTATGTGAGTTTGCCGAAATCTATTTATTTTTTTTATAAAAAATCAGCTAATGTTGCCGATTTGCTTTAACAAAAAATTTAATTTAAAATGTAGGCATTTTAGATTTGTTGTACAAAAAAATTCATTAAAAAATATAGTCCTATTTTTCTATACTTAGATATATTCTACCAAAAAATTTCATTAAAAGTGTGATTATACTCTACAAATATACGACATTAATACTCTCTCTCTTTCTGTATATATATCTTTAACTACTGTATACAAGAAGTTGCCTTTGGTGCAACATTCAAAAGTGTCAAATATAATCTCATTTTTTTACTCCAAAGACTTAACATATATTATGAAAAAAATGAAAATTCATAAAATATAATGTCTATTTGTGTAATTACACTATATTCCTATAATAAAAATAATGATGGAAATTCATAAACTCTAAAAACTTTTTAGTAGACCTCCTACACCTACTATGGTAGGTAATTATTAGACCTCTTAGATCTACTTTAAAATTATTTTTTGTTAAAATCTAAATATTTTTGAAAAAAGTAATTATTAATTATTAATTAAAATTTTTGTGCGGTCATTTTGAGTACCCATATCTATATGTTGTGGGCGCAAGGGCAAGCCCACTCGCACGAAGCTGGCCGGGGGCAGGCGAAGCCCGCGGACGGGTACTACCCGTAAACTATATATAAACTAAATATTAAGAAGTCCACTTACGTGTAATGGCATAATGATATGCACCACCTTCCAAATTTAAGTCGTTCGATTTCGTTGAAATCAAATTTAGCACTTGGTAATTAATATAACGGCAAAATAGATAATTCAGTCCCTAATGTTTTTTACTTTTTTGAAATTAGACTTATTTAACTTTTCATCCACATACTTAATTGAATTTAAAAATTTAGTGCTGATTGGGATGCTGAGTAGGATAATGACTATATATGCAAATATTATATTAAACCTCTAATCTATGTTCAAATATTTTGGAAATTGTTATTCTAATCTTTCCCTCCTGTGAGAAGCAGCTAGCCGCAAACCTAGAGGAATTAGAGAAAGAGGAGTTTCTCTCTCTAGAAGTATAACTTCTCTCTAAAAATGGGCTCGTCTCCGACCTATGGATCCATTTCTAGCGATTCTTGGTTCTATCTTGTAGCTGTCGTCGAGGGCTACACAGCTGTGTAGCTGGTTTGTTTTGGTGGTACTCGATGGAGGTCGTAAAAGGAGTTGAAAGATTTGCTGAAGGTTTATTAATTCGGTTTTATAACCCAAATTTATTTCATTTTATCCCGATAGTAGAGCACAGACTTTAATTTTATTGCTGTTTTGTTTCAATTTGTCCAGATATTATTGTTATAAGCACATCAGTTTTGGCTATTCACACACCAATTTCTATGAGTTATTACGCGTCTTTTGAAAATATGTCTTGTACATGCATTTTTAGGAAAAGTGTTCAACACTCAAATTGTAGATCCCGTCGAGATCTACAACTTTCGTGTTGAACACTTTTTTCTAAAAATGCACGCACAAGACGTATTGTCGCCCTGATCGTAACTATAGCGATTTTTTGAAAATACGCCTTGTACATGCATTTTTAGGAAAAGTGTAGATCTCGACGAGATCTACAATTTTCTTGTTGAACACTTTTCCTAAAAATGCATGTACAAGGCGTATTTTCAAAAGGCACATAATAACTCATAGAAATTGGTGTGTGAATAGCTAAAACTGATGTGCTTATTACAGTTGCCTAGTTTTATTGCCGTTTTACTATAAATATATTTTTATTTTGTAATTGTAGTTAAATCCATGTAGGCGCCACGTTGGCGTTTCGTCATCGCCACCATAGCTGATTCAGTTAAATATGAGGATGAAAACTTAAATGAGACCGATTTCAAAAAAGTTGGAAACGTTAGGGATCTATTTCAAACAATTGAAATTTTATGGACCAATTTCAATTCTACCATAAATGTTGGGGACTGATTTAGTTATTTTGCCTTAATTTTACTAGAGCTCTTATACCTACTATAGTAGCCTATTAGAGTGTCCTAGATCTATATTTTTAAGTCACGGCTGTCATATAACGTGAAATTACGATTTTGCCCATATTTATATTGAAAATTTAACACTATCTACAATTAAAATTGCGATGTCATGAGATCAAACTCATAACCAACCATATATTAAATAAAGATCCAACTACTACATGAGCTGGCAAGTTGTTGTAAGTACCTAAATTTTTATTTAAATAGAGTAAACAATAACTTTTATATTTAATATAAGTAAATATATTATAACTTATATTTATATTATCTAAATATAAGTTAATATTATAACTTTATATACCTAATATAAGTAAATGTAATATATATAAGCTTGGATGCGGGTGAAGCCCGCTTGGATGTAGGCTAGGTCTGGATGGGGGCAAAGCCCGCCGAATGATGTCATCAGCCGAATGATCACCGCACGTGGGCCAGTGCAGTGTCACTCTTACAAATTAAAAAAGAATAAATAAAAATAAGGTATTCTCATCGACACTTGAAACATATAAAGCATAAATAGCATTTTTTTTAGAAATTAAAAAAGGCATTGTAAAAGGCAATAATTAGTGACCTTTCAAATTTGATCAATAAAATGTGACCAAAAAGAACTGAAAGGTGCAACTCATTCCATAGGAATTACCCAACTCACTTTACTAAAGGAATCATGTTTGAGTGCTGATGAGGATAGCTTATTATTGAGACCTTGTTAAATAAATAAATAAATAAATGTGTATGTCTGTGCACGCGTGCGCGCGCACGCGCTGGAGCTGCCCCTCTAAGTTTGCAAACTTACAAGTTGTATAATTATGAAATATAAACTTAGGTTTTTGTAATTTCAAAAGATAGAGGGGTGCAACCTATGATTATGCTAACTCTCAGAAAATGTTTGAGGATTGAATAGTATATATATAATGCTTAAATTGATCGTATGCATGTCCAGTGGCGGAACTAGGATTTCGGCGCAGCACGGGCACCATATATTTTAACATACAATCATTGTTGAAAATATTACTTAATTTTTTCTACTCTTTCCAGAGTGCAAAATGAAAACATAAAAGATCAATTAAATTGTTGCAGAATCAAAACATACAAGTTATAAAAATAAAATATCACAAAAAACTTACATATCAACAAGATACTTTGCGCTGACACATGCTCTAGAAATGTGAAATAATTGTTTCAGTTGTAATTGTATCCGCAACATCTTTTTCAATGTAAACTATCAAGCAATCATTCATTCATTCATCCCCCATTCTGTTTCGCAAACGGTTCTTTATTATCTTCATTGCAGAAAACATTCTTTCAATACTAGCTGTAGCAACTGGTAAGAGACATGCCAACTTCAACAGTCTAAAAACTAACTGATAATGATCTTGCTTTTTTAATTCCACTAACTTTCTAAGCAGTCCACTAATTCCTTTAACTTCGAAAAATGTATCCATCGGTGTAGAGCGCATGTCAAAAATATATGTATCAAGCTGACCTTCAAGTAACTGCAATTCTATCGAAGTAAAATCATATGTATATAATTCAGCAAGCCGAAGTAATTTTTGCTTATCATAAGAACAAAATTGATCCATTGGGTCGAGGCAAGCTACACATAGAAGTAATTTCGTATTTACTTCGTCAAAACGACCATTTAACTCATTTAACATCCAATCAAGCAATGTATTAAAAATTTCAATCTTGAAATAATGTATATTGGTAATCTCGCGTACATTGCGTCTTGATCTACCTGACCGAACAAACTTATCATCCATATTCAGAACTTATATGATATGTTTATTACAGAAAGTGGAGACTTCAACCATGAAGGATTGCCATTCAACTTCATCATTTCGCATCCTTAGTAATAACAACTTTGACAATTTTACAAAATGCATTGCGTTCACAATATCCTGATCTTTATTTTGTAAGGCTTGAGATAATTCATGTGTTTTGGCCAAAATATTTTTCATTAAATGAATAACAAAGGCAAATTTAAAAGTCAAGATAACTTGTAGAAGTGCGCTTGTCATTCCTCTTTGGTTTCCATCTGCCCATCAACAGTGATAATCTCAAGAACATCAATAATAGATGAAAACATACGAATAAAATTTAATATTGTACAATAATGTGAACTCCATCTCGTGTCTCCAGCTCTTTTAAGCTCTAAAAGTTGATTCAACCCTCGACCACTTTCTATGTCACCACAACCAAGCTCTCTAGCAACTCGATCAACTTCCAAGCCTCTGAGAGAATCACGCCGTTTACACGAGCCACCAACAACATTCAATACCGTGCTAATAAGAGTGAAAAACTCAGCAATATCAGAATTCCCTTCCGCAACAGCTACCAGTACCAATTGTAGTTGATGGGCAAAACAGTGAACATAGAATGCGCAATTATTTTCTTTCAAAATTAGAGCTTTTAAACCTTTGAACTCACCTTTCATATTGCTGGCTCCATCGTATCCTTGTCCACGCAACTTTGAAAAAACTTCTTCATTGACCAAATTAAACAAGCTGCGTAGAATTGAAAAATGCTACCAAATGAGAATTGAAAAATGCCAAAAATGCTACCAAAAATATTACCAAATTTATATAGCGCAATAAATTTAAACTTAGAAAACATTACCAAAAATATTCCAAAATTTATATATACCAAAAAACTGAAATCATAATAAAAAACTTGAGAAGAACATGAACACTTCATTAGATGTTCTAACAAGACTATTAAATATGGAAATCAAAATCACAACTTGAAATCAAAATAATAACATAAAAATTTGCAAATCAAAATCACAAACATCAGATAAAAATCAATGGAAAATGGCCTAAATGGGTACCTGACTACTGTGCAAAACTTCCAAGCTTCCAAGCTTTGCATTGTTTCTTCCTGCTGTGCTCTTTGCTCGGTTGCTCCCAAAGTCCCAAGTCCCAACTTAGGAATTTCCAATCTCTGGACTCAGAACAAGATCTGAAATAGAAAAAATGAAATCAAAATCGAAGCTGTAGAGGGAAATAAAAATAAAAATCTACACTTCTAGGAAGGAGGGGGGACTGGAGGAGGGGGGAAACAAGAAGGAGGAGGAGGAGGAAAACAGGGGGGCTGCAACATTAAGAAGAAGTAGGAAGGAGGAGGACTCGAGGATGGGGAAAACATGAAGAAGGAGGAGGATGAGGAAAACAAGGGGGGTTCAAAACAGGAAGGAGGAGGAGGAGGAGGAGGAGGAGGAAAACGAAGAAGGAAGAAGAAGAAGATGAAGAAGAAGAAGAAGCGTACCCCAGAGTCGACCCCAAATCACGAAGCATGCCAGGTGCGAAGCATGCCAGGTGCGCCGACCCCAAATCGCGAAGAAATGCGCCGACCCCAAATCGCGAAGAAGAAGAAGCACCGTCCCCGGCGACCCCAAATCGCGAGCACCGTCCCGACGAAATCGCGAATCGTTTTCTGCCCGCTCTTGCCCTAGCAAGAATTCGCGAAAAACACGGTCGGGCACTTCCCCGACCATGTCTTAACATGGGTCCGCCCGTGTGCATGTCTATGTAATACATATCATATTTCATTAAACAAACTCAATAATATATCTATTATATTAAAATTTATAATGCACATGATTATAGACACTTAACATCCAAATTTGATGACGATGCTGTTGAGAGCGAATAATGTCTTTGACGCAGAGAGTCTGAAGAAAGATAGCTCCCAGCAGATTTTTAGGATGACATGCTTACGGTGAAGGAATGGGGTGAATCATGCATTAGAATCGAAGGGAAAAAACTATGGGCTTAAGTAATAATTCAAAACTTTAAATATCAAAGAAGTTTTTCCGGAGTAAGTAGTGTTGTCTTGAAAACTTCTTAGTTAAGCGTACTTAAGGGCGGACCCAGTAAGAGACACGCTCGGGCAAGTGCCCGAGCGGTTTTTTCGAAATAATTTACAGCGGTTCTTAAAAGAACCGCTGTATATTCTTCCCGCGCGGAAGAATAGACAGCGGTTCTTTTAAGAACCGCTGTCTATTCTTAGAATAGACAGCGGTTCTTTTAAGAACCGCTGTCTATAGGCGCGACGTTTTAACAGCAGCACACCACTATTTTCTTTCCCGATTTCCGCCGAGCCCGACGATCGCTTTCAGGCGCTTCTTTTCTTCCCCTTCTTCGGCGACAACGGCGAGCTCTTCCAGTTCTCAGGCGACAACGACGACATCCTCCAGTTCTCCGAGGACGACAACCTCCTCCAGTTCTCCGGCGAGGCGGCGACCCAGTTCTCAGGCGGTGCCCCTGGACGATTCCCGCCTGTGAACGCTTCCTGCACGCATCCCGTCGTTCCCGATTTCTCCGGCGACACCCACGATTTCCCCCTGTGAACGATCCCGTCACATTCCTCAGGTCGAATTTCTGCCCATGTTTAGTTTTTTTTTTTTGCTATTCTATGTCTATTTCACCTTGTGTTTTGGATTTTAGGGTATTATTAGGTCGGATCCTGTTAATAAATGATCAAATTTCTGCTTGTTTTGGATTTGTGTGTGGAGTTGCTTGTGTGTTTTGGAGTTGTGTTTGTGGATGTGTATGTGGATGTGTGTGTGGATGTATTTTGTGTGTGTATGTTTGTGTGTTGGGTTTGTGTGTGTGTGTGTGGATGTGTGATTTGTGTATTTTGGATGTGTTATTTGTGTGTATGTGGATTTGTTTGTGTGTGTGTGGATGTGTGGTTTGTGTGTATCAGTGTATGTGTTTGGGTGTGTATGTATGTTTGTGTGTGTATGTTTATGTGTTTGATGAGTATGTATATATGTTTGTGTGGATGAGTGTGTGTGTGTGTATGATTGGATGTTACTTCAAATTTGACTCCATGTTTGTTAATGTTATTAATTTTGCAATCTTCTTTAAATTTGACAGGACATTTGAGCACTTTTTCCATCTGATTGCAAGGAAATTCAATCTTACGGCAAGGACGCAAGGTCAATTCTTCTTCCTCACTTAGATCTAGGTAGGATATAAATTATATAGAGATAGATATAGATTTAAGTTTGTGATTTAATCCAGTTTGGTATAGATTTAGGTAGGATATAATTTAACACCTATTTTTAAACACGTATTCAGCTATTTTCAAAAGAGTTTTATGATTTCAATATTTTGTTTTGAATTTTCAAAAGAGTTTTATGATTTCAACGTTAACTGGAATGTTCAATATCTTGATTTAGTCCGTCCCTGTGATGTTTGTGATGTGCATATCGATTAGCCCTAGTTGCGCTAACGGGAATGTCCCGTCGATTTTATGCAGCATTCTAGTTATTGCAATGGACAAGGGTTGAATCAACCTTTAGAGCTCAAACGCGCTGGTGACACAAGATGGGGGTCACATTATGGCACAGGTTTAAATTTTATTCGCATGTTCTCTTCTATTATTGATGTGCTTGAGATTATCATAGTTGATGAGGCAGATGGAAATCAAAGAGGAATGGCAAGCGTACTTGTCCAAGTTATCTTGACTTTCAAATTTGCATTTGTTATTCATTTGATGAAAAATATTTTATCAAAAACAAATGAACTATCCCAAGCGTTGCAGAGAAAAGATCAAGATATTGTAAATGCAATGCATTTCGTAAAATTGTCAAAACTATTATTATTGAAGATGAGAAATGATGAAGTCGAGTGAGAAATTTTTATGACTGAAGTCTCAACTTTCTGTAGAAAACATGACATAGAAATTGTTAATATGGATGAAAAGTTTGTTCAGCAAGGTAGTTCAAGACGCAATGCACGTGAGATTACAAATAAACATTATTTCAGGATTGAACTTTTTAATGCAGTGCTTGATTGGATGCTAAATGAGCTAAATGATCGTTTTGATGAAGTAAATACAGAATTACTCTTATGTGTTGCTTGTCTAGACCCAAAGGATCATTTTAGTTCATATGATAAAAAAAATTACTTCACCTTGCTGCATTATATCCGTATGATTTTACGTCAATAGAGTTGCAGTTACTTGAAGGACAACTTGACATATATATATTTTTGATATGCAATCTACATCAACGGACACCTTTTCTGATGTTAAAGGAATTAGTGATCTTCTGAAAAAAATTGTGGAATTAAAAAAACAAGATCACTATCAGTTAGTTTTTAGATTATTGAAATTGGCTTGCCTCCTACCAGTTGCTACAGCCACTGTTGAAAGAACGTTTTCTGCAATGAAGATCATAAAGAATTGGTTGCGAAATAGAATGGGGGATGAATGGATGAATGATTGCTTGGTTGCGTACATTGAAAAAGATGTTGCAAATACTATTACAACAGAAACTATTATTTCTCGTTTTCAGAGCATGTGTCAGCGGAAAGTATCTTGTTGAACTGTAAGTTTTTAGTATTTGACAAACAATTTTTAGATCTTCTATGCTATGTTGTGTAATATTTTGTTCAATATTTTTCTTACATAAATATATCATCAAAAAAAAATTTTCGGGGCGCTGCCCCCGAACCCCCACAGCAGGGGGCACTGCCCCCCGAACCCCCCCCCCAATTGATAATACTTTAATTGTGCCCGTGCGACTTCGAAATCCTAGTTCCGCCGCTGAGCGTACTCGATCCGTAGTAGCAATCCTGGACGAGTGTCATCACGTGAAATGTTTGTAGGTCACGTGTGGAAAATGATAAAATCATGTAGTTCATTTTAGCATGAGTTGATTTGAAACAAAGCGTACAATAACTCTGATATTGTAGGATCAAGTAGCTACAGCGTGTCTATCTAAATAGATATTGTATTTTATTAAACAAGCTCAATAGTATGGCTACCTTAATCATGCATAATAGATTCACATATTGGAACAATGGGGATTTATATACATATAAATATATATAATCATTAATACTGGCATCAAATAAATCACAGACACACACACAATTTAATCCCCATTCTTTGACTTCAATAAGTGTCTGTTCGTTTGGACGGAATTGAGATCATGGAATTTGAATTAAAAGTATAATTCCAATTTTATTGTTTGTTTAGACGTTTAAATGTTGGAATTGAAATTTTAATGAATTTCGTGTAATTCATTTTGAATTAATACCAATTCTTTTCAATATATATAGGAATTAGATAATTCCGGCCGAAAGAACGTTGTTTTGACCGAGCGAACATTTTTTGCACATGTGCGCGTTTTTTATCCGGGTGCGTGTTTTCCCCGGGCGTGTTTTTTTCACCCGGGCACGTGCTATTTCGCCAGAGCATGCACTTTTCGCCAGGGCGCACGTTTTTCGTCAAGGTACACATATTTAGCACATGCACTCAGTTTTCGCCAGGGAGTGCGTCTTTCTCCGGAGCGCGTATTTCGCCCGGGCGTGCGTTTTTTCGCCCGGTCGTGCGTTTTTCTCCTGAGCGAGCATTTTTCGCATTGACACGCGCTTTTCGCTTGGGAGAACAGTTTTTGTTTGGGAGTGTATTTTTCTCCTAGCTAGGCGTGCGTATTTCGCACATGCACACAATTTTCGGCCAAGCGCGCGTATTTTCGCCCAAGCGCCCATTTTTCGCTCGAGCGCGCATTTATTGTCTGGGCACACATTTTCGCCCGGGAGCGCGTTTTTCGCCTGGGCTTGCGTATTTTGCATAGGCATGCAATATTTACTCGGTCGCACGTTTTTCAACCGGGCGCACACTTTTTGTCTCGGACGTGCATTTTTCAACCGGGGGCGCATTTTTCGCCAGGCCGCACGTTTTTCGCCTGGTCAATGTTTTTTCTTCCAGGCATGCATTTTTTGGCCCGGGCATGCGCATTTTAGCCGGGGCCCATTTTTCTCCTAGGCACGTGTTTTTTGTTCGGGCACACATTTTGTACCCGACACGTATTTTTCTCCAGGGCACACATTTTTTGCCTGGGCGTGCGTTTTTATGCAAATAAGCACTTTTTCACTCTGTGCATGTTTTTCGCCCTAGCACGCATTTTTTGCCATAAACGCGTATTTTTCATCAACGGTCAATTTTTTGCCCATTCAAAAATGTTAGGTTTTTATTGAATGAATTATGCTATAATTAATGTCAATATATGCGATAGAATGTTAGATTTTTTATAATATATGCGATCGAATGTTAGATTTTTCACAATATATGTGAGAGAATGATTTTTTATCACTAATGATAAAAATAATAATTTTTAGATTAAAATTTATCTTACAAATAAATAACAAAATTAATTAATTCCATAATATTTTTCAATTTTGTTTATTAGGCGAGCAAAATAATTAAAATATTAGATCAATTTCAATTCCTATAAATATTGAAATTAATCTCAATTCCACATCTAATTTCAATTACATACAAACAAACGAAGAAACTCGTCCACAGTAGATTATACTCACTTAATTATTTTTATTGAGTTTAATTTATTATTCTTAATGAAGGGTTCTAGCTGCACATTTTCCACGTGTTTTTCTAGCGAAATCAAATTAACAAAAACTAAGAGCAATGATTTGATAACGAGCGTGCACGGAAGGTTCTAAAAATTGCATGCACAAAGAGATGAAAGAATGAAAAGTGGCGGGAAGAGTGATAGAGAGAGAAAGTATGGTTTAATTGATCATAAACGCTTTCTGATGGTCGGGAAGAGAGAACATCGTTAGGTCTGTGCGCATCTTTCTCTCTCTCTATTATTTATATTATATATATAAGTGTGTAATATGTAAGCCTGTCGATTGCACACGTAGGGCCGGAGGCCTGTACAGTTGCACTCACGTAGGCGAGGTCCGCGCCCGTAGTACTGTTGCGGCGATGGTACTGTCGCGACGGATGCAACGCCCGGCGGGCCGTGCCGTTCGACTTGTGTATATATATATAAACAAAATTTTTAATTACTTTTAATTTTAATTTATAAACGTATAAAAGTTAATACATATACAGTTTTATATTAAATTTTAATTATATATATAGTT
This sequence comes from Dactylorhiza incarnata, assembly GCA_033032865.1. Taxonomy (NCBI): domain Eukaryota; kingdom Viridiplantae; phylum Streptophyta; class Magnoliopsida; order Asparagales; family Orchidaceae; genus Dactylorhiza; species Dactylorhiza incarnata. The sequence goes on from JAWHQI010000567.1 coordinate 468,697, forward strand.
TATATGTATATATATACACACACACGCGCGCTATATTATAAGAGAGTTTGGCTTGGGTGTAACAATCAAAATTGTGTCGTATTCTTTTACTCTAATTACTTAACTTATATTATAATATATTTCACAAAAATAAAATACAATGCCTATTTATGTAATTAATACTATATTTCCAAATTAAAAATTATTATGAAAATTCATAAAATAAAAAATAGTTTTAGTAGAGCTCCTAGACCTACTATAGTAGGCTATCATTAGACATGTCAGCGATCTTTTCGAGAAAGACTATCATTAGACATGTCAGCGGTATTTTTGAGAAGTTATCATTAACTCATCAACTTTATTAAAGTTGATTTAACATGCATGATAATATATGCATTAAACTGATAATTTTATAATAAAAAGTGATGTATAACGAATTTTCGTATTTATTAATTCATAGTGTGTTTATTTTAAGCTGTATTAATTAATTGATAGGGGCAGAGCCCCGTACATGCCCCATGTCTGTCACTCGCATATATATTTAAGTTCTGTAATTTTTTATCTATCTTATCTAACGAAGTGCATGGTTTTTATAATGCATAAAGCAATCATAAATTTAAAGAAAGGCTTTTTTATGTCTCTCTATGTCTTGGTCGCACATTGCATATGGGAAGCCCGTGTTAATTCATCTTTAATCTGACGGGTTAAGTAATCCTATCATTTTTTATTTTTCATATAATGAAAAAAATTGCACCTTTAGATACATGAGAATCTATCCTCGCCGTGAAATGGACCAAATGGGAGGGGTCCCAAATGACGAGGATCTTCATCGGATATGAAGAGGATGGGCACGAGTACATGAGTCATGATTAGACACTAATCCTCATTTGTGATGAACATTTCACCCCTTAAAAGCTTGTAAACAAATTAAGTACTCAAGAAGGAAATTTTCCACTTTTGTGTAGACATATGGAGAGCATATGTTCACATGCATTTCTATTAGTATTAATTAGCTCTTAAATGTGAAAACCAACTAAGTGCTCAAGAAGGAAATATTTCACTTTTGTAAATATGGAGAGCATATGCACACAATTCTATTAGTATTAATTATCACTTAAATATGAAAACCAACTATGTGCTCAAGAAGGGATTATTCCACTTTTGTATATATGGAAAGTATATGCTCACATTTCTATTAATATTAATTAGCTCTTAAATGTCTATATATAATTTGATTGTATTACGTTATTAAAATGCAATATAAATTTATTAATTTATCTTAATATTTTTGCCAATAATGTTAATAGTAATATAGATTTTATGATTTTTTTGGGAGAAGCATATTCATGCATTATATTTTTCGTAGAAAAGTTACTCTGTTTATATGTTTGGTGAAAAAAAGTAATGCATTAACAATATTTTAGGGTCCTTAGTTTTGAGGTTGGGTATTCTTTGAGAAAAAGCAAATCTATTATATAATTAAATGTTATATTTGATATATCTTGAGTTTTTTTAAGTTATGGGGCTGCAACGATATGATCAAGATGGTTGGAATCCTACTGGATGAAGACTAATGGAGAATAAGAGTCCACGAAAGGAAGTCATGGGAAGAGAGATGACATAAAGAAGAAGAATCTTGAAGAAGAAGAAAGGGAGAGAGACTAGAACTAAGAGGAATAAAGACTTATCATTCTTTACATCCCCCAAATACAATCTCAAAGGCTCTATTATTTAGACTGATGTTAAGGGAAGGCCAATTTTAGATATAAGTAGAGAGCAATCACGAAATGCTAGTTCATAGAGCAATCACAGAATGCTAGTTCATAGCGCAATCATGACCATCAATCCATGCGCAGACGACACGATGAGCCTCATCATATTGGTGCAGAAATGTTCGGAGGGAGTCGAAGACTTGGGTGTGGGAGCCCATGACATAACTATGACAAAAATAATACTTAAGCACAATCATGATATAAAGTCTTACAGAAGATTCTATATTCATAAAAAGTACTCTAGAATATGATGAAATTGTGTAAACATTTCTAGAATATTCTAAAAAATTGTAGAATAATCTAGAATATTTTAAAAGGGTGTGGAACTTTCTAGAAAACTCTTAGGCGTGTGTAAAGTTTTCTAGAATAATGTGAAATTTTATGTAAGTAGAGATTATTCTAGAATAATTTAGAATACTCTTGAATGTTATAAAATAGTGGTGGAGGCTTGTACATAGTCATGAGACGATTGTAGAAGAGGTAAGAAGAGTCTATAGTAAAGTATTTCAAGAATCTTCCCTTATTTGAAGGGAACCCCTTGTGGCTATAAAAAGGGATAATTGTTCATTTGAGCAAGGAAATCCTGGGAGCAATCCAAAGAATCCAACAAATAATGTAAGCAAGCCATCAAAGTGTCAAGACTTGTAAAACTTTGAAGTTGTGAATACAAATTTGAGTTTTTTTCTCTTAAGTGTTCCCCCTCTCCACCATATATTTGTGCACGTGCATAATTCTGGTACTAGAGAAGAGATGAACGATGTATTCACTATTGTGAAGGATGCAAAAAAGAAGTTAAGGCTGGACTTACCAAGGTTTGGGGGCAGGTTCAGTGATGTGTCTGTGATAGTTGGTATAAGATTCATGTTCGACCGAGTTGGGTGAATATCAGCAAGGTTCAACCAGTTGAAGGTAGGGTCGATAAAAATTCTTATAAGGAATACATATGAGACACATCAACCAATAAAACATATGTGGGAAGAGTTCTACCTGAGTTCAAAGGGCCGAAAGACACCATCGCAGAGTATCATGAACTATATGAAGTTTGTCATGGTGATATTCCAAGCGTGGAGCGAGGACACATACAAGTTAGAATCCATGAGAAAGAGGAGCTCGAGGTAGATGAAATACGGTCCAATGATGGGTGGAGCACATCACTTCATCATAAAGGTAAAAGCATATATCCCCAAAGTGGTTCAAGGATCTTGGAACAACAGAAGAGTTAGATGACTATGTGGATACCTTAAAGCGACACTTCCACGCAAATATGATCACCAATGAGGCAACACGAGTAAGAATCGCTCGATTTCACTTGGTAAAAGAAGATTCACGATGGTGGCTTGACATGCGAAAGAATAAAACCATCAATGCTTTGGAGAATTTCAAGAGAGAACTTAGATGACCTTTTGATCCCAAGTTCTCGAATGAGAAGAAGGTGGTGATGCCAAAATGACGTTGCTTCATATGCAAGGAGGGTTATAGATCGACGAATGGCCCAAAATGGATTCCCCATAAGCATGCATGTTTATTTTGCAAAGGAAACAACAATATAGAAAGTAGTCCAACTACTGTCAACTAAAGAAGGTAGCAACAACCACAACAACATAGTTGAAGTTGCTAAGGATGTGGAATCCATTAGCTAAGGTAAGGTAGCTCATGTTCCTAATTATGATGATGACAACTTGGGGAGCCAAGGAGTGACTCTCTCAGAAATACCCTAAATAAAACCTAAGCAAGATGTGGAGTTGAGTTCCCAATAGGGCAACACTTTCCGCAGAGGAAGAAGTGGTGTTAAGCGATATGATGTAGGATGTGGAAGAAGACTCCGATGGTCATGAAAGCAAAGCTCACAAGGACGAATGAATCATGGGATTCAAGGTATAACTAGTTGAGATTGTGGAGTACAAATGCTAAAGGGGTGGTGTTGACATAGAGGAACTAGTCGAGGGATGAGCAGTCAGAGGAAGAGAGGTCTAAGTGTCGCAGAGGCATTGGCATGAAGGCGCCGTAAGAAGATCAAAGTATTGTAAGTAGAGGACGTAGAGTTGAATTGCCAAGGGGGCGAAGCTCACATTGAGGATTGATTTGAGGGTAAGCCAAAACAGGGCGCGACGTGCCATCATGTGAAGTTGTGATCTTTGAAGGATAACAACTAAGAAGATTTGTCGAAGAGTCACTAGTTGACGATTGGTCATACTACCTGATGGAGGTTGGACCACCAAACAACATTGTATTATTGAAGGCAAGATCTTCTTGGTGACATGAGTCAAGTCCTAGTGGGGACTTATAATGCAAACCACCAAGAAGAAGGTGAGCTGGTGTGCCAAATTACAGAAGTCCAACCCAACTTGCACAAGTAGAATGACAAAGGTACACGCAATGCTTTGATGTATGGTTGCGACGAGGGCATCACAAGAATGGGTATGAGAGAATGTCATGGGTTGTTAGTTCATGGCACAATCGTGACTATCAATCCATGCATATGAGTTGCATGGTGTTGTTGTAAAGATTTGGAGGGGTCGAAGACTTGGGTGTAGGAGCCCTTGGCATAATTATGGTTCCATGCTCAAGTTGCTCATGGAAAAAATGAGCATGAAAAGAATAAGACTTAAGCGCAGATACACTATAGCAAAAAAAGGATGCAAAAGTATGCAGAATGCTAGAGAGGAATTTTGAAGATAACAGAAGATTCTAGAATGATTTGGATTCTTACAGAAGATTCTTGAGTCATAAGGAATACTCTAAAATATGATAGAATTGTGTAGACATTTCTAGACTATTCTATAAGAGTGTGGAACAGCCTATAATATTCTAAAAGAGTGCAAAACTTTCTAGAAAACTCTAAGTATGCTTAGGGTTTTCTAGAATAATGTGAAATTTTGTAGAAGTAGAGATTGCTCTTGAATAGTCTAGAATGCTCTTGAATGCTGTTGAATAGTGTAGAGATTTATACATAACCATAAGATGAGTGCAAAAGAAGTAAGAGTAATCTAGAGTAGAGTATTTTCAGGGTCTTCCCTTGTTTGGAGAGAAAATTCCTTAGTGAGTATAAAAAGGGGATGAGTGTTAATTTTAGTGAAGCAATCTAATGAATCCAAGAAGCAATGCAGTCGTCGACCAGTCATCTGTGATCGGCGATTTGTAATCGAGGATCGTCGATCGACGCATATTGATTAGCGAACGTTGATCGATGTTCGCCGAATGGTCTATATCGCTTGATCATTATTCATTTAATCAATGATCATTGCTTGATCGTCAATTGTTGATTGGCGGGCGGCGTTTGCCACTCTCTGTTCTCCAAGTGTCTGGTGTGTACAATCCGTAGGATCCGAACACTTCACTGCGACCCACTCTCGCCACAAATGCAACTCAAGCAGTCCGTCGACAGCCGATGTCAGGATTGGGACCTCCGTGCTCAATCCTCAAAGCCAATCCATTTCCAGAAGTTACAAATCCATTTTGTCATCTTTGAAAGAATATTAGCTTTGTAGTCTAAATCACCTAGAGGGGGGGGGGGGGGGGGTGAATAGGTCTTTTTGATTTTCCTCTAAGCACCCTAGCTTATTTCTGATTTCTGGTTTAAGCAAAAGATCAACCACACAGAAAGCACACAAGTATGTATAGAGGTTCCTCAAGACAGAGTGTCTTGAGTAGTCCTCTTTCCCCCTTCACCTTTCTAACAATGTGTTAGACAAGGCCAACTCCTGCAAACTCGGCTCAAAAGAGCTTACAACACAGATCCCTCAGGATCTCTCAGGTTTTCTCAAACCCTACCTCAGGCACAGCAGCCCTACAACTCAGATCAGCTCCTGATCCTACAGCTCAAACCCCAGCAGGTCCTACAACTCAGACCACAACAGGTCCTACCTCAGGCTAAACAACCCTACCTCAGATCAGCTCCTGATCCTACAGCTCAGACCTCAGCAGGTCCTACAACTCAGAGGATTCCTCCTCCTACAGCTCAGGCAATGAAGCCATACAACTCAGATCAACAGATCCTACACTCAGGCCTTCATCCCTACACTCAGAACCCTCAGGTTCCTACAAACTCAGACCAAATGGTCTTACAGCTCAGGCAAAATGCCCTACAGAAAATTGATTTAGAATTATTCTACAGTAGAGGTACTCTCTTGTAGATCCTGTACAGACTGTGCTTCCTGTAGCTGAAGATGTTGAATACAGCCACAACTTGATCTTCCTCTTCAATAGAGTGATGGAAGATCACCTTGCCCCTTCTGGTGGAGGAGCAATCTTCTCCTCTCAGTTTCTTCTTCTCTTTCAGGGAGCAGGAAGAAAGTCGAGAGCAGCAGCAGCCGTCAATGGCGAATGGAGATTTTGCACGCAATCGTCCAGGGATTAGAAAATGCCATAACACTTTCTTTTATACTTCTTTTCATCTTCAACAACTCTAATTTGATCTCCCAAGAAGTATGGGAGAGATCGGTGGTCCCCTGTAGCTTTTCTGCAACTTGCCCTAGCCGCAGGTCCCGCCACCCTACTTGTCTGTAAAGAAGGTCTGCGTTCGACGAACCCGCTTCACTCTGCGTTCAACGAACCCGCTTTACTTTGCGTTCGACGAACCTGCTTCACTCTGCGTTCGACGTACAGACTATTGTCTGCAGTTTCTTCTATCTCATCTCAGCGGTCGACGAACTTTGTCCTGCGTTCGACGAACGGCTCTCTGCGTTCGACGAACACGCCCTTTGTTCCTTCTCAGCGGCTCCTTCTCTGGTCTCGTCTTAGTGGTCGACGAACAGTGTTCTGTGTTCAACGAACGACACTCTGCGTTCGACGAACACGCCAATTATGCCTTCTCAGCGGCTCCTTCTTTGGTCTCATCTCAGCGGTCGACGAACTTAGTCCTGCGTTCGACGAACGGCCTTCAGCGTTCGATGAACACGCTGATTCTCAGCGTTTGAAGAACTTATCAGCGGAGACACCTTCTTCTCAGCGGATCCGCTGAGATGGCTCCTCATCTCAGCGGTTTAGATCCTTTGTCTCAGCGGTTCTGCTGAGACAAATCTTCATCTCCTTGTAGATGATATCTTCATATCTAAGGGCTTGGCTGGCCCTTACTCTTGAGTCACCTAAGCCTATTTGACTTACAAAAACAAAGCTTTATCAAATACAATATGTCCTTAGTATTGAGAGTGATGCCTCTTCAAATCAAGGTACTATTGAGGGCAATATACCCAACAGTCTTCCCTTGCCTACATTATTCCATCGACCATCGGTTGTTCACCTTGGAGACCTGATGTTGTTATGAGTATGATCGGGCGTGGGAGGGACTCGATCCTCTGGATTTTCAAGGGCCGTCGGGGGCGCACCAGACACCGCTAAACCAGCGGCGCTTTTCCAGCCGCTGTACCCTACCTCTGGTTGAGCCGTTTCAAGGCCTGGCCGGCTGTTAAGCATACACGATAACTCTTCCCGAGGTCATTGCGGACGTCTCCAGACTATCGAATGTTTCCATCAATCACCATATCTCGGTTCGAGTCATTCACATGGAACCTTCCCCCCTTCGACCTTCAAAGATCTCATTTGAATATTTGATACTACCACCAAGATCTGCACTAGCGATCACTCCCCACAAGCTCGCACCCTGAGTTTCACAGCAGTTGTCGTGCCCTCCTACTCATCAAGGTATGACCTTTTCCTCGATGGTCAGGTGTAGGTCACGCGCTTAAGCGCCATCCATTTTCGTGGCTAGTTGATTCAGCAAGTGAGTTGTTACACACTCCTTAGCGGATTTCAACTTCCATGACCACCGTTCTGTTGTCCTAATCGACCAACACCCTTTGTGGGTTCTAGGTTAGCGCATAGTTAGGCAACATAACCTGACTTCCGGTTCATCCCGCATCACCAGTTCTGTTTACCAAAAAAGGCCCAATTGGAATCCTTAATTCAATGGCATGTGGCTCAACAAAGCAGCCAAGCTATCCTACATATTTAATGTTTGAGAATAGGTCAATGCCATTATGCCCTCAATGCCTCTAATCATTGACTTTACCTTATAAAACTCAACATAAGGCTCCATCTATCACGAGGGAAACTTCACAGGGAACTAGCTACTATATGGTTCGATTAATCTTTCACCCATATACTCAATTCATACGAATGATTTTCATTTTAGTATCGATTCAGGATTCTACCAGAGTTTCCAATGGCTTTGCCCCGCTCAGGCATCTTTCGGGTCCCAGCACGGATGCTCTCACTCAAACCCTTCATATAAGATCAAGGTTGGTTGACGGTGGACCTCAAGAGATGATCTCGTGCATCAACTTCTTTGGGCACAACGAGCTTTATTGTTGGAATCTCGTGATCTAGAAGTAGTCAAAGGATTAGTTTTACTGCCAACGTAATAGATCCCAAAGGGTCGCACATAAGAACATGCATAATTGGAATGTTTGACCGTGTTGGTTTATGAAACCAAGTTCTAAATATGTACGATCGGCAGTCGCCGACCAGTCATCTGTGATCGGTGATTTGTAATCGAGGATCGTCGATCGACGCATCTTGATTAGCGAACGTCGATCGGTGTTCGCCGAATGGTCTATGTCGCTTGATCATTATTCATTTAATCAATGATCATTGCTTGATCGTCGATTGTTGATTGGCGGGTGGCGTTTGCCACTCTCTGTTCTCCAAGTATCTGGTGTGTACAATCTGTAGGATCCGAACACTTCACTGCGACCCACTCTTGCCACAAATGCAACTCAAGCAGTCCGCTGACAGCCGATGTCAGGATTGGGACCTCCATGCCCAATCCTCAAAGCCAATCCATTTCCAGAAGTTACGAATCCATTTTGTCGTCTTCCCTTGACTACATTGTTCCATCGACCATCAGTTGTTCACCTTGGAGACCTGATGTTGTTATGAGTATGATCGGGCGTGGGGGGACTCGATCCTCTGGATTTTCAAGGGCCGTCGGGGGCGCACCAGACACCGCTAAACCAGCGGCGCTTTTCCATCCGCTGGACCCTACCTCTGGTTGAGCCGTTTCAAGGCCTGGCTGGGTGTTAAGCATACACGATAACTCTTCCCGAGGCCATTGCGGACGTCTCCAGACTATCGAATGTTTCCATCAATCGCCACATCTCGGTTCGAGAATTTAACCCGACTCTCTTTCGAAGCTTGTATGAAGTGACGCTCTCTGACGGGCTTCCCCGGTCTCTAAGGATTGGCTAACCCATGTGCATGTGTCATTGACATGGAACCTTCCCCCCTTCGACCTTCAAAGATCTCATTTGAATATTTGATACTACCACCAAGATCTGCACTAGTGATCGCGCCCCATAAGCTCGCGCCCTGAGTTTCACAGCAGTTGTTGTGCCCTCCTACTCATCAAGGTATGACCTTTTCCTCGATGGTCAGGTGTAGGTCACGCGCTTAAGCACCATCCATTTTCGTGGCTAGTTGATTCAGCAAGTGAGTTGTTACACACTCCTTAGCGGATTTCAACTTCCATGACCACCGTTCTGTTGTCCTAATCGACCAACACCCTTTATGGGTTCTAGCTTAGCGCATAGTTAGGCAACATAACCTGACTTCCGGTTCATCCCGCATCACCAGTTCTGTTTACCAAAAAGGGCCCAATTGGAATCCTTAATTCAATGGCATGTGGCTCAACAAAGCAGCCAAGCTATCCTCTAATCATTGACTTTACCTTATAGAACTCAACATAAGGCTCCATCTATCACGAGGGAAACTTCACAGGGAACTAGCTACTATATGGTTCGATTAGTCTTTCACCCATATACTCAATTCATACGAATGATTTTCATGTTAGTATCGATGCAGGCTTCCACCAGAGTTTCCAATGGCTTTGCCCCGCTCAGGCATCTTTCGGGTCCCAGCACGGATGCTCTCACTAAAACCCTTCACATAAGATCAAGGTTGGTCGACAGTGGACCTCAAGAAATGATCTCGTGCATCAACTTCCTTGGGCACAACGAGCTTTATTGTTGGAATCTCGTGATTTAGAAGTAGTCAAAGGATTAGTTTTACTGCCAACATAATAGAGCCTAAAGGGTCGCACATAAGAACATGCAGAATTGGATTGTTTGACCGTGTTGGTTTATGAAACCAAGTTCTAAATATGTATATATATCATATACGATGTACGATATTCGGGACACACGACCCGTGGCACACGCCCGTGTGCCAAGGGCGAGTGAGCCCAAAATGGCGGCATAACGGTTGACAATGGTTCTGGAGCAAAATTCACGAGGAGGTGCATCTGCATGAACCGACATGACTTTTGGGACACATGCACGAGGCATACGCCTGTGTTCCAAGGGCATGTGCACCGAAAAGTTGTGTTCAGATTCACGCTTATAAATATGCCAATTTATTCTAAAGAACAAATATTTTTTCAGGAAGTCTTAATACCGTAAAGTCACGAAGAACACATCTCTCCAAAGCAGAACTATCATTTCGTTGAAGAGAAGAAGCGATCATCTTCCAGCCCCGAGTTCATTGGACAAACTGCGAGGTGTTTCCGACGTTCGTATGGATACCTCTAGAGATACGAATATTATTATGTGTTTGGACTCAAACGTCAGTTATTCTTCTCGAAATATTATTTCGAAGCATGTATAAACTATATTCTTGATTTAGTGTGTTTCACATGGATCCTGTCGATGGTTTCCTATATTTTCTCTGTGCATTCGATACCCTTGAAATACAACATTTATCACATGTCTGCTCACATGCATGTCATGCTCCTTGGTCCGTGTTTCAAGACGGGTCGAATGGGGAGCCCACAGACCATTCCAACAAGCACGCAGGAGCTGTTAATCCCATCTACACGACGCACGCCAAGCTAACTGACCACATCGACAGTGTCTCTGTGTGCATAACTCTCCAGGGCTCTACACGACAATAAGGTTTGCAACGATCCACACCTCGAGCCAATCAACAGACCAACACATGTCATTCTTCTTCAAGTCGAGGCACACTGTCTACCCCCATCCACTTCCCTCCCGACAATTTTAATCACTCTTTGATTCTCTTTTCAAAGTCCTTTTCATACTTCCCTTACGGTACTTGATCAGTATCGGTCTATCTCTCTTATTTAGCCTTGGACGAAATTTATCGCCCAATTAGGGTTGCATTCTCGAACAACCCGACTCGTTGACAACACCTAGTGTTGCGGTAGGGTTCAGCCGAATGAGGCTCTCACTCTCTATAGCGCCTCATTCCAGGGGACTTGGCTCGATCCGTCATTAAGGATACTTCTCCAGACTACAATTCGAGCCACATAGCAATCAAATTCCTATTCTGGGCAAATCCTGGTTCACTCGTCTTTACTAGGGGAATCCTCGAAAATTTCTTCTCCTCCTCTTATTGATATGCTTAAACTCAGTAGATCGCCCCGCCCATCCTGGGGTCGCATGTTAATTTTCTTCCAATGACAATTGAGTTGGTTAGCCAGGGATATGCACAGCTTTCTCAAAGCAACCTGGCGATGATGAGGATAAACTGGGGCTTCCATCCCACCCATTAATCGATCATTTCCAAGAGAAAATCATCCCGCTCTTCAATCTGCCAACATCAACGCATGACGGGCCATTCTCCGCATCCTAGAGAAGTCCACCGCATAGTGAAGATCTTTTAGAGCGATTCAATGCTTGACGCCCAGGCAGACGTGCTCTTGGCCAGCTGGCCTCAAGTGCAACTTGCGTTCAAAAACTCAATGGTTCACGAGATTCTGCAATTCATTCTACATATCGCATTTTGCTACACTTTTTCTTGATGCGAGAGCTAAGATATCCATTACATAGAGCCTTACAACTCTTTAGGAGAAAAAAAACAACTCAACAAAAACAAATCTATTTAAGGATATGTGGTTGAAACTCTGCTCATGTTGCATATTTACCTTGACACAAAGCTGCGTCGATTTGATCTCCCCTCTGCCTATAACATGTTCCCATCGGATTGTTCATGCAAAAGATAGACGGGTGCGCAGCAGCGTTAGTGAGCGACCAAAAAAGTGCACAAGTTGTCAAATCGCTCGATCTATTTATGGTCTCGACAATGATCCTTCCGCAGGTTCACCTACGAAAATCTTGTTACGACTTCTCCTTCCTCTAAATGATAAGGTTCAATGGACTTCACAATCAATTATAGTCGTTGATGTCATTATGCCCTAATATTGCTTTAAATAGGAGCAAGGGTTGCAACCATCTTCTTCATTGTTGATTTTGGAGAAAAGAATTCCCAAAATCTGGCGATCTTTCGTGGTGCGATGCCGCGAAGCCCTATGGTGGACTCCTTAGGTTTTATTTTTTATTTTCCTCCCATAAAACTTCAATTTTCCCCTGTTTTCCTCACGCCATCATTCCCTGTTTACACCCACCGTGAACTCTTAATTCCATTTCTCTCGTAAGGAAGGCCAACAGGAAATCCAGATCCTCCTGCTTCCACAAAATCATGTGAGGTGGTTCGGTTCTGCTTCGATCTGGTTAGGATCGGATCTAGAAATTCTAAAACAGCTCGAGACTTGTATGTTGCGGTTCCAGATCCGATTGCGGTCCGAATAATAAAATGAAGGAACTGCACCCAGACCATTGTTGTTCAGGTGCGATTCCAAAATTCAAACTGAACCACATATTGTGAATGGCTCGATTCTTTGCTGTTCCAATTCAGCTCACAATTTTTAATTACTGCTCCAATGACGTGGAGCCATCCTTCGATATCACTTTTCACCAATACTTACTTTTTCAATATATACCTATGAGCTAGATTCGAGAACACAAAGAAGTATAAAACGCTCAAAATTCTATTGAATGAAGCAAACTCAAAATACGAACAGAGCCATAAAACAAGAGATCGCGAACAAGAGAAGAGAGAAGAAGAAAAATGTTGTATGTGTATTATGAAAAAAGTTCAGGAAAAACTCTTATATATAAGCTCTCAGAAATAGTTGAGATTAATAAAAGTCATTTGTACGAACAATTATAATATTAAATATAATTATCATGGAGTAAAGAAATGACAATTATAAGGTCATTATATTAATAAAAAATAGTTATGATAGGGTCCCTAATATCATGGGAAATCCGGGCTGCGGATAGCAAAAACACCCACCTCCTTTGATTAAGAAAGCGGGGTTGACAAAGGTCAACCCCACGAGTCCAACCGTAAACATCGTCACACCGCATACGCACATGTGCGCGGCCGCACCACCTCTCACCACCGCACCGCCGCAAGTCCGTGCGCTCTCCACGCGCAAGTGGCCGCGCCCGCCTCGCAAGTCCGGCCGCCCGCGTCCCTTGCGCGCGAGGTTGCATGCGCCCCACGCACGCACATGGCCTCCCGCGAACCGCACACGTGCCCCACGCGCGCAAGGCCTGTGCGCCCTGCGCGCAAGGCGCGTGTGCCCTGCACACGAATTACCGTGTGTGCCCCGCGCGCGCGTTACCGCGCGCGCCCCGTGCTAATGCACCCTGCTAGCGTCCGCTGGCAGCGGTTCCGTTCGCGGCCAGCGGTCACAAGGGCCACGGTCGGCCCTCCGTGTGCGTCAGCGGGGGCCACACTACAAGAGAAGAGGTCTACCGCCATGTTTTTTAAGGCCTTTGGCGGCGTTTATAAAACGCCGCTATTGCTTTCGCGGCGGTTATAAAAACAGTGTAAAAGCGTCGCGGTTGCGAGACTCCTGTAGAGCTTCACCAGCGAGCGAGATCGAAGACAAACACCTCCCGCAGAGCTTCACCGGCGTGATTAAGGAAGACTGTTAGTTATTGGGTGTCTACATATCACCTAGAGGGGGGGGGGGGGGGGTGAATAGGTTTTTCAAATTATTTTACTTCCCTCTTCGGTGTTCTTGTTTTCTGGATAATAGATTTAGCGTTTGGTAGAGCATAACACAGAAAGCACACAAAGACTTATAGAGGTTCCTCAAGACAGAGTGTTCCTCAAGACAGAGTGTCTTGAGTAATCCTCTTTCCCTCTGCGCCTACCTAGCAGTGTGCTAGGCTCGGCAAACTCCTCCAATGTCTCCGACCCGCAAGCCTTACAATTCGGACCCTCAAGTCCTTACAGCCTAGGCCCTCAAGCCCCTACACTGCACTCGAGCCCGCAAGCTCGACACTCAGGCTCTCAAGCCCTACAACTTGGACCCGCAAGTCCCTGCATCCTAGGCCCTCAAGCCCCTTCACTGCACCCGAGCCCACAAGCTCGACACTCGGGCCCTCAAGCTCTACACAGCACAGACCCGTAAGTCTTGCCAGCAGCCTAGGCCCTCAAGCCCCTTCACTGCACCCGAGCCCGCAAGCTCGATACTCAGGCCCTCAAGCCCTACACAGCACAGACCCACAAGTCTTGCCTACAGCCTAGGCCCGCAAGCCCCTTCACTGCACCCGATCCCGCAAGCTCGACACGTTTGGACCCGCAAGTCCCTCTGCCCTAGACCTCAAGTCTCGCAGATTTCAAGCCCTCAAGCTTGACACTCAGATCTGAAAACAGATCCCACAACTTTGGCCCGTAAGCCTAACAAAGATTGATTTACAATATTGAACTTCTACCTGATGGAGATCAGCTTCTTTACTTGAAGAAGATGCTTTTGATGTGAACCTTGACGGTGCAAATCTTCTTCAAGCTTCTTGCTCTGTCGGATGTTGACTGGTTATCTTCCTTGAACAGTTCTTAACAGTCGATGAGACTTGACTGCAACTTGAAGAACACAGAATGATCGTTTTGTTCTTCTCTTCTTTCTTTCTTCACCGCCGCTTGTACTGTTGTATTGCTAGGCGGGATTCTTCTTCGTTCCTTCTTTCTCTTTTCTAGGGCATCACAGTTCCCTTTTATAGGACGGATGAGCCGCTTAACGGTCACATATGATGTCCTTTACTGACAGACGCACATCCCTCAAGAGCATGCACTGATTGGACAATCAGGCGATGACATTAAATGCTGACAACGCGTCCGGCTACTTTTGAATCTGTCTCGACGATATTTCCATTGTTACGACGATATGGACAATATCTCGACGACAGGGCTTGTCGATGTCTTGAACTGGTTTCTTCTTCAATTCTTCATCAGATAGTGATATCTCGACGATACGAGGCATCACTTCTGCACTCAAGCTTAAGATGACACGAAGTCATCAAACTGATATCGGCGAGAACTCCTTGTCTGCTAGATATCGCTGAAACCACATTATCTTGTCGACGACATAATTGATATCATGTCGACAGACTATACTTCAACAACTGCCTGTCTTCATATGACCTTCTTTAGTCTTGTCGACGTTAAGGCTTCACGTCGACGACATCTGTTCTTCCTTAGCCTTATCGACAACAAGGCACCTTGTTGACGATATCGTCGACATCTTTGAGTCTTCTTCTTCATCTCGACTTTATGATATCGTCATGTAGATGTCACAACGATATCACCATTTTGCCTTGCTCTGCATGTTGTTGACGATATGCCTGCTGTTGTCGACGATACGCTTGATCCTTTTCGACGACATTAGACACAATCATTCTTCTTTGCTTTGCCCATCATTTCAACGATGTGCCTATACTTGTCGACGATATGTCCAGCCTTTTTTGATGATATTATACTTAGGCAGGTTGAAGTACTGGACATATTGTCTTATCTCTGCAAGCATGAACTAGATATGACATTAGATACAATTTGTACTTATCATTGAGCTGAGCACTTCTTCAAATCAGGAACACTGCTGGGCACTGTTCCCAACAATCTCCCCCTATTTGAAGAAGTCATAACCCACTCAATAATAAAGTACATCTTAAGCAAATAAGCATATAATGATGACATTGCAGTTATGTTTGAGTGAACACAGAATTTGACAAATATTACTTCATTTATAAATAGTGTCAAATGTTTTTAAAGGATTTTGACACTTCTACAGTTAGCCCCCTAAATATTTAGCCATCTATATCTCTGGTGCCCTCATAGCTGCTTCACCCTTTGCTTTCTTGGCACTGTCTTCCTGCTCCTTTTCAGCTTGTCTGATGAAGTATTCAAACGGTTTGGGATGATACTTGAGAGGTTCAGGAGCATCAGTTGGGATTCTACCTGCTTGCTTGTCCTTTCTGTGACTCCTTCTCGATTCTTCTTGATCTTCATATTTAGCCCATTCTTGAGGACTGTATACATTGTATCGTTCACCTTTATTAGCTTTCACTTTCTCCCATGCTTTTAGAATGATGGATCTGGATTTGGGACTCCATCTTTCATAGTCATCCTTTTTCTCCATTTCCTCCCTGTATTTTATCTTCCTCATTTTTACTTCTTCATCCTCCAGTACTTCCTTCTCTTTACCCTTATCAGTGGCAGTATCATGAATGTCTGCATGTTGCTCTTCAGCAGTGTACTCTCCTGCAGGCTCGTCAAAATGTAGAGGAGGGAGATTCATTGCTTCCCTGATGGTATTTGTGGTCCAGATGACATGCTCACCACTGGCCTTTATCATTGATCTCTCCCCCTTTATGAATTCTTCAGATATCCCCCTCTGGAGATTCTCCTCAGAAACCAATATTTGTTTTTAAGCATGTGGATTCCTGCTTCCAAATGATTCTTGGTCTCAAGCAGATGACTGTCTAGATCATTATTGTGGTGATCTAGACTTTCTTGGAGATTAGTTTTGTGTTCAGTCATCCTCTTGGTGGATGCAATGTAGGTCTTTTCTATGTTGCTGACAATCAATGTCTGATTGACCCCTAAATTAGATAGACCCTTGTGAGTAAGTGTTGTCTCTTTGGCAGTATACTCTTGTAGATTCTTCACTTCATTTATTAGGCTCTCAGTTTCAGCAGATAGTTCTCTTTTCAGTTCATTGACCGCAGAGGTAACATAACTTTCAATTTTTAATCTTTGTTCTTCCAGGAGCATCTTTATCTGAGACAATAGTGAGAACTCCACTTGCCTATTCTCTGGAGGTGAACTAGCTTGTCCTGGTTCCTCTTCTTTATTCCCCTCAACCATTAGAGATGGAAATTTTCTGATGGGTGACTGGTTTGGCTCTTTTTTCCTTTTCAGGACTTGGCAGATCTCTGCTAGTCTCATCAGTAGAATTCTCTAGCTTCTCTTCTTGGGGATCTTTACTTGGGTCCTCTTGGTTTACTGATCCATGATGGACAACATCCTCAGCCCCAATGATCTTATTAATCACTTCTTTCACTTGAGCAGGGTGTTCACAATTCATCTCCCCCTCAGTCTCAGCATCCTCTTGCTCAGTTCCTGCTGTTACCATTGTCCCGGATCCCAAACTTAGGGCAGAGGTCTGGAGGGAGACATTTCTTTTCTCTACAGGCACTTCAGAGTCAGACGAGTCTGAGCTGTTGCCTGATTCACTTTCTTCAGATGATCTTTCTCCCTTCCTCTTCACATCCTCTGCAGTCCTCAGCTTATTGGAGACTTAGTCAGAGTCTTCTCCCATCTTTCCAATATCCTGATGTCCATCCTTCTCATGTGATGGATTTTTACGCCATACTTCTTGTTGAAGCTTTCAGGGTAGGATATCAGTAGATATAGTGATAGTATTCTTCCCAAATTTGGAACTTGAAAGCTGTCTCGAATCCTCTTGAAAATAATCTGACCCCAGTTGGTCTTCTTACTTAGGATTATCCTTGCCATTATCTCGAACATGGTCTTGGATATCCTGTCATGCGACCCTACCTTACAGAGGAGGGCTTTTCCTACAATGTCACCCATGAGTTTCCCTTGTTGATTGAAATTCTTTCTTTCCAGAGACACATAGGTCTTGCTGGAGTGACCGCACCATTCCAGAGCCCTGTTAAGGTCTTCCTGGGTGTCCTTTTCATCTTTCTCCCCCTTGGCGAAGGTCGATAGCTGAAGAACCCTGGCCAACCTCTTGTGATTCACCTTGACCTTTATCCCATTGATCAAGCTTTTCACAGATGTTCCTTTTGAACCACCCTTGGCATTCAGGTAGAACTCCAACACTTCTCTTTTTAATATTACTGTTGACTCTGAGAGAGCGAACTCCAGGCCGACGGTGTCTAATAGCTTAATGGCTCTCTGAATCTCTTCTGGCCCTTCCGAGAAACCACCCCTCACTACTTCGCTTCCTTCATAGAGAAATCCTTCCTTCTTTGGCGCCAATTCTTACTTGATCGGAGAGGATTCTAGTTTAGTCGACTTGTTCACTCTTCAAAGGCGTAGAGAGCACGACGTCTTTTTAGGGATAATGTAGAAAGTATTTTAACCTTAAGACATCTGACCTTATTTATAGTTTCCGAGTTGGAAGACGAAGTGTCATTTGTTAAATGTCTGATTAACTCGAGTTAAGTTGTTATGATTGGTTAAGCTCAGGTCTATTTAAGAGTCCATTGATGATTAGGTATCGTCGTGACGCAAATTCGATGTCGAGGAATCATTCTGACGATACCAATCATCATTTCGACGATATAATTTTGCGTTCAAAACGATATTGTTCTTTTTCACTCTTTTGTATGATCAGTGCAATGCTTTAGTAGTGTCATACATATGTGCTCCTTGAGTGACAAATTTTGCTTACTCAAGTAAAAATTACCTTTAACAAAGTGATAAAGATGAGGTTATGTATTGAACATAAATATAGTTACCTTCACCTTAGCTTTTATATCTTCTTGAGCTAGTAGCTCCCCCTTGATGTGATGTTTCTCTTATCTTTACTTTTAGCTCCCCCTTGACCAGTTCATCTTGGCATGTGGTGAGATTTTTCTTAGTCCAGAGTTAAGCCTGGATCACTTATTGTCCATTAGCATTGTTTGCTTTTAATTGGCTAAATGGACTTCCCTGCAAGACAGATTTAATATCCCTTAGGAACCCAAGGTGACTTGGGTCCTAGGTTCTTGTTAGCATAATAAGGAATTCTTCTATTCACCTCAGCCTTTCCAGGAGGTCTCTCCTTTGCACTAGGCACACTAGGGTTGTGCCAACAGTCAATGGCAAAGTGTCCCACTTTGCCACAGCACCAACATTCATGGATGTTGTACCTTCTTTTCTGAACAATTTTAGAGGTGGGTGGAAAATCACAATGCTTATGTTCAGTAGAGAAGGCAGCAGCATTCTTCCTATCTCTCTCAGCCAAGGGCTGACTAGCTGCTCTAGTATAATTATTTCTTCTTGACTTTATCTGTTGGTCAACAACAGATGTCAGCTTGGTAGATGACCTGGTGTTGATGGCATCAGATATGATCAAGTGAGAGTTGATTATATTAGTGCTACCAGCCTGCTTCTTATCTGGAAGAGATTGGGAAGGTGTTGCTCCTTTACCCTTGAAGGTGGGGGCTGAGGCACCAAACGCAAATGGTCCATGATGGGCCATTTGGATTTCCTCATGGGGAGCCTTCAATGCACTCATCCCCATGCCCTTTCTCCTCCCATAGTTAGGAGCATTTCCCAAGCTATTTGAGCTTCCATTCATCCAGTGACCATAGACATTGTCCTGGTCATATTCGTTAGAGGGAAACACTACCTTCTGAAAGGTGGTATGAGGCTCAGCTTCAGTTTTGCCCTTTTTTTCATTCCCAGCATCTATTGCCCCTTCATTGAAACTCAATCCCCTCCTATTTCCATAGGAGGAGAAGGTGTCAATGATGGGCAGTATAGTTTTGGGCATAGAGAATTTAGCCACTAAGCTTCTTTCCTTAAGAAGATCATTCTCAAGTTTCCTAATGAGTTCTTCCCTTTGGTTTCTTTCATCGTGAAGCTCGCCTATGATCTTCTTGAGCTTTCAAGAATTGGTGCCCCCATTGTGGGACATACCCATTTCCTCATTCATCTCAGCCTTAATGGGTCTGAGTGATTTTAGCTCCTTAGCTTGCTTCTTAACAAGCATCTTGCTCTTTCTCAGAGCAGCCAAGAGATCACCAAACTGATCTATTAGATCAGCATGGTTCTTATTGTTACATGATGAGCAGTCTTCTTCATCATTTTCAGAAGATGAACAATCATCTGATGCACTCTTGGTCTTCATAATTGAAGTAGTGGGTAAAGGTGTGTGAGTGATGTATACCTCATCATAATGTGATTCATCATGATTTTCTTCATCTGATAGAGCCATCAACCCATAGACCTCCTCATCCTCAGAGTCACGGTTTGTGAGAGTCAAGGGTGCTCTTATTCTTCTTCTGACCACAGAGCAATCTTCATCTTCAGATTCACTGTCTGAAATAGTCAGGGGTGTTGTGATCCCTATGACACTGATCCCTATACATCTTTCTTCTTTGATATGAGAAGAGCTCCAGCTGCTTTCACTTAAGGATCTGAACTTCCTGATGTCAGATCCTTTGTCTTTCTCCATAGAGTTAGGATATGATAATCAGTAGATTTGATACACCTAAGAGAAGACATGTTCAATGTAACACCCTGCCAGTACGAATAAAATAACAGTAGGTCCGGCCGGGACCCCACGCCATACTAACCACACTAGTTAGGAGTTAAAAGGTGATAAACAGAAAGAAATTACAACAGAGTATACTAAACACTAGCGGAAGCATAAAGATTTAACATTTCAATTAGAATTGTCCACTATCGTAGGAATGAAACCATGAAATAGAGTTATGGCCTTAAGGCCTTACATTTAACAAATGTACTAAAACTCCAAAACATACATCGGCACGCAGGCCGACAATACATGAGAAAGCTAAAAAGGGAGGCTGGCCTTCAAGGGCCAACTCAGCAAAAGGGGCCACCGCCCGCTATTTCCCGCTAGGCTCACCTGCACCTGCATAAGAACATTCCACCAAGCGGTGGCAAACAAAGTAACGATCAGCACAGCTGACCAAATTATAAAGACCCCACCCCTTTCCCGGGGTGGCGGAGATTCTACCCTGCAAGCAAGCCATACTAGCACAAGTACTAAAATAAAGAAAGTGCAACTACACAAGGTGAGGTTTCAAGCACATTCAATCTTCTAGGTTGAGCATCAAAAATGAGGGAACCTAGGTATGCACATGATGTTAGTTGGGTTCACCCGAAGGTTCCCCACAACCGCCTAAACAACCGCATGAGGCTAACAACATCAATTCCACAAACACTCCACCGTAAGGGCCATCGCCTTAGGTGGGAAAAAGAGCTTTTGGTCGGTCTAGGTAAACCACCTTCCACGACCTCTCCCATGATCACACGGCTATATGAGGTAAGGACCTCTTACCGATCTGCATGGAAACGGGTTCGGTTCAGCTTTGCCCGTGCTCTAATCGTCGCGATCTATCGCACGACGCGGGTACGGCTTCGCCTCGGCCCGTAAGGGTTTAGCACTTTCAAGTGCTACACAAATATAAGCTACGCACCTAATCCCTTCACAAGGATCTAGGCTTCACAAATACTCAAAAAGGGAGGTATAAAATGCTCCGCATCAATTTCGTGGTGAAGGCTTGCCTTCATCCAATCTCAAAGCATGGGGCTTTCGTTAGGATCTTCACAAGACGCCTACACTTAAATCCCGCACTACTATAGACGATTTCACGGAGTCATTCTCCAGTACGCATTCTAGGCTTAACCTAAATGCAACGTCGCAATCCAAGCATCACCGATTCGGGCTCACGGCCACGAATAGGCTTCACACAAAATGCCTAAATCCGCACGACTACCGGATTTTCTACATGCAATATGCCGGGGACGGACACAATCGACCCGGAGTTCCGAAGAACTTGAGGGAATCCTACACTTCACCCATTTGGTGAAAGGGATCCCTCATGCAAGCATAGAGAAATGAAGGAGAGGACAAAAGACAAGTCCAAGCAACGGGAGAAGGAATCGTTACCCTAGGAGCGTTCTTTTTCGCCATGGATCCGAGATTCTAGACGGAGGGAAATGACCGCACTGGGCTGCACTCTCCAGATCTGGAAACGGCTCGCGAAACGGAGCTCCGGAGCTCCGTCAATGGAGGAATCCCCCTTCTTCTTCCTTGCCTCCTTCTTCTTCCTCTAGGTTTGGAGAGAGAAAAGCCTCAAAAGAATGAGGGTTAATCTCCTCTCACAAGCCCTAAGACCCTCCAACAACTAATCCTAGCCATTGGATCGAATTCCAAAGGATTTGGACAGCCGGATCGTCTCCTCCGCTCAAAATCGCGGAGCAGATAAACAGCGCGCACGATCACAGGCGCACGATCACTAGTCGTGCGCGAGAGGAGAATGGTCGTGCGATAAGCCGAGACAGAACTCCGATTCCTTGCAGGTTACGCACGATCATTGGCGCACGATCACTGGTCGTGCGCGAAGAGAACAATGGTCGTGCGCATTGACCTGATGTGGAATTTTCAGCCTATCCCGAGCACAACACTACCACTCCGCCTACCTCGCTGAACTACGATCTTTGGGGTGTTACAACTCCACCCTCCTTAAAAGAATTTCGTCCCGAAATTTCGAAAACAGTAATAGCAGGAATTTACAGTTTTTAAAGAAAATTTACCTGAGAGAAATAGCTCGGGGTACTCCGCAAGCATTGCTTGCTCTCTCTCCCAAGATAGCTCCTCTCGGCCGCAATTATCCCACCGGACTTTTACCATCCGAATGGACTTGTTCCGCAACTGCTTTACCTCGGTATCCTCGATGCGTAAGGGCTTGACTTTCGTCGACAACCCACTATCAACCGGCACTTTGCCAACCGCAACGATATGAGTAGGCTCTTGCACTGCCTTCCTCAGAACTGAAATGTGAAACACGTCGTGCAGGCCGCTCAGCTCTGCAGATAGTGCAAGCCGATAAGCCGCATCACCAATACGTTCCACAATCTCAAACGGTCCTAAGTACCTTGGACTGAGCTTTTTCAAGCGTCGGATCCTTGATACCCCTTTGAACGGTTTGATCTTCAAGTAAACCCGGTCACCGATGGCGAACTCTAGGTTCCTATACTTGGCGTTGTAATATTTTGCTTGCCTATCCTGGGCAATCAATAGCCTTTCATGAATAGTTCGGATCGTCGAAGTTGCTTCCTCAACATCCTTTCGCTTTAATAGCTTAGTATCGCCCGTTTCCGCCCAAGACAACGGCGTACGACACTTCTTACCATAGAGGGCCTCGAAGGGAGCCATCTTTATACTGGCTTGGTAGCTATTATTGTAGGCGAATTCGATCATATAGAGATGATCTTCCCACTTCTTTCCAAAATCCAGAGCGCACATTCGGAGCATATCCTCCATAGTCCTGTTGGTCCTCTCGGTCTGTCCATCCGTTTGCGGGTGGAAGGCCGTGCTGAATTTCAATTTAGTGCCCAATAGTTCATGGATAAGCCTCCAATCTTTCGATGTGAAACGCCCGTCACGATCGCTGACGATGCTACGAGGGACACCGTGCAGCCGCACAATACTATCGACATAGAGCTTCGCTAGCTTTTCTACAGAATCATCCTTCCGTTTCGGAATAAAATGCGATACTTTTGTCAGTCTGTCCACGATCACCCAGATGACGTCGTTTCCATGCTGCGATCTCGGCAATCCGTGCACGAAATCCATCGAAATATCGTCAAACTTCCATTCCGGAATCGGCAAGGACTTCAAAAATCCACCGGGACGCTGACATTCCACCTTCACCAACGCGCAAGTGTTACACTTGGCTACGTAGAGGGCAATGTCTTTCTTCATACCCGGCCACCAGAAAAGTTTCTT
The DNA here is from genome assembly GCA_033032865.1 of Dactylorhiza incarnata. Taxonomy (NCBI): domain Eukaryota; kingdom Viridiplantae; phylum Streptophyta; class Magnoliopsida; order Asparagales; family Orchidaceae; genus Dactylorhiza; species Dactylorhiza incarnata. Next base: position 492,031 of record JAWHQI010000567.1, read on the forward strand.
CATGTCCATGTACATTTTCGTGCTCCCCGGGTGGATAGAGTACTTGGTATGATGAGCCTCGTACATCAACTCCGCCCGTAGAGTACCAACGTTTGGGACGCACAATCTGCTATTCTTCCACATAAGGCCATCTTCGAAGGAGAAATCAGCGTTTAACCCGTCAACGGTTTCCGCTTTAAAGCGTTTCATGCTCTCATCCAGCTCCAATGCCTGTCGAACTCGGTCGGCAAGGTGGTATTGAACCTCCGTCCAGCTCAAGCATGCTGAAGTAGACGCTCTTCGATCAACGCAAATGATCTCCATTTCTTCCAGCTCACGGATTAGACGCTCATCGTGCATCAAAATCCAATTTGCTTGAGCGGGAGCCCGATGACTCAACGCGTCCGCAACTACATTTCCCTTTCCATGAGTATATTTGATGTCGAAGGTGTAGTCCCCAAGGAACTCCAACCACCTCCTTTGACGCATATTCAACTCCCTTTGATCCAGCAAGTACTTGAGGCTCTTGTGGTCGGTAAAGATGTCGATCTTCACGCCATACAAATAATGCCTCCAAAGCTTAAGGGCAAATACCACGGCCGCTAGCTCCAAATCATGGACCGGGTAATTCCTCTCATGAACCTTCAACTGCCGGGAGCCGTAGGCAATTACCTTACCGAACTGCACTAGGACACATCCCAAACCACTCCCTGAGGCGTCGCTATAAATTCCGTAGCCTTCCGTACCACATGGCGAGCATAGAATGGGCGCCGTGGTCAGACGGCTCCTCAGCTCTTCAAAAGCTCGTGCGCACTCGGGCGACCAAACGAACTTATTATCTTTCCTAGTCAATTTAGTGAGAGGAAGTGCAATCCTCGAGAAGTTTTCCACAAAGCGCCTATAATAGCCGGCAAGTCCTAAGAAACTTCGGACTTCCGCTACGTTTTTCAACAAAGGCTAGGCTCGGATCGCTTCTATCTTCGACGGATCAACCGCAATTCCATCTCCACTAACGACGTGACCAAGGAATGCTACTGACGGTAGCCAAAACTCGCACTTGGAGAACTTGGCATATAGTTGACTCCTCCTCAAGGTGCTCAGAACGGCGTGCAGATGCCCTACATGCTCCTCTTCCGATTGAGAGTATACCAAAATGTCGTCGATAAAGACGATCACAAATTGATCCAAATACTCACGGAACGTCCTATTCATTAAGTCCATGAATACCGACGGTGCATTAGACAGACCGAACGGCATCACCGTGAACTCATAGTGCCCAAAGCGGGTACTAAACGCTGTCTTTGGAATGTCATATTCCCTTATCCGCAGTTGGTAATAGCCGGACCTTAGGTCCAGTTTGGAGTATACCGTCGACCCAACCAGTTGGTCGAATAGATCATCGATTCTTGGAATCGGATATCGGTTCTTCTCGGTCAACTTGTTTAGCTCTCGATAATCGATACATAGACGCAAGCTCCCGTCCTTCTTTTTCACAAAGAGGACCGGTGCACTCCAAGGCGAGGAACTTGGACGTACGTAGCCTTGCTCTAGCATCTCTTGCAATTGGACCTTCAGCTCTGCCAATTCCTTCGGCGCTATCCGGTACGGTGAGCGGGCCACAGGTTTGGCACCTGGCACCAACTCGATACAGAAATCAATCTCCCGATGAGGCGGGGCCCCAGGGAGTTCGTTAGGAAACACGTCGGCGTACTCCGCTACGACTGGGACATCACATAACCTGGGCTTTGGCTCCGAAGCCTCCAACAAGGTGAAGAACAACTCGGCGCCTTTTCTCACCGCCTTAACCACTTGGAGAGCAGACATCAACGTCTTGCTCGCTCCTCGCATACCGGCAAACGTGGTTTCTCCATCGGTGTTCCTTCCCAGAGTGATCTCCTTAGAATTGCAATCTATGCATGCACGCTGCTCCGAGAGCCAGTCCATGCCGAAGATCACATCGAATTCAGCTAACGGTAATAACGATGCTTCCAAATCGAAATCCTGATTTCCGATCCGCACCTTCACCCGGCTCTTCCTATCCGCAGACATGCGAGATCCATTGGGTAGCACTACTTCTAATCTATCCTCTACGAAGGTAGATGGCACTCCGATTCGCACCACGAAGTCCTCAGACAGAAAAGAGTGCGATGCACCCGTATCAAATAGAGCTCTCGCCGGATAGTTGAAAATTAGGACAAAGCCTAATTGCACACGAATAAAACATACAGTTGCACAACAGTATAATCACAAATAGCTATGCAAAAGCTAATTTTTAATTCATACCTGTGACAACATCAGCTTGTCGTATAGCTTCTTGCTGGCCAAGCGAGTAGACTCTCGGCTGAGTCGGAGTAATGTGCTGGGAAGCCGAAGACTCCGCAGCTTTACCCTTTTCCGCAACTCGAGCATAGTCCAATGCTCGATTTTCTGCCTTCGGGGGACCACTTCGACACACTGCGGCCTTGTGTCCCACCTTCCCGCAGGTGAAACACGTGATAGGACTCCGCACAGTCGTTGCTCCCGAAACATTTGAGCGGGTTTGCTCCGCCGGTTTGAACTTCCTTTTGTTCTTTCTGAACTCTGACTTGGACTGAGAGACCGGCACATGAAACTCAGGTTTCTTTGCCACAGCTTTTGCTTGTACCCTCTTCATGTCCAACTCTAGGGATCTGGCAGTTTGGACCATCACCTGGAAACCTAACGTCATAGGGCCTGCAAGGAGCAGCCTCAACTCGTCCTGAAGACCTTCATAGAACTTGTTCGTCTTTGTCTCTTCGTCTTCCATCATAGGCCCCGCATAACGACCCAGTTTAGTGAACTCGTGCAAGTACTCATCCACTGAGCTGTCGCCTTGAGTTAACTTCAGAAACTGGTTCTGCAACGCAATGCGTTGGGCAGAAGGAATATACCTTTGAAGAAAAGACTTTGAGAACTCCGCTATCGTGATCTCGGTAATCTCCCTGCCTCCGAACTTGTGCACTTCCTGTTCAGCCCACCAACGCTCTGCCTCTCCGTTAAGGAGAAAGGTGGCTAAAGTGACCATCATAACTTCTTCTGTTGCTGTCGCCCTTAGAATCTTCCTAACCGTTGACAGCCAGTCTTCCGCCTCCGTTGGGGATCCGGTCCCCGAGAAAGTTGGAGGATGGAAGCTTAGAAAGTGTTGCAGCTGTTGATCACGCGCTCGCGCAACAACTACACGCTCTACAGGACGCTCCACCCTTTGCACCACCGCAGGTTCCACTGCAGCCACTGGCACAGGGGTCTCAACCCTCGGTTCCACCGCAGGTTCCACTGCAGGTTCGATCACCGGGGCCGCATCTGTATTAGGCGTAGCAGGCTGTGCAAGCCTTTGCGGTTGAGCATTGATCATCGCGAAGACAGCTTCTGCGATTAACCTGATCATCTCAGCAGGAGGAGTGGTCGCTGGCACTTCAGCCGACCCACTACTTTCAGCAGTGTTACGGGGTTGAGACGGCCCCGCACCACTTCTAGTCGCCTATAATCATGTAAGACACAATTTAGTGACTGAAAACATAGCAAACAACAATCATGGAACGCTCAGGTTCCGCGAACAAGTATGTTTTCCCATTCCTAAGTGGACATTCTTATTAGTTTTTGTCGTTTTAGGTGAATGCACATCCCGTGCACACCACCCCTTAAAAGGAATTCGTCCTGAATTCGCTAAACTACGGATCGACGCCTTAAGTCTGATACCAAATTGTAACACCCTACCAATACGAATAATATAACAGTAGGTTCGGCCGGGACCCCACGCCATACTAACCACACTAGTTAGGAGTTAAAAGGTGATAAACAGAGAGAAATTACAACAGAGTATACTAAACACTAGCGGAAGCATAAAGATTTAACATTTCAATTAGAATTGTCCACTATCGTAGGAATGAAACCATGAAATAGAGTTATGGCCTTAAGGCCTTACATTTAACAAATGTACTAAAACTCCAAAACATACATCGGCACGCAGGCCGGCAATACATGAGAAAGCTAAAAAGGGAGGCTGGCCTTCAAGGGCCAACTCAGCAAAAGGGGCCACCGCCCGCTATTTCCCGCTAGGCTCACCTGCACCTACATAAGAACATTCCACCAAGCGGTGGCAAACAAAGTAACAGTCAGCACAGCTGACCAAATTATAACGACCCCACCCCTTTCCCGGGGTGGCGGAGATTCTACCCTGCAAGCAAGCCATACTAGCACAAGTACTAAAATAAAGAAAGTGCAACTACACAAGGTGAGGTTTCAAGCACATTCAATCTTCTAGGTTGAGCATCAAAAATGAGGGAACCTAGGTATGCACATGATGTTAGTTGGGTTCACCCGAAGGTTCCCCACAACCGCCTAAACAACCGCATGAGGCTAACAACATCAATTCCACAAACACTCCACCGTAAGGGTCATCGCCTTAGGTGGGAAAAAGAGCTTTTGGTCGGTCTAGGTAAACCACCTTCCACGACCTCTCCCATGATCACACGGCTACATGAGGTAGGGACCTCTTACCGATCTGCATGTAAACGGGTTCGGTTCATCTTTGCCCGTGCTCTAATCGTCGCGATCTATCGCACGACGCGGGTATGGCTTCGCCTCGGCCCGTAAGGGTTTAGCACTTTCAAGTGCTACACAAATATAAGCTACGCACCTAATCCCTTCACAAGGATCTAGGCTTCACAAATACTCAAAAAGGGAGGTATAAAACGCTCCGCATCAATTTCATGGTGAAGGCTTGCCTTCATCCAATCTCAAAGCATGGGGCTTTCGTTAGGATCTTCACAAGACGCCTACACTTAAATCCCGCACTACTATAGACGATTTCACGGAGTCATTCTCTGGTACGCATTCTAGGCTTAACCTAAATGCAACGTCGCAATCCAAGCATCACCGATTCGGGCTCACGGCCACGAATAGGCTTCACACAAAATGCCTAAATCCGCACGACTACCGGATTTTCTACATGCAATATGCCGGGGACGGACACAATCGACCCGGAGTTCCGAAGAACTTGAGGGAATCCTACACTTCACCATTTGGTGAAAGGGATCCCTCATGCAAGCATAGAGAAATGAAGGAGAGGACAAAAGACAAGTCCAAACAACGGGAGAAGGAATCGTTACCCTAGGAGCGTTCTTTTTCGCCATGGATCCGAGATTCTAGACGGAGGGAAATGCCCGCACCGGGCTGCACTCTCCAGATCTGGAAACGGCTCGCGAAACGGAGCTCCGGAGCTCCGTCAATGGCGGAATCCCCCTTCTTCTTCCTTGCCTCCTTCTTCTTCCTCTAGGTTTGGAGAGAGAAAAGCCTCAAAAGAATGAGGGTTAATCTCCTCTCACAAGCCCTAAGACCCTCCAGCAACTAATCCTAGCCATTGGATCGAATTCCAAAAGATTTGGACGGCCGGATCGTCTCCTCCGCTCAAAATCGCGGAGCAGATAAACAGCGCGCACGATCACAGGCACATGATCACTGGTCGTGAGCGAGAGGAGAATGGTCGTGCGATAAGCCGAGACAGAACTCCGATTCCTTGCGGGTTACTCACGATCATTGGCGCACGATCACTGGTCGTGCGCGAAGAGAACAATGGTTGTGCGCATTGACCTGATGTGGAATTTTCAGCCTATCCCGAGCACAGCACTACCACTCCGCCTACCTCGCTGAACTACGATCTTTGGGGTGTTACATTCAAGCTGTTAAGCTTTTCTTTGAATAACCTCGCTTTGATACCATTTGTTAGTTATTGGGTGTCTACTTATCACCTAGAAGGGGGGGGGGGGGGGGTGAATAGGTATTTCAAATTATTTTACTTCCCTCTTTGGTGTTCTTGTTTTCTGGATAATAGATTTAGCGTTTGGTAGATCATAACACAGAAAGCACACAAAGACTTATAGAGGTTCCTCAAGACAGGGTGTCTTGAGTAGTCATCTTTCCCTCTGCGCCTACCTAGTAGTGTGCTAGGCTCGGCAAACTCCTCCAATGTCTCGGGCCCGTAAGACTTACAACTCGGACCCTCAAGTCCATGCAGCCTAAGCCCTCAAGCCCCTTCACTGCACCCGAGCCTGCAATCTCGACACTCAGGCCCTCAAGCCCTACAACTCGGACCCGCAAGTCCCTGCAGCCTAGGCCCTCAAGCCCCTTCACTGCACCCGAGTCCGCAAGCTCGACACTCAGGCACTCATGCCCTACACATCACAAAACCGCAAGTCTTGCCTGCAACCTAGGCCCTCAAGCCCCTTCACTGCACCCGAGCCCGCAAGCTTGACACTCAGGCCCTCAAGCCCTACACAGCACAGACCCGCAAGTCTTGCCTGCAACCTAGGCCCGCAAGCCCCTTCACTGCACCCGAGCCCACAAGCTCGACATGTTTGGACCCGCAAGTCCCTCTGCCCTAGCCCTCAAGCCTCGCAGATCTCAATCCCTCAAGCTTGACACTCAGATTTGAAAACAGATCCCACAACTTTGGCCCGCAAGCCTAACAAAGATTGATTTACAATATTGAACTTCTGCATGATGGAGATCGGCTTCTTTACTTGAAGAAGATGCTTTTGATGTGAACCTTGACAGTGCAAATATTCTTCAAGCTTCTTGCTCTGCCTGATGTTGACTGTCTATCTTCCTTGAACAGTTCTTAACAGTCGATGAGACTTGACTGCAACTTGAAGAACACATAATGATCGTTTTGTTCTTCCCTTCTTTCTTTCTTCACCGCCACTTGTACTGTTGTATTGCTAGGCGGGATTATTCTTCGCTCCTTTCTTTCTCTTTTCTAGGGCATCGATGTTCCCTTTTATAGGACGGATGAGCCGCTTAACGGTCACATATGATGTCCTTTACTGACAGACGCCCACCCCTCGAGAGCATGCGCTGATTGGACAATCAGGCGACGGCATTAAATGCTGACAGCGCGTCCGGCTACTTTTGAATCTGTCTCGACGATATTTCCATTGTTACGACAATATGGAAAATATCTCGACGACAGGGCTTGTCGATGTCTTGAACCGGTTTCTTCTTCAATTCTTCATCAGATAGTGATATCTCGACGATACGGGGCATCACTTCTGCACTCGAGCTTAAGACGACACAAAGTCATCAAACTGATATCGGCGAGAACTCCTTGTCTGCTAGATATCGCTGAAACCACATTATCTTGTCGACGACATAATTGATATCATGTCGACAGACTATACTTCAGTAACTGTCTGTCTTCATATGACCTTCTTTAGTCTTCTCGACGTTAAGGCTTCACGTCGACGACATCCGTTCTTCCTTAGCCTTATCGACAACAAGGCACCTTGTTGACGATATCGTTGACATCTTTGAGTCTTCTTCTTCATCTCTACTTTATGATATCAGCGTGTAGATGTCACAACGATATCACCATTTTGCCTTGCTCTGCATGTTGTTGACGATATGCCTGCTGTTGTCGATGATACGCTTGATCCTTTTCGATGACATCAGGCACAATCATTCTTCTTTGCTTTGACCATCATTTCAATGATGTGCCTATACTTGTCGACGATATTGTTGGAACATGGTCTTCCGCATCTCCTAGGTTTGAGAATAACAAATCCTATGTGTATTTGATCTTGTGTGTTTAAGTGTGCAGGATAACAAGTCCACATGACTCAAGGATAACATAAGAATGCTGCGCCAAAATTTGAAGTCAAAATTCCAACATGCCCGCTAGCACCGGCGCTAGCGCTAGCGCTAGCGCTAGCATGGACTTGAGAAAATCTCGGAAACAACTTTAGAAGGTGTTAGCGCCAGGCGATAGCAGCTAACGCAGGCGGTATCTACTAGCGCTAGCGGTAGCGCGGAGCACAAGAGGAATGGCGAAATTGTTTCCCCGAATAAAAGATTCGCGCACACAGAATATTGCCTAATCTGAGATAGCGCCGGCAGTAGCGATAGCGCTAGCGCTAGCTCAAAACACAAGAGGAATCTCAGCAGAGTTGCCACGGATTGAAGATTCTGCCGCGCAGAATATGTCCTAAAATGGGATAGCGCCGGCGGTAGCACTAGCGCAGGCGCTAGCGCTGAGACTATAAAAAAGACCCCTTGGTTCCGTCTTCCTTACTCTCCTACAACCCCAAAACTCCAGAGCTTCGTGCCACATCATATAGAGGAAGGTTCAGAGAGATACTCCCACCAAAAGCTTAGAGAGAATTTCTGAAGGAGGACTTCTTCACGCTTCATTCGACCGGCGACCGCTTCAACAATGCTTATACTACAGCGGTCCAACGTCTCCAACTTCAGAAGTTCTTAGAGGGAGTTTATATTATTGATGTTTTTATTTTCATTTCATATTTATCTTTCTTTGTAAACGGTAGTGAAATCACCTCGTGTTGGCGACTAGGTCTGGGGTAGGACTTAGGGCTGAAATTCGCCTCGTGTTGGCGACTAGATCTAGGCTAGGTCTAGGGGGTGCTCGAGGCCACATCCGGGGAAGGGTTGGCTAGAGCGGCTTGAGGCCGAATCCGGGGAGGATCGGCTAAAGCCAACCGGTTCGTGGGGATACGAGTCGGTATAGAAAACAAAAGGAGTCTTTCTATTAGCTTTGATTTCTAGCTTCGATAAGAGATAAGTTTTGTAATCATGCTTCTCAAATTAATAAAATCATGTCTTTACTTTTACTTCACTTGATTTGTCTTGATCTTCTCTAGTTTAATAATCAAAGTTTTTTCAAAGTTATTCAAATTATATCAAAAATTTTAAAACCCTTATTCACCCCCCCCCCCCCTCTAAGGGCGCCTACCGATCCAACAAGTGGTATCAGAGCGAGGTTATTCCAAATTGTCTTAACAACCGGGAATAATGGCGTCTCATGATCTCGCTTCTACTAGTGGGGTAAATTTTTATGAAGAAGAAAAATCTCCTAAACCACCTTTATTCGAAGGGAGAAATTATAAAGGATGGAAAATTTTAATTGAAAAATTTATTAGGACTTTAGATATCGAAGTATGGAATTTAGCCATTGTAAGACCCGCAGATGAATTAAATAAAAAAGAACGTCAACTAAATGCAAAAGCCAAACACTATTTATTTTGTGCTCTATCAAATGAAATTTTCAAATTAATATATTGCTTTTCTAGTGCATACAAAGTTTGGCAATTTCTTGAAGAAATGTATGATTTTCCTCTCGCGGGTATAGATCAAACACAGGAGGGGAAGGACATACAAGCATCTACCATTATTCAAGAAAATCTCTCTTGTAGCAAAACCATGGAAGTTGACTTAGCCAAAGAGAGCAATTCATCAAGAGAAGATGAAAATTCATCTATAAAAAAGGAAGGCCTAGAAGACGACAAAGGAACGTCATGGTCACATCTTGCCTCTTCCGATTGCGTTGTAATAAAGTCTAATTCTTTATCTTATTTCTATATACAAAAAATTGCTAAACGTAGAATGAAGAAATTAAAAATTGCTAATAAAAGATTACGTTTAGAAAATAAAACTTTGAAAGCAAATGTGAATGTGATTGAATCTCAATCATGCTCTTCATTTGAAAACTATACACCTTATTTTGATTATAATAATATTAAAGAAAAAATCAAGGATTTAGAAAAAGAACTTTTAATTTCAAAAGAACATAATGAAAAATTAATAAACGAAAATAATATTCTCTATCATAAACTAGAATCTTTAAAATCACTCTTTCAAAAAGGATTAAATAATTTTAAATATCTTATTTCTAGCTTATCATCAAACATGAGTAAAACTTCTACTAGTATGTTAAAGCATATTAAACATGCACCTAGTAGAATGTTTAATCACACAAACACAATGAATTCTATCCCACATTATGTATCTCCCAAACTAAATTCTAATGTGCACAAACTTCCTATGAAATATAATTTCAAAAGTGATTATTATTTTAAACCTAAGTTTAATGAATATGGAAATTTGATGCATAATATTAAATCAAAATATGAATGGAGACCAAAAATAAAAAATGAAACATTAACTCCACTTGAAAGAATTCGTTCATTATCATCTCCCCAAAAATTATCACGCTATATTTGGGTACCTAAAGGAACCGTTACACTTGGTTCCCTTTGGATACCCAAATCTCTCATCTACTAGTATCATCCAAATCCATGAAGTAGAATATTTTAAAATTGAAATGTACAAATCTCTACTTCATGATGTATGTGCTTTAATGTCTTTTCTATTTTCTTCTTTTTGTTTTTTTCCTTTTAAGCTATCATGTTATAGTCATCTCATATCTTATAGGAAATATGATCTTATAAATCAAATTAATCAAAATTCAAAATCATATTTTATTTTGATGACCTATCTTTTATTCTAATATTCATTGCATATAAATATCTTATATTATCCATATGAATCAAACTCTAAATGTGTTATGAGATATTTATCTAAATTATAAAGAAAATCACAAAAGACACGTTGAAAGATTAATTGTCTTAAATACTAATGCCACACGCACCACCATGATCTATTGATGTCCTTTGATAAAATCCTCTAAAAATCATATATCATAATTCATATCAAAAATCATCTAACAATTACTATCTCTATCACTGTATATGAATTATATGATAACAAATAGCATTATAATTATTTACCATGGTTAGTGTCATGGTGTATTATGTGTGTATTGTGATTTATTTCAAGTTTAGACCTTTGAATCACCTTGATATCAAATCAAATTAAATCATCACTTCATTCTAGGTCTCTAAGTTGAAACACAATCAAACCTTGATATAACATTAATCTCAAACTTATCATACTAACATTATCACCTAAAGAATATTTGTGTCTATGTTAGGCTTTATATGTTTACCAAGATATACAGGCTGGGTATTCTCATCTAGGGCTTATCCAAGATTTTTTTTATGAACATTACTCTTTATTCACCGAAACCATGCATATTTGATTTGTTCAAACATGATATCTTGTAAAGTCATATAAGAAATCGCTAACGTTTCATGCAATTTGGACCATCCAAAACATCTCCTAAAATTCTGAAATTTCAGCATGAAACTACTATTTGGACACTTAGTCAAGGTCAATAATTACAATTTTCAAAATCATCAGAAATCATGTACTGTTTCCCGCGCTAACGCTAACGCCGACGCTAGTGCACCTATGTGTTTTTCTATTTTTTTTTATTTTGAAAAATCCCTAAAAATATATTAATCTAAGTGTACTAATCATTTCTGCAATTTTGCTTTTATTACATTTTTGAAAAATCAAATACAAAAAAACAAAAGCCAAATTACAAAAAAAATTAATTATATGTTTTACCTTTGTGTTTTTGTTATTTGTTTAAATTCTATTTCTATAAGCAAAAATCAAATGCAAAAATATAAAACAAAAAAAAATTATCAAAAATTGTTATTTTTGAACTTAACTTTTTACTTGTATCTTGCGAAAGGGTGATTTGGGCTATCATCCCATCATATCACCTAGTACCGGGCGAACCTCTCACAAGGTAGTCCTCGGGAAGTCCAAGATCAATTTTATAAGTTCAAACTTTAAATAAAAATTATTCTTCAAAAATATCAAAAATATTGTATGGACTTCATTGAAAATCAAGCATGATTTAATCTATTATTTAGAACTTCTATAATGTTGCAATTTATCTTTTCAAACTATTTTGAACATTGCTTTCATCATGCTTTGATATATCTATTAATATGTGCATTAATTATTGTGAAAAAGTTGTGTAGAACTAAGCTTAGCATGCCTCTAAGTATGAGTAAATGTTTTATGTTTGATAATGATCGTTATTCACTCACTTATTTTGGCATTATCTACATATGTGTTTAATCTAAAAATGCTTGTGTATGTTTTGTAATAGTACAATGAATTAAAATTGCACAAGTATCTTACCTACACAACCTTTATTAAAACTTTTAAAAGTTAAGAAAAGTGATTATCTTTTTCATAAATTATATTGGTTTGCAAAACAAGTGTATTCGGAGAACTTTGTACAAAACAACAATCATAAAATAAAGTGACAAAGATAACTCCACCAAGCACTACTTGAACCTCCTGATAAGTCTTAATAAGCGTTGTGAGGTTGAGCACCTTGGAAAGAATAGTAAAGTATCTTGTGCAAACCATAACTTTCTTTCAAAATAAAAACCACTTATTCTTAAGTACACCAGATCACAATAAAAAAATTAATATTGAAGAATAAAATTATGTGATCCCCCAAGCACTACTTTGCACCCTGATAAGTCTTAATGAGCATTGTGTGTGCAAAGCACCTTGGTAGTTGTACATTTTTTTGTGCATTGAAGTGAGTGGAAGTAAAATTATTTGTGTTTCATTGTGCTCTTTACTTTACATATCTCTTGTATTTTTGATTAAAACATTTGTTTACTCAATTCAAAAATACACTTATGTGCACATCATTATCTTCCATAACACTTCTTCTCATGAGTATTGGATCCTAATGCTAATTCTATACTACTCTTTACTTATGAAATGCACTAGATAACCTAGCATGCTTTCTACAATGTTTGGTATGTTTTGAAATTGTGAATTAAAGTAACATTGTAGTAATCTCTTTTTGATAACATTATTTTATGCTTGGTTATATTATTATCAAACTTACAGATTTTTGAAAAAAAATGATTTACAAAAACATCTTCTTTATGAAATTTAACTCATATTTTTTTTTTGATCTTCATTACAATAAGATGTTTCTTGTATTTCTATAAGTCTTCCGCATCATCACCATATAATTGTTTTACCTTGCGCTTTCATGCCTATTTAAAGTCTTTCATTTTGTGTGCATCATCACTTGAATCTTCAAATTCCTTTCTTGCAACAAGTGGTAGACTTGCTTGGTAAACTTTATATTGGTTGCTTTTAACATGGATTTTTTTATATACAACTCTGATTTATTTCTATGAAAATATTATTACTCTAAAAACTCTGATTCATTAATGGATTTCAAAATAGCTATGTGAGTGGTTTCATAAATTCAAATAAAAATATAAATCCATAGGCTATGTCATTAGATTTAAAATGCTTATATGTTTCTAATAATTATTATCCATGACTTCATTTCTCACCATAGCGGGGGCGTAGGGTTGTAGACATTAGATAACCTTTATCTCTAGTCATGTCTTGTCCTTAACCGGGGAGGGTTCCAGTGGGGCCTTGCGAGGCACTGGGGGGAAAGAGTGCTAGGTTAAGTTGTGTCTAGTGTTTGCATATGGGATTAACACCCCAACCTACGGCAAGTTTGCAGCTCCTCATGCCCATCCGTCACTTAGTACGGGGCTAGGGTGTAGATATATTGTCTGGGTAGATTGGTTATTTGGAAATCATTACCTCCTTAAGCTAAAACCTCTGATCTATAAAAACTACTCAAGAATTCCTTATTATTTCCTTCTCTCTATAAGCTCGATCATGCCTTTATCTTATTATCAACTTTTAAGTGGTGTCTCCTTACCCGCTTTTGCTAATAACAAAAGGGGGAGAACTAACATGATAAATATAATCTGCTATCAAAATATAATGCTTAATTAAGATGATAGCTTACATATTAGGGGACCATTCACTTAGGGGGGCATATATTTAGGGGGAGCAATTCTATATGCTAAAATCGACAATTATCCTAAGTCATCACTCACACACACACACAAGTATGTTTCTTCATGCTTATATATATTAATGCTTTGATTTATCATTAATGGATTTGTTATTATCAAAAGGGGGAGTTTGTTGGAACATGGTCTTCCGCATCTCCTAGGTTTGAGAATAACAAATCCTATGTGTATTTAATCTTGTGTGTTTAAGTGTGCAGGATAACAAGTCCACATGACTCAAGGATAACATAAGAATGCTGCGCCAAAATTTGAAGTCAAAATTCCAACATGCCCGCTAGCACCGGCGCTAGCGCTAGCGCTAGCATGGACTTGAGAAAATCTCGGAAACAACTTTAGAAGGTGCTAGCGCCAGGCGATAGCAGCTAACGCAGGCGGTAGCAGCTAGCGCAGGCGGTATCTACTAGCGCTAGCGGTAGCGCGGAGCACAAGAGGAATGGCGAAATTATTTCCCCGAATAAAAGATTCGCGCACACAGAATATTGCCTAATCTGAGATAGCGCCGGCGGTAGCGATAGCGCTAGCGCTAGCTCAAAACACAAGAGGAATCTCAGCAGAGTTGCCACGGATTGAAGATTCTGTCGCGCAGAATATGTCCTAAAATGGGATAGCGCCGGCGGTAGCACTAGCGCAGGCGCTAGCGCTGAGACTATAAAAAAGACCCCTTGGTTCCGTCTTCCTTACTCTCCTACAACCCCAAAACTCCAGAGCTTCGTGCCACATCATATAGAGGAAGGTTCAGAGAGATACTCCCACCAAAAGCTTAGAGAGAATTTCTGAAGGAGGACTTCTTCACGCTTCATTCGACCGGCGACCGCTTCAACAATGCTTATACTACAGCGGTCCAACGTCTCCAACTTCAGAAGTTCTTAGAGGGAGTTTTTATTATTGATGTTTTTATTTTCATTTCATATTTATCTTTCTTTGTAAACGGTAGTGAAATCGCCTAGTGTTGGCGACTAGGTCTGGGGTAGGACTTAGGGCTGAAATTCGCCTCGTGTTGGCGACTAGATCTAGGCTAGGTCTAGGGGGTGCTCGAGGCCACATCCGGGGAAGGGTTGGCTAGAGCGGCTTGAGGCCGAATCCGGGGAGGATCGGCTAAAGCCAACCGGTTCGTGAGGATACGAGTCGGTATAGAAAACAAAATGAGTCTTTCTATTAGCTTTGATTTCTAGCTTCGATAAGAGATAAGTTTTGTAATCATGCTTCTCAAATTAATAAAATCGTGTCTTTACTTTTACTTCACTTGATTTGTCTTGATCTTTTCTAGTTTAATAATCAAAGCTTTTTCAAAGTTATTCAAATTATATCAAAAATTTTAAAACCCTTATTCACCCCCCCTCTAAGGGCGCCTACCGATCCAACAGATATGTCCAGCCTTTTTCGACGATATTATACTTAGGCAGGTTGAAGTACTTGACATATTGTCTTATCTCTGCAAGCATGAACTAGATATGACATTAGATACAATTTGTACTGATCATGGAGCTAAGCACTTCTTCAAATCGGGAACA
Source organism: Dactylorhiza incarnata (assembly GCA_033032865.1). NCBI lineage: Eukaryota > Viridiplantae > Streptophyta > Magnoliopsida > Asparagales > Orchidaceae > Dactylorhiza > Dactylorhiza incarnata. Next base: position 507,119 of record JAWHQI010000567.1, read on the forward strand.
CTGATGGACACTGTTCCCAACAAAGACCGCAGAGCTTCACCGCGGCGAGATCGAAATGCTTGACGACAACCTTCCGCAAAGCGACATCAGTCCTCCAAAAAATTAGGGCAGCGCGCATACACAAATCTTATTAATAACCGGGATTTTTTTAAGTGGTTGAGTTATGGCCACGTTGTTGTTTAAAGTGCCGCCAAAAATCATATCTATTATGGCGCTTATTAAAATACGCCGCAAAAATGAAAAAAATCTACGGCCCTAATGTTGTAGTGGATCCGGCCCTCCTCGCGCGGTCGCGAGGGCTGCGGTCGGTCATCCGCGCGCGGCAGTGAGGGCCGCGGCCGGCCCTCCTCCCGCGGTCGCGACCAGCCCTTCGCCCGCGGCCGCGAGGGCCATGGCCGGCCCCCCGCCGGCCGCCGCTCCTTCCCCCCGGGGGGCCTCTCGCCACTGCCCGCCGCTGCCGGCCGTCATTTTCCCCGCCATCCGATCATCTCCGCGCGATCTCTACCGTCCGATGTGCGAGTAAACCCCCGCATAACCACCGGTGTAACCACCCATTATGGGTGGGTGCAGATATCCGAAAATATATCAGTTTGTGTATAGAAAAATACATAAATAATATGCGTACTAATCTATATTAAGTCGACATGCAAATAGTAAATAAGGTGGTTATAGTCTGTGGATAGCCGCATAACCACCCATGGGGCCTATAAATAGGACCTCAGGGCCTTCCTTCATTTCCATCTCTTTCTCCTCCCTCCTTTCCTACTAAGTGCAAGGGAAATCTTCGAGAGCTCCTTCGAAGATTTTCTTCACCTCTTTCGAAGATTTTCGAGCGCCTTGAAGATCCTTCGAAGGCGTTCATCATCTTTCAAGCAAGCGTTCCGCTCCAAGCACGCCATGGTGCGCTCCGCTCTCAAGACCGTTCCAAGCACGCCCCCGTGCGCTCCGACCTCAAGATCGCTCCAAGCGCGCTTCCGTGCGCTTCGCTCTGAAGGCTGCTCCAAGCGCGCCTCCGTGCGCTTCGCTCTCAAGGCTGCTCCAAGCGCACCCTGACGTACTCAGCAACAAGCACTCCGCGCACTAAAAAACAAGTGTTCCATCCACTAATAAGACCAGCACTCCAAACTCTTCTCACGCAGCAGGAGACAAGCCGCAGAGACAAAGGCGTGCGGAGCACACCAATCCAATCTTCAAGCAGCAGTCGAAGACTCCAGAGCGCTCAGAGCGCATCATTCCCTTATGCAGCAGGCAATGTACTTAGCTCCGCGTGCGGTGGCTTGTCACCCTCCGATCCCATCTCTCTCCCAACAATTGTAACACTACAATAAATTAGATCTATGACGGTGTTTTCACGGTGCTCCTTACAGTGGCATTTTTACAAACGCCGCCATATGTATAGTGGCGTTTGAAAAGCGTCGCGAAAGGTTAAAAAAACGCCACGATAGGTATACTTTGTTGTAGTGTGACGAGGAGCGGCATGTCGCGCTCGCCTTCTCTCAAAAACCTTTGTACGACACTAACAAATAGTGAAGTTTGATCGGCACAGTTCCGACCATATGATTTTTCACCCTTTTCCGAGGTTTTCCACGTTTATAAACCTTTTTGCCATTCGTCTCATTTTCATTGACTGTTTGCGCTCTCGACCGCTCCCGGGCTAAGACAGTGCAATCTAGACCGGTTTGCATGTGCCTCGAGTTGGCCGCAACAAGTTATAACTTATAATACTAAATTTCAATGGATATAAAAGTGAAGCGGAGCTGCCGAATAGAATGGATAACTATTGGTTGACGATCTGCAGACGACGATCGCTGAATAACTTGGTAGACGATCAAATCTGTAAAGCAGTGTGAGGTCGGTTAGTGATCACGTACAATCAATGATCCAATACGCGTGGCGGCGGTCACGGGCACGGTGGTTATGAACCGTCGTTCGTGAACGCCCACCTCACCTAAGGAGCTTCGTCCACTTTTTTGTTCAAAACTAGGCTTTCTTTTTTGATAGCGGTCATAACCGGTGTCATGCCAAACATACGAGTAATTTTTAGGTACAAGTAGCGTGCACAGAGCTGTGCACGCTACTTAACAGTTACAGCCGAAATTACATTACTGTTACAGCCGTAATTTCAGGTTACAGCCATAATTTACATAATTACGGTTGTAACTGTTAAGTAGCGTGCACAGCTCTGTGCACGCTACTTGTACCTAAAAATTACTCCAAACATACATACTATTGTTGCGGGTCGTTCAACGCTCTCCTGGGCTGGTCAAGCTGAACCGCCTTAGCTCGAGAGTGAGCTGAACGCGCAAACAGTCAAAAAAGAGAACCAACAGTAGACAACAGGATTTTTACGTGGAAAACCCAAAAAAGGGAAAAAACCACGGGGCCTAGCCCAGTTCTGAATGATCCACTAGTGTTGCGAGTTCACAGAGAGTTGTTTTTCGAGGGTGACATGCCACCGCTCGTTACAGAGATTTTGCTAAGTCCTCGGGAGCCGAGCGTGGTGAAGCGTGCTCTGAGACAGCTTTGGGCGGAGCGGCCTGGAGCGGAGCGCTGCGGAGCGGCCTGGAGCGGAGCGCTGCGGAGCGGCCTGGAGCGGAGCGCTGCGGAGCGGCCTGGAGCGGAGCGCTAAAGAGCGGTATGGATCCAAGTCGCTGAGATCCTCCTCAAGTCCTTGAAGAAGAACTGGAATGCTGAGGGAGATCTCTAAGGGAAGCTTGAAGGCCGATGAAGATCTTCCGAGAGTTCTTGGCGGAAAACTCAAGAGCTCCTTCTTCTCCCCGTGCCAAAAAGTGTCCTCAAATGAAGGCCCGACCCTCCTTTTATAGTTTTTGAGAAATGCATTCTGGTAATAGCGTCATGCTGATTCTTGGACGAGCCAATGAGGATGCTTGATTCGGGGCACGCGGATTGCCAACTTTGTATTTATGACGAGTTCGCCCTTCGGTCACGCTGGGCAGCTTGGGCAGCCCGGGCAGCCCCTCCGGTGGTGGTGGTGGTGGTCGACGATCGCCGCCGGCGATGAATGACAGCGTCGTGCTCTCCGCGGAGCGGGAGCGGGAGCGCTCTCCGCGGAGCGGGAGCGGGAGCGCTCTCCGCGGAGCGGGAGCGGCAGCGCTCTCCGCGGAGCTGGAGCGGCAGCGCTCTCCGCGGAGCGGGAGCGGAAGCGCTCTCCGCAGAGCGGGAGCGGAAGCACTCTTCGCGGAGCGGGAGCGGGAGCGGGAGCGGAAGCGCTCTCCGCGGAGCGGGAGCGGAAGTGCTCTCCGCAGAGCGGGAGCGGAAGCGCCCTCCGCTGAGCGGGAGCGGAAGCGCCCTCCGCTGAGCGGGAGCGGAAGCGCTCTTCGCGGAGCGGGAGCGGAAGCGCTAGCGAGCGGGAGCGCGAGAGCGCTTCCCACGGGGATGGAGCGAGCGGGAGCGCGAGAGCGCTTCCCGCGGGGGAGGAGCGAACGGGAGCGCGAGAGCGCTTCCCATGGGAGTGGAGCGAGCGGGAGCGCGAGGGCGCTTCCCGCGGGGCAGGAGTGAGCGAGAGCGCGAGGGTGCTTCCCGTGGAGCAGGACCGAGCGGAAGCGCTCTTGAGGAACGGGCGGGAGCTGAAGCGCTCTGCGCGAAGCGGGAGCGCTTCCTGCGGAGCCGAAACGAGCGGGAGCGCAAGCGCTCTTGAGGATCGTGCGGGAGCGGAAGCGCGCTCTGTGGAGCGGTCCGGGTGAGGCTGCGATGAGAACACACTTGGCGGCCTCCTGCGCGCGGTCTGCGTGGGCGGGGCAGCCATCTATGGCCCGATATTGGGAGGTCTTCGGCCACGCGGTGCGATATTTCTAGCTTGATATTGGGAGGTCTTCCTGTAAGAGCCTCATCAATGGCCCGATATTCCCCCTCAACCACCTGGATGTCAAGGACATTGCCGCTGCTGGAGAGGAATTATGATCTGACTTCTCGACTTCCGCAATATCCTCTTCACAGTCAAGAGATGTAAAACAAAATCATAATACTCAGCAGATCTATATAACATATTGGGATGAGCTTCATTATAGCTGATCTGACTCATTCAGGATTATAACTTTCAAAGTTGTCTTGATTTATTAAGAGTTTATATTTTGCACGCTTATAGGCTATAGTTTTTCAAGGGAGAGTAAAAGAGGAAATTTGTTCAGCATGGACTTCAGAAGATCCAAATCCTCCATCACTTGTGTTCATATGTATTCAGGTACAATACCGCATGAACTCGTGATGATATTTTAAAATGAAACATTCATGTTTTCCGTGTGATTTTCACAAAATCCAGCATGCCTTTAACTTGAGAATATGATAATAAGTAATAATAGTTAAATCAAGCGGGAGTGACACACGTTCTAAAATATGGGACAAGCATGGCGGCCTGAAGGATGAATATTTTGCCCTTTTGGAGAAGCTACGCGCTACCGAAGGGGCTGTCTTGGAATCACAATAGGGGGGTGAGCGCGACGCTTCCCGCATCCGACATCTAGGATCCGAGCTTACGTCGGAACTTGCCATGATCCAGAAGCTTGTAGGGGAGTCCCATGTGACGGAGGCAAATTGCCGAGAGCAGATCGCAGTGCTTGAGAAAGCTGAAAAGAGATTTCTCGTCAAGACAGCGAGCTGACACACCTCCGGGAGGAAATGGAGAGAATTGCATCTGCGCAGCAGAGCCACAGTGCGACAAGCAGTGACACACCTCCGGGAGATTCTCCCACTGTATGCCCCCCAGTTTTCGAAAGCCACAGTGCGTGGGGTGTGAAATATAACTTATCGGATGGCGTAGGCTCGCTCTCGATGTGGAGGGCTGACCACCATCTTATCGGAGGTCGTCGCCTTACCATTTGGAGATTCATTGTAGAAACGTGAGATGGCGCGCATGCGGGGAGGCATGCGGATAGGCGCGAGCGCAAAGAGACGTCGTTCCCCTAAGAGGGAGCGGTAAGCCTAGAGTTGCACTCCGATGAGGAGTGCGTTCGAGGACGCGCTCCAATATTTCATTTGCGGCTTTAAATATTTCTTTTTGTTAAGCCTGAATGCGTATGTTTGGGCTGTCATGCAGAGGGATGCTTGCTCCCTTGCACTGGCCGTGCTAGTGGACCCGGAGTGCATTTTTATTAAATGACACAGGTGACTCGATATTCGTCCTGGTTGGTATCCGTAGGAGGACTTGGGGCTTTCGCTTTGGTGAAGACATTATGCAATCCGGGAGCGAGATGCTCTGCAGCGTGGGAGCAAGGTGCCCTGCAACGCGGAAGCGTGATGCTCTGCAGCGTGGGAGCGAGGTGCCCTGCAACGCGGGAGCGTGATGCTCTGCAGCATGGGAGCGAGGTGCCCTGCAACGCGGGAGCTTGATGCTCTGCAGCGTGGGAGCGAGGTGCCCTGCAACGCGGGAGCGTGATGCTCTACAGCGTGGGAGCGAGGTGCCCTGCAACGCGGGAGCGTGATGCTCTGCAGCGTGGGAGCGAGGTGCCCTGCAACGCGGGAGCGTGATGCTCTGCAGCGTGGGAGCGAGGTGCCCTGCAACGCGGGAGCGTGATGCTCTGCAGCGTGGGAGCGAGGTGCCCTGCAACGCGGGAGCGTGATGCTCTGCAGCGTGGGAGCGAGGTGCCCTGCAACGCGGGAGCGTGATGCTCTGCAGTGTGGGAGCGAGGTGCCCTGCAACGCGGGAGCGTGATGCTCTGCAGTGTGGGAGCGAGGTGCCCTGCAACGCGGGAGCGTGATGCTCTACAGCGTGGGAGCGAGGTGCCCTGCAACGCAGGAGCGTGATGCTCTGCAGCGTGGGAGCGAGGTGCCCTGCAACGCGGGAGCGTGATGCTCTGCAGCGTGGGAGCGAGGCGCCCTGCAACGCGGGAGCGTGATGCTCTGCAGCGTGGGAGCGAGGCGCCCTGCAACGCGGGAGCGTGATGCTCTGCAGCGTGGGAGCGAGGTGCCCTGCGACGCGGGAGCGTGATGCTCTGCAGCGTGGGAGCGAGGTGCCCTGCGACGCGCGAGCGTGATGCTCTGCAGCGTGGGAGCGAGGTGCCCTGCGACGCGGCAGCGTGATGCTCGGCAGCGTGGGAGCGAGGTGCCCTGCAACGCGGGAGCGTGATGCTCTGCAGCGTGGGAGAGAGGTGTTTCGCTTCATAGTTGAACTGAATTCCCCAGAGTTTGGAAAGCTTGTTATTCAGGGTTGACGTCGGGGTTAGCGGTCTTCACCCCAGGAGCCTTGCTTTGGGGGTTCTGTGTCGCTAATGGAAGTCAAAAAACTGCCGCAGTGTTGCTGAAGAAAAGAAAGCATACACGCGCGTGCATGTTTTCATAATGCGGCTTATTATATTAAAGGAAACATCCAAAAGCAGGAAATGAGATTGTAGATAAAAGAGGCGCGTGGTTTGTACTCTCTACCGGGGGAGAGACCTCGGCCCAGGGTTTCTGCTTCATGCACGTCGGTCCAAAGCGGGGTCCTCGACCGGATTTTGATTCCGCGGTGCGAGCTGGTCCGGGGCTGGATCTTGCTCAAATCTTCTGAGTAGCCCTTGTCGGACCATGCGCTCGATCTCGTCCTTCAACCGGTTGCAGCCTTCAGTCCTATGGCCGTATCCGCGGTGGAATTCACAGTACTGCGACTGGTTTCTCCTATTTGGAGCAAGCGGCTCGGGCCTACGAAGCTCCTCGCTATCGCGGATGGCAAGGAGCACGTTGGTTCTGGTGGTGTTTAAGGGAGTGTAGTCCTGATGTTGTCGAATTCTCCGGTCTTGGCGGGGGTTTTTACGATTCTCGTTGTTTCTCCAGAAATCTGGTAGTGGTTCATGATCCCTTTTCCTTTTCGAGCTTCCTTCGAACTGTTAACGATGTGCTTCAATTGCTTCGTCCGCTGCAATCTGAGCTTCGACCCGGTGTACGAGGTCGGGATAGCTAGACACAGTCTCCCTCATTCAGGCTGAGTATAAGCTACCTGGTCGGAGTCCTCCTAAAAAGACGCCACGTAGAAGCTCGGGATCGACCCCTGGAATCTGTCGTGCCTCAGTAGTGAAGCGGCGGAAGAAATCCTTGAGATTTTCGCCCTCCTTCTGGAGGATTCCTGACAGGTGGGAGGGATCTCAAACAACCCTATGATTCGAGACGAACTGGTCGACGAATAGTTGAGATAACTCTGCAAAGTTGTCTATCACACCTTCCCTCAGAGAGTGGAACCAGGTGCGGGCTTGTCCTTTCAGTGTTGTCGGGAACACTTGACACAAAAGCTGGTCAGAAGCATTATAGATCCTCATGATGGTGGCGAAATGGTTGGCGTGCTCGAGCGGATCGTCTGTTCCATCATAAGCCTCGATGCTTGGTAGTTTAAAACCATGCAGGACGGGGTGTGCTAGCACTTGTGGAGTCAGCGGAGAGCCATGTCGAATGGGTCGTCGTGCAACTACAGCCCGTCGCCTTCCGACACCATATTCCTCCTCGATCATCTCGTGCACCCCTTCGCGGGTGATCCTTACATTTGCCTGCTCTCTGTTTGTGTCCCCCGCTAGGGGACCGTGCTGCCTTTCCTCTAGATGCCCCCTGGGCTGCACCGGGTGGGAAGAACTGTCAGCAATGGAAAATTCGCCCTCTGCATTGGCTTCCGCACGAGCGACGTTTTCAGGTCGAACTTGACCGGCGACTGTCGGAGGCCGAGGAATTTGGGCGTCAGCAGGAATGGGGGCGCGGGTTGTCCCGAGGTTTCTCAGTAGATCAAGCATCTCGGCTTGCCGCTCTTCTATCATGAGCATGCGTTCCTCAACAGCAGTTGCCCCCGCCATACCGACACCTTCGAGCGGCGGCATGCCAGAGCCGAGCGAGTTGCCAGGAGCGTGCCCAACATGCGCCTCAAGAGCTGCTCTGTTTGCAGCGCAGGAGCTTCTTCTGGTCATCATTGTTGGTCAAGAGTACTACTGATTAGCACTATCTTCCAAGGATCTTCAGAGAGTTGGGAACCTTGTTCCCACAGACGGCGCCAAATTGTTGCGGGTCGTTCAACGCTCTCCTGGGCCGGTCGAGCTGAACCGCCTTAGCTGGAGAGTGAGCTGAACGCGCAAACAGTCAAAAAAGAGAACCAACAGTAGACAACAGGATTTTTATGTGGAAAACCTAAAAAAGGGAAAAAAAAAACCACGGGGCCTAGCCCAGTTCTGAATGATCCACTAGTGTTGCGAGTTTACATAGAGTTGTTTTTCGAGGGTGACATGTCACCGCTCGTTACAGAGATTTTGCTAAGTCCTCTGGAGCCGAGCGTGGTGAAGCGTGCTCTGAGACAGCTTTGGGCGGAGCGGCCTGGAGCGGAGCGCTGCGGAGCGGCCTGGTGCGGAGCGCTGTGGAGCGGAGCGCTGCGGAGCGGCCTGGAACGGAGCGCTGCGGAGCGGCCTGGAGCGGAGCGCTGCGGAGCGGCCTGGAGCGGAGCGCTGCAGAGCGTCCTGGAGCGGAGCGCTGCGGAGCGGAGCGCTGCGGAGCGGAGCGCTGCGGAGCGGCCTAGAGCGGAGCGCTGCGGAGCGGCCTGGATCCAAGTCGTTGAGATCCTCCTCAAGTTCTTGAAGAAGAACTGGAATGTTGAGGGAGATCTCTAAGGAGAGCTTGAAGGCCGATGAAGATCTTCCGAGAGTTCTTGGCGGAAAACTCAAGAGCTCCTTCTTCTCCCCGTGCCAAAAAGTGTCCTCAAATGAAGGCCTGACCCTCCTTTTATAGTTTTTGAGAAGGGCGTTCTGGTAACTGCGTCATGCTGATTCTTGGATGAGCCAATGAGGATGCTTGATTCGGGGCACACGGATTGCCAACTTTGTATTTATGACTAGTTCGCCCTTCGGTGACGCTGGGCAGCTTGGGCAGCCCGGGCAGCCCCTCCGGTGGTGGTGGTGGTCGACTATCGCCGCCGGCGATGAATGACAGCGTCGTGCTATGCGGAGCGGGAGCGGAAGCGCTCTCCGCGGAGCGGGAGCGGGAGCGGGAGCGGGAGCGGGAGCGGGAGAGGGAGCGGGAGCGGAAGCGCTCTCCGCGGAGCGGGAGCGGAAGCGCTCTCCGCGGAGCGGGAGCGGAAGCACTCTTCGCGGAGAGGGAGCGGAAGCGCTAGCGAGCGGGAGCGCGAGAGCGCTTCCCACGGGGATGGAGCGAGCGGGAGCGCGAGAGCGCTTCCCACGGGGGAGGAGCGAGCGGGAGCGCGAGGGCGCTTCCCGCGGGGCAGGAGTGAGCGAGAGCGCGAGGGTGCTTCCCGTGGAGCAGGACCGAGCGGAAGCGCTCTTGAGGAACGGGCGGGAGCTGAAGCGCTCTGCGCGAATTTAATAATTTCTCAAATCCACACCCACATCCGGATCCGGTGCTTGCGTGCATGTGATTCATAATTTCTCATTATATCGCTTTCAACATTACAAGCATGAAAGTCAATGTCATATAAATATAAAAGGGTAAAAGTTTTAGGCTAAATTCACATTTTATTGAAATGATTTTTCTATATATTTTGATTTATTTCAAATAATTTAGAGATTTTTCATCAATTGATGTAGAGCTCTAACACCCATGAAAGCTCGATAAAATAATTATAATTTAATCAAACAATTCAAGCGACTATAACATGATGAAAACCGAAAAATAGAATGTTTTAGTGCATCTATCCCTAATTAGTATGTATCAGAGGTTTTTTTGAGTAAATGTACAAATAACATTGCATTAGAAATAGTAAATATTAACAACTACAAAGAGTTACATTAGAAGATAAAACATTAATCAGCACACAAAACAATCAACAATTTGCTACATACGTAGACAAATGTTCACACCATGATGAGAAAAGAACTCATCTCCATGTCATGGGGTCTCAACTTAGCCAATTGTGTCAAGCCTCATTGGCTAGTGTGTACCAGATGTTGAAGAGGTCACTAGAAGAAAACCTAATTATTCAAATCCTCTTTTATGACTATTTGAAGTGTATTTATGAGAAATGACAACTCACAATGTATTAAGATATAATAATAAGATTATTATCCTTATTTTTCATTAGTAATTGACCGTATAATCTTTTAGGGTCCGTTCGTTTGGACGGAATTGGAATTTGATATTGGAATTCGATATTAGGATTCAATATTCAGAATTGGAATTGGTCTAATTCAAATTCCACCGTTCACCTAATAAACAATATTGTTGAATATTGTGGAATTGAACAATTCTTTTCTTCATTTGTTAAATAAAATTCAATCTAAGAATTGAAAAATATTATAAAAAATTAATATTTTTTTACATATATAATAAAAAATGTGCATCCTGACAAAAAACACACACCTGGGCGAAAAACGCGTGCCCAGACAAAAAAAATGTGCTCGTGCACAAAAGCCCGCGCGGGGGAAAAATTGGGCGCCCGCCGCCCGGGCGACAAAACGTGCGCCAAGGCGAAAAATGCGCCCCGAGCGAGAAACGCGCGCCGGGGCGAAAAACGCGAACCCATGACGAAAAATGTATGACCGCGCGAAAAACTTGCGCCCTGGCGAAAATTGCGCGCCAGGGCGAAAAACGCGTGCCTGGAGAAAAAACACGTGCTCGGGCGAAAAAACGCGCGCCCGGGCGAAAAAACGCGTGCCCGAGCGAAAAACGCACACCCGGGCGAAAAACTCGCACCCGGGGGACAAATTGCGCGCCCGGGCGACAAAACGCTCCCCCGGGCGAAAAATGCGCCCCCGGGCGAAAAACGCGCGCCCGAGCGAAAAATGCGTGCTCGGGCGAAAAACACGTCTCTGGAGGAAAAACACGTGCCCGGGCAAAAAACGCTCGCCCGGGCGAAAAACGCGCGCCCGGGCGAAAAACGTGCGTCCAAGCGAAAAGTGCGCACAGGTGCGAAAAACGCGCGCCCGATCGAAAAACGCGCACCCGGGCGAAAATTGCGCGTCCGGGCGAAAAACGCGCGCCCGGGCGAAAAACGCGTGCCCGAGCGAAAACTGCGCGCCCGGGCGAAAATTTTTAGCGTCCGGGCGAAAAACGTGCGCCCGGGCGAAAAGCGCGCGCCCGGGCGAAAAACGCGCTCCCGGGCGAAAAATGTGCGCCCGGGCGAAAAACGCGGGCCGTGGCGAAAAACGCGTCCACGGTCGAAAAACGTGCGCCCGGTCGAAAAACGCGCGCCCGGGCGACAATTGCGCGTCCGGGCGAAAAATGCGCGCCCGGGCGAAAAACACGCGTCCGGGCGAAAAACTCGCGTCCTGGTGAAAAACTCACGCCCGTTCGAAAAATTGCTCTCCCTGGCGAAAAACGCGATTAATCGAGCGTGTCAGACTCGCCCAATTCCGATATGTCCAGCTAGATTTTGTGTCTATGTTAAAATCAATTACATGATATTCAACTCGAATTCCAATTATTAAAGCTATCTAACAAGCGAATGAGCGTAATTGAAATTCGACGTCGAATTTCAATTCCAAGTCTTCAATTCCGTCCAAACGAACGGGCCCTTAGGGTATATTAGTTTGGATGGAATTGATGCCCTGTAATTAGAATTTGAGGTTTTTATATCGATTTGACATTCAATTCTAATATTTCTGAAGCCTTATTTCCTATCAAATGAACGGACTCGTAAGGTTTTGTTTTGTTTCGGTGTTTTTTCTCCATTTTCGGTGGGGGGGGGGGGGGACACCACCGTTGAAAATACATGTTTGATAAACCTCCATTATTCTTTCTCAACGCTCCAAAACGTCATTTTTTTGGCATTCAACGCCATCACAATCTCATCCCTCCATTCCCAACGCTCCAAAACGCCACCGTCGAAACAAATAGAGCTAGCTCAATGCTTAGGTGATTGGTTGGAGCTTAATTTACATCATCAAATCAGAGTTTTATGGATTGAAATTAGTTATAACTTAGGCCTCATTTGAATAGGTGTTCAGCTCCGTTGCGTTCACGCGAAACGTCAACGCAAAGGCTGCTTCATTTGGTTTGCCGCTCTCCGGCCGCAAAAGCTCAGTTTTCTTTTTCTTTTGTTTCGTAGCCGTTCGCAACTCGTGGCCCTAACCTCCAGTCACTCGCGCTTTCACCTTTCTCCATCGAAGGCGAGCAGAGCTACATTGTGAATGCTCGTTGTTGCTTGTTTCTTCCTCCCTGCTCGACAATCCTCCCCGACATTGCAGAAAACTCCCAGAGCTCGTTGCTGCTGAACGCCGTCGCAAAAAACTCCTCCTTGCTCTCCCGAAGGAGAAAAGCTGCTCGATCTCGACAGAATCCCATCGATGATGACCAGCAACAGGAGTTCGAAGGCAGCTAGCTTCCTCTTTCTTCATGCCTGCTCTCCATCGAAGGCGGCCAGTTTCCTCCTTCTTCCTGCCTATTCACTTAAGTGGTTTCTCATGACGGTCCTCTTCGATCTCGCGGTAAAGCCCCCTTTCCTGATGATCTTCCATCATATCCCGCAAATCTGTCATGTTTGGTAAGCATTCGCATGACTGGTTTCTCTCCTCTATTTGTGCTGCAGCTTGTGATTTTTTTCCCTGAATGAGATGATGAATGAAAGTGGTGGATGAGAAATGGTTTGTGTGCTGCTATTTCTTTCTGCCAAATAAAAACAAATTATTGTTAGGGAGTGACGCCTACCAACTATCCAAAAACCCAGGAGTATTAGGAAAGACGCTACCAACTCCTTTTTTATTATCAAGCGGGACCGGTCAAATTGTTCACATGACTCCCTCACACTAAACCATGCCCGGAACTCCCCTGCACTCATGCCCGGAGCCAACCCGACTCCCTTGCACTAAACGGTCATATCATGGAGGTCCCGAGAGGCACCCCATCCAACACCTGGATGGCGGGCCACACCCAACAAACTCCTCCTGGAACGCCATTCAGGGGGATCGAACCCATGACCTCCCCCCTCGCCTTTGATATCACTGTTAGGGAATGACGCCTACCAACTATCCCCAAACTCAGGAGTGTTAGGACATGTGTTAACCAACTCCTTTATTATTATCAAGCAGGACCGGTCAAATTGTTCTCATGGCTCCCTCGCACTAAACCGTGCCAGGAACTCACATGTACTCATGCCCGGAGCCAACCCGTCTCCCTTGCACTAAACCGTACCATGAAGTTCCCCTGCACCCATGCCAGAAGCCAACCCGGGTGCGCCCGTGAGGCACCCCATCCAACACCTTGATGTCAGGCCACACCCAACAATTCTTTCTACTGCACACAAACCAAATTGTTTTTGCCAAATTTTCTAGTTAGCATAAACTTGACTGCTTTCTCTCCACTCTTTGTGTTGCACCTTATTTTTTTTAATGAGATAATGATGAATGAAAGTGGTGAATGATAAGTGTTTTGTGTTCCATTCTTTTTTTTGCCAAGTAAAGAAGTTATGCTCTCTGATAACATATAGCATACATAGTTTTTCCTTTCATTTATAACATCAATAATCATTTAGGGTATGTTAGGTTGACACCCACAACCATTTTAGAAAGAATTTGTGTTTGTGTGTGATATGTGTGTGCTTTTGTGTGATTAATACGTATTTGTGTGTTGTGTGTTTATATGTACATGTGTATTGTGTGCATTTTTTTTAACATAAACATCACACCGATGTTTTGCCAAACAACTAAAATATTTCTTTGTTCTGAACAGCTCTGAAAATGGAGATCTTCCAAACAGATTTGCATTTGCAACAACTAGATTTCTACAACTCCATTTGCAACCCTCCATTTACCATCACTCCTTACACAACCATCACTGCTTTCCCAATAGATCCTTAGTGTTGAAACCGATATCTCGGCTTCTGTGGAGTTCGGGGCCCCCAACAAGTTGAGGGGTGGCCAACTCTTACTCCTCTCAAGGGAGAGATCTAGGTTGAAGGTGTTGGAACTATGAACAGGACTAAGGGCTCGGCGAGGAGGTCCCACCACATACCCGGAAGATCTTTAGAGCGCTTCCCCTCCCAAGCCAATGTCGGGCTTGAGCACCACTGGAGGCTCTCCTCACTCCACTAGAGAGAGATTTGTGGAGGGAGAGGGAGAGAGGGAGCTAGCCTAGAACCAGCTTGCCTCCAAAGGGTGCCCCTTGTCCTATTTATAGGATTCCTGAACTTGGACTGCAAATAGCCAAAAACTAGTCCCTGAAATTACCAAAATACCCTCGGAAATGGCTGCGAATAGCCAAATCCCGCTGTTCTGAGGCGCTAAACGCAGACCGACCCCTCCCCCGGAATTGGGCGAGAGGGGGTACTTCGCGGGGCTCGAAGAGCCCCCCTAACTGGGGTGGGGCGAGACCCGGGGGTAGGCCCCCTGCTGGTCTCGCCCCCTTGCTGGGGGCGCGGGGGCGAAGGGAGCTCGCCCCCCCCTGGCTAAGGGCGGGGGCGAGAGGAGCTCGCCCCCTTACATGGGGCGGGGGAGAGAGGAGCTCGCCCCCCAGCTGGGTCTCGCCCCCTCCTGCTGAGGACGCGGGGGCGAGGGGAGCTCGCCCCCCCTGGCTGAGGGCGGGGGCGAGAGGAGCTCGCCCCCCAACCCCTATGTGGGGCGGGGGCAAGAGGAGCTCGCCCCCCCTACATGGGGCGGGGGCGAGAGGAGCTCGCCCCCCTGCTGCTGGGTCTCGCCCCCTCCTGCTGGGGGCGCGGGGGCGAGAGGAGCTCTCCCCCCTACATGGGGCGGGGGATAGAGGAGCTCGCCCCCCCTGCTACTGGGTCTCGCCCCCTCCTGCTGGGGGCGCGGGGGGGCGAGGGGAGCTCGCCCCCCTTACATGGGGCAGGGGCGAGAGGAACTCGCCCCCCCCCCCCCCCCCCCCCCTGCTGGGTCTCGCCCCCTCCTGCTGGGGGCGCGGAGGGCGAGGGGAGCTCGCCCCCCCTAGCTGAGGGCGGGGGAGAGAGGAGCTCGCCCCCTACATGGGGCGGGGGCGAGAGGAGCTCGCCCCCCCTGCTGGGTCTCGCCCCCTCCTGCTGGGGGCGCGGGGACGAGGGGAGCTCGCCCCCCCTTACATGGGGCGGGGAGCGAGAGGAGCTCGCCCCCCCCCCCCTACTGGGTCTCGCCCCCTCCTGCTGGGGGCGCGGGGGGAGAGGGGAGCTCGCCCCCCTCCCCCTGGCTAAGGGCGGGGGCGAGAGGAGCTCGCCCCCCCCCCCTACATGGGGTGGGGGCGAGAGGAGCTCGCCCCCCTGCTGCTGGGTCTCTCCCCCTCCTGCTGGGGCGCGGGGGCGAGGGGAGCTCTCCCCCCGTACATGGGGCGGGGGCGAGAGGAGCTCGCCCCCTGCTGGGGGTGCGGGGGCGAGGGGAGCTCGCCCCCCCTGGCTGAGGGCGGGGGTGAGAAGAGCTCGCCCCCCTACATGGGGCGGGGGCGAGAGGAGCTCGCCCCCCCCCCCCCCCTGCTGGGTCTCGCCCCCTCCTGCTAGGGGCGCGGGGGGCTAGGGGAGCCCGCCCCCCTTACATGGGGCGGGGGTGAGAGGAGCTCGCCCCCCTGCTGGGTCTCGCTCCCTCCTGCAGGGGGCGCAGGGGGGGGGGGGGAGGGGAGCTCGCCCCCCCCCCCCCCCCCCCCCCACCCACCACATGGGGCGGGGCGAGAGGAGCTCGCCCCCCTGTTGCTGGGTCTCGCCCCCTTCTGCTGGGGGCGCGGGGGGGGGGGGGGGGGGGGGGGGGGGGGGGGGAGGGGAGCTCACCCCCCTGGCTGATGGCGGGGGCGAGAGGAGCTCGCCCCCCTGCTGGGTCTCGCCCCCTCCTGCTGGGGCGCGGGGGGGGGGGGGGGGGGGGGGGGGGGGGGGGGGAGGGGGGGCGAGGGGAGCTCGCTCCCCTTACATGGGGCGGGGCGAGAGGAGCTCGCCCCCCCTGCTGGGTCTCGTCCCCTCCTGCTGGGGGCGAGGGGAGCTCGCCCCCCCTGGCTGAGGGTGGGGGCGAGAGGAGCTCGCCCCACCTGCTGCTGGGCCTCGCCCCCTCCTGCTGGGGGCGCGGGGGGCGAGGGGAGCTCGCCGCCCCTGGCTGAGGGCGGGGGCGAGAGGAGCTCGCCCCCCCTGGCTGAGGCCGGGGGCGAGAGGAGCTCCCCCCCCTACATGGGGCGAGGGCGAGAGGAGCTGCCCCCCCCCCCCCCCCTGCCGGGTCTCGCCCCCTCCTGCTGGGGGCGCGGGGGGCGAGGGGAGCCCGCCCCCTTACATGGGGCGGGGGCGAGAGGAGCTCTCCCCCCCTGCTGGGTCTCGCCCCCTCCTGCTGGGGGCGCTGGGGGCGCGGGGGGCGAGGGGAGCTCACCCCCCTTTACATGGGCTGGGCGAGCGGGAGGTCTCTACCTCCCCCGCTCGCCCTCCTCTTTCCTTTCTCTGGATCATACTGAACAGTAATGTTACAAAATATCTCTTGCCTCGAGAACCTACTCGGCGAATACAGGGTTGTACACTTAGTCTATAAACATCTAAAGGAAATTATAAAATTGGAATCATTTTAACATAGAATCACTCGTAAATGGAAGGAAAGCAAACTTTGTGTAAACTTACAAGGCAATCACCCAACCGACAGAAATCATCGCTAGGCAAAGCATAGGTACAACCAATTTTAGCGATAGAAATAATCGTTTATGGTCGTGACTGTTGAAATATGTAAGTTGGAGCAATCAAGAGATAAATGTCATTATCAATATAATATAAACCTATGCGTTTGCATATTAAGAACACACTAAAAATTAAGAATGATCAGGTTGAGCTCAATATAAGTTGAATTTTATAAAAAAATATTAGTTCAAACTTTAAACCGAAAATACGTCATTTAGTTTTAGAACAGAATGATCAAATTTCCCATCTCCATCACTCCCCATTTATTTCTTTTTTCAAAACACACACAATCAACATATAAAAGCCTTGTATTTTTCGAATCTATAAGTTACTCATTACGAGGGCTTCTTTGAGAGAGAAAGAGAGAAGGGATGAAAAAGCAGAGACAATCCCTATAGAAGCAGAGCTAGTTCTTCATATTAGAGACGAGCGTTCTTCCTTCCGCGATGTCATTGGACGGGCTATGTCGGAGTACAAGACATTTGTGTGGATATCAATAGAGATGCAAATAGTTTTTCTGCATTCAGACTTCAATAAACTCCTCCGAAAATACTACAAAAGCGGATGAATCCATGGAAGCGGGTTATTAAAACCATAACATATGTTGAGTATAAGGAACTATATTGATAAAATAAGCAAATTTTACTCATTAGACCCATATAGCTAGTCACAAAAAAGGAAATAATTGAACCTACTTGCCTCATTGAGTGTTGAATGATGTCGGAGTGTTCAATTTCCTCCGTGTTAATTCCACTGGTTCTGTCGGTCAATTTGACCAATGAGATCCAAAATAGAGTCAAATAGATCAAATGAGACCCAACTCACATAAATGACTATCGGGATCCTTTTGTGTTAACTTCATCATGATTGACAAGTATGAGCCAACACGACCTAGCCCACCCTCTATATGTTTGTACATAATCTTACCCTTATTATTAATTTTTTTAATCTTACCTTTATTATTAACTTTATCATGGTTGACAAGTATGAGCCCACATGACCTAGTCCACCCTTATTGTTTATTAATGTTTATACCATCTATATGTGTACATAATCTTACCATTATTATTAGTTTAGACTTAAATACCATAATATTTAAATTTATATGCAAAATAAAAACATCTTATATGTATGTTATTTATTACACTTTATGCAAAGTAGTGTAGAAAGTATTCTTAATATTTATTCTATTATATTTATAAATCTCATTCTAACATAAATATCACAAGTGACAGTGCACGGGGGTCTCTCGTGCGATAGTATCCCCCCCCCCCCCCCCCCCCCCCCCCCCCCCCCCCCCCCCCCCCCCCCCCCCCCCCGACCACTCTCTTCCTCTCGTCTGCAGCGTGCGTTGAGACCGGACTCCAGCCTCGCTCAACCCCCTCTCGATCGGACAAAGGCACGGGTCGGGCTCTACAATGGAAAGTTTATTTCAATGTAAATGTCAAATGTGCATAGTTTTCTACAAATGATAGAGTGCACTGCATTCATAAATTTTGCAAGTTCATGAGGTCAAGCTTCAAACAGTAAACTGCAGCCAGCTAATCAATTTTAAATAGCCAAAATTCAGCGTTTCAAAGTCGGTGTGATTTTAAAATCATTTAATTAATCATATAATCATGATGATGTAGTCATAAACAAAACAAAAAAAATACTAGAATTACTAATTAGTGTATGTGGAGTTAATAGACAAGGGCATTATTATTAGCAAATCGGGTTTTGCTAATAGCAAAAAAAAAATGTTAATTTATTTCAATCATAAAAGTAGTCTATTAGCAAACCCTTGTATTTCCCTCTTCCTCCCGAGTTCCCGTCCGAAACCCCGGCCTCTTCTTCATCGATGCGACTTCGCCACTGCTCGCGTGTAGAACAGTGAGCGACTCCAATACAGCAATAGACATGGAAATATGGTGATTTATTGAAATCAAGGATCTGAAGAAGGATAATCGGAGGTGTTTGTGAGGCGACAAGAGAGTGAAACTTATTTGCAGTTAAATAGTGAAATCAACGTGTTATTACAAAACTTAAGAGTGCGAATTTGGCTCCTGGCTACAGCAACAGACTGCGAATTTTGAGCTTACTTTAGCTTATTTCATTATTGTTGGGATGGATTTTAAGTATCCGTTCTCCAATTTTAGACATCTTTCGATCTCTACTCATCGATATCTGTTCTTCGTTTAGCTTATTTCATTGTTGTTGGTTATGAATTTTAAGGCTCTGATGGCCGGGTCGAAGATGAGGGACGAGCAAATATGATGACTCTTTTGATCTCTACTATCCCGGAGCACTGAATCCCTCACTCGTGGCTGCCGCAAGGACAAACATGGTTTGGGTCGGGGAGCTCTGGCAGCTAGCTAGTAACACGCATTACTTAGAAACTTTTTTTTTGTCATGACTTGCTAGTAGCACAAATGTTTGCTAATAGTCATTTACAAAAATAATGGTTTACTAATAGCCAAGATTTGCTAATAGCCAACCAGATTTATAAATGATAATTTAAGCGAGCACATTAAATGAAACTAATTTTGAAAATTACATAATGTTATTGTCTTAAACTTAAAATTTATCATAAAATCTGTTGTTGGCATAAATTTTTTTTTGTATTAATTTTTCTATTAAAATAAATATTATTCTTGAATTATCTGTTGGCACATATTTTATTTAATAAAAATATTTAATTTAATAATATTTATACTGTTATATATAAGGAAAATCCATTTTATTGAAACATTATCTTTTCAAATTTATCACTTCTTTACCAAACAAAACCTCTAAATCAGTCCTCAAAGTCACTCTACTTTATTAAATTAGTACCTCAACTTTTATTTATTTGAAATCAGTCCCCAGCTTCACTGAAATGCAGAAATCAATCCTAGTTAACAGAATATACTCTCAGAGGGAGAAGAGCTGGATTCACTCGGATCGTTTGCAGGGCACGCCACAAAGGTATACCGGAGAGAAAACCAATGGGGGTGGGGTTAGGGTTTAGGCTATTTTTAAAATAATTATGGATTTACTAATTTGCCCTCAAATATTTAGCAAAATTGTTAAATGAAACTGAAATCAAGTGTAAATTAAAAATTGAGAAACTTATTTTATAAAAGATGGTGACTTTGGGAACTGATTTAGAGGTTTCATCTCTTTATTACAATTTTTATGATTTAATTTAATTTTAAAAACAAGTTCTCATCCTTTCAATTTTCATTAATCTTTTGTATTTAGCGACATAATTTTTATTATCGAAACAACGAACGATAGGTGTATTGGCGCGCTTAAACAATAATTATTAAACTAACACATATAATATAAATTTGTATTTTTATTGGAGTTTAAGCAGCTAGTCTGGCCAATGATAATAATTATTAAACTAACACAAACATATTTGTTTAAAAAAATAAAATAAAATAAAAATAAAGTTTAAGCAGCTAGGCTGGCCAATGATAATAATTATTAAACTAACACATAAACATATTTGTTTAAAAGAAAATAAATAAAATAAATAAAATAAAATGATTATTTTCAAGTTTTAAGTATTTATTTTCAAGTTTGTAAGTAATTATTTTGCCCTTTCCTAATTCTGGAAGAGGCGGGCGAGGGCAAAAGAGTCCAGGCAACCAATCGTGACTCGCGAAGTGCCCCGAAGCTCGCATCTATGTATTCTAATTACCGATCATAAAAACGTGTAGACGGCGGAGACGAGGCGACCGATTCTACATTCCGAAACTACCCCTGCGCCTATTATATAAACTCCCCCTGCCTCCCACCCCCTTGTTAGTTTGTACTCGAAAGCCAGAAACCCATTCACCAAATTCCAAATCAGAGCCCGGCGAAGACGACGGCGGTTGAAGGGAATCTAATTAGTTTGAAGAAAGAATCGGAGGACAAATGGCAGCCACCAGGGGAGCTCTGAACTTCCGCCATCTCCAGAGAACCTCCTTCTCCACACAGACCTCGGTTTTCCTCGCCGGCGGCCAGAAGAGCCATGATTTGCTCCATCTAAAGCAGAGGAAGACAGCCTCGGGAAAAGCGTGGAGATCTCATGTGACCGCAGCGATGATCGTAGAGCGTCCGGCGGCTTCCACTCCTGTGGAGATGGAGAAGCCGGCGAAATTCAAAGTCCGGGCCGCAGTTACTGTGCGGAGGAAGAAGAAACAGAGCATGAGAGAGAAAATAGACACCCAGCTCGACGCCTTCGCGGACAGATTCGGCCAGAATATCGTTTTCCAGCTCATCGGCACAGAAATCGATCCGAGTAAGACTCCCTCTCTCTCTAGATCTCCTCCCGATTCCCGCTCCAGATATTCCTCTAAGCTTTATAATTTTTTTTTTGCTTTCAATTTTGAAGGAACGAAGAGGGCAAAAACGAGCAAGGAAACTGCCCTAAAGGACTGGTACAGAAAGAAGGATTTGAAAACAGAGAAAGTGGTGTATACGGCGGAGTTCACGGCGGACTCCGGCTTCGGCGAACCGGGAGCCATCGCCGTTCTGAACAGACACCATAAAGAATTTTACCTCGAAAGCATTGTCGTGGAAGGATTCGCCTGCGGCCCCGTCCTCTTCACCTGCGATTCCTGGATTCAATCTCTCAAGGATCAGCCCAGCAAGAGGATTTTCTTCGCGAACAAGGTAATTAGCAGCACCCGCTCATGAATTTGTGATCGATTAGAAGAGATAATCACAGTCAATGTTGGTTTACTGCAGCCGTACTTGCCGTCTGAGACGCCCATGGCGCTGAGGGATTTGAGGGAGAGAGAGTTGAAGGAGATGAGAGGAGACGGGAAGGGAGAGAGAAAGCTGTGTGATAGAATCTACGACTTCGCCGTGTATAATGATTTGGGTAATCCGGATAGAGGATTAGAGTTCGCGCGCCCCGTTCTCGGAGGAGATGAGAGGCCGTACCCTCGTCGTTGCCGCACCGGCCGCCCGCCGGCGAACACAGGTATAGCCTTTTATTTTTAATATTATGTCAAGACAGCTGCGATATAAATATTTTTATATATTTCTAGTCAGAAAAATGTCAACACGCCTAGGTTAGCTCATAGATTTTGACCCATTATTTTTATATATACATGTATATTTATATATTTATTTAAAATAGTTGAAGTTTTTATTTCCGTGAATAAAACGATTTATAATTAAATAAAAATTATTTTCGATAAAACAAAAAAAATTCCTGTCTATATAATTATATATATATTTTTAATAACTTTGGCACTAAGCACCTTATCATACATATTTAATCTTTTCACTCTAAATATTCAATTAGGAGAGTTCAAAATGTCAATGTTAAAATTTTTGAGGTTGCAAAATGTCAAAATTAAATATTTACGGTGCAATGTGAAAAAATATCTTTCATTTGCTCGTAGTTGTGTCTTGATTACTTTCTCTTGACCGTAAAATCATTCTGATTTACGATAAATCCGAATTGCGCAGATCCAAGCATCGAGAGCAGAGTGGAGTATCCGACGCCAACATATGTGCCGAGGGACGAGGCTTTCGAGGAGACGAAGCAGGAGATGCTGTCCGAGGGGGCGATGAAGGCTCTGCTCCACAATCTCGTTCCCTCCATCGTCGCCTCCATAGAGCCAAAAAGCAGAGAATTCAAGGCATTTCACGAGTTCGACAACTTGTTCAAGGAGGGCATCCGCCTGAAGAAAGGCATCGAGGATCATCTCGTGAGCAAGATTCCGCTGTTGAACAAGATTCAAGACTCGAGCGAATCCATCCTACGATACGACACCCCGCGCATCATCACAAGTAAGCATATTTTCTTATCTCTACATGTAAGTAAAATTACTTGTCTAAAAGAGTAGTGTTTGGGTAGAAATGGTTTGGTTAATTCATGCACACTCCACTGTTGCACTAGTTTAGGATTGCTTTCAATAATAATGGAGGATAGAGACCCTTACCCAATTTCTCTAATGGGCCCACATGAAATTCATTTATATGAGGGATTGTCTCAATTATCACCCCCTAGGGAGGGATGACCTTCTATAGGCTTATTTATGATCATGAGTGGAAGTTTCTAGATGATTCTTGAAGAATATTCTTGAGCATATGGAACTTGTATGAACTCGTAGCGTCGGCGCGGTAATAATGTGAGACTACGGGAGCAAAAGGGGCAAAATTTTCATCATCCTCGTCGTGCGGAGAGCGTGTTTTTCAAACGGAATTTCTTCGAATTCAGTTGAATTAATTACTTTTCAGTTCCAGTCGTAATTTTTTAGTTTCAGTTCGAAAGCACGCTCTCCGCACGATGACGATGGTACACTCGACGTACCAGAAAAAAATCTCCTAAATTTTGGGGTTGGGGCTTTCTCAAAAGTTATGTTTTGACATAGGATCTCTTTGTTTAGGCGTTTTTGCTTCAACTCCGGAGAGAGAAAAATGTTACCGCTTTAAAAATTTGTTTGGTAAACCATCTTTTCCCACTGCCACTGTACAAAAACATATTTTTAAGTGTCTGTTTGGCATAGCGTTTTTGCTCTAGCCAAAAATGTCATCGTCATAGAATGTATGTCTGGCATGACAATAGTTATGATTAATGGATGGGATGTTCATGAACAACGGTTAATAACCCACCGGCATCACCACGAAATACAGTACAGATGAATATTAAAAAAATAATTTTTATTACAAAATATATTGTTTTTTACCGGAATTTTTACATAATGTTAATTATGGACCTTTTACAAATATTTTAAAATCTTATTTATCCATCGAATAAATATGCCGCTTTGTTAAAATCGGTTGCGCATTATTTTTCTTTTTCTGAATTTTCCCGCACAATTCCCTCCTACGGCTACCCTACCGTACCTAAAAATCACTCCTCAGACAAAGCGAGAAAGTGGAATGTTTTACTGAAATGCGATGTGGTGTATTGTAGCGGATTTCTGACATTGGTGTTTTTGTTCTGAACCAGAGGACAAATTCGCATGGCTTCGTGACGATGAGTTTGGTCGGCAAACGCTCGCCGGAATTAATCCCGTCAATATTGAGCGGCTGCAGGTAATAATTTATTTATGCTACAAGATCAAGTTTACCGTTGACGTTCGAGGCATATTCCAACGGTGGGCGTTTACGTCGTTTTCAGGCATTCCCGCCGGTTAGCAAGTTGGACCCGGCAGTCTATGGCCCGCCGGAATCAGCCATCAGGGAGGAGCACATAGCCGGCCAACTCAACGGTATGACCGTCCAAGAGGCGGTGGAGGCGAACAAGTTGTTCATTCTGGATTTCCACGACATCTACCTCCCATTCCTCAACAGGATCAATGCCCTCGACGGCCGGAAGGCATACGCCACCCGCACCATCTTCTTCCTGACACCACTGGGCACCCTGAAACCCATCGCCATCGAGCTCAGCCTCCCGGAGATGGCCTCCCGGTCGAAGCGGGTACTGACGCCGCCCTCCGAAGCGACCGGCAACTGGCTGTGGCAGCTGGCTAAGGCCCATGTCAGCGCAAATGACGCCGGCGTGCATCAGCTGGTGAATCACTGGTACATTTGACCTACCCCAATCGCCCCCTTTCGATCTCCGAAAAGAAATTGAAATTTCTTAAAAACCTAAATAATTGACGGGAAGTAATTTCTTGATCAGGCTGAAGACGCACGCTTGCATCGAGCCATTCATACTGGCGGCGCACCGGCAGCTGAGCGTGATGCACCCGATCTTCAAGCTGCTGAAGCCGCACATGCGGTACAACATGGAGATCAACGCCATCGCCCGACAGTTCCTCATCAACGCCGGCGGTGTCATCGAGTCCAGCTTCACTCCAGGACCGATCTCCTTGGAGATCAGCTCCGCCTTCTACGCCGAGCACTGGCGGTTCGACCGCGAGGGCCTCCCCGCCGATCTCATCCGAAGGTGGACTACATTTCCAAGATCACAATCTCATCTCTGTTTCTATTTCAAGGCCTCCGATTAATTATTTTCCTGCAACTTATTTTCCAGGGGGGTGGCAGTTGAGGACGCCAGCGAGCCCCACGGTCTCCGGCTGCTGATACCGGATTACCCGTACGCGAACGACGGTCTCCTCCTCTGGTCGGCGCTGGAGTCATTCACGGCGGATTACGTCGGAACCTACTACCCGTCTCCGGCGGCGGTGCAGGCTGATGCGGAGCTGCAGTCCTGGTACGCCGAGGTCGTGACAGTGGGCCATGGAGACCACCGGCATGCGCCGTGGTGGCCTAACCTCGACACGCCAGCAGATCTCGCCGGCATCCTCACCACATTGATATGGCTCGCATCGGCTCAGCACGCGGCGCTCAACTTCGGCCAGTACCCGATTGGCGCATACATCCCATGCCGCCCGCCTATCCTACGGCGGCTCCTGCCGGAGGTGGAAGATCCAGACTACGATTACTTACTGGCAGATCCACACCGGTACTATCTGTCGACGATGCCGGAGCTTACAATGGCGACGACGTTCATGACGGTGATTGACACGCTGTCGACGCACTCCGCCGACGAGGAGTACTTGGGGGAGAGGCGGGAGGGGTGGACGGGGGACAGCAGGGCGGTGAAAATGTTCGACGAGTTCGCGACGAAGGTTAGGGCTGCGGAGGAGGAAATTGAGAGAAGGAATAGGAATCCGGAGATGAGGAACAGGTGCGGCGCCGGAGTGATGTCTTACGACCTGATGACGCCGAGCTCGCCGCCGGGGATTACTTGTCGCGGCATCCCTAACAGTTGCTCCATATAATTAAAAAAAAAAAAAAAACAGGGGATACATCAGTTTAGGGCCCACCTAAAATTCTTTCGGCAGCTTCAAATTCTTTGAGCAATTGAGCGATGTGCATAAAACAGAATGCGGAAGTTGTATATTTCCATTTATGATTGGTATTAACTATTAAATGAATTAAAATGATTCAACCCAGTAACAAAAATATATTTGGAAAATGCTTAAAATCTAAACTCAGAGTATCTACCCTTGCTCATGCGGATGGTTATAAGTAGGGTTGTTCGCAAATCAAATAGTTCGTAAATTATTTGGGATTAAGATTTTTATTTTTTTGAATTCGAATTCGAATGGTATTCGAAACCCGAGCTGAATAATTGTTTGTGAATAATATGAATATCTATTTTTTATATAAAGATGATCCCGGCAGTGTGATTAAAGCCAATTTGGTCCATTGTTTGAAGTTCAAACAAGAATTCAAATTCAAATTCAAATTCGGGATTTCAAGACGAATTCGAATTTAAGTAATCGAATGAATTTGAATATGAATCTCTGCATTCTATGACAAATTTGGATTTAATTGAAGAGTTATTCAATTCGTTTTGGTTCGTGAACACCTCTACTTATGAGTCCACAATATTTTTAAAAAAATTATTAAATAAAATAGGGAATAATTATTAAATCAATTAAAAATATATATGTTAATAAAGTTGTTCTCTTCATATAACTTGCTAATGTATCATAAAAATAAAATACAGAAGTTAGTATGGTCACAATTATGAAAATTAACAAACGTTTTATGTGATTGAAAATCTATTTTCTGCTTTTCGGCATTCGCAACACCCCCCTCCCGTGCACCCGCGCGACATCCCCCCCCCCCCCCCCCCAGCCTTCACCTCTCTCGCCAACGAAGCACCGGTCATTCTCCTCCCTCCTCGACAGATCACAGCGCCGTCTCCTCTCTCGTGAACGGGTGCACGCAACTCACCGACACAAGCACGCAACAAGCTTCTCCAAATTTTTGGAAGATTCTCCTTGGTATTACTTTCTCCTTCCACAGTTTTATGACAACTTTTTTCATGTAGTTCCTAGGGGGGATGTCACTGCCACGGTTTTCGACAGATTTTTGTAGGTCCATGCGTAGATCCATTTATGTTGATCATTTTTGTAGATCAAATTTTGAAGATCCATTGTAGATCCATTTTTGTAAAACTTTGGAGATGAGTTTTTTCGGCTAGCTTTGAAGCGTTATTGAAAGAACATTTGGGGTGTGGAAAAAAGATGGAGTATCCTTCAAGGGATGCCACAATATAAATTCTCAAAACAATGTGTAATTGTGATCGCAACAATGACTCTACCCAACTACATTCGATGACATCTTACACACTGATCTAGAGTTTGGTCCTTGTGATGAAGATAAAATTTTGGTTTACCCAGAGACTTACGAGCATAGAACATATTAACACTGAAGGGCCTGGGTCAACTGCTATGGCAGTGTTACGAGATTTCATAGCCGATCAAATCCAAAACTCATAGAAGGTTGTGCCGGACGTCGATGTTGGAGGAAAAATGTATTCAGTTATGTTATTTGGTTTTAATTTTGTATGTCAAACACTGCATAATTATCATTTTTTAATATGATTTTAACCTGCTTTATGGAAAAAAAAATATCACAGATTTTCCCACAAATTTTTCTTCCAAACAGTTGAAACGATTTTCAATTTCTGAACAACACTGAGAAATCTGCACTTCCAAACAGTTTCACAGATTTTCCCACCATTCTGCAAAAAAATAATTTTTCTCATTACTGCTTCTCATCACTGATTCTCCCATCACTACAGTCGAGCCAAACAAAATCTTAGGCTCCGTTTGGCACGGCAGTGACAATCATGAACGTAGTGGTTATATGAACTGTTGTTCGTGAATGCCCGATCTTACCTAATGAACTTCATCCACTGAAAGGAGGTGATAGTTTTTCTCATTACAAATAAGTTTTCTTTTCTTGATGGAGGTGATAATTGTCGTTCGTGAGTGTTCGTGAGTGTTTGTTTGTGCATTTTGCTTATCTTCGATGAAAGGAAAATGCCACCACTCCAAATATTTGTTTGGTAAAACTCATTTCTCCATTGTCACCTCTAAAAATATCACTTTTGGCCTTTTTTTTGACAACAACCACCTACCTCAATTCCCCACCGCTCTATTCCCATTGTTTTAAGCGCCTCTCTGGATTGTGGTGGAGGTGGGAAAAGTTCTATTCCCACCGCCCTCACAGTTTTATTAGCGTTTGTTTGTGCAGGTGGCAAAAGAACTTTTTAGAAAATTGAGTTTTGAAGAATTATCAAAAAGCTAGAGCCTCCTTACTTTTCACAAATCTCCGTTCTTTTAGTCGAAATTTTGTTTGCCATGTCGGACATTTTTCTTTGGACGCACATTTTTCTCACAATCATATTTTTCGTTCGGACGCGCATTTTTCTGCCCGGTTGCGCCTTTTCACTCGGGCGCAATTTTCGCACGGACTCGCAATTTTTCGCCCGGCCGCACATTTTCCGCTCGGCCGCGTATTTTTCGCCAGAGCGCGCATTTTCCGCCGGGAGCGCGCATTTTCCGCCCGGGAGCGCGCATTTTCCGCCCGGGAGCGCATTTTCCGCCCGGGAGCGCATTTTCCGCACATTTTTCTCACAATCATATTTTTCGCCAGAGCGCGCATTTTTTCACCCGGGCTCAATTTTGGCCCATGAGCTCATTTTTTCGCCCGGATGCTCATTTTCGCCATGTCGCACATTTTTGCACGGACGTGCATTTTTCGCTCGGTCCGCATTTTTCGCCCGGGTGTGCAATTACCGGATAGTCATTTTCGCCTAAGCACCCATTTTTCACTCAGGCATGCATTTTCGCTCGGGTGCTCATTTTTCGCCTGAGCACGCATTTTTCTCTCAGCCGCACATTTTACACTCAGACGCGCATTTTTCCGCCCGACGCGCATTTTTTGCCTGAGCGCGCATTTTCCACCCGGAATGGATTTTTTCGCTGCCCATGCGCGCATTTTTCAACTCAGCGTGTTTTTTTCCCGACCACGCATTTTCCACCTGGGAGTGCATTTTTCAGCCCGGACGCGCATTTTTTGCACGGTCGGGCATTTTCCGCCAGGATGTGAATTTTTTCGCCCGAGTGCCCATTTTCCGCTCGGGCGCGCATTTTTTGCCCAAGCGAATATTTTCCGCCCGAGCGCGCATTTTTTGCCCGGACGCATATTTTCTGCTCATGCACGCATTTTCCCCCAAAGCATGTTTTTCACCACGATGCGCATTATAAAAAAGTTAAAAATCTATCATTAAAACACTGTTTTTCCAAAAAGAAAATTTCCATACAATCCGCAACTTTTTTTAGACAATTTTTTTGACAACTCTAATGCCACCATTGGTTTCCCACCCCACTTTTTTCACAGCCACCACCATCCCAAACAGGCGCTTAATCTCGCCGTGAAAAAAAATTCTATGCAATGAACGCATATGGAGCATGGTGCGTAGAGGATTAATTTAAAAAAAATGAATTTATTTGTTATTTTTTTAAAGAAATAATTAACGAAATATTAATCAAATATTTTTATGATCATTTTAAATACTCATATGTATATATTTTAAGGCAAAAATATGTGAAAATACATTTGTAGAAAAATATGTATTTTTTAAACTATTTTACAAGAGTGTTTTTGCAAACATAAGTGTACTATTATTCACATAAAAAAAAGAAACTTTTGATCGCAATGGGCTCGGTGACATCTATTGGGGCACATGTCAAACTTCTAAGACACTTCTATAACTCTTGAGCAATAATCAAATTTTTGTAGAAAAACTGTAGTCATCTTCCAAACACAATCTAAAAGACTACCTATTGTATTCATAATGATGCTAAAAACCCCCACCGTAGGGGCGGATCCAGAGGGGGGCCCGAGGGACACTGACACCCCCATTATTTTTCGAAATTGTTAGTGGATTTGGATTCCTCTCGCCGAGGCAATGAATTTTGACTGCTTATATGTCAAAAACAGTGGCCAGATGAGGAAAAAAAGCTCCAATAAGATGGAAGCGTTTTCACGTCACGTAACTAGTTTGTTCTTGGACAAATATTGGTTATTCACGGACCAAAGTTGGCTATTCGCACTCCAAATTTGACTATTCGCAGACCAAGTTCAGCTATGAGCACCCCCAAAATTAATTTCAAACATGTGACTCACGACCCTCCTACTCACCTCGCTAGCATTTGTGTTTAGAAATACGAAAAAGAGCCCATCACAACCACTGTCTTCGATCGCCCATCTGACGATCCAAAAAATTTGGATCGACTCCTCCAATATCGCGTGAACGATCTCCATCACAGTGTGTCAAGAATGATTATGAAAACGATAACTCGATGAACCATGATTCAAGAAAAAACACGAATATACTAAATGAAAAAGTGCGGGTAGAGAAGAAGCGTAAACCTTTGCTACATAATATGGAAGTTATATGCCGAACTGTGAATCGGTACTTCACATTTCCTTCGTTGCAAGCAGGTGTTTTGAGCACTGAGGTTGATCATACAAAGACCAGAAATAATACAAGCATTATATATAAGCACTGGATTCTCTTTTTACTTCACATTTCCTTCGTTGCAAGCAGGTGTTTTGAGCACTGAGGTTGATCATACAAAGACCAGAAATAATACAAGCATTATATATAAGCACTGGATTCTCTTTTATGCGCCTTTAGATTAGGCGGCGGATTAGCGCAATTAACAATCAACGAATAATTAAAAAGCTAAGCATGGTAGTACCGATCCGCAGTGCAGGTAATGGCTCCATTTCTCGTAAACACCGCTGCTCCATGTCTTTTAATACCTAATCCATGTAGAATGTGAAAAGAGGTTCCAGCGAACCTTCAAGAGTGGTTCTGGGCCTTCAAATGGATGTCACTGTGAGAGCTGAATGGTTCTTCCTGTCAAGCAGAATCATAATGATTTACTAGAAAGAATGAAAAAGGATGGATGGCTACATGAATAAGGGCAGCACGGTGCACAAGCATCCCTGCGCAGCGAGGGTCCGAGGAAAGGTCCCACCACAATGGTGAGATGTAGGCAAATTTTACCCTGCATTTTTGAAAAAGGCTACTTCCAGGACTCGAACATGTGACCTCAAGGTCACACGGCAACACCTCAACCGGTGCGCCAAGGCTCCCCTTCCCTAAAAATAAAAAAAGTATGCATTGGAGAACAATGTCCTTTGTTTATGTTCCTTTGTCTATGCCAATCATGTCGTTATTCATATTATAAATAATTTAGAGCTTCGTCGGTGTAGTGATCACATCGAGATTGATTGTCATTTTGTTATAGATTGTAGAAATACACGAGAAAGAGAGAAATAAAAGATAATTTTATTAATTTCTCAATCATACATTCACACAGGTATTGTACACTTATATAGGAAGAAAGATAGAAACAGAATCCCATTCTAAGATGTGGGACTAATAACCTAAAGAGGTAGTGAACTCTAGATGGGCCTTATTTTGGGTCTTTATACATATTTCCTTCAACACTCTCCCACAAGCTGGAGCATATAAGTCGTAAGCACCAAGCTTGGACAAGAACTGATAGTATAACGGTCATGGTAAGGCCTTGGTGAGAATATCCGCAACTTGCCCAAAAACAGGAACATGTTTTAATTCCAGCTTCTTCAATTGAACTTTCTTCCGAATGAAATGACAATCAACTTCAATGTGTTTGGTTCGTTCATGGAATACAGGACTCTTGGCAATGTGTATAGCAGCATGACTGTCACAAAATAGAGTGGCCGGTGATGAAAGTTTGACTCTCAAATCACTTAGGAGACTTTCTAGCCATGTGAGCTCAGATACAACAACCATTGAACGATTCTCAACTTCAGCAAATGAGCAAGCAACCACAGACTGCTTCTTGCTGCGCCAGGTAATAAGGTGTCCTCCGAAGTACAAAATCCACTTGTGGAGCATCGATCATCCAGAGAGTCATCATAGTCAGCATCAGAGTAGGCAATCAGAGATAGAGAAGAAGAAGAAGGTTTGTATACAAGCCTTTGTCCAGGAGCAGTCTTCAAATATCTGAGGATGCGTTCGACGGGCTGGAGATGAGAGGTCTGTGGAGCATGCATGAATCGACTGACCACTCCAACATCAAATGAGATATAAGGTCTTGTAACTGTAAGATAAATCAGTTTTCCTACAAGATGATGATAATTCTTGACATCCAATTCAAGAGATTGGTGCATGTAGACAGTATTTAGAAGGTCTCCATTGAGAATTCTTGACATCCAATTGATGTAAGGGCCACTGTCGATGAACAGCTAAGGAGATCAGGACACGAACGGTATTCAACTTGGCGACTGGTGAGAAGGACTCATTATAATCAAGATCAGGTCACTGAGTAAACCCCCAGAGCCACAAGACGAGCCTTTAGACGTTCAACTGTCCCATCTGGAGCATGTTTGATCGCAAAGATCCACTTACATCCCACACAAGTCTGTCCCGGAGGAAGATGGACTAGATCCTAAGTTTGATTAGCTCATAGGGCAGTCATTTCCTCATCCATGGTCGTGCGCCACCCCGGATGTTGAAGAGCCTTCTGTGAAGAGTTAGGTATAGAAATGGACGATAAAGAAGTTGTGAATTTGAGAAGAGCAGGGGAGAGGCGATGCAAGGATACATAATTAGCCAAGGGATGAGCCGTAGAGACAGTTGCCGAATCTTCATGTCGCAAGGTATCATCAGTAGAGGGTCACTGCTGTTGGGCATCCGAACGAGGAGGACGACGAGTGTACACACAAAGAGGTGGTTTGGGGGGGGGGGACTGCAGTTGGGGTTGGAAGGAGTGATGGAAGAGGAGACGTAACAGGGACGGTAGGACGTGGTAGTAGTGGAGGTGGGGGAAGAGCTGGATGGGGAGAGTGAAAAGGCAGGTCTTCGATGAAAGTTACATCTGCAGAAATGACAACCTTGCGATCATTGGGAGAGTGACACACATATCCTTTCTGAGTGCGGGAGTAACCAACGAACATGTATTTGGTAGCATGAGGAGCAAACTTGTCAGTGGAAGGACCAAGACAATGGACATAACAGGTGCAACCAAAGACGCAAGGTGTGACGGAAAAGGGGGCGTGGAAGGAAACAAGACTAAAAAGAGTCGCATAGTTGAGAATGGAGGAGGTCATGCAATTGATGAGATGACAGGCAGTAGAAACCGTGAAGTTCCAGTAAAAATTAGGTAGCTGCATTTGAAACATCAGTGATCGAGCGACCTCAAAAAGGTGATGGTTTTTGCGCTCGGCCACACCATTTTGTTGGGGCATATAAGCACATGAAATTTGATGGATGATCCCAAACTCAGTACAAAGAATAGTAAAAGCATGGCTTGTGTATTCACGCGCATTGTCGGTGCGGAGTATCTTAAGAGAACTGAAAAACTAAGTATGAGTCTCAGTAATAAAAGCACGAAAGATAGAGGTTATGTCAGCGCGATCATGAAGTAAATACAACCATGTCATGCGAGAGTAATCATTAATAAATGTAATAAAGTAACGATAACCATAAATACTGGATGTTTTATAAGGTCCCCAAATAGCAGAGTGAACTAAAGCAAAATGAGCATTGCTCCGAGTACAATTAGGGAGAAAATACGAACGATGTTGTTTTCTGAAGATACATGATTCACAAGTAAAGTCATTAAGGGAGATATCGAGAAGAGCTTTCTTGAGGATCTGGAGGGGAGCATGCCCAAGACGTCGATGCCAATCAACATAAGTGACAGATGAAAGAACTGTAGGTGGAACATCCAAGATATAGAGCCCATTAGACAGTCACCCTTTACCAATGATATTCTGCGTCCGTCGATCCTGCACAACAAAAGAGAAGGGAGAGAACGTTACACAACAATCAAGGTCCTGAGTAAGGCAGCAAAAAGAGAGAAGGTTAAAAGGCGATCCCGGAACATGAAGGACCGAGCGAAGAGAGAGAGAGAGTTGGAGTGAGGCAAGTCAGCAGAGCCAAAAACTGGGGTGGTTTCACAATTAGCCACAGTGATGAACTTGAGATACACAGATTGTAAGTACTGAGATGGCTTGTGCGGAGTAAGATGATGGGTGGCACCCGAGTCCACAATCCAAGTGGAGCGATGGGAGAGACATGAGATACCTTTATTGGAGATAGAAGCAACAGAGCCAGACGGATGATGGCGTAACCCCTGGAGATGCTGAAGCTGGATGCGTATGACATCAATGTAGGCACGAGTGGTAGAAGACGTATCAGCAGCAACAGAGGCAGTGGGTAGAGGAGGCATACCATGCTTACGATAGCAGGTTTCCTCAAGATGTCCATCCCTGCCACAGTGAGGACACTTGAGACGAGGCCTGCCATTGCGACCTCTACCCCGGTAGCCTGTGCGACCTCCACAAGCTGACGAAGGAGTGGGGTGAGGTATACATGAGTGCTGGAGAAGAACCAGAGATGGAGTCCGGGAGCATCTGGGGGTGGTGTTACAATTGGTATTAGAGCTAGGTTTAGCATCCCATGACCCAAAAAATTCACAGAGCTTTAGAACTTCATCTTAATCACTCCTTCAATGATAGAGTCATCAAGTTTTATTTAACTTTCATTTGTGCATACGTTTAGAAATATCTTCTATTGTAGATCCTTCATTTTTGACACGTACATTGATAACTCTTTTCCTTCCGTCTTATAGGCACCACGCACTAATGAGGCAGGCGAGCCTTCGCATCAAAATACAACTCCTGAAATAGTTATGGATGACGGTAGTACACCAGCAGCACCCGCAGCACCAGCGGTGCCAGAACCTACCGACATGACAGCTATTATTGCCAGGGCAGTGGCCTTAACCCTGTTGGAATTCAGGAATGGACTTCCTACAGCAAATCCAGCAGCAGCCCCTGTACCAACATAGACGACTGGCTGATAAAGACCCGTGATTTGCTCAAAGTGATGCAGTACCCGGAAAACAAGAAGGTTCCTTTAGCTGCCTTCCTCCTGAAAGGCGAGGAAAATCTGTGATGGACCAGGCATTTGGCGGACGACCCCGCTGGTAAGTAGTTTAGTTCAAATCGTCTTGCCCTAGAATACATTATCATTTTTGCATAATGATAATGTGAGCTTCATTTGTGTCAGGTCGTACAGCAGATATGTTCACGTGGAACGACTTTTCAGGGCGCTAGCTAGCTGGTTCGTACCCCTGTCCAAACGCCGCAGTCTCCAGGAAAAGTACTTCAGGCTCATTCAAGGAGACAGATTTGTCATAACTTATAAGAGGGAGCTAACTCACTTATCTCGTTATGCGGGCACTATGCAAGGGGACGAGAACGAGAAGTGTAGCCGGCTTGTGGACGGACTGCGTGACTCTCTGAGGCAGACACTAATGACAATGGTCAATGCTGATTACAGGAGCTTGGTTGACACTGCGAGAAAGTTGGAAGCTGATCAGCAGAAGGTGCAAAAGCGTAACAACTTCCGTTCGAAGCGGCCTCAGGATGCACCACAGCAGCAATAGCAACAACAGAACAAGAATAGCCAAGGAAAAAACTGGAACAAAAAACAGAAGACTGATGATAGGAAAGGTGGTCAGACTGTGGTCAAGGTCAAGGATTACCCCCTCTGTCCTAAATGCTACCGCCATCATTTGGGTGAGTGTTTAGCTACTGCAGGGGTTTGTTACAAGTGCCAGCAACCGGTACATATAGCCCGCTAC
The DNA here is from genome assembly GCA_033032865.1 of Dactylorhiza incarnata. Classification (NCBI taxonomy): domain Eukaryota; kingdom Viridiplantae; phylum Streptophyta; class Magnoliopsida; order Asparagales; family Orchidaceae; genus Dactylorhiza; species Dactylorhiza incarnata. Next base: position 542,021 of record JAWHQI010000567.1, read on the forward strand.
TGCCAGGGAACTCCCGTGAATCAGGTAACAAAAGTTTGTTCGTGTAATCATTCTAATTTATACCCTTTCCACATTAGTCTTATAATCGTAACTCTTTTTATAATCGAAATTTGAGGTTGGTCCTAGCAGAACCGACAAAGAAAAAGCACATGTAGGCTGAGGTAAAGTCAGCTCCAGGACGAGATTCGGTGCAACCCAGAGCTTACGGGCTAGGCCAGCAGGAAGCCAAAGAGAAGGAGGACGTTGTGACAGGTATGTGTATGTCCTAGACGATTTAGTTCTTTCCTCTGTAATGACACTAAAATATACCCATGTAGCATTTATGCATGTAGGAATTCTTATGATTCAAAACGTACCCTCCAATATTCTCTTTGACACGGGTGTCTCGCACTCGTTCATAGCAGAATCTCTTGTGCATAGGCTGGACTTAGAAATCTGTCCAGAGTCAACATCAAAAGAGGTCATGATGCCTAATGGATTTCTTTTGCAGACCAAACATAAGTGTAGAGTTCCAATGCGGTTTGGAGAAACTGAAATCTTTATAGAAGCTTCACTCCTCTTATAGCAGAATTTGATCTGATAATGAGTATGAACTGGCTGTTAGATGTGAATGCTAGATAGACTGCAGGAACAAGGTGATACAGTTCGAAGGACCCAACCAAATCGCTTTTACCTTCCAGGGCATAAAGGGAGTCTCCAAATTAATTATTTCCTCAATTAAGGCTGTTAAATGCATCAACAAGGGTTGTGTAACCTTCTTAGTACTGATGAATGTTGAAGCCAAGGTTAATCTGCTAGAACTTAGAAGTACCTGTAGTTCAGTTGTTTCCAGATGTCTTTCCAGAGGAGTTACCTGGTGCCCCTCCTACCAGAGAGATTGACTTCCAAATCGATCTTGTACCTGGAGCTGCGCCAGTGGCCAAAACTCCTTACCGTATGGCTCTCAGAGAACTAACTGAGTTGAAGATCCAGTTGCAGGAGTTGCTCGACTTGGGTTTTATTCACCTCAGCACTTCACCTTGGAGTACGTCAGTACTGTTTGTTAAGAAGAAGGACGGAAGCCCGAGATTGTGCATAGACTACCGCGAGTTGAACAACCTGACAGTTAAGACGAAGTATCGTATCCCCAGGATAGACGATTTGCTTAACCAACTTGAGGGATCTTGCACATTTTCTAAGTTAGATCTGAGGTCGGGCTAACACCAGCTGAAATTTCGGGATGAAGACATTCAGAAGACGTCATTCAGCACTAGATGCGGACAATATGAGTTCGTGGTCATGCCCTTCGGGCTAACTAATGCCCTGTCCGCTTTTATGGATCTGATGAATAAAGTGTTTCGAGAATTTCTAGATCGATTCGTTATCGTCTTTATAGACGACATTCTGGTGTATTCAAAGAGTCAAGAAGATCATGTCGAGCACCTCAGGACAGTTTTGAGCACTCTCAGGGAGAATCAATTGTACGCTAAATTTTCAAAGTGTGAAACCTAGCTTTCTGAGATTGCATTCTTGGGCCACATTATTAGTCAGAAAGGTCTCGCAGTGGATCCGAAGAAAATAAAAGCAATAAACGATTGGCCAAGGCTGAAGGCAGTTACTGAAGTTCGCAGTCTTCTTGATTTAGCAGGATACTACAGGAAATTCATTAAGGACTTCTCAAAAATAGTGTTACCGATGACTACGCTTGTCAGAAAAGGAAAAACCTTCAATTGGACAGTTGATTGTGAGCTTGCCTTTGCGTAGTTGAAATCTAGGCTGATGACCGCCCCGCTTTTGTGTCTGCCTTCAGGTTCAGAAGACTTTCAGATTTATAGCGATGCCTCAGGTCAAGGTTTGGGTTGTGTACTTATGCAGCATGGTAAGGTCATAGCTTTCGCTTCCAAACAGTTAAAGGTTCACAAGAAAAATTATCTTGTGCACAATTTGGAGCTTGCAGCCGTCATCCACACATTGAAGATTTGGAGACACTACCTCTACGGAGTTCGTTGTGAGATCTTTACGGATCACAAAAGCCTTAAGTATATTTTTGATCAGCAAGAGCTTAATATGAGACAACGTATGTTGGTATAATTCTTTTCAGATTATGATATTGGTATTCAGTACCACCCTGGGAAAGCAAATGCGGTAGCTGATGCGCTTAGTAGAAGAGGTTCGAGTTATTCCCTCATTACTCAGCAGGAGGAGCTTGCGCGAGCTCTGGAGAGATTGGAGATTAGTGTCATACTGCACACCAGTTTTGGTTCTGCAAATTTAAGTTGGTTAGAAGTCACTTGTGATATTAAAGATAGGATCAGAACAGCTTTACCCCTAGATCCGAAGATGGTGGAGATTTGGGATTTGACTCAGGCAGGTTAGAAAGAGAAGTTCAGCATTCAGGAGGGTTTACTGATGCATGATAGTAGAGTGTGCATTCCAGATGTTAGTCACCTTTGAGAGGACATACTGTTTGAGGCTCATAATTCTAGATATTCGATACATCCAGGTAGCACAAAGATGTATGCAGATCTTAAGAAGTTAGTTTGGTGGTCAGGTTTGAAGAATGATGTGGCAGAGTATGTTGGTAAGTGTGAAACTTGCAAATTAACTAAAGTCGAGTGTCACAGGACAGGGGGCAAGTTGCAGCCACTACCCATTCCGGAGTGAAACTTCGAGGATATATCGATGGATTTTGTGCATGGCACTCCCCGATCGCAGAGTGGGAATGATTCTTTATGGGTTATAGTTGATCGTCTCTCCAAAGTTGCCCACTTCATTCCTAATAAGAGAACGGATCATGGTCCAAGATTGGCTCAGTTGTATGTAGATGGGATAGTCTGACTGCATGGTGTTCCAAAGACTATAATTTCAGATAGAGATGACGGGTTTACCTCCAAAAAATGGAAATATGTTCAGGAGCGTTTGGGCACTAAGCTACATTTCAGTACAACTTTTCACCTTCAGACAGATGGACAGACCGAGCGTACGAATAGAACCATGAAAGATATGCTTTGTATGTGCATTCTGGACTTTGGAGGTAAGTGGGAGAAGTATGACACCTTAGTAGAGTTCTCCTACAATAATAGTTTTCAGGCAAGCGTTGAGATGACACCTTTCGAGGCTCTTTATGACAGACGTTGTCGGACGCCGTTATGTTGAGCTGAAAGTGAAGAGAGGAGTGCTCGTAAAGAATCATGGATCGACAAGACCACAGCTCGAGTCAAGCTCATCCAGGAGTGCATGAAAATAACTTAGGATCGTCAGGCCAAGTACTATGATCAGAGGCATGGAGCAGTGGAGTTCAGCGTGGGAGATTATGTTTATCTGAAGATCAGACCTGTCAAGGGAGTTTCCCGAATCAAGCGAATGAAGAAATTGAGTCCAAGGTTCATTGGTCCATTCGAGGTACTGGAGCGCATTTGTGAGGTTGTATATAGGTTAGCCTTACCTAAGGAAATGAGTGGATTACATGACGTATTCCACGTCTCCTATCTAAGGAAAGCAGACAGAGATCCTAGTCAGGTGATCAGTACTGAGGATGCACTAATCGAATTAAATCTTAATATCAATATCAAGCCAGTCAAAATAGTGGACTCAAGAATTCAGAAGCTCAGGAACAGAGAGATCCGTTTTGTAAAAATCCTTTGGAAGATCTGTGGCCGACCAGAGTATACATGGGAAAGAGAAGATGAACTCCAGAGAAATGAAGATTATGTCTTCCTTTTGACTCAGGTATGTTTGTAATTTTCGAGGATGAAAATTTTATTACAAGGGAAGATTTGTAACATCCGTAAGTATTAATGCAAAAATAATCGTAAATTACAGGGTCCGACCACGAGCGGAATTGATCGAGCAGACGTCATGTCGAGGTACAGAATAATGTGTTTAGTTGTTACGCGTTAATTAGTAATTTAATTGAAGTTAATAAAAATTTTATGGCGAGATTTAGAGGCCTGCGGGAACTTGAACCTCCTAACGTTCAAATATTAGTGGCGCATTGGCGAACTAGTGGATAAGAAGGAATTTTCCCTCTTAAATTCGTGAGGGCAGTAAATCTAGAAAAAACCCACGATTTAATTACTCTCCCCCCACCATGGTTACCATAACCGCATCTGTCACGCATTGTCGCTCAGATTAAAAGCCACGCACCCCACGTATCATGTATAACCCTAATCCTTCTTAGCCGAGTGACGAAACTGCCGCATCCTATTTCTCTCGCAGACGCTCCCAGTCGCTCGATCTCAGTCGACGACGCTCTCTCTCCCATCGACGGCAGAGGCCAGCGCCAGTCACGCCTCTAGTCGATGCTGCTTAAGGTGCAAGCGATCCTTCCTCCTTCACCAGCAGTCGTCGACGACCCAGGGAGTGTCTTTCCGTCCCGTTTCTGTGCTCTGGACTATCGACTGGAGCCCCTCTCGCTTTCACAATTGTCGTGTCTTCCAGGTAGCGGCCCAAAACCCTTCTTCCTCTTGATTTCTATGCTTTCTGTTTTCCCATTTCAGTTTCAGAAATTAGGACTAAAGATTCTCGTTCCTCATCCTCAGATTTTGGAATTATAGGTTTTCTTCTCGCCTTCCACAACAACCCTAGTTGAGGCCGAGGTTTTTGGTCTCGACCGCCTTTCCTTCGGCACACCCTTTTTCAGGTAATGTCAAATTCCCTTTGGGAATTTCAGATTTCACGCGTTTGTGGTCTCCTTTCAGAATTTCTGGTTATGTCCAGTCTTTTTTTATGGCTCTTCTAGGCGAGCGTCAGAATCGACAATTTCATATTTAGACGTAGCCGTCTCCGTTTCAAAAATCTTTATCCTCCACTGTAAGAGGAGTAGTAAGCCTTTTTCCCCGCGTCATGAAATGGTATCATTAGAAGTCTGGAGAGTATTGATTTAATGTTAAACATATTTGTTTCCCTTTTAGGTTCTGCGAAGGGAATTGGGGTAAGAGTTTGTGATAGAACAGAAGCAAATCCTGCGTGTTCTTTAAAGTAACTGAGACAGCTATGCTGCTGCGCCTTGTGTACGAGCATCGCAATACTGCTGTAAGAAATTCTATTCTTTTTTGCTAGACATACCACATAGTTAAATGCGCAAATTGGTTCTCGTATAGTAAGAGAATAGATGTAATATTATGCGATCGCATACATCTAGACTTTAATGCATAACATGTTAAGAAATACTAAACTCGTATGAAATTCGTGAATTTGTACAGTACATGTAACCACGTATTCCTTTAGACGTGCAAAATAAATACTAACCACCAGAATATGTATACGAGGCGATTTTTTAGCGTGATATACGACCTACGACATTTAGATGAATAAGTATGAAATCCAACAGTTAATCAAAAATAAGTAGGAGGCATGATTGAGACTTTCTCTCGATAGAGGCGCAATATCTTACTCATAGGGCGTAGTTGACTGTATGAGCCTCAAGTTTAGGGAGACGGTTCTCCATTTAGAAATTAGTAGATGTGAGTCTGTGTCTGTGAGACACTAGAACCCCTGCGTTCATTAGTGGGACTCGGATCGTTAGAAGGCGCATAAGAAACTACTCAACTTAAAATATAAAAAAGGATAAGCACAAGACACTTAGAGTTCAAATACATGTCAAAGATTAGAAATCCGAATAATTAACTAGTATTCAGAACTTGAATAAACATGCATAAAGTGACTAAACTAGAACAGACATTTATGCTCCCAATATTATTTTAGAAAAGCATGCAGAGTATAAAAACACATATTTTTCTATAGCATAAAAATATTATTTCAAAATTCAAAATATATTTTAGTGTCACTAAGGAGAATGATTTTTCTTACTCTCCAATTGGGCTGACCGATTTTTGGGCTTATTATTACAGGGGTCACAGGTGGGGTGTTGCGTCTAGGATGAGCGCATTTGCAGATGTTCCTCTTATAGTTTGTTTTCATTCAATAGTTTATCCTTTCAGTATTGCATTGAACATGTATCTGGATTGTCTAATGTTTCTTTATATCAGACTATGTATAGGATTTCAGTATTTCAAGCATTATGACTCTTTCAAATTTAGTGGCTCTGTGAATTCAAAAATTGAGGTACACATTTACCCTTAGCTTCTTTTACTACTTCCGCTGTAAGTACTCTTTTAGCACTTTTCATTTATGTCTGCTATGTACCATTTTTATTACCGCTACTTGGTTTGCTTCTTATCACGGGGCCCGTCCGGGTTGTTGATTTGTGGTAAAACTAGGTTGGGGTGTTACATAAATGGACGGCTCCGATTATCGTGAAGGACGATGTGCGTCGTGATCCCCATCACTTTTTAACATATCATACAACCATGATGTAGGGCAACTGCCAAAATATGGTGATTGGTGATACACCAAATAGATAGAAATATAAACCAAGCTAAAATTTACCCTCATTCATAAAATCTACGAAACGATATAAAGGTATCAATACCCAGCATATGATGCTCCTACCAATGTGAAATTTACAACGAACATTAGCAACTGAAAATTTTAATTAAATGGTACGCATTAAAATGAGAACTTCGTAATCAAACACGTGCTCTCAGAATTTACTGGAATAAGTAAGCAAATTTTTGAAATGTTTTTGGGTTGCCTTTTTTGGGGGATTCATGAAGCCAGCCTGAAATACTGGGGAATCGAATCATGAGAGGAAGATGAAATCCCCCCCCCCCCCCCCCCCCCCCGCCAAAAAAAAAACGAACAGACGAACAGATACATCACCCTTACAGTCATCCATAGCTCTTCGAATGAAAGCGCCTTTCCAAACAAGCTTGAACTGTCACCCACACATTAATGCACTTTCTTTTGTCAAATAGATGTCCAGTAAAACAAGAATAAGATTTTTTTTTTGGGTGTGTGATGAAAATAGGGAGCAATGGCGACAAAGGATCCATATAGCTGACCCCACTATGGTGGGATAAAGGCTTGAGTGTTGTGGTTGTGTTGTTGTTGTGTGTGATGAAAATAAGAATATGGAACATTTCCCTATATCAATGTAAGATGTGCTGACATCTATTGCAGGTTCTATCATGTAACTGCACTATCTTGAACTAATCAACTTGACAAAGCAAATATGGTACAACTTAACTATTATTTCAAAGTCCATATGAAATATAGTGGTGTTTAGTCACAAGGAGTGAGTATGATAGGTTAGAGGAATTACCAGCAAACTTCATAGGTGTAGGTTGATTCTCTCAGACCATTTAAATATATCAGAAAACACTTGATCACCCCCCAAATCCTCTCCGGTGGCCCCGGCGGCAACTCTGATAATATCCTCGATCAAGGCAAAGTTTCCCATGATATCAACATGAGCCCCGCTCTGGGTTCCCCTGCCTTCTAACAAATTCGCTGGAGGTGCATGGTCATACTCTCGGATATAAGTCTTAATACCCGAAGGGTTAAATCGGGTCTTCCCACGCCATCCCTTAGCACACATATACCCTGCACTCAGAACAGGAACAGTCTCATCACCATTAACTGAATATACACCACCATGCAAACAGCTCTGACCACTTCCACCCTCAGCAGAGCTATCAATCTGGAAGGGTATGTTGCACTCAGAGAATGGAGATAGCTTGTAAACATATGCTCTTTCAGTAGGAATTCCTACTCCATACATGGAATAAATCTCCATATCAGGGGCATGAGGTAATCTGAAAAGACAGAAGCATACAAATGAAAGATAATTAATACAGTTTCATGTAAACTCGACTGAGTTTTGCTATTTAGCTATATACCTCGTTCATTCAAGTTTCAACTTTATTCACATGCTCGAGCTATCAGGAAGCTCGAAACCAACACGACAAAAAGAAGGCAAAAGGCAATATATCAACTGTACAAATTGAAGTACTGATAGAGCTAAATTAAAGTGGAAACGGAAGTGTTAATGAGCAAGATTGACAAGGGCATGAGGAATATCTATTTGAGGCGGGAGATGCCGGTGGTCAAGAAGAAATTGTTGGGAGCCAAATCTAGCGCAACATCTTTAAATTGTCATTTACACTAATTAATAGTTTCGTGTGAGGGCTTATTTAAGGGAGTAATGTATGGACATATGATATCTTTTGCATGAATGAAGTTTTGAGCCTATGGCTGACAAAGGAAGCCTCCTTGGATTTCTCTCATTCCCTTCTTTCCCTCTCCCATCCTAAAAATTGATGTAGGAAGAGGCTCATGACGCATAGTTACCTTATTCTTGCATTTTACTTTATTTATGTCAAACATTTTCTTTATTTCGCGCATTTATTTACCTACATTTTTTTATTGTTGGAGTTGTGGTGATGTATTCCCTATGATACGATTATCGATGTCATATATATTTTACTCTAGATTAGCCAGAAGTGTAATCTTTTGGTTCAGGTGGATAGAGCCAAATTCATTAGCCTAATCTCATTTTGAGCCTTAGCCAACATTTTGAGCATGCACCTCTTCTGTTCCCATTAGAAATTCTTTTATTAGAAAAGAAATTTTGTAATAAAAAATAGGGTTTAGGGTTAAGAAATCCTAATAAAAAAATCTGAATAAAAAAAGGAAAATAAAAGTTAAAATAAGAATATAAAAATATAAGAGAAAAAACAGGAAAATAAAGAGAGAATGAAAAAAAAAAGGTTTTTTATTTTGTAAAGATCAAGTAGCCGATCCTTATTACTTTTCATTGTTTGAATTTAATGGAGTGGATCCCAGCTAGATATGGCCTAAACTTACTTTTAAACATACTTTTAAACATATGGAATCACTTCAAAGCGGGCGAAGAGCAATGACACGATATGCGCATCGTGGTGGAAAGATCTGGGTACGTATCTTTCCCGACAAACCTGTTACAGTAAGACCTACGGAAAGCCAAGGCCCTGAAAAAATCACTAAGGAGATCCCGCATTTAGAGGCTCATTTACTCCACCAATCATTCATGTTCTTCTTCGTCTTCTTTTCTTTAATTACACAATTTTTTCTTCTTTTCAAGACTTTTCTTCTTAACCATAAAATTTGGGATGATGAACTTCATCCTCTCATCCCATAATTTTTTTTTCTCCACTTCTCTTCACAATTACCACTCCAATCATCGCATTACATAGCAAATGAAACTCAGCATTAAAGTGTGAACTAGGATGGCTTTATGGACTAGTGAAGTTAAAAGTGGTGGTGGTTCAAAAAAAGGTGTAAGACACAAATTGTGTAATTAAAGGTGAATATGAATGGAATGGTGCAAAAGCACAAGTTATCCAAAGAAATGCTTAAATCATATATCAAGCACAATAATGATCATTGCACATGCTTCAAGAGTTGTTAGGGGCAAATTCTAGCAACTAAGTTAAACGAACTATTCATAATAAAGTAAGAATCTTTCTCTAAAAACAATAAACACACTACTACATAATTCTAAAATTATCATCGTCATGTAAAGATAAACAAGAGAAAGAATACATTTTGAAATAATAAAAGATAAACTCATTCCTTAAAGATTATAAGGGCTTAACAAAATTTTCAAAGTGAGCAATGAAATGAATAAAAAACAACTCCTAGATCATTGCATACTCTAAATGGTTAAACAAATGATCACAAGGAATGAGCTAACACATACTTGAAAGATAATTATAAACTAGCCATAAAAAATTGGGTACAAAAATTAAGCTTTTGTATTAATAATAGGATGCATACGAAATGTTAAAAACCTAAAATAACTATCTAATTCTATCCCCCAACTTAAGTTGAGCATTGTCCCAATGCTAATAATAGTAAATAAAGTGCGGGGGAATGGAATCGAGGTTACCCTATTAAAATTGGCATTCAGAATTTTGTCCTAAATGAGGATCCTCTAGGTTCCAATCATGGATTGTAAGCAAACGAAACATGGAAATAAATATAAACACAAAGCACAAACACAATATAGGACAAGATATAGAATAAAGATAAGTAATAATCAAAATGCCTTGGGTTGTCTCCCCAAAAGCGCTTTGTTTAACGTCATTGAGCTGGACCAAATACTTGTATTAATGCAGTTATATATATTGTCCAAATGCAGAAAATAAAGTAAAGTAGTTCACCACAAAAAGAAATAACCATCCACAGATTCACAACACAATAACAAAATAAGGAGATGCCCAGCATAACCATAGAAAAGCATAGAGGCGATGGCCTCAAAATGGATTAGGAGGTGGGCTCCCAGTCCCATCACAATGCATAGGCTGATAAGACCGACCTGGGGGTTGGGATGAGTCTGTACCCCCAATGAACTCCCAAATGATAGATTTGCTTGGCCATCCAGTCAATGATGGCCTGTTAATCCATTATGTGTTGATAGAACTCTGGGTAATCCTCCTCAAAACTTCTTCGAATATAGGAGGGTTGTCCTCACTCCTCCAGCACCTGCTGCTACTCCCTCCTAGCCGCCACCTCCGTTGTTGCCTGCACACACTGCTTGGCCTCCTCTTGTTCCTCTTCCTAGAGGCCGCGTGGTGGCATCAACTGAACTTGATTGGGGTTGACCAAAACATACTCGGGGCATGGCCTGCTGGGTTCCTCCATAACAAGTGGATTGAAGAAAGAGTGCCCATTGATATAAGAATCCCACTTGACACAGGCTGCATAGTCGGGAGAACTCCACAGGCCCATCCCCTTCGCCAGCTGGGTAATGAAGTGTGAGCCACAGATTTTCGTAATTTGAGCGTCCTCGGCTTGGTGCATCAAGAACTGCGCCACCATGAGTTCCAAGTTCAAGGGAATTTGCTTTGTCACGTTGTAAATGTAGAAGAGTTCCTGCCTCCCTACTACATTGTTGCTCATAGAACGGCCCGAGATAGTGTAACTGAGTGATGTTGGATATACTGAAGCTCTGGGAGGAGAATCAAGGTGGCTTTGACCTTCCTTGCCATGTATTCAGTAGTGCCATCTATGATTCTCCTCCAGTAGGAAGCGGGAGGTAAAGTCAATGGGAATTCTGTAGCGAGCTCAGCAAATGCTTACAATATAACAAAGTCGTCATCAGAGAGCCCCAGATGGGAAGCGAACTCACCCATTGTCAAGCGGTAAATGTTCCCCGTCATCCAAAATTCTACGTGCATAAGTTGGCGGTAATCGATTACCTACTTGTCAATCATCATGGCGGACAAAAACCCAAGGCTTAACTCAGAATAATCCAGTTCACTGCACTCCAGCAGCTCCTCCCATCCGCTATGAGAAATCAAGTCCATGACCGCCTCTTCCAAGTTAACCTCCCTCAAGGCATTCCAAACTTTAACTTTGTAATCCAAAAATTGCTTGTTCTGGAGGTTGTGGTAGCACTCTGTGTGGGGTATTCAAAGGATAGCATAATCTCCCTATTCGTTCATCGCTAAGACCGGATCCTTCACCCAGCTCTCTCCTCTTCTTCACCAAAGACTTCTTCCTCTTGCCGAAAATTGAATACATTGCAGAGCATAATGAAGGGAGGAAGAAGAAAGCAAACCGCAGTCCAAAGGAGAGAGGGCTGGAGGAGGATGGTGTCGGCGCCGTACGAAACAGGCGCATGATCGTGTCTGCGCACTCGAGATAAATATTTGGGCGGCGGCGCACGACGAGAGCACTCAGAATTGGAAGGATTTAGAGGAAATAGTCCAGATCTGGGGGAAGGTGCTGGAATCGTCAGCCAAAGGCTCTAGAGCATTGTTCCTGCGCGAAAATGAGGAAGAAGGGGTGGATATGGAGAGTTCTGGAAAGCAATCTGTAAGAAATAATTGGGCACGCGATCATGCGTGTAAAGCTTTGTAGTGCACCTAGCAGAATTTGCTCAGGCAGGGTTATTTTCGCATAGTAAAAGTGCTCGGGCATCCTTTTAAGATCTTGCGTTAGGGAATTACTCCAACGCACAATCAATTTCTTCCATCTCCCAATTTTTCCTTTTTCTTCTAAATTCAAAAGAAGAGAGGCGGAACTAGAAGGATGTTAGGATTCTTCCACTATAACTGAGTCAATGGCAATCTTGATTGCCTTACTACAAATGTCCTACAAAATAAACTCATTAACATTACTGAAGAATGGGTCATGAAAATCAGAGTCATGCAGGGGTTCAACAAACGAAGAAGTATCAAAAGTGAAAAAAGAAAGAGGATTCTTATTAGGAGGAAGAGAAAAGGATTCGGGGGGGGGGGGGGGGGGGGGGGGGGGGGGGTAAGATCCCCTCATTATCCTCATCAATGTGAATGCACATCTCTTTGTTGGGCATTCATTTTCATTGCATGATGCAAGAATCACACAGGGGACAGAAGTATCATGTTGAATTTCTATAGGAGAATCGACAATGCCTATTTATGATCATTGGTTTTAAGAGAGACAAATATGACTGCTCATGCATTACCGGTTGCGAGGGTGCTGGGTTGTAGTATGATGGTTCCCCGTAAGGAGAACCATAAGAATTATACACATATTTCCCCATTTGGCATTCTGAGCTTAAGTGATTGGTTCCTCCACACCGCCGATTTTCTTGAAATGCATACATTTTTCTATAGAGAAACGGTTTTCTGCCTTGCAAAAACTAATTGACTCTCCGCATTACTACAAAAAATGTCAGTGCACACCTGAATAGAAATTTAACACTATATAGAACAAATATACAAAGAAAATGAAAAACAACAACAACAACAACAACAACAGAACCCATATAGTCCCCAATCATTGGGGGTATGGGCGGGGGAAGATTGGAAACAGACCTAACCTTTGGCCCTATGCACAAAGCGGCTTCTCTCAGAGGAGAAAGACCGAACCTTCGACAATAAATGCACAAAGTGGCTGCTCACAGATTACCACTGAAATAGTGGCCCCCTATACCGTCACGTTTGGTGTGGAATCATGCCCTCAAATCAAAGACATCAGAGAGGGCAGACCCAAGAATCCATTTTGATTTATGTGCACATAACCATGCTTCCTTCATTCAGCATCCAGAGCATTGGCCTTGCACAAATACAAAGAAAATGAAAAACGTACAGGAAAAAAAATTTGTTTAAAGTAGCTTTGACACCTTCATCTTGTGACCTTCGAAGGAAATATCTATGTCGTCAAAGTAATACAGTGTGTGAGTGAGTTTGTCGTATCCGCAGGGAACAGCGAAGATGCCCAAGTCTACAACATCAAATGCTAGTTAAGCGATTCAAAAATTTGCTTGAGTGAATTACTAAGAACAGAAGAGCAAGAACACCAAGAGAATCAGAGAACGAGAGAGAGATTTCCTCCAACCATTTATATTCAGGCAAAGTAAACACATATATCATCATTAACATGACAGGGCATGAAGATGAACGAGTCATACGATACAAGAAAGTTAGAGAATAGCTTACAACCATAAAAAAAATAGGAAAATTCTTGAGTATCCAAGGTTTTGGTTGAAAAGGAGAGAAGAATACGTAGGAAGAAGAGAGACTATTACTTTGTTATGAGAGAAGTACGGGTTGTCAACCAGCTTCTCTTGCAATCCTTGGCATCGTCCGGGGTTGAGGAGGAGCTGTTACCAACCTCTCAAATTACATGTCTTCTCTCTATGTGTTGTTTACTTGACGTTAATCTCTTTGTTCATTTTGCTCCCTTAGACTCTTGGAAATCCTAGCTTGAAGCTTTGGAGTGGCAGGATAAAGACCCTCTCGGACTGGAAGGAGATTGGAAAAAGATCGAAAAAGAAGATCTAAAAGACCTGAAATCGGGTATATATACTAATCAGAAAATGGTCGCGCACGGTCGAGCGTCTGACCGTGTGCAGTCTATGAAAACTTGGTGGGAAAACCTACACCGCCGAAAAGATAAGATGACAGGATGTCTGAATAAGGCGCACGATCACGCCCAGAGGCGCACGATCGTGCCGCTCTATGCACACCACCCCGACCATCATTTTGTTATGAGCAATCCGACCGTGCGCAAAGAAGTGCATAAGCGGAAGACAGTACTCGATTTTCAGGCTGGAAATAAAATTTGTCCGTGCACGACCGTGCACAAATGGCGCATAGTAGTGCGCCTGGCCAATCGACACACAACCTGGGGTGCACGACAATGCAAATCAAAATGCACAATTGTGCCCCTTATGCAGAATATTAGAAAATTGTCCAAACGCTCCCAAATGAACCAAAAGCCTTTCGCTCCAGAAGTGCACATGTATCATACATTGACGAATACATGTAATATCGCATGATTTTAAGGTAAATGAGGGAAAATTGTGGATGAAATAGAGCTAAAGACATGCCAAAATATCTATATAAAATATATGTATCAGTTTCCACTACGATGACCCACATAAAATATATGTATCAGTTTCCACTACGACGACCCACATAAAATATATGTATCAGTTTTCACTACGACGACCCATATAAAATAAATGTATCAGTTTCCACAACGATGACCCATATAAAATATATGTATCAGTTTCCACTATGATGACCCATATACAGTCAGACACAAGTGCAAGCATTTTTTTTGGCTAGAAGTTGACGATCCCCCAGTTGACAGCGATGAGAAACATCTCCCAAGCTTGATCCACATAGGGGAGGTGATGTTATGGGCCCACGTAAGGGGTGACGACGCACGGCCGCAGACGTGCATTGTATCTTTATTTCTCGCATTTTTACCCTTCCACACACTATAAATTACTCACACATTAAGTAGCCTGGGTGAGGGGCATAATGAAAATATTTTGACAACTTATCCCTCTCACTATATATATGAGTGAGGGGTCATAGAGGCATGATGAATGAAAACTAATTCTCTCCTCTTGATCTTCACCCCCCCCCCCCCCATCTTCTTAAGCTAGGGCTAGGATTGATCAAATCTCCCCTCTCTCCTCTCTCGGTCTAGCTCGGCTCCCGTTGTATCTTTTGCCATTGTGAAGGCTAGGTCAAGGAAGGGTCGAGATGGACCTCTCCAAGACTTCCACCTCTCAAGGCTGCACATCTACTCGCAATCGGAAAACCATAATAGAAGCAGTCAAAGAATAAACTTAAGGAAATAATTAAAAACTGATCTCACACAATAAACAATATATTGAGTGATCTTAAAGCAACATTTCAGTCTATGAAACAGGGGAATAAAACAATGGAGAAGCAATTTAACTTACAGAAACAACTAAAAACCGATTTCTTGCATTAGAAAATATATTGAGCGACCTAAAATCACATTTCAGCTTTACTAAAAATGTTCTGCTCTCACAGAACGACTAGTGATGCTTGTATATAAAACCCGGTGGAATCAGCCTTTTCCTTGTAATAATAATATACAAATGTAATTGGTCTAAATGGTCACTGTTTCAATAAAACGTAAGACTTCACAAATGTGAGAAATAATTAAATAATAGATGAAGAGATTTTAGTGAAGACATGGTCAAAGACTTACTTTGTCTCCAAAGGGTTTGACCAATATTTGTAGTGGTCATATTTGAGATCATCCAGGTTCTCAGCTATCCCATAAGAAAAATGAGCACTACCTCGTTGCATCATCTTTGGAGCAACAAAATGAAGAAGGTCCAAAACAGAACTAGCAGTATAGGCTTTGTAGTCAGCAACTGCTTTTGCTGCTTCAACTCCAAATTCATGGTACTCTGTCCAAACATCCTGACAAGAAGTATTTGAATGCGCCAAATTACTGCCCTTTGCAGCATCCTACATGATGATAGTAAGCATGTTAACAAGATACAAAAGGTTTTGAGGAACAATACAGCACATGTTGCTCAATTAAGGGAAAAAAAAAAGATTGGAAGATGTAATATGCCAAAAATATAACTTATACGAGAGAGTCAGAGATACAAATGCCAGCTATAAAATATTCAGAAAGTTAGAGAGATGTAGTCCAGTTTTCTAAACTTAGCGGCGATGAGGAGGGAAATAACTCGCGGTTCGTTACGCTCTCACTTTTAGAGTAATTGGACATCCATAAGTCATTAAACGTTGTCCGAGCAAGTTCTCGAGCAAGTTCTCAGGCGCTCGCGGCTTGAATTGTAATACGGTTCTATAATTCCACAGACAAAGTTAGTATAAAATAATTTATGAAAAGTAACGATAATTGCAAATGAATAAGTCCGGGCAAGCAAAAATTTATTTAGATGAACACAAATTACACTAAGTTACTAAGCAATGAGATGAGGCAGATTTTACTGTTTTGTAACTTAGCTTGCACGGAAACTAGACCCAGGACGAGGCGATCACTACTGTGGAAAACGCTCGAGGAACGAGATGGGCTGGGGGGGGGGGGGGGGGGGGGGGGGGGCAGAAATCTCAATAGGGTCCTCAGAAGCCATGGTGGCAGCCACTACGTAGAATATGTCAGCAGCAGTGCTCTCTATCATAAACTCATTGTGACGCAGAATATGTAGCGGGCTGGATGAACTTGTGCTAGTGGAGGGTGCAACCCGCCCCTTGGATTTATCCTTGGGTTGGGTTGGTATCAATGTAATCTTACGACCCTTGTCGTGGAATACACACGTGTTCGAGCGACCGAAGCACGTGACATCACAATCAAAGAGTCAAGGCCTTCCTAACAGAACATGGGTGACATCCATTAGGATGATATCGCACCAAACACGGTCCTCGAAAGAGGCGATAGAATTGAAACTGTTGAAGCCATGCGATCTCAAAGAATTGAAGCCGCGCGGTCTCGAGCCAGCGGTCTGTGCGGTCTCCCAGAATCAGACCGCGACTTCTCCTCAGATGTGCGAGATCGCGTCGTATGAAGATCAGCAGTCTCCAGCTCCATCAAATAACAGTTTGATAATCGCGGTCTGTGCGGTCCCCCAGAATCAGACCGCGCCTTCTCCTCAGATGTGCGAGATCGCGTCGTATGAAGATCAGCGGTCTCCAGCTCCATCAAATAACAGTCTGATAACCGCGGTCTGTGCGGTCTCCCAGTATCAGACCGCCGCTTCTCCTCAGATATACCAGATCGCTTCATGTGAAGAGAAGCGGTCTGGTACCCCCGGCATCTCCCTTACGGGGGAGTGTTCGCCAGAGCGGTCTCACGATCAGTTGGTCTCCTCTGTCACACGACCTTCCTCCTGTCGTGTGACCGCCCGTATTCTCTCCAGACTGCGGAGGTCGCTACGGTCTCGTTCTCCCTGACCGCCCAGCTTGCTTTGTGTATTGTATTTGTATTTAGTCTCACATTGTGTATTTGTATTTTACTCTTTCCCTCCTAGTCTATATAAAGGAGGCAATACTCTTGTAATACTTAGATTTTTGGAAATAAAATTTTCAAGTTCTCACATGGTATCAGAGCCAACAACGATCCTTGTGTTGTGAGCTCTCTCTCTTCGGCCGGTCTCTCTTCCTCCAGACCGCGCGATCTCCCTTGTTTTCGGTCTTCTAGCCGCGAGACCGCGCGATCTCCCTTGTTTCCTCTTCCAGCTTAGGGTTTAGGGTAAGACGAGCGACAGGGGAGAAAGTGTCTGTGGCCATCAACAAAGGGTGGCAACTCTCTCAATTAGACGTCAAGAATGTCTTTCGTTATGGTGATCTTCAAGAGGTTGTTTTCATGGAGCAACCTCCAGGGTATGTTGCTCCGGGGGAGACTCGTGTGTGTAAGCTAAAGAAGGCTATCTATGGTCTCAAGCAAAATCCTCGCGCCTGGTTTGAAAAATTTAACGAAGTAATCAAAGTAATTGGATTTGTCCGCAGCTCTGCAGATCACTCTTTCTTCATTCGCAAGACCTCTCATGGAATGGTAGTTCTGGCTGTCTACGTTGATGACATCCTTCTCACTGGTGATAATATTGAAGGTATCACCCTTACAAAGAAACATCTCCTTCGACACTTTGTAACCAAAGACATGGGGACTCCAAAGTACTTTTTGGGCATTGAGATCTCAAGAAAGCATAGCTCTGTTGTCCTCTCACAACGTAAGTATGTTATTGACCTTCTGAAGGAAACAGGTCTTCTTGGTGCTAAACCTACTAAGTATCCAATGGCAATAGGAGACGACAAACTCTGAAATGACAACTCGCCACCTCTACCTGATAGCACTAGATACCGTCGTCTTGTAGGCAAGCTCATCTACCTAACTGTAACAAGACCAGATATTTGTTATGCCATTGGGAAGGTCAGCCAATTCATGCAAGCCCCAAGGGAATGTCATCTTCAGGCTGCTCTAAAGATATTGGAATACATTAAGGGATCTCCAGGAAAGGGACTTTTGTTCCAAAGAAACAACCATCTCAAGATAGAAGCCTACTCAGATGCTAGCTACGCTGATGATAAAGGAGACAGGAAATCCACGTCTGGGTTCTGTACATTCGTGGGAGGAAATATTGTGAGCTGAAAGAACAAGAAACAAACAGTAGTATCCAGATCAAGTGCTGAGATCGAGTACAGGAGCATGGCCTAAACTACATGTGAATTGAAGTGGTTACGAACTCTCCTTCTAGACTTTGGAGAAGTTTACAACCATCCCCTACCAATGTTCTGTGACAATAAAGCTGCAATCTATATATCTCAAAATCCAGTCTTTCATAAGAGAACCAAACACATTGAAGTGGACTGTCATTTCATCAGGGAAGAAATCTTGAAGAAACAAATCTGCACTCCCTTCGTAACTTCGGATAAAGAGCTGACTGATATCTTCACCAAACTCATATCTTCATCCTTCTCTGATGTGTGTAACAAGCTAGGCATGATTGATATATATGCTCCAGCTTGCGGGGGAGTGTTGAAGTCATGCGATCTCAAAGAATTGAAGTCGCGCGGTCTCGAGCCAGCGGTCTGTGCGGTCTCCCTTAATCAGAGCGCGACTTCTCCTCAGATGTGCGAGATCGCGTCGTATGATGATCAACGGTCTCCAGCTCCATCAAATAACAGTCTGATAACCGCGGTCTGTGTGGTCCCCCAGAATCAGACCGCGCATTCTCCTCAGATGTGCGAGATCGCGTCGTATGAAGATCAACGGTCTCCAGCTCCATCAAATAACAGTCTGATAACCGCGGTCTGTGCGGTCTCCTAGTATCAGACCGCCGCTTCTCCTCAGATATACCAGATCGCTTCATGTGAAGAGAAGCAGTCTGGTACCCCCGGCATCTCCCTTACGGGGGAGTGTTCGCCAGAGCGGTCTCACGATCAGTTGGTCTCCTCAGTCACACGACCTTCCTCCTGTCGTGTGACCGCCCGTCTTCTCTCCAGACCGCGGAGGTCACTGCGGTCTCGTTCTCCCTGACCGCCTAACCGCCCAGCTTGCTTTGTGTATTGTATTTGTATTTAGTCTCACATTGTGTATTTGTATTTTACTTTTTCCCTCCTAGTCTATATAAAGGAGGCAATACTCTTGTAATACTTAGATTTTTGGAAATAAAATTTTCAAGTTCTCACAGAAACCAAACACCTATGGATAACCTATATGGCCGTCTTATCGACCCAGATCACACAGTAGGGATGAGAATGAGGCTCGGGAGTCACTTGCATCCGCTCTAAGGCCCTCTGGGCTACGACTCCCGCTATTAATAGCCAGCTTGCAGGGACCGCCTACACTGGGAAAGAAGGTATAAAAAATCGGCGTACGACGCCAATCCTCATCGGCATGCAGGGGTAGAGGAAACGTCGAATAACACCCACCTCAAGGGAACGCTCAACATTGCTCTCCCAACCTTCCTCGACGATGCTGACAATCTCCTCATCCACGACTTTCTCAGTGACAACATTGGGCTCACCGTCTTCAATCAGTAAATTTCTCGTGGGGCGCGAAGCTGTCATATGGCCTCTATAGGAGCAACGATAGCACTGGACGTTCCCTGGCTGGGTGGCCGCAGGAGGTCCGGTGGAGACTGCCTTGCCCATCGTTTCCACGGGAGCACGAGGGGGTCCAGCAGGGGTGTAGTCGGAGGTGGCCTCCTAAAGGTGGACCCGTCCAGTCTGGAAGGAGCCTGACGGGCACTTGCTAATCGAAGGCACTGCCCATACTCGATGGCCATCTGGAAAACCTGCTCTATGGTATCCAAGTGATGGGGAATAAGTTCCTTACGAACTCAACCCTCAGACCGGAACGGAATCAAGAAGCAGTGACACTAGTCTCCTCACGCAGATCACTCCTCGCGGTCAACTCGTCAAATTGAGACACGTACTCCGCCACAGATGGTGTCCCATGGCACAACGCATAAAGCTGATCCAACAATTTGTGACATCCAAAATCGGATTCATCGTATAATTCTAATTTTCTGAATTTGATCAATGCTCGTGTCGACGTTACTCTGGTCAATTAAGGTAATTATGCTCATAATTTCCTATTTGTGTGTGTTAAAGTGGGAAATCAACGATCCGATTTTAGACGCAATTTAACCGTGCGAGAACATTTAACGTTAAGATGATAGAGTGCTTGTAAACAATGGCAAATCAGTAATTTAAGGGAACCTAAATTTTATCCCTAGTATAAGTATGAGCAATCCCTTTCAGTCCATCGAATCGAGCGTCGCTTGTTTCTTTTCAGTGGTAACAGACGTCTTTTTCTCATGAGAACGCAAGCCGACCGAGGGCTCCTTCCTCTTCCATTGAATGGAGTGCATGCCTCGCCTGCCTCATTCGTTGACTGAGTGCATGTAGTAATCCCTTCTTTTTCGGTCAACTGGAGCGCACATCGTAATCCTTTCTTCTTCCGTAAATTGGAGCGCTGCCATTACCCCCTTCCTCCAGAGGGAACACACATAGGAGAACCTTCCTTTCCCCTTCCTACGGCACTGCAGCAAGTCGTCGACATTCTTCCAGCAAGCTCTGCACTTGTAACTGGTTGTCGACTGTTCCAGCATCCAATCGACGTGCTTAGTCGACCTTAGTATCCAGTTGATGTTTCCTCTACAATTGCAGCAGGTCGACGCTCCATCTGGTTGCAATTTTATCGATCTCCTTCCCCCTAGAAGCTACAGATGACCCCCCTTCGCTATAACAACCTCCAATCGACATTTCCTTATAGATTTCTGCAAGTTTTAACCCCTCCGATTTCAATTCAGAGGTATGCTGAGCACTCTTTGTCAATCTGAGGTCTTTCTCCCTCACAGTAATAATCCAGAATGTTTTTAGCACACCACCTGACATTCTTTACAGCAGGTTGATCTATATGACTCGGGGGTTATTTAATTAGGATATGTATCCACCTCCTTGTTACTTGTGAATCAAAATAGTTGTTCCATTTCCGTTGAAGATTCTGTTGGTGGAATTTCAGGAAAAAAAACCTAAGAGAAAGGGAATGCACATTTTAACTCCCATTATGGTTTCCGAATTATTTTGGAATTGGCAAAGCTTTGGCGTAGATTGGAAATAGGGTAGTTGCATGGATTCATAATAACAGTAAGAAATTACCTTTCTCTTGGTTAGACATCACAAATTAATATAATTAAGATTTGATACATGCGACTTTATACGTAGACGCAGAATTCATGTCAAGTTCGTATTAAGTGTTGCATTGCATTTGAACCCGAGTATTTGATCTCATGAAATTATTAAGTGTAAATCTACGAAGAAAACCCCCTTAAATGGGTATACTAGAAATTATGAAAAATCATTATGTGCAATGATATGTATTGAAAGATGTAACCACGATATAATACAGGATGTAAACAAGAATGTAACGACAAGTCCTTAGACTAGTGGGCCTACGTGGGTGTCTCCATTAGTTGAACATGTCGACCACTAGATGCATAGATCATTAGGGGGACATAAAATATACTTTCACTCATGATTGATGGACGCATACCATCATACTCATAAGACATGCTAGATCATGTGAGCCTCAACTAGGGGTTGATGACCCATTCTTCCATATATGGAATCAGTTAGATGTGAGTCCACGATCCATGCTAGGAACGCACTAGAGCACCTCAGTTGTCATCGAGGACTCAAATCACAGAATGTATCTAATAAACTATGAAACTTATAACTTTTTTGAGCTCTCAGAATCAGGAAGGTAAATCGAAGATGAGGCATATGTTCAGCCCAAGTCCGGCTGAACACCAAAATGTCATCGAAGAATACCAAAATAAAATCCCTCAGTTGCTCTTCAAACTATCTGTTCATTAGGCCCTGGAATGTCGAAGGAGCATTCGTTAACCCAAAGGGCAATACTAGGAACTCGTAATGCCCTTGATGGGTGTGGAAGGTCGTTTTGTGAATGTCGTTGGCCTCCATCCTAACCTGATGATAGCCCGCTCTCAAATCCAACTTGGATAAGAGTGTTGCCCCTTGCAGTTCATCAATCAATTCCTCAATAACAGGTATAGAAAATTTATCTTTTATAGTATTGTCATTTAACTTCATGTAATCCACGCACATCCTCCAGGATCCGTCAGACTTCTTTACTAATACCACAGGGGAGGCATAAGAGCTATCGATGTAGCGTATGCTTTTGGCCCTCAACATTTCCTTGATCAAACGATCAATTTCTGTTTTCTGCAATGGAGGTAACGATAAGGACGTATATTAACATTTGCTTCACTATCCTAAAAATCAATGCAATGTTCATGACCCCAAATAGGAGGTAAACCACGTGGTAGATCGTCACCTGACGAGATGGAGAGGTAGGAGCATTCGATTCCGTCGTGGAAATGATCTCACTGATGTTGCACACTGCCATCATTGTTAATTGGCCTGGCTTGGATAGCAACTTGTGCATCCGCCTCTGTTTCATCCAGGTGTCTGCCAGTTTTTTTTTGAACCCCGCAGCGAAATCTTCTTACATTGCCTATTGAAGTCCATCTTGAGATTGTTGAAATCCCAATGGACTACCCCCAACATCACTAGCCATTGCACGCCTAGCATAACCCCACATCCACCAAGCAGAAGAACTAACATCTCAGAGGCGAAGAGCACACACTGGATCCGCCGGCGGACATCAGTAACCTTATGTGAATTGGAAATGCTCTTCCCATTCACAATTGCCACATTAAAACTGGGGACATGGATTAATAGACAATTCAATCTCTCAGCAGTCTGAAGATATAGGAAACTATGTGTGCTGCCGAAATCTATCAAGATGCTAATAGGTTGGCCATGATGTGAGGGCGTCACCCACATCGTGTGAAAATGGGGAATGCCTGTAAGGGCATGAACCGGCACTTGAGGAGCCTGCTCTTCCTCCTCATGTTCATTGAGCAGAGGTTCCTCTAACTCGCATGGCTCCATCTGAATTTGCTTGTCCTCCTCAATGAGCAACTCCAGTGAGTAGGATTGTCGTTTCTCTAAGCATTGGTGGCCAGGAGTATATTTGATATCACACCAGAAACAAAGGCCCTTGCTCCGCTTCTCGTCCATCTCCATCGATGTAAGTCGTCGTCCCGTGCGCGTCATGGGCATGGTTCCCCCAGGCAGAAATTGTGTGTGTGTGTGTGGGGGGGGGGGGGGGGGGGGGGGGGGGGGATTGTTTAGGCATCGTCCGCCCCAATTGGTGCAACTTACCGCTCTTAGATGAGGAATCATAGGAGTGAGAAGACACGCGTTTCAAATCCAACGCGTCCTTGTGCTCCTGTAAGCGAGCTAAAGAGAAAACATCTTGAAGAGAATTGGGCAAGAACATACGAACGGTATCCTTCAGGCCGGCCAAGGAAAAACTGGCGGTATGTTCCTCTGAGATCTGCGCTCGATGCATGAGAAGATAAAACTCATCCAGACAGAGCTCTTTTGGTGCAAATTCTAGAACTCACTCATTGGATTGTCGAACAACACAGATCTGAAGCAATTGTGCAGGGCTTGACAGTACTCCTCCCAATTGGGCCAATGTCAAGAGAGACGAGACTTCATGTACGTTGGTGTCAATACAACGCCTTACCTTCGAAACGCACCTGACACTGAGGTCCATCGGTGTACCATCAATATCAAATAATTGATCGGATTTATAGATCCAGTCGAGAAGACCATCTCCACTAAATCGAGGGAATTCCAGAAGTGTGAATCTGGTAACAACATGATTGGAATGAAGATGTTGATGTCAAGCTTCAGCCGAGGAAGAACCGTCTCCCGAGTCCACGGATTTCTCCTGCTTCAGGCTAGCAAACATAGCCCGCACCACCTCTAGTGTGCGATTGTGTTGATCATTCAACGTCTGGATAAATTTGGCCATGGCCTTCTGGTTTTGCATCAAAACATCCAAATATGACAGTTGATCCTTCGATAAGTGGCATCGGAGACCGGCATGATGGCGAAGCCCTGGATCGATGCTCTGATAACAATGATACGATACTTTCCTAAAAAGGAGGCAATCTACAACCAAGTGCAAGGAATTGAATGAGAATTAATAACAGAATTCAATTAAACTTCTTCAGGCAATTCGTCGAACATATGCAAAAACGAGAATGAAGAAGGAGATTGCCAATCTTAAGGAATAAGCATATCCTGAACAGATGAACACTCCAGTCCAAGCTCAAAAAGTACTCCTCTCCCACGACTGAACTTACACGACACTAACAATTAACTTCTCAAAACATAACTCCCTCTCATCCTTCCCGCTATTTATACTAAAAATTCAAAACAACATAAATTACAAATATGCTCGGAGCAAACCACCATTCAAACATGAATTTCCCGCCTTCTCTCTTGTGCTAAACACCTGTGAGCTTATTCGAATGCATCACAAGCCCTCTGAACTAATTGTACATGAGATCTTGCACCATCACCGCTTGTCCATTCTCAAGCTGGTTGTCGATAATGTACGAGCAACATCAAGAAAATGATGATTCTTCCTTCTTGTTAGACCATTAGTTGTTGAGTATGAGCACGATAGATCTAATGAATGATGACATAAGAACAGAAGAGGAGGAGAAATCATGACTACTATATTCCTTGGCACTATCGGGATGAAGAATTTTAAAGGAGCGTCAAACTGAGTTTCCATTTCACAATAAAAAAATAAAATACATTAAACACTTCAGATCTATCCTGCAAGAGGTATGCCCAAGTACATTGAGAAAAATCATCAATAAAGATGACAAAATACAAGCTTCCCCCACCAATAGATTAAATAGGACAAGGATCTCATATATTAGAATACAAATCATACATTGGAATACATCAAATCAAAAGAAGCAATGATGCTCTTCTCGATTTTAGCATAAAATGAAGCATGATGGCGTTTGCCAAACTGGCATGCATCACTCTAAGACAAACTCAACAGAAAAAGAAGGTAATAAATAATGTAAAATGCGGGTTGGTGGATGACCATGACAATGATGTCATTAAAGGAAAGAACCCTTAGCAGCAGAACTAGAAAAAAGTGATCATGTCTTCCAAGTAGTAGAGCCTACAAAATCAATCCTAATAGTTATCCTGCTCCTAGCATGAATGTTATAAAAATAACAAAGAGATGGAAGAATAAACCACAATAGTTTAAAGTTCTCCTTATAGAACTAATATGAACGAATTTATAAGGAAGTTAGAAACATATAAACATTGTAAATGTGAGGTGATTGGTTGTAGTAACCACATATGAGTCACACACTGTAGTATCTTCTATCACATGACTTGTAAGCCAAAATCAATAAGTCATTTACCATGAGTGACAACACAGGTGGTACCTAAGGAGGAGGGAGCAAAAGCTGAAGAAGCAGAGCTCATAAATGCAGCAATGAGGTCCTCTGCATCAGCTTAAGAGAGACGCCTGCAAGTATCAAATGCAGAAGTGGATAGAGCCTGAGAATAAGTATCAGAATCAACAACTCGAACATGAGCTTGAGGACGAAGGAATGGATTCTTGACACCAATTAATTGAATGCCATGTCTTGCCACAGAATAAAAGTGTGGAGAGATCGCCATGACCTCACGCGCGACCTTTACGAAAACACTCCTTTCGTACCCGACATCTAGGCAAAGATCCCAAAAGATGGAGTAGGAATAGTAGTAGCACGACTATGCAATTCGGTCACAATGGAAAGAAGTAATAGCATACTCGCCAAAACTATTATTGGGTCATCACATAGATGTACAATAAACATTGAACATAGCAACAAATGGGAGTTGCGGAGAAGAGAATGCTTAGGTGGATGTGTGGAGACACGAGACTGGATAAAATTAGAAATGAATGTATCAGGGATAAGACAGGAGTGACACCAATTGCAGAGAAGATGCGAAAAGCTCGCCTAAGATGGTTTGGACACGTACAAAGGAGACAATTAGAGGCACCTGTTAGGCGTTGTGAGAGTTTAGTCACTAGGCATGTTAAATGGGGGAGGGGTAGACCAATAAAGACTTGGAATGAAACTATAAGAAGACATAATGTACTTAGGCATTAGTGAGATTATGACTAAAGATAGGGCACAATGGCGACAAAGGATCCATATATTATAAAAATCATAAAAAATGATTAAAATCAGCCAACCCCACTATAGTGGGATAAAAGCTTGAGTGTTGTTGTTGTTGTTGGTAACATCAGTAGATGTTGTAGAAGCTTGATATCCAAAGGATGGTCTTCTTGGTATGTGACCCTATGGAGTGAGTCAGTTGTGCAAATAAATTAGAGTAGATGGAGTAGATCCAAGAAGTTTTAGCACCCTTAGTAATAGAGCATCGTCAGATGGCCCCAAGCAGCCTTCACAGTTTCATCATGGTGAATGATAGGAAGAGTGGAAGACAAGAATCTTAAAGATTGTTTGCTAATCAAGTGTGAAGCAAAACTTGTCAGCATCCCAATCAACATAATTGATAGAAGCGTCAGTGAAACCATAATGAGATGGTGCCTCTTCTGTTGGGATCGCATCGAAAAGGATAAGGAAAAACTCCAATAAGCATAGATGGGGTCGATCAACTTGGATACAAACATGAGACTTCCAGGAGCATGGAAGGTAGTAGATGAATGCACCATAAGGTGCGAGGTAAGCTTGAGGTGCAATGGGGTCAGTCAACTTGGATACAAACCCAAGACTTCCAGAAGCACGGAAGGTAGTAGATGAATGCACCATAAGGTGCGAGGTAGGCTTGAGGTGCAGCGTCATGAACGCGCAAGAAAAACTAGCAATTGACAATAGAATCCACAAAGATAAGGCCACAAAGACATGGTGGGAAAACAACAAACATCTAATCAGCACACATCGTTGACACCACAAGGTGAATTTTAGATACCCACAGATGGCATAAATCATCAAGAGAGCAGTCTGACGGCGTACTAATCCATGGTCGAAGAGTGACAAACTAGAAGTGGAAGGATGACCTCTATGGTAAGATCTACCTAGATCTCCTTCAAAGTGTCCTTTGAAAATAGACCGTGGCAGATCACGACGTGTTCGGCGGTAGCAACAGCTCTGAGGGCCACAATTATGACCGGAGAAGAGGGATGGAAAGATTGTGGGGAAATCGTAAGGAGATCTGTAGAAGCACGACGTCGATGGAGGATATAAGATGAGCTTTCTTCCCCCTTGAAATTCTAGCTCATTATACAATGATGAGAAAGACGAGTATTTCATTCAAAAAATTAATTAACGTGAGTTGGGAGAGCCACGTCCTTTATAGGGAAAATACAAGATACATGAATCCTAGGACCTGTCTATATAGAAAGACTCATAAACACTAACAAAAAGGAGCAAAGACAAGAAAATGGAGTGGAAATAACCTACCTACATGCCATGTAAAGCTTATTCTTCCAAATGTCGAAATAAATATTTGTGAATGGAGGAGAAAATTTATCACAAATTTTAGCATACTTTGCGAGAATATCTTTGAGGAGCTGGTTTTGAATAGTCCATTCAAGAACTTAATTAATGCGCAATTAACTTCCATCGGCCTCTCATCATTGCAAGATTAACTTCTCTAATACCCCACTTTCCAATTCTCCAAACCCAACAAGCACACCCACCGCTGCGGCTCACCTCTCCTTTCCAACACTAGACTAATGCTATGAAAGCCTTCTTGCCCTACTGTTCCCCTTCTTTTCTCCTTTATAAACATATAGCTTGCCATATTTACTCGAATTCTACTGAAATAGTTATTCTAGTGAAGCTGGACATTTTAGTTAAAAACTCTTTATTATTCAGCATTCGTGAAAGAATTAGCAAACCATTTTTAATCCAAAATTTCTTAAAGCTATGTGTAAAGATTATTATTATTAGTGTTATTTCTTGTAAGGTGACTTAGTCCCACATTGTCTATCCGCATTAGCTCTCCTTGTAACTCTTATTATAAACCCTCTATGAATGAATAATAGTATCAATTTTCTCTCCTTTCAACATGGTATCAGAGCCGTAGGGTTTCTCCCACGGGCTCTCGCGTCCGATCCGCCTTCTTCTCGCTTCTCCGCCGCCATCGTCGATCTTCTTCCGCCAGCAACAGAGAGCGTTGTTCTCGTGCATCCGCGACATCCGCAACCCTCGCCTTCCGCAGCCCGCAGCTCTTCCGACTTCCGCAGCCGCCGCCCACAGCTTCCACCAGCCCGCAACGTCCTCCAGCCGCAGCTTCCTCCTTGCCGCAACTCTCCCTCCGCCAGCAGCAGCGGGCGCTTCTTTTTTTGGCACCGGAAATGCGGCCCTAATCTGATGGCATTTCCGGTGTTGCACTATCTTGGAGGCTCCTGCATGACCGTGGTGTCGTTCCTCACTCTATGAGGCAACCCTAGTTTCTATCTAGGTGTTTGTCGTGTTCCTTCTTTGGATCCTTGATTTCTATTCTTGGACCATCATGTCGGGGACGAACGACTCTACCTCTCTCTTCCGGTGCCGGCGTTTCCTCAGCCACTGTGGTGCCAAGTGGCTCCATTCGGACCGGTCATGACCACAATACTCCTCAAATCATGACGATACGTTTGGACGGCTCCAATTTTATTCGTGGTCTCGGGCTATTACTCTAGCCTTGAAGAGCCGGCGGTTGTTCGGTTATGTTCAGGGCACGATTCCGGCACCAGCCCCGGGTTCTTCTGACTGGGCCCAGTGGGAATCTGAAAATTTCATCGTTATGTCATGGCTGACTAACTCCATGACTGACTCTATTGCCCGGAATTATCTTTTTTTAGAGACCGCCACAGATATTTGGAAGAGGGCTGAGGCCACTTACTCCTGACGAGGCAACGCCGCCCAGATTTATCAGATGCAGCGAAAGATTTTTCTCCTTCGTCAGGGTGATCGCCCTCCCTCTGTCTATTACCTGGAGTTCACTCAGCTGTATCAAGAGTATGATCACTTCGACCATCTCACTCTCACGTCTCCTGCGGATGAGCTCCTTGTCCGAGCTCGTGAAGACAGGAACCGCATTTTTTAGTTTCTTCATGGTCTGCATCGGGATTTTGATCAGATCAGTGTTCAAATCCTTGGGCGCACTCCTCTGCCCACTCTTCCGGAGGTTTTCAGTCTCGTTCAACAAGAATTTGATAGGCGACAGACATGGACTCCTGATAATGCTCCGGAAGGTTCTGCCCTGGCTGTTCAGTTTGACAGTAGAGCTTCTCGAGATTCCAGGCCTAAGTCCCTTGACAAAGATCATTTGCTCTGTGACTACTGCGGGAAGTCTCGTCATACCAGGGCCACCTGTTTTCGTCTCCATGGTTTTCCCACACCCCGTGGGGGTTCTCTACCGCGTGGCGGTCGTGGGTCTGGTTGCTCCCAAGGTCGCTCTACTCAGTCCCGCTCTACCCACCTGTCTGATGCTTCGGAGGAGACACCACCTCTCCCTGTCCAGCCTGCTCCTCTGGCTTTGTCTGTTGATGAGATCCATGCCTTCCGCCGCCTGATGCAGGGCCAGTCTCTGGAGTCTTTTGTGTCATCGTCTTCATATGCCCATCAGGGGCTTTCAGGTGCTCATAATGCATCTTCTCGTTCCTCTACTCACTGGATTATTGATTCTGGAGCCACGGATCATATGACCGGCTCTCGTACAGGTTTTGTGTCTTACATTCCTTTGTCTGGTAGGGACAAAGTGAGCATTGCGGATGGTTCCTTATCTCCGATTGCTGGTAAAGGAACCATATCCTGCTCCTCTCACTCTTTCTTCCGTCCTTCATGTACCCAAATTTACTCGCAACCTTCTCTATATTAGTTATTTAACTAACTCTATGAATTGCTCTGTGACATTTTTTCCCTCTTCTTGTGTTTTCCAGGACCTGAAGACGGGAACGGTGATTGGCTCTGGTAGTCTGGTGGATGGGCTCTACGTATTTGATTCTTCCACTCCAGCTTCATCTCCTCAGGCTCTTCATGTTGATCAAGCGGTCACTTTGAAGTCTTGGCATTGTCGTCTTGGACATCCTTCTATTATGTCTATGAAACGCTTATTCCATACTTTACCTACTGTCTTAGTTGATAATTTTCTTTGTGATGCTTATGAACTTGAGAAACATCATCGAACTTCTTTTAATCATGTTTCTTCTCCTAGTTCTGCTCCTTTTCATCTTATTCATAGTGATGTTTGGGGGTCTTGCCATGTTGCTTCTATTTCTGGTTGTCGCTGGTTTGTAACTTTTATTGATTGTTTCTCCCGCACAACTTGGGTATACCTGATGAAGACTAAAGATGAAGTTTTTCCCTTATTTCAGCGTTTTCATAAAATGGTTTCTACGCAATTTGATGTCTCTATCAAAATTCTTCGGACTGATAATGTTCACGAGTACATTGATTCTAAATTTGAACACTATCTTTCTCATCATGGCATTATCCATCAAACATCTTGCGTTTACTCCCCCCCCCCCTCAAAATGGGGTGGCTGAACGGAAAAATCGCCACCTTTTGGAAGTTGCCCGATGTCTTCTTCTCCAATTGCACCTTCCTAAGTATTATTGGAGGGATGTCGTTCTCACTGCCGCTTACCTTATTAATCGTATGCCCTCCCGTGTCCTCGGGTATCATAATCCCCTTCACACCCGTCGGGTGTCTCCTACAAATCTGCAACCTCGAGTTTTCGGTTGTGTTTGTTTTGTCCATATTTATCACAGGTCTAAACTTGATGCTTGTGCGCACAAGTGTCTTTATCGGCTATTCACTGACCCAAAAAGGTTACAAATGTTATGACCCTGCTCACAGTAAGGTTTTCGTAACTCACGATGTCACGTTCCGTGAATTTGAGAGCTATTACGGGCCCTCACTTCAGGGGGGGGACTTCTCCTACGTTGGAAGTGAGCTCCGTTTCTTCCACTGATTCTCTTTCGACTCCGTCTAACACCCCGTTACCCATTTCTCCAATATTTCCTCTTCACTCGACCCCGTCTCCTATGCCTCCTTTGCCTACCCTTACTGCTCCTCAGGTCAAACCCCCTACTGCTCCTCTGGTCAAACCCCTACAGGTCTACTCTCGTCGTTCTACTGGAACAAATACATGAGCTCCTATCAGAATCCTAGAGCCGGCCGCTGAACCGTCGTCAGGGTCTATTACCCTAAGGGAAAGTACCTCTACTCAACACCTGTTAACCCAGTTCTCTCTTATTCATTTTTATCGGCTTCCCATAGAGCTTTTGTCTCTTCCTTGTCTGCTACTTCCATTCCTACATCGTGGCAGGATGCCCTTTCTGATGACAGGTGGAAGGCGGCTATGCTGGAAAAGATGCATGCTCTAGATAAAAATCACACATGGGACTTGGTACTGCTGCCCAAAGGGAAAACCGTCGTGGGATGTAAGTGGATCTTCTCTGTCAAGCAGAACACCCAGGGTGTCGTGGAGAGATACAAGGCAAGGTTGGTTGCAAGGGGTTACACTCAGACAGCGGGAATTGATTACCAGGAAACCTTTGCTCCAGTCGCCAAGATGAATTTCATAAGGATTCTTTTATCCTGTGCAGCTTGTAAGGGATGAAATCTTAGCCAATTTGATGTGAAGAATGCGTTTCTCCATGGTGATCTGGAGGAAGAGGTATATATGGCCCTACCTCCTGGTCTTTCTCCTAAAGGATCTGAAGGTAAGGTGTGCAAGCTGAAAAATGCATTGTATGACCTGAAACAATCTCCTAGAGCTTGGTTCGATAGATTCCACAAGGTCATGACATGCTTTGGGTACTCCCAAAGTAATGCAGATCATACCCTCTTCATCAAACACAGTAAAGGGAAGATGACAGCTCTGATAGTTTATGTGGATGACATCATTATCACTGGAGATGATCAAGATGAGATTCAAACTCTAAAAGAAAAGCTGACGAAAGAATTTGAAGTAAAAGACTTGGGGAATCTCAAGTATTTCTTAGGCATTGAGGTTGCGAGGTCCAGATATGGGATTTTCATATCGCAGAGAAAATATATACTTGATCTCCTAGAAGCTTCAGGAATGAGTGGGCGTAGACCGGCCGACACCCCGATTTGGCCGACACCCCGATTGAAGCCAACCACAGACTTGGAAAAGATGATGGTGAAACGGTTGAAGACATTCCCAGTTTTCAGAGGCTTGTAGGAAAATTGACCTACTTGTCGCATACTTGCCCAGACATCTCCTATGCGGCGGGAGTGCTCAGCCAATATATGCACTCTCCAAAGACCCGTCATGTTGATGTTGCTTATCGTATCCTCAGATACCTCAAGTCAGCACCTGGGAAAGGCATCCTTTTTTCACCAAATAAAGAGCTAACTGTTGAGGTTTATACTAACGCAGATTGGGTCGGATCAATTGAGGATCGACGATCCTTGTCAGGATATTGCACTAGGTTGGGTGAAAATTTAGTTACCTGGAGGAGCAAAAAACAGCATGTGGTGGCCATATCCAGCACTGAGGCAGAGTTCAGGGCCATGGCTCATGGGATCTGTGAAGGGCTATAGATCCTAACCATCATGAAAGATCTTGGCCTTAAAAGAAGCGAGCCTATCAAATTGTATTGTGATAACAAAGCCGTCATCAGCATTGCTCACAACCCAGTGCAACACGACCGAACTAAACACATTGAGATCGACAGACACTTCATCAAGAAAAATATAGTCAGGGGCATTGTGGTCACTCCATTCGTGCCATCCGAACAACAATTGGCAGACATCCTCACCAAGGGATTATGTACAAGTGTCTTCAGAGAGCTTGTTGGCAAGTTAGGCATGGTCGACATCACACGCCCAACTTGAGGGGGGGGGGGGGGGGGGGGGGGGGGGGTAGAGATTATTATTATTATTAGTGTTATTTCTTGTAAGGTGAATTAGTCCCACATTGCCTATCCGTGTTAGCTCTCCTTGTAACTCTTATTATAAACCCTCTATGGATGAATAATAGTACCAATTTTCTCTCCTTTCAACACTATGTAAACTTGAAGTCGAGCCATTAGACTGAGCATAAAATTAAAATTTTATCCAAGGCCTTAAATGGACATTTTAGATGAGAGTAAACTGAAGAAATTAATCTCTTTAGTCTAAATTCAGTCATTTACCAGCTTATTTTCCATTCTAGAACATTTGGATGATGTCACTGGTAGGTTTAAGACTGGCCAATTGTATATACCAAAGAAAAACAGACATTAAACTACTATGGAATGAACCCACGGGAATAGTACAAGAAAATATAAGAAAGAACTTATAATAGCACAAAAGTAATGGAAATACATATACAGTTAAGAAAATATAAAGAACTATAAGGCAAAGGAAGCATGCAGAAGAAGGCTTGCTTACTCTAAAACCTATTCTCTCAATCAGGGAGGAAGGCATGTCAGCCACATCTTTCCCAAAAGATATAATCCTTCCATAATTGATGTAGCGTGGTTGAGATGTCACATTTTCTACATCCTTGTCATGATAAAAATGAAAATCATTGCTCTTTGGCTTCTTAGAGGTGCAATCATAATCTTCTTCAGGAGACCAGTCTAAACCACCCCAAATAGTATCACCACCTTTGGGAATCATCGACATTGTTGAATCCCATGTCCTTGTCATATGCATAACATATCGCAGGGTCTGAAGCCCAAGGAAATCTGAATCTAACACGCCAGGAGCAATGGCTCTGTTCACATGGAAGTTTTTCAGTAAGCCACTTGTGCTATTTTTAATATCATCAAAATAGTACACTATGAAAACTTGGACCTTGATGGCTTTTACATGGACAACAATTTTAGAATATGAACACAATTTCTTTTAAACTATATTACCCAAGGTTTTTAAACCGGACTGATCCGCCGGGTTCAACCGGTCAAACTGCGAAGCGGATACAAAGCTGCTTCGGACCAGCATCAAAAACCGCCTATCCACTGAACCACTTTTGAACGGTCAAAACCTAGTTAAACCGGCAACCTGCAGAACCAGGTGCAGTTTTTAAAAATCAGGCATAGGCCCTGATTTTAATCATAAAAATGACTCCATTGGGGGATCGAACCCAGGTCCATTCTAATTTTAGCAGTGATGGAAACCACTAGGCCAGTTGATGCTTGTTGAAGATTCTTGAAATATTTTATATACATACAGATACACACACACACATATATAGAGAGAGAGAGGGGGAGGGGGGGAGGGGGGGCAGCCCGGTGCACAAAGCATCCCCGCGCAGTGAGAGTCTGGGGAAGGGTCCCACCACAAGGGTGAAATGTAAGCAAACCTTACCCTGCATTTTTGCAAGAGGTTGCTTCCAGGACTCGAAATCATGACCTCAAGGTCACACGGGAACACCTTAACCGGTACGCCGAGGCTTCCTTCATATATATATATATATATATATATATATATATATATATATATATATATATATATACGAGTGACAGGGCACGGGCCCCGTGCCGGCGGCGTAATTCGGCAAGGGCGGCGACATTCGACGTGGGCGACATTCGAAAGGGGCGGCGACATTTGGCGGGGGCGACATTCGGCAGGGGTGGTGACTTTCGGCGGGGGCAATCTATATTTATATACGTATATATAAAACTTAATTCAATTTGTTCAACAAAAAACATATGGTATGATAGTTGTCATCTTTGCTTGACATAGTGGAAACCTGAGTTCAAATCTCACCATTGACAATTTTTGTGAGATTAAAAAACGGGTCATATGACACTTTTTTTCAATAAATTTAGGGGTAAAATCATAATTTCATGTTGTAGGGTACTGTACACTTCATAGTTTTAGGTCACCCCCTAGTAGGTTTAGGAGACCTATGAAAAAGTGGAGAGAGAGGGAGCGGTTTGATCCGACGGCTGATGAAATATCATGCCAGATTCGACGGCTGTAATCATTTCAACGGCTTTAAAATTCATGGGTTTGATACTTCTTTATATATGTTAAAGATATATATATATAACATTTTAACATATATAATAATCTAAATGTATATAGTATATCTTTCTGCTTATAATAATATAAAAATATACATTAATAATATAAATAAAATATATACTAATATAAATTATTTAGTCAATCTATATCATTATATATAATATAAATTGGAACTTTAAATTTTGTTAAAATATAAGAATATATTAACCTACCTTTTAAAAGTAAAATGTATAATAAAATTTAATATATATTTGTAATATATATATATGTGTGTGTGTGTGTATAAATATATTTAATATACTCTTCAAATAGAATTTAAAATTATATACACACACATATTTTATTATATATAATTATTTGATCAAATTTATAATTTATTTTTTCCAATAAAATGCTTATATCTATCGTGTTTCAATTATAACTTAGTTACACTATTTAGGTAAAATAAGAATATTAAATTTCAAGAAAATATTTAATATTATTGAATATTTTATAAGAATTACAATAAGAAACTTAATATTATATCAATAACTTCTATATTTATATTATCACCACTGTTGAACCCTGGTTGTCCGACCGATCCGACCTTGAACTTTTGCTTTCAACGGTTCAACTATTGGTCCAGTTTTAAAAACCTTGATATTACCCCAAAAAAGAAATATCAGATTCCTTCCTTGCAAAATAACTTGTAGCTATCAGGTAGAGTCCTCATTCTACCAAATTAAGGATCATATTGAGATAGAAGGATTCTGCAAGGGTGGGATTCAACAGCTGAATAAAAGCTGTTGAAGAATACATAAGAAGCTTGTTCATTTATTGTATTTAGCCCATTTATAATGGGCCATTGGACCCATACTTCTCTTAGGCACTTTTAGTCCCACATCTTGTATTGACTCTTAACTCCTCTTTCTCTCTATATAAGGAGAATCGTGTACATGTATTATGTAGAGAAATAATAATAATAATAATACATTTGTAAATCTTCTCTCTCACTTCGTACATGGTATCAAAGCTAGTGATCAATTGACATTTATGTGATTGAGCACCTGCTCTCACCCATTCACGTCGGGCGGCCTCCCTCTCTGAAACCGCCCAGAGCACCCCACGCGGCCTCCCACATTGTAACCACCCAAAATGTCGTAGCTCCTGCCGAGCTCCTACTTGGAACCTTCTCCTCGGCTTTATAGTACTATGCCGCTTGCTAGGATCCACCATCGCTTTGTTTTTACCCCCCCCCCCCCCCCCTCCCGCTCTCACTCCTCTTTCAGACCGCCTGAACCCCTCTGCCAGTGAGGTATCCATGACCTCTCCTATCTGTTCGGACTCCTCTTTGAGCCCGCACGGACCCCCTGCACGTGAGGTCGCCTGGACCTCTCCAACCCGTGTGGACTCCATGTGGTCTCCCCTTCCGTGTCCGCCCGACCAGCATATTTCAGCCATCTGAACTACCCACAGTGTTCGTGCGGCCTCCCTATTGCAACCGCCTGACCTCTTCTTCGCAGTCTGGCCGAACTCTACTTTGCAGCCGCCCCAAGCCCGTTGCAGTTCTCTCTAGTGACCATGGGCGGACTCTTCTTTGGGTCGCACTCCCCCTACTGCTGCTATCTGCCCAGACTCTTGTTTGCGGCTTGGGCAGACTCTTCTTCGAGGTCGCACTCCCCATACTACTGTTGTCCGCCCAGACTCTTGTTGAGGCTTGGGCGGACTCTGTTTTTTAGGCCGTGTCTCCTCTTATTGCAAGCCCGCCTCCTCTTGAGACGATGGGAACGAGTGCTGCTCCCGCTTACTCGACTCTTCCCGCTCTTGCGCCAGCCCCTCTCCCTCATGCTCGGGATGAACTCCGGATTACTACTATCTCACTCGTCGACAAGAAGAACTTCGTGGAGTTGGGGCACTCGGTGAGCCGTGATCTTCAGAC
Organism: Dactylorhiza incarnata; assembly: GCA_033032865.1. Classification (NCBI taxonomy): domain Eukaryota; kingdom Viridiplantae; phylum Streptophyta; class Magnoliopsida; order Asparagales; family Orchidaceae; genus Dactylorhiza; species Dactylorhiza incarnata. Next base: position 578,947 of record JAWHQI010000567.1, read on the forward strand.
CAAGGGTCCTCTTCATCATCTCACTTGGACCCCCCCCCCCCCCCGGCCGAGCCCACCGAGCAATGGCTTTAGGATGATGGTTGCGTCAATCTTGGATCTTGAACTCCAAGGACAATGAACCGCATCAGATGGCTATGTACCATGACACTGCCAAAGCTATGTGGGATGAGCCTTACTCTCTCTATTCTGGAAAGGATAGTCTCCAACACTTATTTAATATCTTCATGGCCCTTCAACACCTCGACTCAGGAGCGGATGAGGACCTCACGTCCTATGTTGCCCAATCCAAAACTCTTGTCGAGGCTTGGATTCGACACCAACCTCCAGAGCTTGATTTAGCCACTCAACGGGCTCAGAAAGAAGATGTTGGTATTGCCTTGATGATGGCTCGGGTCCCTCCTCATCTCCACAGTGTTTGGGCACATATCTTGTCCTCTTCAACTATTCCCTCATTGTCTGATGTTTGTTCTATGTTGTTAAAGGTGACGCCGCGACCTGATCTTCCGGTGCCTCTCACTCAAGATCATGACTGCATAAACACTTTCTCTTCTTCTTTTGTTGTGCAGGATCGGCAGACGCGGGCTATCACGGGTAAAGGGTGGCTTTCCAATGGGCTCTACATGCTGGATCTCCCTACCTCCATTTTATCCTCTGTCAGCTCAATTGATTGGCACCGGCATCTTTGCCCATGCTCCTCTCCCGATTCTCCAGGAGACTCTTCCCAATTTTCATTTTTTTCTTCTTTTGATTGTCAATCTTGTATCTATGGGAAACAACATTGCTCTGCCCCCCCCCCCCCTCATTGTACTCGGAGTGCTGCTTCTTTTGATTTAGTACATTCTGATAATTGGGGCCCTACAAAATAGCTAGTATATCTTGATATTGTTATTTTCATACGTTTATCAATGATTATTCACGCATGACTTGGTTGTACATGAAGCGTGATCGCTTTGAGTTTCTGTCTCTTTTTCGCTCATTTGTTGCTGAAATACAAACGCATTTTTTCTGCCCTATCAAAATACTTCACACTGATAATGCGCCCGAATACACCGGGCATGCCTTTCAGGAAACTTGCACCTTGTTGGGCATCATCCACCAAACTTCTTGTGCATATACCCCGCAACAAAATGACATTGTTGAGTGGAAGAACCGTCATATTCTCGAGGTTGCTCAGTCTCTCCTATTCCAGACGCACGTTCCCACTACCTATTGGAATTTTGCAGTCTCTACTGCTTGTTATCTCATCAATCGCATGTCTTCATATGTTCACAATTTTGCGACGCCCTTCTCTATACTATTTCCTGGACAATGTCCCTTCCCTCTGACCCCCCGGGTCTTCGACTGTGTCAGTTTTGTACACCACTTGGGTCCCCCCGTCGGCATGTTGGAACCTTGTGCTACTCGTTACATGTTCGTTGGGTATTCACGCACCCAGAAGGGGTATGTATGTTACTCTCTCTCCACTCGGAAGCTAATTACGGTTGTTCATGTGACGTTCATGGAAAACTAGTCTTTCCACCACTCCTCCATCTCGCCTACTCCACCTTCTGGTTTACCACGTCCTCTTGTTCCTGCCCACTCTGATCTAACAGCTTTACTACTGACACCACCACCTATCTTGGCACCTCCTCTCCGTGTCTACTCTCGACGTCCCCCTCGATCTGATACCTTGCGACAGCCCCCTTCTACTATCGATGCTCCGCGGACTATTGATTCGACCACGTCCTCCATAGCGCATCCTCTATCTAATTATGGTTCTTTGTACCGTCTCTCCTCCGATGTGCGCAGGTTTGCGACTTCTTTGTCTTCTATTTTCACTCCTTCTGTGCAGGAAGCTCTTCAACATCCGGGGTGGCGGACGGCAATGGATGAGTAAATGGTTGCGCTTTGGGCCAACCATACTTGGGACCTTATTCCCCTTCCTCCTAATCACTCCACGGTTAGTTGTAAGTGGGTCTTCACCGTGAAACATCATCCTGATGGGACGATTGACCGCCTCAAAGCCCATCATGTTTCCCAGGGTTTTACTCAACAACACGACCTTGATTTTGAGGAGACCTTTTCTCTTGTTGCAAAGCTCAATACCGTTTGTGTCTTACTCTCTCTTGTTGTTCATCGTCAATGGTCATTGCATCGGCTCGACATCAAAAACACATTTCTTAATTGTGATCTTGTGGAGACTGTGTATATGCAACAACCTCCTGGCGATGCAACCACGGGGGAGTCCTTAGTCTGTCATCTGAAAAAATCGCTATATGATCTCATACAGTCTCCACGCACATGGTTTGATAAGTTTAATCGGGTGGTTCGTAATTTTGGCTTCACCCAAAGCTCGGCGGATTTCTCCTTGTTTATTCGTCGACGTCCGACGGGCACGATGATTCTTCTGGTTTATGCTGATGATATCCTTGTCACAGGTGATGATCTTCCCGGCATTACAAGAAACACTTATCATCCCAATTCCAAACTAAAGACTTGGGTCAGCTCCGATACTTCTTGGGGATTGAGGTAGCCCAACGACCTGATGGTCTTATTTTGTCTCAGCAGAAATATTGTCTCGATCTACCTCACAATGCAGACTACTTTGGGTGTAAGCGTGTGGATACACCTATGGATGCAAATCACCAGCTTTCTACTCATGGCTCGGACTCTGATCAACTCCTCCCTAATCTGGAGTATTATCGACGCCTCATCGGCAAACTAATTTAGCTTACCATCACACGACCTGATATATCATTTGTGGTCAGTATGATCAGTCGCTTAATGCACGCTCCTCAAATCTCCCACCTCCAGGAGGTTGAGCATATTCGAAGATATTTGAAGAATGCTTCGGGGCAAGGACTGGTGTACAAGCCCTCCACATCTGTCTCTCATTGCATACTGTGATGCTGATTATGTTGGGTCCCTCGATGATCGTCGGTCAACTAATGATTACTGCACATATTTTGGCGGGAACTTGGTTACCTGGCGAAGTAAGAAGAAGATTGTGGTTGCTCGCTCCTCAGCAGAAGAGGAGTATCGTTCCATGACCGTCATTGTTTCATAACTCACATGGCTAGAGAGTCTTCTTACTAACTTATGCGTTAAAATTTCATCACCGGTTGTTCTCCTTTGTGATAGTCAAACTGTTATTCACATCGCTGAGAATCCTCTGTTTCATGAACGCACAAAACACATTGAAGTCGATTGTCACTTTGTCCGGGAAAAGGTTCAACTTCAAAATTTGATTTTGTGATATGTGTCGGCGGCCGATTAAGTTTTTGATATACTCACTAAAGTCTTGTCTCGCCCACTATATTGGAAGTTTCTCTTCAATCTTGGAGCCTACGGCTTGTATGCTCTAGCTTGCGGGAGAGTGTTGAAGAATACATAAGAAGTTTGTTCATTTATTGTATTTAGCTCATGTATTATGGCCAATTGAGTCCATTCTTCTCTCATGCTCCTTTAGTTTTACATCTTGTATTGGCTCTAAACTCCGCCTCTTTCTCTTTATATAAGGCGCATCTTGTGCATGTATTATGTAGAGAAATAATAATAATACATTCGTAAATCTTGTTTCTCTCACTTCGTACAAAAGCAAAAAACTATAAATATATATATATAAGAAAAACTATATCTACGATGAAAAATGTACCCTCAAAGTCATTCATGTTCAACTTATTAATGGAAATAATGAATTAAAATGAAATTGGAATAAGCAAGTATCTCATAAAAGGTGGGGAAAAATTAATTACCTAGCTACAGCGACATCCTTAGCTTCTGCTGAGAAAAGTCCCGAAACTGCCTTGGGAACACCCAAGAAAGGCGCACCAATATTCATCACTGCTTTTATGTGTTTTGCACACCAATCTTCCCCGCCACCGCCGCCCATTGGAGTTGGTGCCTCAACCCACTTCATAAAGTGCAGGAAGTACAAGACTCCCATGGAATGTGGAATAACTACAACTTTGTTTCCACCATTTGTAGCTACCAAGAGCTCTATATTACTTTTAATTCTGCTTAAGGTCTGATCCCTTACCTGTTCAACACATACAATATGAGGTGTTCAACAATAACCCAAATTTAATATAATTATAAGACGTGTACACATTAATGAAATTAGAAGGGAGAAACGAAAAAGGATGGAAACAGGAAAGGGAAGATCAAAATATCATTCATAGAACATCTTCAGTTTTTCATAACATTGCAAGCATACAAGATTTCTTCTTATATAGACTCATACGGCTACATTGGAAAATACAAGAATTAAATTTGACGCCTTGTCTTCTTCACGCGCTGCTTTGGCTTCTTCAAGTGACGCCTTGTCTTCGGTGCAAATAAGCCTCCTTCCTCTTTCTTTAATTGTTCTTGGAAATGTGTCTTCTTTTCTTTCCTCAGCATTACACTTCTCATCACTCCTCCTTAATGCTGAGACCAAAAATCCTCTTAATTTGCTGAAAGATGCTGAAGGTAGAGGTTTTGTCATTATGTCTGCCAACTGTTTGTTCGTTGGACAGTACTGCAGTTCTATCTGATTATTCTCGACAAGCTCCTTCAGGAAGTAGTATCTTAAGCCTATGTGCTTGGTTCGGCTATGGAAAATGGGATTCTTTGCAATGGCAATTGCAGCAGTGTCGTCACACAAAAGTGTGATGGGCTCCTTATCCTCCTGGAAACGCATTTCACAAATTAGTCTTTGAAGTCATATACCTTCACACGCAGCCGCACATGCTGCTATGTATTCTGCTTCAGCTGTTGACATGGCCACAATTTTCTGCTTCCTAGCAGACCAGGAGATCACATTGCTCCCTACCATAAAGATGTATCCACTTATGCTTTTTCTGTCGTCTGAGTCACCTCCCCAATCACTGTCTGAGTATCCAGTCAGCTTTGAGGCTGCTTCCTCTTTATATAACAGACCCAGTTCCTTTGTTCCTTTTAGATAACGAAGAACCCTCTTGGCTGTGATGAAGTGCTCTGAGCCTGGCTTGGACATATACCTGGACAGAATGCTGACGGCATATTCTATATCCGGCCTTGTATTGGTTAGGTATATAAGAGATTCAACAAGGCTCCTGTAATCCTCTTCTGAGACAGGCTTATCAACTTGCTTAGTCAGCTTGGTGCTTGTTGGCATTGGTGATGGTGCTGGATTACAATCTATCATCCCATATTTTTCTAACAATTGTCTATATAGCGACTTTGGTTAATGAAAATTTTCCCTGGTTTTTTATCAATTTGAAAACCTAGGAAAAACTTCATTAACCCTAGATCGCTCATTTCCTATTCCCTCTTCATGATTTCTTTAAAATTTTCAATAATTTCTAATGTAGATCCTATGAATATCAAGTCATCTACATAAAGGCAGATGAGAAGAAAGTGATTGGAGCCGAACCTTTTTGTATAGAGTGAAGGCTCATTCTTGCTTCTGTGATAGCCGTTTGATGTTAAGTATCCATCGATTTTTTGGTTCCATGCCCTGGGTGCCTGCTTTAAGCCATACAACGCCTTTCGAAGTTTGTAAATCTTCTCTTCTTCTCCTTTCTTTATGAAACCTTCTGGCTGAATGACATACACCTCTTCTTCAATAGTTTCGTTAAGAAACGCTGATTTTACATCGAGCTGGTGAACTTGTAACTTGGCTTGTGCGGCAATAGCAAGGAAAACCCTTATTGTCTCCACTCTCCATACGCACTACTGGAGCAAAAGTTTCAGTGTAGTCTATGCCCTGCTTTTGGGTGTACCCCTTTGCCACAATTCTGGCCTTGTACTTCACGATCCTTCCTTCGTCATCCTGTTTTGCCTTATAAACCCATTTGAAGTTGATAATTTTCTTATCTCTCAGTCTTGGGACAAGTTCCCATGTATTATTCTTCTCTACCATGTTTATCTCTTCAGTCATAGCTCCAATCCACTTTGGATCAGTTGCAGCAGCTGCAGATGACTCGGGTTCTTCTTTAATGAAGTAGGCTTGGTCAGTTTGTTGATAGATTTATGCCGGTGATTTGAATTTCTTGGGAGATGATGACTCATCCTCAGAATCGGGTTGATCCTGATCAGCATCTTCTGGAAGGGGGCACCCACTGAATCTATCAATAGGCTCCACCTGTGGAATGAGATGCACTGTTGAATTGGAGGGCTGTGAACTTTCAGCAACCTCAACAGCCAGAGGATACTGATCCCAATCCCATGCCTTATCTTCTTCGAAAATTACATCCCCTGAGATGTGCAGCTGCTGCCTAACAGGATCATAGATACGATAAGCTTTAGAATGATGACTGTAACCAATAAACATACCTTTTTCTGTTTTTGTGTCCAGCTTCTTTCTGTTTTCTTTTGGAATGTGTCGATATGCAACACATCCAAAAGTTCTTAGATGTTGGATGATGGGCTTTCTTTTCTTACAGAGCTCATAAGGAGTGACAGATTCAAGACTCCTAGTGGGGGATCGGTTTAGTACATACACAGCTGTATGAACAGCTTCTGCCCAGAACTTGTATGGAACTTTATGATGTTGCAGCATTGCTCCTACCTTCTCCATTATTGTCATGTTCTTTCTTTCCGCAATTCCATTATGTTCTGGAGAGTAAGGAGAGGTAAGCTCCCTGAAAATGTCTTCACTCTTGCAGTAGTTCAGAAAATCTCCCCCTGTGAACTCTCCCCCACGATCTGTTCTTAATCTTCTGATATTGCAACCACTTTCTTTTTCCACAAGAGCTTTGAACTCCTTGAATTTGGAGAAAGCCTCTGATTTCTGCTGCAATAAATAAACCCAGGTGTACCTGGTATGATCGTCTATGAAACATAAGTAGTACTTCATACCTCCCAGTGAGGATGTTGCAGCAGGTCCCCATAGATCGGCATGCACAAGTTCCAGCGGCTCTTGAGCTCTCCAGGCAGATGAGTGAGGGAAAGGTAGACAATGACTTTTGTCCATGATACATCCTTCACATATAATATTTTCACCTTCTAATATTGGTAAGCCTCTTACCATCTCTTTTTGTTGAAGCATTTTGAGATATTTATAGCTTAGATGAGCATATCTATGATGCCATAAATCTAGTGGAGATTTACATACACGAGCATGCTCTTGAGGTACCACTAATTCAAGTGGAAACATCTTGTTTGCAGTCATTCTAACTGAGGCTATACACACACTTGTTTCTTTGTGCATTATATGAGAGTGTGCGTCTTCGAATGTGATAGTATAGCCGTTTTTTATGAGCTGCCCAACACTAAGCAGGCTCTGAGTGAGATGGGGGACATAATGCACATCGTCAATGTGCTTGATGTGGCCGGCCTTGGATGTCACAGCAACAGTTCCTGTCCCTTCTATATCTAACTTCTTTCCATCTCCTAGAATCACATGGGATTTATTTGCTACCTTGAGACTAACAAAGAATTGTTTGCAGGAGGTCATATGGTTTGAACACCCGCTGTCTATGAACCAGGCCTCAAAGATTTCTGGGCTGGTTCTAGAGATCAAAAGCTTTTCAGTAGTGTCAATGAATTTTGCTTATTCTCCTTTTTCTGGTTTGCCTTTTGACCGGCAGTCCTTTTGCATATGAGTTGGTTTTTTGCATCTTTTGCATTTGAAAAAACAGTCAAATGCCGTGTGATTTGTTCTTTTGCACAGGGTACAAAAATTTGAGGTTGGCAGAGTTCCTTGTCTCATTCTGCCTTCCTCTTTCTTTACCCTTTACAAAAGTTTTTGAATTCCTGGGGGTTACTTTTTCTGTAATTTTTGTCTTCATTTGAAAAGCTTGCTCTAACTCCCCAGTGGACCCTTTTATTCTCTCCTCATAAGCTTGGAGAGATCCCATGAGTTCTGGGATTGAAAGAGTTTTTAGGTCCTTTGTTTCCTCAATTATTGTTGCAATGGGATTAAACTTTGGTGGCAAGCATCTTAATATTTTGGGTGCAATTTTCTTATCCTTTAGTTTATCACCAAGGCTTCTTATTTGGTTTACAATTCCCACTAACCGGGTGACAAACTCTTTTACTGTCTCTGATTCTTTCATGGAAATGTTTTCAAACATCTTCCATTTGTGCTAAAGTTTTATAGAGATTACCTTTTCAGATCCTTGGAATTCTGCGTGCAGAATATCCCATGCCTCCTTTGGTGTTCCAGCCCCCATTATCCTTGGGTAAATGTTCCGACTTACTCCTTGATGCCTATGAGGAGAGCTTTTGCTTCTAGCTTTGCTTCTTCATCACTTGCTTTTGGAGTTTCAGCATCATCTTTATCTTTCCCTTTGGATGTGGTTGTCGGCTTTGCCGTTCTTCCATTTTCGACTAGGTCCCAGAGACCTTGTGACTGGAAAATGAGTCGAATGTGGGTGGACCAAAAGTCATAGTGTTCTCCATCAAAGATGGGAACACCGGATTGTGTAAATTGGAACATATGATTTGAGTTTGAGGTAGCCATATGATGAGAATGCTGAAAGATGAGACTTGGTGATTTCTAGATGCTAGCACCTCCCTTCTCTGATGGCACTTTCACAAAATGAAACCTGGCTCTGATACCATAATGAAATTAGAAGGGAGAAACGAAAAAGGATGGAAACAGGAAAGGGAAGATCAAAATATCATTCATAGAACATCTTCGGTTTTTCATTACATTGCAAGCATACAAGATTTCTTCTTATATAGACTCATACGGCTACATTGGAAAATACAAGAATTAAATGCTTAACGCCTGGGCATCTTCACTTGACGCCTTGTCTTCTTCACGCGCTGCTTTGGCTTCTTCAAGTGACGCCTTGTCTTCGGTGCAGATAAGCCTCCTTCCTCTTTCTTTAATTGTTCTTGGAAATGTGTCTTCTTTTCTTTCCTCAGCATTACACTTCTCATCACACATGTTAGGCAGATCATATATGCACAGAGCTATATTTCAATATGTATTTATAGGATTTGATATGCACCAAGTATGCAAGTATTGTTTAAGAAAACACAAGTAATTGCTCCTACTTACCAGTTCTACCATTAAAAAAGATTAACAGCTCAGATCAGTCTGCCTTATGTTTAATAAAAAGCTAAAAGAAAAGGTGAAAAGCTACCTCGGTGTTCTGAAAAGATAGTCGCCAATCATATGCAGCCATATACATTGTCTTCTCTTCGTAGCCAATCCGTGCTAAATTAGCAATCAGCACTGCCCAGACAAAATATCCAGGAGCAAAATAGTCGGCTGCCACCAGTCCAGTAACAGGCCTAATTCTAATGCCCGGAGGATCCAATCCACTTTCATTGTCGAGAGACATATGTTCGACCCAGCATAGAGGTCTGAAAAGCTCCAAAGATATATATGTTCAGACCAAAAAGTAAAAATGAGTTACTAGTTTATCAAGCAATTCATTCTTCTCTTCTTTTTCCTTTCTTTTTTCTCTCAAAAGCAACCTACCGCACTTCTACAAAAAAAAAATACCTACCGCACTTCTACAAAAATTGATGATGCAGAAAAACAAAATATCTTTCACTCAGGTTATATTAGAAATTTGAGAGTTTCTACTGCTGTCTTGATTATTATATTATTACAACTCTTAACAGAATGCTGCATCAGCTACAAAATTCCAACAGCATCAGCATCAGTGTAAGGACTGGCTAGGATTTTGATTTACCAGGTTACGCTGCCCCAAAAGATTACTACAAGCATATGCCTTCCTTAACTTTCTTTTGTAAACAAAACTATTTGGTATTGATTTTATGCATCCTTCCACACTAATACTTTAATTAGTGTAGTACGAATTTTAATCTAATTTGCCTGTCATTTTGTATAAGTTCCAACTACACTAGCATTGATATACTTATTTATGTGTTACTCATTCCACAATTATTCTATCTATTCTCCCATTAATGCATGTTCTTCAAATTATTGTAAATGTAAATACTTATGTTTATCTATCACTACTACTTTTAAACAGGTCCTACACTATTTTTCTAATATTACTCATCACAAATCCCATCCATCTTAACAAACTAATTTCTAATGCACTCAACTTAATTATTATGATATATAAATGCATGCATTAATGATCTCTTCTGACTTCATACTACAGTTGAGATATTTTTCTACTATAATTTATAAAATATACAATAACTTACAGTTGAGATAATCAAGCTACACAAACTAAACCTAAAAGTCAATTGAGGTGGATAATGAAGGCCGAAAATTGTTATTAGGCAAATAAGTACCTGTGAATATCTTCTGTCAGGATGTTAAACAATTTTGAAGAGTTCATGATCAAAAGAGGACAAATTGTATCAAACAGGATAACTAATAAATGGAATATTATTTTGTTACAGGCTTAGGAAGGACAGAGCACTATGACAGCAGGAAACCCTCAAGTTACAAACACAGTGTATATTCGTGTTATCACTTGAGTAATTATTTTATATTTCGAATTCCTGCATTTTAACTCACCGATAATGTAGCCCGGGGAGGGCAATTTTGTAATATTTTAAACTTTCCCCTTCACTATTTAAGTGAGTAGAGGGTAGTGAATGGCAAGCAAGAACAACCATTCCCTTTTCTCTTATTCCCTCTTCCCTCTCCTTCCCTTAATCATTACCCTCATCTAGGGCATTGAGAGGTAAAACTCGGCTCCGCCGACACATCGTGAGGGCTGAGCTCGGCTCCTCTCCGAAAGTATCATCCCCCTCCTTCCTCCACCATTGGAAAATTTAGGTACAAGAAGTGTCAAAGGGATCTCCTTCGTGACTTCGCCCACTTGCGGCCATAACATCTTATCAGAACCACCTCCACCTACTACCATTGGTGACCCCTCCAATCAGTCAGGCTCTCCTTCATGCCGAGCACCCGAGCAAAAAGAGTAGAATGCATCGGACTACAACATTGCATGTCGGGCATTAGTATCGTGCCTTTCGACCCTTGATCGAGCTTAACCAGGTCAGGGATCCCTCTCACCAGCACGTAGAGGCCGTCATCCAGCTCCAGCGTCTAATCTGACCACAGATAGAGCTCGCCCAAACAAGGGAACCCTTGCCCTAGTAGACCGAGGTCGTCAACCTGCTCTAGCGTCCAATCCGAGCCCCGACCAAGCTTGCCTAAACCTGGGAATCCTCACACCAGCACATTGAGCTCATTGGTCTGCTCCAGCTTCCAAACCGCAAGAATTCTCAGAGCGTGGGCCTGCTCCCGACCCCGCCGATGGCCTCCTAGCCCTTTCAGCCAAGCGTTCAGCCACCCTTCGACTTCCGATTCTGATGGAAGAGGGTGATCTTACCCTTGCGCAAGTGATGGAGTTAATCCAAGAAGTAATGGCTAACCAAGTTGCCCATGCGGCCAGTAACAAGCCGACAATGTTATTGCCTTGGCCTCTCCCGCCTCTCACATCAACAACATGCACCTACCAACACGACTAGCAGACAGCTCCACCAAAGGAAGTCATCATTTTGCCAACCGATCCAAGTTCCCTGGGAACCGATCAGACGGTAGGGTGCCACGCTACGTGAAGCTCGACTTTCCTCTTTTTGATGGTCAGGAGGACCCCTTGGCATGGCTCACAAGGTGTGAGCACTTTTTCACCAATCAAAGCACTCTGTGGGGGGAATGGATCAGCTTGGCCTCCTTCCACCTACTGGGATTAGCCCAGTTGTGGTTTGTTTACCTAGAGCGGGAAAAGCCCGATATGAATTGGAACGATTGCAGAAACTATTGCCACCTACGTTCCGGACCTCCGCTTCGCAGCAACCCAGTGGGCAAATTTGTCTCAAGCAAATAGGGTCAATGGATGCTTGGCGCAGTTTCAGAGCTTCTTGGCAAGTGTGTAATCTATTCTTCCAAAACATCAAGTGTCCATCATCATGGACAACTTACAAGAGCGGCTTCGCATCAACGTGGAGTTTGAATCACCCGCATATCTAAGTACGACTATGAGCATGGCACACATTTGTGAGAAGCGCCTCCTGTTGGATAAGCAATCATGACAATCGAGATGACGAAGGAAACCACCGGGCTGGGAGCTCGTCCATCCGCACGGTAGCCTACCCTGGCCCCAAGGGAAAGGACGTTGATCACAACAATGTCTTCAAACGACTGACATAACAAGAGATGGATGAGAGGCGTACTAAAGGGCTATGTTTCAATTGTGACGAGCCATACATGGTGGGTCAGAAATGCAAACGTCTTTTTTCGGCTCGAGGTTGACGACCCACCCAAAGATAAGGATCCAAAAGACTGGGAGGCCTCATCCCAAGGGAGGGTGACAAAGCATCGGAGTCTACCAAGGGGAGGGGGAAGCCACATCTCCCTATACTCTACATGTCCTTCCAAGCTTGACCAGGGGAGGGGGGACCACCCCTAAGTCCCAAAACATGTGTACCTTCTTGCTATCGCTTAAATACTTTATTCTATATTTCGCGCTTCTGCATTTTTGCTTACCGATAATGTTGCTTGGGTGAGGGCCAATTTTGTAATATTTAGAACCCCCACCTTCACCGTTTAAATGAGTAAAAAGGTAGTGAATGGCAAGCAAGAACAATTATTCTCTCCTCCCTCTCCTTCCCCTAACCGGTATCTCATCTCGGTAGAGCTTGATTCCCTCGACACACCGCGTGGGTTAGTTTTACGGACGGCGACGGGAACGGCGAAGGCGAGGGGCGGCCTCCGGTGTGGCGCGTCTATCGAAGGAGGGAACGCGTTACGCGCGCCGAAGCATGAGGGCGGCGCTGGACTAGACTTTTATTGCGCACCATTGTATTTTCCTTTTATGCACCGGGTATTATATAAACCCAAAGGACCCTTGTTTTGATGCATGCTGAAATATTATTGTGTTTGGAATTTCTCTCATCTTTCTCCTCCCTCTCTTCTCTCCCTCTTCCCCCTAACCTCTCTTCTTGGAACCCTAGCCTAACAGTTAGTCTCCTCTCCGAAAGTATCAACCCTCACCGCTCTCCACCACTGGGAACCCTAGGTCCAAGAAGAGCCAAAGGGATATCTTAGGTCCAAGAACAGCCAAAGGATATCCTCCATGACTTTACCCTCTTACGACCGCGCACCCAATCTCAATTGGCGAGCCATAACATACACCAATACTTTTGTATACGTGAGGGATTGGTTCTTCCAAATCACACCAAACATACCTTTCATTATCTGCTTTCCACCTCTGGCATGTGAAGCAATACTAAACATACTCCAATAGAGATTTGATGTTGAAGTTTGATGTACGAATGTACAAAAAGAATATTAGAGACAAATAAACTATTTAAATCTCCAATTACTTATGCTTTCTCTCTCTCTATATAGGGCCATTTACCGGGACCTCCCCTCTAACTTTGCTAAATTACTGAGAGCACCCCTCTTAGTTTCAAAATTACAAAAACCTCCCATGAAGTTTTCATTTCATTACAAAAACCTCCCCTAAAGTTTTCATTTCATAACATCCATGCACAAAAATACCCACCTCGGTGAACAGTGTACAGGGGGTATTTTTGTTCATGGATGCAATGCAATGAAAACTTAAGGGGAGGTTTTTGTAATTTCGAAACTAAGAGGGGTGCACTCAGTAATTATGCTAACTTCCAGGGGAGGTTTGGGTAATTATTTCTATATATATATAATTACTTCAAAAGAAATATTGTGGCTTTGTAAATGGCTAGATAAAAGGGACATTGGGAAGATCTCCACCGCTATTATATCATCTAAATTCATTTTAAATGATGATTTCGCGCACAAAGAGTTTAATAAACCTGCACGCTCCGACTTTGACGCTTGCCAATTCTACTCATTCTGCGCAGCCCTCGACTTCCCTCTTCCGCTCGCCCCGAATTCAAAAACCCTAGCAGTCGCTCGGTTGTCATCGCTCAGTTGTTGATGTGCAGGAATGGAATCTGCGTTCCCTAAACAACGAAAGCACGACGAGTGCGGAGATCTGCGCAAGTATACTCCGCCGAAGTAGGATGCCCTACGAAATATGATGCATGGTTTCCATCCCCTTTAAGTTCACACCAACCTGCCCCGACCTTCATAATCCACTCCTCATTTGCTTCTTCATAGGTCGCTTGAAGCTTTAGGCTTATATACAGTCCTAGTTGTTAAAGGCGCGCCTAAGGCTCAAGGCTCACCAGGCTCAGAAGTTTGCGCCTTTGAAGCGTAAAAGACACGTCTATGTGCAATTTCTATTGTAAACTTTTTTTTTCAAAATAAAGAAAGAAATAATGTAAGAACTCAATACTTTTTTGCATGATTTAGTGTTTGTGAAACATAATCGAGCGTTAAGACTTAGATATGATGCAAGTGACCACATCGATTCTATTTTTTAAGAGATATAAATGATAGTAATGAATTATTAATGAGTAGAATAGATGAAAATATGATTAAGAAGATGAAGTGATGTTTGATGCTGATTATTTAAACTGAATATTTTTGCGCCTTGCCTTCGTCAGGCGCACGCCTGCGGCTTGAGCCTTGTGCCTAGGCTCCAAGACTCATTTGCTTCTTGGTGCGCCTTGCGCCTTTAATAACTAAGTTAAATTCAGTCGAAGTTCATGGACATCTCCCATGCTCCGTCCTATCAGAGGCCCCAGGTAACACAATAAGTCTTTTCCCTCCTCTCTCTCTGCTCCTTTGCGACAATTTAGTCGGCTCTAAAAGACAGCAAGGCAGATTTTTCATCCCTCATGATGCTCTCTGTCTTTTGCTCTGTTTATAGATTATATTAGTATTTTTTAACATTCCAGTCATTACTATGTTATTCCCGACTAATAAAATTAAAGCCAAAAATTAAATGGACCAATTTTTGCTCCCTTCACCAACTATGTATCTCTAGATTGCAATCAAACATGTTTGAGATTGTATGGAATTTAGGGGAAATGTGCTTTAGATTGTAGTTTCAACGAATACCTGGGTTGTGACATAAAGAATACATTAGTTATCTCTCTTTGAAAGTTGCAGTTATTTTAATTTGTAGAAAATATTAGTCCCATGCATGTTCAATCGGCATAGAAGCGAAGCCACGCCTATTCACATTATCCAAGCGAGAGGAGTTCAAGTTAGGCTGAGTCTGATCATCAACGCACACTGCAGACTAGATGAGGGGAGTGGAGAGAACTGTCACGCAGGGTGCCCCCCCACCCCCACCCCCACCACGTGCATAGTGCTCAACTAGAGAATTAGGAAATCAACTGATTGTCGGAGTGCTTTGCTCGATGGATTGCGAGCGACGAGAGTAATGTTTTGTGAATAACCGTCAAGTCTGGGGTACTGTCGAGGTTTGGGATAGAGGCGGAGCCCCGCCGAGGTTGCAGTTCAGGATAAGGGTGGAGCCCCATGCTATTTCATTAACATAAGGATGGATCCCCGTCGAGGTTGTAGTTCAGGATATGGGTGAAGCTCCACACCTATTCACATTATCCGAGCGGGAGGAGGTCGAGCGAGGCTGGGTCTGATCATCAACGCACACTACAGACCAGACAAGTGATGGGATTATTGTCGAGTGGGGCACGGGGCCCCCCATGTATAATGCTCAATTAGAGAACTAGAAAATCATTTTATTGTTGGAGTGCCTTGCTCCATGGATTGCAAGCGACGAGAGTAATGTTCTATGAATAACTGTCACATTCAGGGTACTGTCGCGGTTTGGGATAAGGGTGGAGCCCCGTCGAGGTTGCAATTCAGGATAGGGGCGGAGCCCTATGCTGTTTCACTAGCATAGGGGCTGAGCCCCGTCGAGGTTGCAGTTCTGGATAGGAGCGCAACCCGCTAAGAGCATCAAGCACGGGTGTAGCCGAATGTGGTCGCCCGCCAAATGTTGTCGCCCACTGAAGTTGTCGGGAAAAAAATGAAAGTACATATTTATTATTTATTAAAAAAAGATAATTCAGATATTACTAAAAAAATTGTATTACTAAAAATAGCTTAGGTAAATTCCTTTCTAGGTTGCACAAATACGGCAAAATAAATCGTGTACCCGTACCGGGTACATTTCTGGTACGGGTACGCGTACCGGACTCCGCAATATGCTTCTCTCCTCCAAGCCGCAGATAGTCGCAGGAGATCCCGCAGCTTCTCTTGTTCCCGTTGCGCATAAGAAGGAGATCTTGCATAGGCGTAAACTGTTACTTCTTTTGTTCCCCCCGCGCACAGAAATGAGATCTCGCAGCTTCATCTTTTGTTCTGGTCACCGACGGGGAAACGAGCGGCGGAGGAACGGATCCGTAGGAGCCAGCAAAGCGGTCGGCCGGAGAAGAGCCGATGAGGCGACTGGAGGGGCCGACAGGGCAGGAGGCCAAAGAAGAAACGGTGAGGCGCACGGAGGCAAAGACTGTGGGATGGAGGCCATGGGAGCTGACGGCGATGGCGGCCATGGGAGTTGACGGCGGTGGCGGCACGAGAATGTGTTGGCCGGAGAAGAAGCAGCGAGGTGGGCCACAGGGTTGGCAGAGCAGGGGTCGGCAGGGCAAGAGACCAGAGAAGAGACAGTGAGGCGGACGAAGGCAAAGAAACTGCGGGATGGCCATCGTGGGAACTAACAGCGGTGGAGGCACCAAAACGTGTGCCCGGATAAAACGTGGCGAGGTGGCTGACGGGGATGTAGGAGGTGATGGAGACATGACAACAACCGTGGAGAGTGGTGGCGCATCTACGGCTGATGGAGAAAGCTGAAATCGTTGTAGTGGCATCAGCAGCGGGGGAGGTGGAAGTTGCGTCGGCGGTCGGTCGGCAGAGTTCAACAGTGCATGGGTGGCAGCGGCAGAAATGTCGGCCACAACAGAGTAGTCGTCGTCCTTGATCTATTGCGTATGTCGGTGATGAGTTATGTCGAGGTAGCCCGGAGGGAAACCCTCAGCGAGCGAAGGAAAACCACTCCATCGGCGGTGCTTATTTTCTCGTGCATCTCATTAATTAGTTGATTAAGTCATTAATTTTCTCGTCCACTCCAACAGCACGTGAAGAAGGTGAAGTGCTGAGCTTGAGGTTGGCGTGAGGAGACAAGACCCGAGAAGGCGTCTGATAGGCCGTTGTGGTGGGCTATAGGTAAGTAAGCGACTCGATGGAACAGAGCGGCAGGCGACTTGAGGGGAAGTAGACAGGCAGGGCGTGGAAGCAGCGACGTGGAGTTGCATCTCTTCTGTTTGGAGGCGTCGAGGGTACATAAGTGGGCTAGAGACATATCTGCGGCGTTGCAGGCTGGCGGAAGAAGCGGAGCGGGCGATCGATTGCCCGGTGTTGGGATCGACGGTAATACAAAGCGGAATTGGCCGAAACTACGGATAAGAGGCTCGGAATCGTGGGATTTGACTGGAGCAGACTCGATGGAATCGACGGAAGTTTAGATGCGGCTTTTGCTGGTGCGCCGGAGGATCACAGCGCAGGAAGCGGGCGGAAGCGAGGAAGAAGACGCTGAAAGATGACAAGTAGTACTGGGGAACGAACCGAACTCTTTGGTTTGGGTATAGTTTTAGGTTTTAAGTACATGGGTCGGTTCTTGTTCTAAAAATTTTGAACCGAACCTATACGGATTGGTTCTTGGTTCCGAGTGAAAATGTGAAACTGATCTGAACCGACACAAGTTGCACCCCTACCGACCCCAATACGGACTATGCAAACTCCATTGATGATCGTCGTTCTACAAGTTGGTAATGCGCATATTTTGGAGGGCACTGGTCACTTGGTGGAGCAAAAAACAAGCGATTGTGGCCTGCTCATCTGACGAAGTTGAGTATCGTTCAATGGCTTCCGTTGTTTCCGAGCTTACTTGGCTAGAGAGACTTCACACTGATCCATATAATTTGTAGTCCTCTACTGCAAGTCTGCAATAGTATATATGTTATGCATCTAGCCGAAAATCCTATTTTCATGAATGAACTAAGCACATTAAAGTAGACTGTCACTTCATCATAGAAAAAGACCAGCTCCGCAACATTGATCTACGACATATTCCCACTGCAGACCAGCTTTGTTGTTTGCAATTTAAAATATTATTTTTTTCCTGCTTACAAATTTTCTTATTTTATGTGTAATTCCTCTTATCTATATATTAACCTTAGAGAATTCCATTACGATTATCTAGGTTTGAGACATCTCGATATTGTACAAGTCATATAGATTTTTATTGTGAAGAACAAGGAATGAGTCATGTAGGTATTATTCCAGTTCCCAGGACACCTACTCAAGATGCGACAGTGAAACATACTATGAGGAAAGAATCCTTGAAAATAAAATTAAACCGAAACAAGAAAATTTTGATGTAAAAGAGAAAGAATATGGGAAATATTTGAAAACTTGTCAATTGATAGTGAGCTTGAGAGTTATGAGAAGAACCGACTAATCTTCTAATGATTCCAATATGAATTACGTGTAGCTATATAAAGAAAGTTAGATGGGTATGTGTTACGTAGGAGCACGTGTCAATGTCATGAAAATAATAGAACGGATTGAGTCAAGATTACCACCAAATTTTAGATCTATCCGGTCAACAACATGTCTTTACCTTCCTCTACCTGTCAATCGTAGGCCTACATATCCTCAACATAGAACTCTTACACTTTTCACTCCAAGGTCTTTCACCCCAAAACCTATTAGTGCTCAAAATCATCATAAGTCTATCACCATAGAAATTAGTATGCCTCAAAAGAAAATGGAAATTGAGTATGTTGGCCCTTGTGAATATGAAAGTATAAATGATGGGGATTCATTGAATGAATCTAAATCTCATGGTTCCTACAAGTGATCACAAAATTTTACCATAACCCTCAATTTATTGTCTAGAAGAGGCTTACCTAGACCACCCTTTTTAGAGTCTTCCATCAACCATATATCATTATTTTTACCACCCTTTTTAGAGTCTTCCATCAACCATATATCATTATTTTTGCATCATGTAAATTAAAAGTTTTCCGTGATTCATTAGACTATTACGTATTAATATTAGGTTGCAGGCATCATCCAATCTTAATAGATTTGCATTCACCTTTGCATCTCAATTGCATCATGTTTACCGGGATTTTCAATAAAGATTATCTCTAACATCTGAGGAGAATAAGCAGAATATTAAATTACATGAGCATATTGTTGAACTTGAGGATAGTGAAATGCATGGTATTAGCAAAACTAAAATTGAGAAATTTATGAAATTATTGAAAGTTTACAAATAAAATATCTGGATGTTACCAGATAATGAATAAAAATAATGAAAAGATTTAAAATAAATCTTTTTGTTGTTAATCTAATTGGGTATAATGAACAAGCCCCAAATGTATTTATTGATATGAATTTTTGGTCAGATGATACAGTTTACCCTCCTTCCTGTAACATTAATGTGGTCGCTTCCTCTCCAATTCCTTTCTTTTCTTTCCTCTTTCAAAATTTTAACAACCAAAGCTTAAAGCTCATCACACCCTAAGAGCAAACAAAAAGGCAAGGTTCATAACATCTAGCGCGTAGTAACATGGAAATCATGGCTGGCACGAGTGGGAACTTCAAAACGTGAGCGACATATTACCTCTTATAGACTTCACCAAAGGTTCCTCCCCATAGCCGCTTGCGGAATAACCCATCGGCGCAATGGTGCCCCTCCCAGAGCTCGAGTCCTCCCGTAACGATCCCTGGAACAAAGACGACGGGATGGCGAGCGCGGAGCCCTTCCTTACGAAGCTTTACCCCAGGAGGATCTGACATCGGGCCAGTGATCGCCTCCGTAACATACTGCGGGAACGACGGCGGCATCGCGTTGTAGAGGAACAGAAGCAGCCACCACGCCGCGCAGATGCACCCGATCAGCCAACAGCAATTATCCATGCAAGACCACCGCCGCTTCACCTCCTTCCTCTCCTTCGCCTTCTTCTCCTTCTCGTCATTCTCCTCGACGGCGGTGGACGCAGGAGACGCGTTGCTGCCATCGATTGGCGGCTCCGGCGCCGCCGGCTGAGGGAGCCTTCTTCGTCTCAGTATAGACATATTGGATCCGTCTATACCTAGGCGTTAATTTAGGCGACTGCCGGTGCCGGTGGCAGGTTGAGAGGAGGACGGCGCGGCTTCCCCTGGTTTTATTGGTTTTGATTTGGGATATATGAGGAGAAGGAGGAGGAGGGCGGGCGAAGGGCGGGAGGAGACGGCGCTCGGTCTGGTAGGCGAAGAGCCTCGTGGCTAACAACTGGTGGCTCTTCATGATGTTCCGTGGGTAGCATCTTGTAGCAAGATCTGGCGTTCGATTTTATTGGTTCTAAGCGAGAAGCCGAGAAGAGATCTCTACCGTCAATAGGTGAATATGGACGGCGCATATGAGAGGCGTTGCAAAGATCGTTCCTTTGTTTTTTCAATTTCTAAATTACATGTCCAGCAGTGTGGCCCCAGTGCCTCGATATTACGAAATTTTGTTGGAGTGCGGGTATCTACCGCCTTAATCACATTTTTAGGGTATAAAAAATTATATTTACAAAAAAAATACATTAATATTAATTTTGGTATTTATACGATTATTTTAGGCAAAATACATAAATGAGTGGACTTTTGACACTAACCACTCTTGAAATAGCAAGGTTTGACACATTGCACCTTAATGTCAAACCGCGTTTGTCTATTCACAGATTTTATCTATTGACAGATATTTTTAGGCAATTGTTATTCGCAGACTTTAAATGTCTATTCGCAGACCAATATTTTCTCATTCTATTTGAGTTTACAAATTGCTATCCGCAGACCAATTTTAAATTTGATCGGTTGATATTTTTGTACTCCTGAGGAGGGCCCGACAACGCAGGAACATCTCTGACGACTTTTTGAGCACTTCAATGTGTGAACGGATCGTGATTCATACAATAAATGCACGGATAGAGACCGAGTTGAGGAAGAAAGACGATTTCTTCGTTGTTCATGCGATTTCGGTTTGTTTGGGAAGATTTAGATAGCTAGGGTTTGTTTGGCAAGATTTAGATAGCTAGGGTTATTCTCTCCCTGTGGTAAGGAAGGCGAAGAGGGACGATCAATTTTTTTAAAAAAATTCTTCACTAATCTGCGGATAACAAAAATATCTGCGAATATACAAACGCGGTTTGTGAATAACATTGAAGTGCTCAACTTGGTCTCTATCCGTGCACTTAGTTTATGAATCGCGATCCATGCACACATTGAAGTGCTCACAAGGTCGTCAGAGATGTTCCTTCGTTGTCAGACTTGCTCTTGGAGAACAAAGATATTGGCTGCTCGTTTAAAATTAGTCTGCCGATAACATTTGTAAACTCAAATAAAATGAGAAAAGTTAGTCTGTGGATAGACATTTATGGTCTGCGAATAAAATTTATCTTTAAATATGTTAATAAAGCACTTTGCACCCTACCTGGATTTTTTAAATTTTTATTGTTTTAGAAACCGAAAAAACAAGGGTATTTTGGTCTACTTATTCAATGCCCTATTTTCTTATTAGTAGACCATTATAATATGTTGATTTCGCCACCTTGAAAATGCCGGTTTAATTCATTGCTTCATTTTCTTATTAGCAGATCATCATAATATGTTGATTTCAGTACCTTGAAAACGCTTTCTTATTAGCAGCCCATATTGCCATGCCGATTTCAGCTCTTGGAGGCTATGCTACTTGTTGCGGGACGCACACGGCTCTTCCGTGGTCCGGTCTAGATCGACCGCCTTAGCTCGAAAGTCGAACCGGTGCGCGCAAACAGTCAAAGTGGACGGCAATGGACAAGGAGACTTTTACCGTGGAAAACCCCAAGGCGGGGTGAAAAACCACGTCGTCGGAGCTGCGCCGACCAAACTTCACTACTTTGCTGGAGGTTACAACCTTTAGAGATATAGAGGGCGACAGGCCGCGCCTCTTTACAGTTTTGGGTGAGAGAGAGAGAGACGTTCGGAGGGTGACAGGCCACCTCTCGCGATGCTGAACAGCTTGGGAAAATTCTCTAAGTCCTGGGTTCTTCAGTTTCTGAGATGGACTCCTCCAGGATCGAGGCTTCACTTGCGCTCTACGCTTTGCCTTGGGCGGGAGTCTCGAGGCGCACTGGGAGAGTGCGAGCCTTTGGGAAGAGTGCACACGTTGAGGGTGTGCACACGTCGGTGCGGAGTGTGGGTGGCGCTCACTTCAGCGGAACGAGCGAGGCTCACTTCCGCGGAACGGAGGAGGCCCGTAGGAAGATTTCCAGGTGGCAGAGTCCCTGTAGAGAGAGAAAGAGAGAGAGGGATTTCCCAAGAGAGAGAGAGCCTGCCTCCAAATGAAGACCCCTGGGGTCCTATTTATAGGATTCCAGGGTAGTTATGGTGGTTATGGTGTGCGGATAGCGCCTTCTATTTAAATAAATAATAATAATAATTAAATAAATAGGAAAATAGAAAGATCGGACGGTCCACACGCGTCCCTTCCATGATCGGGCGGTTTGGTAACCGCCGGGTGGTTATCTCGCCGGAGCGGCGGCGTCGGCCACCGCCGGATTCCCAGAAATGGGCGGTGGTGGCGGCGGCCTTCTTCCTCGCGGGGAAGAAGGGCCGACCGCCGCCCTCCCTCAAGGGGAGAGGGGCGGCCGGCCTCCTCCCTCGAAGAGGGAGGGGCGGCCGGCCGGGCCGACCCCCTCCAAGGAGGGGGCGGCCGGCCTCCTCCCTCGAAGAGGGAGGGGCGGCCGGCCGGGCCGACCCCCTCCAAGGAGGGGGCGGCCGGCCTCCTCCCTCGAAGAGGGAGGGGCGGCCGGCCGGGCCGACCCCCTCCAAGGAGGGGGCGGCCGGCCTCCTCCCTCGAAGAGGGAGGGGCGGCCGGCCGGGCCGATCCCCTCCAAGGAGGGGGCGGACGGCCTCCTCCCTCGAAGAGGGAGGGGCGGCCGGCCGGGCCGACCCCCTCCAAGGAGGGGGCGGCCGGCCCCCGCAAGGGGGGCGGCGGCCGGCCCCCGCAAGGGGGGCGGCGGCCGGCCCCCGCAAGGGGGGCGGCGGCCGGCTGCCGGCCTCCTCTCGAGAGAGAGGAGGCGGCGGTTAGCCCCGGTTGGGCTCGGCGGTTGGCTCTTCAGGAGCGGTTACACGTAGTGGGCGGTTACGCCGAGTGGCGGTTACGCCGAGTGGCGGTTACGCCGTAGTGGGCGGTTACGCCGCGTGACGGTTACGCCGTAATGGGTGGTTACGCCGCGTGGCGGTTACGCCGTTTGACCGGACATGATGGAGAGAGTGGGGTTAGTGGGGGTTTGGAAAACCGCCCACTAACCACCTCAAACCGGGTTATAAATATGAGCACGCATCAATTGCCCCCCAAGACCTTTGACGGGGAGAACGCTCGGCTTAAGGAGGAGAAAGTCTTTCCTCTACGGACGTTTGCTTCCACAATGGCGGGATGCGAGGAGATTGCTCGCGAGGTAAGTGAATCATTCGTAAGGATAGGTCGCGGGAGAAAGGGCGAGCGTGGTGAGCGGAGTGCCGCCGGGATGCAAGTGAGTGCTCCCCGGGCCGCCGCTCCTAACCGCGCGCATGGGTGCGCGCGCCCCGGGGAAGTGTGCGCGGGGGCGCGCGCCCCGGGGGAGTGCTCACGGGAGCGCGCGTCCCGGGCAAGCGCGCGCGCCCCGGGGGAGTGCTCACGGGAGCGCGCGTCCCGGGCAAGCGCGCGCGGGCGCGCGCACGCCCCGGGCGAGCGCGCGCCCTGGGCCGACGTGTGCACGCACGGGGCGACCGGGCGTGCGCGCGCTCGGGTGTGCGCCCGTGCTAGCACGCGCGCGGGTGCGCGCCCGTGCTAGCGCGCGCGCGCGCTCGGGTGCGCGCGCACGGGGTGGTCGGGCGCGTGCGGATGCGCGCCCGAGCTAGCGCGCGGATGCGCGCCCGAGCTAGCTCGCCCGCGCGCTCGGGTGCGCGCGCACGGGGCGGTCGGGCGCGCGCGGGTGCGCGCCCGTGCTAGCGCGCGTGTGCTTGGGTGCGCGCGCACGGGAGGTTGAGCTCGTGCGCGGGCGCGCGCGTGCTAGTGTGTGCGTGGACGTGCGCGAGTGCGCGCGTGGGCGAGCACTCGTGGGTGAGTGCACCCACGGTCCACGTGTGTGGGTTTGCATGCTCCGGGCGATCCGCGCGGGCGCGTGTGCGGGGGCTAATGTTGGACGATTCTGATCTTTATTTTTCTGCTTTGTTCTTGCAGGGATCCAAGCGTGGAGGTTCGGGCGCCCAATGAGAAGTCGTTCTTTTCTGAATGTCGAGGGTATTGCTGTATGGAGGAAGCGGTACAATATACCCAACGACTTAGAGATCAGGGTGCCGGGGGTCCAAGAGCGGGCCCAAAATCCTCCATCTGGATGGATGACCATATGCGATTCATCTCTCCGATCTGGCTTTCGCCTGCCTCCTTGCGAGGAGGTGGTGGAGATCCTGAGGTTCTTTGCGTGTCCGGTCTCTCAGTACACGCCATTGGGCATGATGCGGATGATGGGTTTGGCCGCCTTCTTTCGAGAGCACGGTTCCGGATTTCGTTGGACTTGTTCCGCGAGTTGTGCTTCGTGGAATCAGATGGCGGCGGGCGCATCGAGGTTCACAGCAATAAGCGATGGCTTAGATTTGAAAGCCGTGTCGATCGTCGGCACGGGAACACTTTATATGGATATGTTCGCAATTCCTGGTCTCTTCCAGAGGAATGGAGATCGCTTCCCGGTCGTAGTCGCAGAATCTCTGGACGAGAGCATGAGTTTGTCCCGGTGCTTGGCTTTATGGATGCGGGTTCGCTATCGAAGGCCCTTTTCCATCTGTCGAAGGGCGTGGAGGAGAAACGTTTTCTCCTATGTGGGATATCTTCCGACGCAGGACGCTCTGCTGCGGCTCCTTTGGGTCGTGGGACGAAGAGGCGCCTTGTCTTTCGCAATGTTGATCGCGTTCCGGCCCCTCGTTCCCCGGACAGAGGGGGAGAGAAAGCAGAGGATGTGGCGGTTGGCGAGTCTCAGGCCACGGGTGCGCCTGATGTTTCGATGTGGAGGTACTCGAGTCTCCTGCCCCCCCCCCCCCCCCCGAGTTCCCTATGAGGCCCCTCGCCGGCGCCCGGCAAAGGGAGTACGAGTATCGTCTTCGTTGGAGGCGATGAAAGCTGCGGTTGGCATTATTTCGATCCTCTTTTTTTTCTCCTCTTTTAATGTCATTCGTGTTCTAAGCATTTTCTTGTCTTTTGCAGATTGGTGTCCAGACGAGTATCGCCCATACCTGGAATGACCATTACGTTGGCCTGAAGGATAGCCATGAGCAGCTTCAAAAGGAGCTCCGGGAGTCCCAAGAGTCCCTGTTGACTTCCAGGGGTGGATGGGAGCGCGATGTGTCGCGATTCCGTCAGGTTGAGGCAGGTCTGCGTGCCGAACTTAGGCAATTACAGGGGGAGCTTCGTGCTGAGAAGGAGCAGGCCGATGAGTCTGCCCGCCTTCGGGCGGCGGCCCTTGAAGACGTTGCTCGCTTGGAGACGGAGATAGGGCGCCTTTCGTCACAGGAGCGGATTGCTGAGTTAAAGGCTGCGGGAGTTGCAGAGTACCGGGACTCGCTTGACTACGAGCAGGATCGCGTGACTTATGCCGACGAGATCCGTGAGGAGATCTGGAGCTCAGAGGTGGAGCCACAGCTGGAGGATGAGCGTGAGATCGCCTTCCGTCGAGGAGCGGCGAAGGCTTTCCGTCTGATTGCTAGAGTCCGTGGGGCGGACGTTGAGGGCCTTGGGGTAGGCGACCTGTCTGAAGATGATGCCGATGCCTCGGAGGGCGAGGTCAGCGTGTGACGCGTAGCCATTTGTATCTTTGTACTTATGCCCAGTTGTGTGTTGTTCGCGCGTTTTTATGTTTGTCGCGATATCTGTCCCCGTTTGTTGACTGGGTTTGTATATCATCTTACTTTGTTTTTGTGATGACATATTTAAAAGGACACCTGGAAAGGTGCGATTGTGAATCAGCTCCGTGGTGATTTTATTTGTCTTGATTGACGTAGTAGCAATCTTTTGACCGAATTTGCTTAAGGAGGGACCGAGGGTCCTGCCTCTTGTCTTAAACGAGGGTCGAGGGTCCGGTCGTCTGTTAGGATAGGCGTAGGTACGATCCTTTGACCGACCTCGCATGATTTGGACGAGGACCGAGGGTCTTGTCGCTTGATTTGGACGAGGACCGATGGTCCGGTCGTCCGCTGAGTTGGGTGTAGGTACGATCCTTTGACCGACCTTGCCTCCAAGGAAGGACCAAGGGTCCTGTCGCTTGTCTTAGACGAGGACCAAGGGTCCGGTCGTTTGATGTGATAGGTGTAGGTTCGATCCTTTGACCGACCTTGCCTCCAAGGAAGGACCAAGGGTCCTGTCGCTTGTTTTAGACGAGGACAAAGGGTCCGGTCGTCTGCTGAGTTGGGTGTAGGTACGATCCTTTGACCGACCTTGCCTCCAAGGAAGGACCGAGGGTCCTGTCGCTTGTCTTAGACGAGGATCAAGGGTCCGGTCGTTTGCTGTGATAGGTGTAGGTTCGATCCTTTGACCGACCTTGCCTCCAAGGAAGGACCAAGGGTCCTGTCGCTTGTTTTAGACGAGGACAAATGGTTCGGTCGTCTGCTGTGATAGGTGTAGGTGCGATCCTTTGACCGACCTTGCCACCAAGGGAGGACCGAGGGTCCTACCACTTGTCTTAGACGAGGACTGAAGGGGTCCGGTCGTCCATCTTCTACAGGTGTAGGTGCGATCCTTTGACCGACCTTGCCACCAAGGGAGGACCGAGGGTCCTGTCGCTTGTTTTAGACGAGGACCAAGGGTCCGGTCGTCTGCTGTGATAGGTGTAGGTGCGATCCTTTGACCGACCTTGCCACCAAGGGAGGACCGAGGGTCCTGCCTCTTGTCTTAGACGAGGACCGAGGGGGTCCGGTCGTCCGTCTTCTACAAGTGTAGGTGCGATCCTTTGACCGACCTTGCCACCAAGGGAGGACCGAGGGTCCTGCCACTTGTCTTAGACGAGGACCGAGGGGGTCCGGTCGTCCGTCTTCTACAGGTGTAGGTGCGATCCTTTGACCGACCTTGCCACCAAGGGAGGACCGAGGGTCCTGCCACTTGTCTTAGACGAGGACCGAGGGGGGTCCTGTCGTCCGTCTTCTACAGGTGTAGGTGCGATCCTTTGACCGACCTTGCCACCAAGGGAGGACCGAGGGTCCTGCCACTTGTCTTAGACGAGGACCGAGGGCGTCCGGTCGTCCGTCTTCTACAGGTGTAGGTGCGATCCTTTGACCGACCTTGCCACCAAGGGAGGACCGAGGGTTCTGCCACTTGTCTTAGACGAGGACCGAGGGGGTCCGGTCGTCCGTCTCCTACAGGTGTAGGTGCGATCCTTTGACCGACCTTGCCACCAAGGGAGGACCGAGGGTCCTGCCACTTGTCTTAGACGAGGACCGAGGGGGTCCGGTCGTCCGTCTTCTACAGGTGTAGGTGCGATCCTTTGACCGACCTTGCCACCAAGGGAGGACCGAGGGTCCTGCCACTTGTCTTAGACGAGGACCGAGGGGGTCCGGTCGTCCGTCTTCTACAGGTGTAGGTGCGGGATGGACGGGATTGCCCCAAATGCTACCTGGAGCGGACGACCGAAGATCGCGTTGTACGGTGATTCTATTGTAACCGCCACGAACTGAACGTTGTGAGTTGCCTGCTTCGGGAACTCTCCCAAGGTTACCGGGAGGGAGATGGTCCCCTCGACGGGGACCGGACTTCCGCTGAATCCGTGAATGGGCCCTGGAGCTTGCTGAAGCCTTTCCCTCGGGATCTTCATTCCCTGGAGAGCGGTCATGAAGATGACGTTCACCGAACTACCATTGTCGATCAGTATTCTTTTGACGCGGAAGCTGGGATCTCCTATCTCTGCGCTTATGACCAGGGGGTCTTGGTGCGGCGTGAGCAGCCCTTCGAGGTCCTCGTCCCCGAAGGAGATTGTCCCCGAGGTTTGAATGCTTCGGTCTTTGCCCCATTCCTCGTGCTCGGCGATGGAGTTGACTGTGTCGTAAGGTGATCCGTAGATGGTCTCTACGATCCCTACCACTTCTCTGTTCCCTGGTCCCCCCTGGGGAGCTGGTGGCTGGTTCCGGGTACGGTCCTGTATGAACCTTCTGAGGGCGCCTTGACGGATGAGGCGCTCAATTTCATCCTTGAGCTTTACGCACTCCTCCGTTGTGTGCCCTGGTGCTCTGTGGAACTCGCAGTATTTTGAGGGATCTCCCTTGTTCGGCTGGATTTCCCGCGGCCTTCACAGCGCCGGGTTGTCCTGAATCGCATAAAGCACGTTAGCACGAGAAGTGTTGAGTGGAGCATACTCTCGGTATGCGTTGGATCCTTTATTGCCGCGCCGATCTTGTCGTCGGGCATTGTTCCTACGTTCTTCTGGCTGCCGAGGGTTCGGCTCTTCCTTCTTTCTCTTTAGTCCTTCCTCGAACTGCTGGCGATGAGCCTCTATCGCTTCGTCAGCTGCAATTTGAGCCTCTATCCGATGGATGAGGTCGGGATAGCTTGGGACGGTTTCCCTCATCAGAGTTGAGTAGAAACCACTGGGTTGAAGTCCGCCAAGGAAAACCCCTCGCAAGAGCTCTGGGTCTACCCCGGGGATTTGTCGAGCCTCGGTGGTGAATCGGCGGAGAAGGCCTTAAGCGTTTCTCCTTCGTTCTGACGTATTCCGGAGAGGTGGGAGGGATCCCGGACGACTCTTCTGTTTGCTACAAACTGCTCGACGAACACCTGGGTCAGCTTGACGAAGCTGTTGATCACCCCTTCTTTAAGCGAGTGGAACCACGTCCGGGCCTGCCCCTTGAGTGTCGCTGGGAAGACTTGGCACATGAGTTGATCACTGGCATTGTAGATGCGCATTACCGTTGCGAAGTGATTGATGTGCTCAAGGGGGTCGTTGGTCCCGTCGAAGGTTTCCACGCTGGGTAGCTTGAACCCATGAGGGACCGGATAAGCTAGGATCTGGGGAGTTAGCGGGGATCCACGTCCGAGTGCCCCCCGAGCATAGGCGGGGGTCCGTCCCAGATGTCTGCATTCTTCTGCCACCACCTCACGGATTTCCTCCCGTGTGATTCTCCTCATCTCCTGGTCGGGGGCTGTAGCTGCCGAATGATGGTGGTGGAGCGGATGGGTGGAACTAGAAGTGTCGGACTGCCCATCTCTCGCAGGGTGATGTATGTCGGCGGTGTACCCGCCGCGGGGTTGGCTCTCTGCCGGAGGTGGTACATCATTCGGTTGTGGAGGCGGATTGGGAACACGCGGGGCTGCGGCGTTCCTGAGGAGCAGGAGCATCTCGGTTTGGAATTCTTCAAGCCGGTTCATCCGTTCCTCCATGGCTGCCATAGGCGTGACGACCACTTCTCCAACGGGAGCAATGTTGACACCTGAGGGCGAGGGTGCAGACCCCGGATGCCCTTCACGAGTAGGCTCTTCGGCCGCTCGTGCAGTCTTTCTTGTCATTTCCGTCGGTCGAGTATCACTGTGCTGGGATACTGTCCTCTGAATTCTAGAGCTTTTGGGAACGAGTTCCCACAGACGGCGTCAAACTGTTGCGGGACGCACACGGCTCTTCCGTGGTCCAGTCTAGATCGACCGCCTTAGCTCGAAAGTCGAACCGGTGCGCGCAAACAGTCAAAGTGAACGGCAATGGACAAGGAGACTTTTACCGTGGAAAACCCCAAGGCGGGGTGAAAAACCACGTCGTCGGAGCTGCGCCGACCAAACTTCACTACTTTGCTGGAGGTTACAACCTTTAGAGATATAGAGGGCGACAGGCCGCGCCTCTTTACAGTTTTGGGTGTGAGAGAGAGAGACGTTCGGAGGGTGATAGGCCACCTCTCGCGATGCTGAACAGCTCGGGAAAATTCTCTAAGTCCTGGGTTCTTCAGTTTCTGAGATGGACTCCTCCAGGATCGAGGCTTCACTTGCGCTCTACGCTTTGCCTTGGGCGGGAGTCTCGAGGCGCACTGGGAGAGTGCGAGCCTTTGGGAAGAGTGCACACGTTGAGGGTGTGCACACGTCGGTGCGGAGTGTGGGTGGCGCTCACTTCAGCAGAACGAGCGAGGCTCACTTCCGCGGAACGGAGGAGGCCCGTAGGAAGATTTCCAGGTGGCAGAGTCCCTGTAGAGAGAGAAAGAGAGAGAGGGATTTCCCAAGAGAGAGAGAGCCTGCCTCCAAATGAAGACCCCTGGGGTCCTATTTATAGGATTCCAGGGTAGTTATGGTGGTTATGGTGTGCGGATAGCGCCTTCTATTTAAATAAATAATAATAATAATTAAATAAATAGGAAAATAGAAAGATCGGACGGTCCACACGCGTCCCTTCCATGATCGGGCGGTTTGGTAACCGCCGGGTGGTTATCTCGCCGGAGCGGCGGCGTCGGCCACCGCCGGATTCCCAGAAATGGGCGGTGGTGGCGGCGGCCTTCTTCCTCGCGGGGAAGAAGGGCCGACCGCCGCCCTCCCTCAAGGGGAGAGGGGCGGCCGGCCTCCTCCCTCGAAGAGGGAGGGGCGGCCGGCCGGGCCGACCCCCTCCAAGGAGGGGGCGGCCGGCCTCCTCCCTCGAAGAGGGAGGGGCGGCCGGCCGGGCCGACCCCCTCCAAGGAGGGGGCGGCCGGCCTCCTCCCTCGAAGAGGGAGGGGCGGCCGGCGGCCTCCTCCCTCGAAGAGGGAGGGGCGGCCGGCCGGGCCGACCCCCTCCAAAGAGGGGGCGGTCGGCCTCCTCCCTCGAAGAGGGAGGGGCGTCCGGCCGGGCCGATCCCCTCCAAGGAGGGGGCGGCCGGCCTCCTCCCTCGAAGAGGGAGGGGCGGCCGGCCGGGCCGACCCCCTCCAAGGAGGGGGCGGCCGGCCGGGCCGACCCCCTCCAAGGAGGGGGCGGCCGGCCTCCTCTCGAGAGAAAGGAGGCGGCGATTAGCCCCGGTTGGGCTCGGTGGTTGGATCTTCAGGAGCGGTTACACGTAGTGGGCGGTTACGCCGAGTGGCGGTTACGCCGAGTGGCTGTTACGCCGTAGTGGGCGGTTACGCCGCGTGGCGGTTACGCCGCGTGGCGGTTACGCCGTAGTGGGTGGTTACGCCGCGTGGCGGTTACGCCGTTTGACCGGACATGATGGAGAGAGTGGGGTTAGTGGTGGTTTGGAAAACCGCCCACTAACCACCTCAAACCGGGTTATAAATATGAGCACGCATCACTACTTTTGTTTGGAAACACTATTTGTAATTAGCGGGTCATATTACCATGCCGATTTTTGCTATTGGAGACTAGGCCAACGATATGTTGCGATTATTGCAAGTTGCAACCCCTTTTATCATATCTTCATGCTAACTATGTATACAAGATAATTTTGTTTGCAAATTTACTAACGAACATTAACTTTGCTTATAAAAATATTA
Organism: Dactylorhiza incarnata; assembly: GCA_033032865.1. Taxonomy (NCBI): domain Eukaryota; kingdom Viridiplantae; phylum Streptophyta; class Magnoliopsida; order Asparagales; family Orchidaceae; genus Dactylorhiza; species Dactylorhiza incarnata. The sequence goes on from JAWHQI010000567.1 coordinate 610,217, forward strand.
GTTAAAGTATGTATTCATTTGTAGGTACATTTGCGTCAAATATAAAAACCCTTTTGGAGATTGATTGGAGCTAGTAAATGAGCATTTGATAGTGAAAAAGATCAAGACCCACTATTTTTGAAATAAAGTAGCCAAAATACCACAATTCATATCATATCATGACCAAAATAACAAAAATTAACAAATTAAAATACCACCAAGGTTAACATTCAAAATAAAAATCTAGTTTTCATGTCTAAACCGAAGAACATAAATTCAAACACGCTTTTGTATTCCAGCAATCATCATTCCTCAACTGCGTGACGAAACAACAAAATTATTATTAAATTAGAAATATCATCACCTACCAGTGATTAAAAACATGATATTAAACGTCTATGTATACCCGACATACTTAATGTAGTTAGTTGTGACTCCTCAAATCTCAAATCCACTATGACTGAATAATGGTAAGAGTAATAGTGAGTACAAAATACAAATAAATGTTATATCCAAACAATACTCAGTATTGAAAGAGTAATAGTGAGTATAAAATGATGATAATCACAAATCATCACCTGCATATCTATCCCACCACAAGGCTCTTGTGAAATACTATTTTCGACCAACTTTGAATTTGTCGTCTTCCTCTTCACCTACAAAATAATATAATCATTATAATATCATTCAACTATCAAAAAAATAAAATTGCGTACATATTGTTCATTTTTGCCTCATGGTGGATGGTATCACTGTTGCACTTGTAGTATTTGATGATTTACCGCAATCTTCTTTGTTATGACCTTTTTCACCACAATTAGAGCATGTATACTTCATGGCATTTTAACCCATATTTTTATTGTCTGCCTTATCTGTTTCTTTCCTTCTTGCATGTCCTAACGGTCTTCCAGGCTTCTTTTGTTTTTCAAACCATGGTGTTGAAATCAGTATCTGGTCCAACGAGGAGTTTGGACCCCTATGAATGGGGCAGCTAGCACTTACTGATCCCAAAGGGGAACCTGACCAGAGACTTGGAGCTAGACACAGACCCTAGGCTACGGCGTGGAGGTCTCACCACACACCCGGAAGATCTTTAGAGCGCTTCCCCTCCCAAGCCAAAGATGAAGCTGGGCACCCTTGGAGAGCCTGAGGGGCTAACCAAAGAGCCAAGGGAGGAAGAAACCAAGAATTAGAATTGGAATCCACTCCAAAGGTGCCCTTCAAGGTCTACATATAGCTTTTCTCTTTTGATGTGCTAACAGCGGGAATCCGCCTTTTAGTTTTACTAAACGCACCCCAAATTGGTCTGCTAACAGCCAAACTCCGCTGTTTGGAAAGGCTAACTGCAGGCCACAATGGGACCCTGCCGAGACGGCACCCTGGGACCTTGCCGAGCTGGCACCCTGGGACCCTGTCGAGACAACACCCTGGGTCCCTGCCGAGCCGGCACCCTGGGACCCTGCCGAGCCGGCACCCTGAGGCAATTTTGATCTCAACAAAGATGAGGCTGAACATGCAAGATCTTCTCTACTCGCCTCAGGTGGGCGAGTTCTTTTAAGTTGTCCTCAGTCATCTCTGATCTCGACGAATTACGGGTTATACACAATCCCCGCTTTTTTTTTGGACTCGGTACGAGGTCGGAAAAAATAATGGAGACCCCGTGGTTCGAAGAGATTGGAGCTAGACCGTATACCACTCCGGGCGAGTGCTTGATGGAGTCGGCACTCCCCTGCTTTCCTTACACCTCTGGGCGAGTGCCTGATAGAGTCGGCACTCGCATGCTTCCCTTTCATCTCCCGATGAGTGTCTGATAGAGCCAGCACTCGCCTGCTTCCCTTTCGTCTCTAGGCGAGTGCCTGATGGAGCCATCACTCGTCTGCTTCCCTTTCATCTCCGGGCGAGTGCCTGATGGAGCCAGCACTCGCCTGCTATATGGACAGCTCCGGGCGAGTGCCTTGATGGAGCCAGCACTCGCCTGCTATCCGCACACCTTTGGGCGAGTGGTCCAGTGTGCCATCCCACTCGCCTGCTTCCCTTATTATCCTTGCTCACTTCTTCTTTTTTAGCCTTTGGTCTATGCCCCTTTTCTTTTCATCCCGCCACCTAGCGCCGGCTCGAAGGCCTCATTCGCTCATCTGCCTGCTTACATACAACCATGCGTGAGCCGAGACCTTGACTACTCGCCTTGCTCAGCTCACCTTAACCCGAATGGAAAAGCTTACCACTACTCGCGCGAGACTCGCTTCCCACTCGCCGAGCGGTATTATATTGGCGAGTGGGGGAGATCTCGGACGGCGAGTAGCTCGTGGGCCTTCACTTACCCACCCTTTGCTTCCGTCCGGTGCTAAGAGAAGTTTCCTACCACCGGGCGATCCCACGACCCTGCAAGCTTGGTGGGAGTCTGGTCAGCGAGTCAGCATCGGGGCTAAGTACCTTTTGAAACCTTCCTGCCACCGAGCGATCCTACAGCCCATCCAGCTTGGTGGGATTCTGGTCAGCATCGGGGCTAAATACCTATTGAAACCTTCCTGCCACCAAGCGATCCTACGGCCCTGCCAGCTTGGTGGGAGCCTGGTCAGCGGGTCAGCATCGGGGCTAAGTACCTTTTAAAACCTTCCTGCCACCGAGCGATCCTACGGCCCTGCCAGCTTGGTGGGAGCCTAGTCAGCGGGTCAGCATCGGGGCTAAGTACCTTTTGAAACCTTCCTGCCACCGAGCGATCCTACGACCCTGCCAGCTTGGTGGGAGCCTGGTCAGCGGGTCATCATTAGAGCTAAGTACCTTTTGAAACCTTCCTGCCACCGAGCGATCCTACAGCCCTGCCAGCTTAGTGGGAGCCTAGTCAACGGGTCAGCATCGGGGCAAGTACCTTTTGAAACCTTTATGCCACTGAGCGATCCTACGGCCCTGCCAACTTGGTGGGAGCCTGGTGAGCGGGTTAGCATCGGGGCTAAGTACCTTTTGTAACCTTCCTACCACCAAGCAATGCTACGACCCTGCCAGCTTGGTGGGAGCCTGGTTAGCGGGTCAGCATCGGGGCTAAGTACCTTTTGAAACCTTTCTGCCACCGAGCGATCCTACGACCCTGCCAGTTTGGTGGGAGTCTGATCAGCGGGTCAGCATCGGGGCTAAGTACCTTTTGAAACCTTCTTGCCACCGAGCGATCCTACGACCCTGCCAGCTTGGTGGGAGCCTGGTCAGCGGGTCAGCATCCGGGTTAAGTAACTTTTGAAACCTTCCTTCCACCGAGCGATCCTACGGCCCTGCCAGCTTGGTGGGAGCCTGGTCAGTGAGTCATCATCAGGGCTAAGTACCTTTTGAAACATTCCTGCCACCGAGCAATCCTACGACCCTGCTAGCTTGGTGGGAGCCTGGTCAGTAGGTCAACATCGGGGCTGAGTACATATCAAGCGTCGCCATCTTATAAATTGACACCATCCATTCATAAAAGAAAAACAAAGTTCGAAAGCACATATTTTTATTGTTGAAATTCAAGGATAGAAATATTTCAAGTTCTCACCGCTTAGCTCGGGATATCCCTTCTGCCTCTCATTCGTCTCCTCCTCCCAGGCATAGACCTCCTCAATCCTCACCGGTTATTGTTGTTACTGCATCAGATCCCTTGCCCCCCTTATTTCCAAAAACTCTGGGCAGGCGGACGTCGCATGACCTTCCTCCTGGTGGAAGTCATAGTAGGGTAATGCCACCCTGCCCCTTACTCTTCCTCTCCTTTCTGCTTTTTTGGCTCTCCTCCCACTTCCCCGGCCAATCACTATGGCGTGCTGTGGTGGGGGGAGAAGTGGCTTCTGTAACAACCCCCAAACAGCTAGACCCCTAAGTCGGTTTTGTCATGACTAGGTCATGACAAAACCATAGGAAGAGCTCAAGACCTTGTGAACATAGGTGAGAAGGAGAAAACCACCTTGGTCTGCAAATAGCAATTTCCAGTTAGCAAGCCTAGGATTGGATTTAGGGGCCCCACCTTGAACCTTGGCCCCACAATATCATCCCTGAACCTGGCCAATTTGACTAAAGTCAACCTTAACCCTAAATTGGTCAAACTAGCTCAATTAAGGTCAATTAGCTTCCACCATGCCAAATTGACCATGCCCCTACCCTTGTATGGGTACTAGAATCCTAATGGACCAAAAAGCCCCATAATGGGGCCTCCAATTTGACCAATTTGCCCTAAACCTCAATTTGGTCAAAGTGCCATAATAAGGGGCAATTCACCCTCACTTTGCCAAATTGACCCTACCTAGACCTTCCTAACCCTTCAGGGAAGCCAATGGAGCCCAAGCCATCCTTTGGGGTCAACCCAATTGATTAATTTGACCAAAGTCAAATTTGCCTTAATTTAGGTCAAAATAACCTAGTTTGCCCAAATTGGACCCAATCCACTTGGGCTAGGCCCAATTGGAGTAGCCCATTAGTCTAGGAAGCTGAGATTTACTTAAGAGTCATCCAATTTCTGGAAATGGTGACTAGGAGAGAGAAATTGGGAGTTTCCCCCAATTTGAAGAGAGAGAAAATGGCCATTAAAGGAGGATTAATGGCATTGAAGGCAAATTGATCCCTCATTCATCTCCCCTCACCCTCCATTCATCTCTTCAGGCTGTTACAAGAAGCTTAAGGGGTTTTCCAGCCCTCAAGATGGCTGAATTCAATGGATTTCACCATGGCCGAAATTTAGGCTTGATGGCCATTAATGGTTTTCAATGTTGTAACCTCCCCCTCTCCTAATTAATCCCTTTAAAAGCTTCAGAGGGCTGAGAGGAGTGTTTTTTCCCTTTTACTTGGAGGAATCGTGCAAAGGATGCTCAGATCGGCAAGGAGCTCAGGAGGGAGGTCGGCCATGGCCAATCAGATAACGACAAGGAATCACCACTCCACATAGGTCTGATCCTCTCCTCCTCCCTTAGTGATAGATCCTCTCACAATTCGGGGCTTGATCCGTGCACAATAGGGCTCGGATTTAGGTTCCCGAAAGAGTACGTTACGTACTCTTTTTCCTCCTCTAAAAGCTAGATCCGACCACCTCCGGCCGGCCAACCACCCCTATTGCCGGCCACCACCTCAACGGAGGTGGTGGTGGCATTGGTCGGCCGGAAAGAGGCGTAGGTGGCCGGGAAATCACCCCGCAAAGAGGCCCAGGTCGGGCTGTCGCGAGCCGTCCAACGATCGGGGATGATGATGGAGAGCCGTCGGATCTTGATAATAAATGTTTACGATTATATCATTTGTTTCGTCGAACGCTGTTAGAAATTCGTCGAACGGATAATTCGTCGAACGGGAGTTGGTCTGCTTTAGTCGAGCACTCTTATAATTAAATTTAGTCGAGCGCTGTATATTAAGATTTAGTCGAACGGAAGGTTTTCGTCGAGCGCTGCTATCCATTAAGTTAGTCGAACGCAGAGTTATCTGATTTAGTCGACCGCAGGAAATATTTCGTCGAACGAATATTTCGTCGAACGGGAGGTGTTCAACATTCGTCGAGCCCTGTATATCTTTCGTCGAACGCAGTTTCAGTTAATAACTAAATGTTATATTAATTTATGTCACACTTTATGCGGAAGTTTATTTTAATTATTAAAAATACTTAGGGCCCTCTGATGAAAAAGTGGTCAACATCAAAGTTGTAGGCCTTGGAGTCTACTATGTTTTAAAATTGATTTCACCCCAAAAGAAGTTCTGTAGCTTCCTGTAGGTCCATTTTGGTGTGGCTGGTCCCTAATGTAGGACAATCACCTTTTCTTGATTAACTTTTGATTGGGAAATGATATGGACTTGAGATTTGAAACATAGTCTACTTATACCTACACACACATCATATCCAAAGATGGGATTTTTAGGATAACCTTTTTCTAAGGTTTTTGAAATAATTTCATAAATCATCTAATAATTAATTAGTGGGTCAAATGACCTCCAATGCCCTCCAAATTTTGGTGGGTGCTCCCTAGGGTTACTGTATGACCTTGGTAAAATTATCAGCCCAATTGGGACTGTTTTGTTTGAGTATTTTGTAAACCCAAGTTAGGACAAATAGGGTCAAAGTTAGGGTATGGTGTTTACCTTGGGGTATGGTGGTCAAAACTCATCACCATGTAGTGAAGCCTTGGTAACTGGTTTAGGATCACCTAAAGAATTCCCATTAGTGGTTTGGGGTGGTGTAGAGGTGGATAAACCCTAGAATGCTAGTTTTTATTCCTAGGTGTGCATTTAGAGCCTTGTGAAGGCCATGTGGTCAAAAGTCCCTGGTTGGTTATGAAACTTGGTGGATAGATTCATAGGGTGTAAATAGGCACTGGATAATTTTATAAGAATTTTAGGAGTCAATATTCCCTTTGAATTAGGACATAACCCCGTTAGAGAAACTTCTTATAAGAAACTTTTACATGCCTAAAATGTCTTGGATGATGATGAGACTTTGTTGGTGCCCTTATAATCATGGTTTAGACCTCTGGTAATTTTTGTAAATTTTATTAAATGATTTAATCAGTACTTCTTTCACAAGGCACCTGTTTTGATTTAGAATTAAGAAAAATATTTGAGAGTTCAAAACTCATTGTTAAATTATTAAAATTGGTGATAGGACCTTTCTGGACATTAGGAACCTCTGTAAAGTTTTATAGAATTTTTGAGGACTTAAATCGGTAGGCTACTTCACAGTTCATTGAATTTGAGGTTTTCTTACTTTAATTATTTTAGTGAGAAAATGATATTCTTAAATCCTAAAACTTAGTCAGTAGTCTTTTATGGTGAATAATAGAGCTTGGTAATTTTCCCATAATTTTAGTGTTGATCTTTTTGGTAGTTCCTTCATAAAACTATGGTTTTGGATAGATGATAAATAATTAAATTAGAGGAGAATTTCTTACTGTAAAAATATGATACGCTATTTCTGATGTTATTTAGTCACCATAGATTCATCATAATTTTTGGAGAGTCATATCATAAGATTTACTTACACTTCATGTTCATTTTCATACTTGGCAGATGTTTGGAGAAATTAAAATAAATATTAATTAATTAGGGAAAAATATGATTCTCTGGAATTAGTCTTATAATATCATGATAGACCTCCAGTAAATAGCTTGGGTCAGTTGGATAAATATTTGGAGTACCTCTAGTTGTGAGCGTCATATAACTCATTTGGTCTGCGTATAGTAAAACTGTGAAATTTGAGAATCAAGTGGATCCTTAGGAGGGATGGGAGGTAAGTGGTTTACCTAGTTTAGTTGAGAAGGTATGATGGTCAACAAGAAGGATTATAGATAGTAAAGGTGTGCCTGGTGAGTTAGAGGTAAGTTGCACTCGGGGTCGACGAAAGATCGTCTTGAGAAGTCATAAGTCACTTAGGGTTAACCCAAGAGTAATGACGAGGAGGGTATCCTTACGGGTAGATACCAACAACACTAAGTGTCTTGAGAAAGGGAACTTCGGGGTTTCATCCCATTATGGTTCCTAGTACCGTAGCGAGCCCCTCACAGGGTAATCCTTGGGAAGTCCAAGATTAACCATAAATTGTAGGGATAAGTTGATGTACAAGATTAACTTAACATTACACACCCACACCCCGTGGTTACGGGAGGTTAGTTGGTTTGGTTTTACGAGCGGTAGGCTCGGTGGTTGAAGCAGCAGATTAGTTAGTCCGATGAGCTTGTGACTCAGTAGTGTTTGTTGGTACAGACGGGTCGGTCCTGCGAGCAGGTGGCTCGGAAAGTTATTGATGACGGGCAGGTTAGCCCGGGGAATTTATGGCTCGGAATATAATATAACATGTTGCATGTGCATGAAGGTGGTGGGTCTCCGGTATCGGACGGTCGTTCACACCGACGTCAATGCGTTGACTTGGCAAGTGTGGAATTTGCACTTAGCCTTGAAAGTCTGGTGGTCCAGCCAGTAAGAGTACGCAGATGCTCCGCGGTTTTGCGTTGAGGCGTACGATAGGTCTAGGTTAGGTAGTGTGAATACCAACCTAGAGGTGGGCGAGGCCCAACCCTCCGCTTCCGTTTGCCACTACGGGAGTATCCTGAGAGTCTAGCTCGCTCCAAAAAATGGGGACTTACAAGTGGCATCAAAGCAAACCTCGATCCGAAGAAAAGAAGTCCACAAACCCTGGGCCACCCCGCGCGAGCTTAGTTTGAGGACAAACTAGCAGCGGAAGCAGTGGTGTGCCCATATGAGAATCGCATTGAAAAAGATCCACTTTTAACTGAATCTTCTTGGTCAGTTTCCCCCTGCGAGTGTCAAGTTTTCTTTTGTAAGCCTACGACGAACCCTGCCCCCAGCAGGGAACACCTCCGGCTGCAAAGATTTCCTTAGTTAGTCCTTTAGGCAACGAGTTAGACTCAAACCCACTGGGATACGTGACTTACCTTAACAATTTATACCGTGACCTAGTCTGAAATAGACCGTAGGTATAACCTTTAGTGAAGGTACGAGGATACCCCAAAGAGGCTAGAGAAAGAGAGTTGACAAATAAGCAGAATGGTATGAGACTCGTAGATTCAACCCTCGTACCGGTGACAGGATTACATTAAGACAACCACCATGGCAAACACCGAGGGTCGGATGAGAATTGAAGTTCAGGAGGGACCCGTTTGGGATTGGGTGACATACTGACCTTGATAAGGTTGTCGTAGAAGGTACCTTGAAGAGTCTAAAGTATGGAATATACCAACAAGTCTCAAGATAGAACCCCAAGTCTTTGGTTGTGTGCCCTAAGAATTGCTTGCATACTTGGGACGAGTATAACATGATGATATCGAAAATACTTCGCCCAAAAATAGATAGAGACTAATCTTTTATTTATTGGGGCTTACCTTTTGTTTATTGGGCAAATTAATGACGGACTTGGATTTCCCTTAGACCTAAGTTAGAAAATTTTAGTGTCGTGAACAATAATGATTTTGAGGTTGATCATATTCGATGTCTCTTGGACAAAGATGAGATGGTGTAAAACTAGGTCATACATGTCGTAGTTATATTGGAAGTTCTTGTGGTTTGGGGCATTCAGAAGTGATCACCTTATGGTTAAAAATCACGCCCTATCTTGGTAGATAATTTTAACTACAATAATAGCCCTTATACCTTGGGAGCTTTGATGACGGATAACCAGAGATCTTAGACGATGACCTATTGAATTTAGAATCTAGTGTTTGAGTCGACTGATAAGGAAAAATCTAAGTTTATCTTACCTTGGACCATTCGAAAGTGATCGAGACTAGCATATGTGAAAGTGATAGGAATTTGGTGAAATAAACGTGAAGATACTTTCTTGATGAAATTGACATGTGAAAAACCTTAGTGTTTCAAAAATTTTACCCGTATACCTTATGAATCAAACTCCACGTAGAAAATGATTGTGAGTCATCTTACCAACATGGATACTAATTATGGTTGGTTAACATGTACTCATAAAGGTTCACAAGTGCCCCCATTAAAATTTAGGGATGATTGGGACGCTAGACGATTTGATTAGCTCCATCAGTAGTAAGAACTGGAAAAGTTGTAGAGTAGAGATGAGGGATTACTCGGACATACCTGAAGGAGTAAGAAATTGAACATGTGAAGAAATCTTTAGAGGCATAAGAATCTGCCCAGGTTAGAGTGGAAGATCGAGGATAGATTGACCAAGGTAGCTAGGTCACCCCGATCAGGATAGATGATTCGACGGTGCGAGTCTTGCGACGCAAGAAGATTCCGTAGGTAAAAATCATGTTGTAAAATTATGGACAGGAGGAGCACACCCGGGAGCCACTAGAGCTGGTGTGGCAGAGATAGTCGGTGCTCTTCGAGCCAGGAATAGTTTCAGTTCTTAGTGGATGTTACGTTCAGTCACTCTCGGTGAAAACCCGCAAGCTTAACATGAATTTCGAGGACGAAATTATTCTTTTTGTTTATTGGGATTTGTAACATCCCCCAAACAGGTAGACCCCTAAGTCGGTTTTGTCATGACTAGGTCATGACAATACCATAGGAAGAGCTCAAGACCTTGTGAACATAGGTGAGAAGGAGAAAACCACCTTGGTCTGCAAATAGCAATTTCCAGTTAGCAAGCCTAGGATTGGATTTAGGGGCCCCACCTTGAACCTTGGCCCCACAATATCATCCCTAAACCATTAGAGGTCTCCTTGAAGCACCAGTGACCCATTGTGGTCAACCTAAGAGGCCAATTTGATAAAGTCAACCTTAACCCTAAATTGGTCAAACTAGCTCAATTAAGGTCAATTAGCCTCCACCATTCCGAATTGACCATGCCCATACCCTTATATGGGTACTAGAATCCTAATGGACCAAAAAGCCCCATCATGGGGCCTCCAATTTGACCAATTTGCCCTAAACCTCAATTTGGTCAAAGTGCCATAATAAGGGGCAATTCACCCTCACTTTGCCAAATTGACCCTACCTAGACCTTCCTAACCCTTCAGGGAAGCCAATGGAGCCCAAGCCATTCTTTGGGGTCAACCCAATTGATTAATTTGACCAAAGTCAAATTTGCCTTAATTTAGGTCAAAATAACCTAGTTTGCCCAAATTGGACCCAATCCACTTGGGCTAGGCCCAATTGGAGTAGCCCATTAGTCTAGGAGGCTGAGATTTACTAAAGAGTCATCCAATTTCTGGAAATGGTGACTAGGAGAGAGAAATTGGGAGTTTCCCCCAATTTGAAGAGAGAGAAAATGGCCATTAAAGGAGGATTAATGGCATTGAAGGCAAATTGATCCCTCATTCATCTCCCCTCACCCTCCATTCATCTCCTCAGGCTGTTACAAGAAGCTTAAGGGGTTTTCCAGCCCTCAAGATGGCTGAATTCAATGGATTTCACCATGGTCGAAATTTAGGCTTGATGGCCATTAATGGTTTTCAATGTTGTAACCTCCCCCTCTTCTAATTGATCCCTTTAAAAGCTTCAGAGGGCTGAGAGGAGTGTTTTTCCCCCCTTTTACTTGGAGGAATCGTGCAAAGGAGGCTCAGATCGGCAAGGAGCTCAGGAGGGAGGTCGGCCATGACCAATCAGATAACGACAAGGAATCACCACTCCACACAGGTCCGATCGTCTCCTCCTCCCTTAGTGCTAGATCCTCTCACAATTCGGGGCTTGATCCGTGTACAATAGGGCTCGGATTTGGGTTCCCGAAAGAGTACGTTACGTACTCTTTTTCCTCCTCTAAAATCTAGATCCGACCACCTCCGGCCGGCCAACCACCCCTATTGTCGGCCACCACCTCAACGGAGGTGGTGGTGGCATTGGTCGGCCGGAAAGAGGCGTAGGTGGCCGGGAAATCACCCCGCAAAGAGGCCCAGGCCGGGCTGTCGCGAGCCGTCCAACGATCGGGGACGATGATGGAGAGCCGTCGGATCTTGATATTAAATGTTTACGATTATATCATTTGTTTCGTCGAACGCTGTAAGAAATTCGACGAACGGATAATTCGTCAAACGGGAGTTGGTCTGCTTTAGTCGAGCACTCTTATAATTAAATTTAGTCGAGCGCTGTATATTAAGATTTAGTCGAACGGAAGGTTTTCGTCGAGCTCTGCTATCCATTAAGTTAGTCGAATGCAGAGTTATCTGATTTAGTCGACCGCAGGAAATATTTCGTCGAACGAATATTTCGTCGAACGGGAGGTGTTCAACATTCATCGAGCGATGTATATCTTTCGTCGAACGCAGTTTCAGTTAATAACTAAATGTTATATTAATTTCTGTCACACTTTATGCTGAAGTTTATTTTAATTATTAAAAATACTTATGGCCCTCTGATGAAAAAGTGGTCAACATCAAAGTTGTAGGCCTTGGAGTCTACTGTGTTTTAAAATTGATTTCACCCCAAAAGGAGTTCTGTAACTCCCTGTAGGTCCATTTTGGTGTGGCTGGTCTCTAATGTAGGACAGTCACCTTTTCTTGATTAACTTTTGATTGAGAAATGATATGGACTTAAGATTTGAAACATCGTCTACTTATACCTACACACACATCATATCCAAAGATGGGATTTTTAGGAGAACCTTTTTCTAAGGTTTTTGAAATAATTTATTAAATCATCTAATAATTAATTAGTAAGTCAAATGATCTCCAATGCCCTCCAAATTTTGGTGGGTGCTCCCTAGGGTTACTGTATGACCTTGGTAAAATTATCAGCCCAATTGGGACTGTTTTGTTTGAGTATTTTGTAAACCCAAGTTAGGACAAATAGGGTCAAAGTTAGGGTATGGTGTTTACCTTGGGGTATGGTGGTCAAAACTCATCACCATCTAGTGAAACCTTGGTAACTGGTTTAGGATCACCTAAAGAATCCCCATGAGTGGTTTGAGGTGGTGTAGAGGTGGATAAACCCTAGAATGCTAGTTTTATTCCTAGGTGTGCATTTAGAGCCTTGTGAAGGCCATGTGGTCAAAAGTCCCTGGTTGGTTATGAAACTTGGTGGATAGATTCATAGGGTGTAAATAGGCACTGGATAATTTTATAAGAATTTTAGGAGTCAATATTCCCTTTGAATTAGGACATAACCCCGTTAGGGAAACTTCTTATAAGAAACTTTTACATACTTAAAATGTCTTGGATGATGATGAGACTTTGTTGGTGCCCTTATAATCATGGTTTAGACCTCTGGTAATTTTTGTGAATTTTATTAAATGATTTAATCAGTGCTTCTTTCACAAGGCACATGTTTTGATTTAGACTTAAGAAAAACATTTGAGAGTTCAAAACTCATTGTTAAATTGTGAAAATTGGTGATAGGACCTTTCTGGACATTAGCAACCTCTGTAAATTTTTATAGAATTTTTGAGAACTTAAATCAGTAGGCTACTTCACAGTTCATTGAATTTGAGGTTTTCTTAATTTAATTATTTTAGTGAGAAAATGATATTCTTAAATCCTAAAACTTAGTCAGTAGCCTTTTCTGGTGAATAATAGAGCTTGGTAATTTTTCTATAATTTTAGTGTTAATCTTTTTGGTAGTTCCTTCATAAAACTATGGTTTTGGATAGATGATAAATAATTAAATTAGAGGAGAATTTCTTACTGTAAAAATATGATACGATGTGTATGATGTTATTTAGTCACCATAGATTCATCATAATTTTTGGAGAGTCATATCATAAGATTTACTTACACCCCATGTTCATTTCCATACTTGGCAGATGTTTGGAGAAATTAAAATAAATATTAATTAATTAGGGAAAAATATGATTCTCTGGAATTAGTCTTATAATATCATGATAGACCTCCAGTAAATAGCTTGGGTCAGTTGGATAAATATTTGAAGTACCTCTAGTTGTGAGCGTCATATAACTCATTTGGTCTGCGTATAGTAAAACTGTGAAATTTGAGAATCAAGTGGATCCTTAGGAGGGATGGGAGGTAAGTGGTTTACCTAGTTTAGTTGAGATGATATGATGGTCAACAAGAAGGATTATAGATAGTAAAGGTGTGCCTGGTGAGTTAGAGGTAAGTTGCCCTCGGGGTCGACGAAAGATCGTCTTGAGAAGTCATAAGTCACTTAGGGTTAATCCAAGAGTAATGACGAGGAGGGTATCCTTACGGGTAGATACCAACAACACTAAGTGTCTTGAGAAAGGGAACTTTGGGGTTTCATCCCATTATGGTTCCTAGTACCGTAGCGAGCCCCTCACAGGGTAATCCTCGAGAAGTCCAAGATTAACCATAAATTGTAGGGATAAGTTGATGTACAAGATTAACTTAACATTACACACCCACACCCCGTGGTTACGGGAGGTTAGTTGGTTTGGTCTTACGAGCGGTAGGCTCGGTGATTGAAGCAGCAGATTAGTTTGTCCGGTGAGCTTGTGCCTCAGTAGTGTTTGTTGGTACGGACGGGTCGGTCCTGCGAGCCGGTGGCTCGGAAGGTTATTGATGACGGGCAGGTTAGCCCGGGGAATTTATGGCTCAGAATATAATAGAACATGTTGCATGTGCATGAAGGTGGTGGGTCTCCGGTATCGGACGGTCGTTCACACCGACGTCAATACGTTGACTCGGCAAGTGTGGAATTTGCACTTAGCCTGGAAAGTCTGGTGGTCCAGCCAGTAAGAGTACGCAGATGCTCCGCGGTTTTGCGTTGAGACGTACGATAGGTCTATGTTAGGTAGTGTGAATACCAACCTAGAGGTGGGCGAGGCCCAACCCACCGCTTCCGTTTGCCACTACGGGAGTATCCTGGGAGTCTAGCTCGCTCCAAAAAATGGGGTCTTACAGCTTCGGGCCCTGCTTCCACCCTAGCTCTGAAGCCCTCAGCTCGTCCCTTCCCCTGACTTCATGTTGTCTCGTCTCCGGCTCACTTAGCTTCGCCAACCTTCTCGTGAACTCCGGGTTGGCCGCCTCCCCTTCGATCTCCTCCGCCGCCCCTATCCATCAACTCTTCAAAGGACAAGGTGGCCTTCCGCTTCAGGTTCATCTTGAAGAATCCCTCCGTCAGCCCCACTATGAAGGCAAGCTGGAGCGTGAACTCGGGTACTTCCTGAACGAGCAGGACTTCCTCCTGGAATCTGTCCACATATTGGGCCAGCGACTCCCCCGACCCCTGCTTTGATTTTGAAGAGTGCCTCGGCATCCTTCTTCCTCTTCTTCGAGGTCGAGAAGCAAAGCAAAAAGCTACGGCGCAGGTCTTCGAATGTGTAGATCGACCCCCATGGGAGCTAGTGAAACCAATCCCTTGCCTTCTCCTTCAGGGTAGTTGCGAAGAGTCGGCAATTGAAGGCGTCCGACATGAGTTTGAGGGATACCATATCCTCGAACCACTGCAGGTGCTGGACGGGGTCATCCTTGTCGGTGTAGTACATCATGTCCGGCTCCCTGAACTCCTCCGGGAGTGGTGCCGAGAGCACCAACTCGCAGAACGGGCTTCCTCCACTCGCCGCTCTCGCCTGCTCGACCCTTCCCACGAGATCCCTGATTTGACATGCACTCGTTGGGCCCTCACTAGCCGGGCCCTCACTCGCCGAGATCCCACTCGCCTGGATGGCTCTCGCCGGGCTGGGGAAGAGCTCCCGCCCGGCGAGATCTCGCCCTGGCGCCTCGACCGTTGCCTCCTCGCCTACCCTCTGCCCCGGGGCATTCTCGCCGGCTCCTGATGGCGGAACCGCCTGGGGGAGCTGGGGTTGTGAAACTGCCCCGCACCGATGCAAATGCGAAATTATTGGTCTCGAGCACCTCCCTTCGGAGATCTGCCAGGATCTCTACCGTCACTGGCGAGTCGGATGGTGGCGGGCCGCTATGGCCGGCATCTCGCTCGTCCTCTCTCGCCATGTCACTTCCTTGCGAGAGCGGTGGCGCGCCCTGCAGAACAGGCGAGAGCGGTGGCGCGCCCCGCGGAACAGCTGAGAGCGGTGGCGCGCCCCGCGGAATAGCTGAGAGTGTTGGCGTGCCCTGCGGAACAGGTGAGAGCGGGAGCACGAGGTTGCTTAGCAACAAGACTAAGTCGGCCATAAATGTTGGTGCCGCCCTGCAGGTCCGAGCAAGACCGCGATGAGGAACACTCGATCTGACTCAACCCGGTCCCATTTAGGAGAACCCCATCAACTCTCAAATCCACCAATCCAATAATTAAATTTAGGTATAATCAACCACCCACAAGTTTTGCAAACTAATTAAATAATATAAGCTAGCAAAATAATAAGAAAATGTAAATGCAAACAAGACTGCACCTAAATTTTGGAACGTGGATCCTCATTATTTAAGGTCAAACGGACAGGATTCATCCAGTGGCTCTGGTTAAACGTGGTTGTTAACTTGGATTTTTATTTCTTAAAGAAGTTATAAACTAATATAGTCAAAATACTCAAATTGGTCTCTTAACTTTGAGCCTAATTTTAAATAGGTCATTTAATTTTCATTTGCTTCAAATATGTCCCTTTACTTTTGGTCTGATTTCAAATAAATCATTTAATTTTCATTTGCATCAAATTGGTCCCTTAACTTTGAGTCTAGTTTCAAATAGTTTAGAGACTAATTCAAATATGTCCCTTTACTTTAGGGAATAATTACAAAGTAAATAGT
The DNA here is from genome assembly GCA_033032865.1 of Dactylorhiza incarnata. Taxonomy (NCBI): domain Eukaryota; kingdom Viridiplantae; phylum Streptophyta; class Magnoliopsida; order Asparagales; family Orchidaceae; genus Dactylorhiza; species Dactylorhiza incarnata. Next base: position 626,221 of record JAWHQI010000567.1, read on the forward strand.
TTATCAACAATTGAAATAAAGTATAAAGTTAAGAGACTAATTTAAAATAAATAAAAATTTAAAGAACTTATTTGAAACTATGTCCAAAATTAAGAGACTAATTTAAAGCAAATGAAAATTAAAAGACTTATTTGAAACCAAGACCAAAAATTAAGAGACCTATTTAAAACAAATGTAAGTTAAATGACTTATTTGAAATTTGACCCAAAGTTAATAGACTAATTTGAATATTTTGCCAATAAGAAAAGAAAAAAAAATGATTAATTGAAGGGCTAGAATCTATATTATTACACCATAAATATAATATAATAACAGTTTATAAATTACAAGCTTTGGTTCGAGGCTTGAGCCACAAAGGAAAGAAAACTTTTAAGTTTCCATCGTCGTCTTTACAGCTAAATACAAACTAGACTTTTATAAAGAGAAAAAAAAACGTATTAGATGCAGGCATCCATTTCACACAAACAACCAATCAAATGAAAGAAGAAGACGACTAATTAAAACTAAAATCCCCTGTTTTTGTTTTCACCTCTCCAGATCAATGTTGTTCCTCATCCCCCTTTCCATGCTCACGAAGCTCCTCTGCTCCGATTCCAAGTCCAAATCCTCCGACTCGTCGTCGTCCCCTCCGACCTTCAACACGGCCGCGTAGTCCGCCTCCTTCGCGTACCTCCGGCTCAGCGCAAGATAAAGAAACAGGCAGGAGCAGACGACGGCGGCCAGAAGCCAGCTGAACTCGATGTTCGCCAGCGATTTCGCCCGGTGGAGCGCCTCCGGGCTCCGGCACCGGACCACGAAGTGCCCGTCCTCGTCGTTCATGAAACAGCCTTTCGGGATCAGCGCCGGCGTCCACAGAGCGTATCCCATGACGACGAACCATATCCCCTGCATCGCGACGCTGGCCGACCGGACGAAACCGACGGCGAAGCTCCGGGGGTAGCCGATGCCCATGAGGGTGGTGAGAAGCGAGACGGCGATGACGAGCTGGAGGAGGAAGTGGTACTGCCCCTCGACGCCCATGTGGTCGGAGGAGTGGAGGTGGAAGAGGAAGAGCTGCTGCGCGAAGGCGGCTGCGGCGGACAACGAGGTGAGCGGCTCGGCGGCGGGGGAGCTCTCGAGCGCGGCGGCGAAGGCGGAGAAGAGGAGGAAGGTGAGGGAGATGGAGGCGTGCTCGAAGTTGTGGAGGTGGTTGGAGGGGATGGTGAGGTCGGTGTCCAGGGGCTGGTGGCGGGCTGGGCCGATGAAAAGCTCCATGGCGATGGAGGCTGTGGAGCTGACGCCGATGAGGAGGAGCTCGAGGTATCGGAGCTTCGGGAACGGAAACCAGGGGCGGGTCCGGTAGGATTTGGGACGGAGGGAGAATTGCTTGATGTTGTTGAAGAGGTGCCATATGCCGATGAGGAGGAAGCCGAAGCCCGGGGCGACATGGCCTACCAGAGTACCCATTAATGGCCGGCCGGCCGGAAATTGAACAAAACTTAGAGAAGATGGAAGTGGAAGAGATAGAAATCGAAGGAAGAATGCGGTGGGGGTTGGGTGCTTTGGGACTATTTAAATAGAAATGGAGATGGAGAAAAACAAAGGAAAGCTGGGTTGTTAAGGAACCGGGAGAGAATAACCAGATTCTCTGGACTGTTCGGAGAAGAAGATGGAATTGACCGTTGGACTTCATAAAAAATTTTCAGCTCCATTTTTTTGAAAATGTTCTGCGTGGCGTCAGCGGATGCAACTGCTCATTCAAGTTTGCCTTTGTTTTTTAATGGAAGAGGGCAATATATTAGAGTGCGGTTAAGTTGCAAACTAATTTTAGCTACGTGCAAATTAAATCCGATTATAAAAGTGTGCTGTTAAGTATAAGTTAATTTTAGCTATGTGCAAATCAAATTCAATTATAAAAGATCGTTGTTGCTCTTAGAACAATTCGATCATTTACAATTGAAACTTCAATCTCCAATTACGGAATGCATTTTATTAAGTTTACAATTGTAACTATTGACTCTCGCCTGAGCCGAAGATTTACATGTAGACGAATTAGAGCATGGTTTCTCCACTCCTTTCAAACTTTGGTTGTAGAGTTCTCAACAACTGAGTAGCTTAGCTTGTTGTGAGCACATTAACTTTCTATCAAAAAATGCATGTTAATAGGACATACTGCAAAACTTTGGAACTTGTTTCTGAGAGAACCTCCAACTGGAGACTCTGTTTCTCCTTCCCCTCTTGTTCATGGAAGCTCGGAGGGATGTCAACAGCAGCACCGGCGAGTCAGGCCACCGCACGCTACCCATGCCTCCACCGTCTCTCCGGTATGACTACTGAGGAGAATGATATGGATTTTTTATCCATCGGTGGCGGCAAGCCGAGAACGCACAAGTGTTAGATATATAGGGCGGAGTTCTCCTCCGGCCGAGAACGCACGAATGCAAGAGGCGGAAGAGCCATGCCCTGTTCTTCCTAAGGAAACACTCTAGCAGAAGCTTTTCCGTGGCGGCAAAGCTTTCTGACGGGTCGACGACAGTTACGCAGAGGAACGCAACGGGAGCAGGTTATCGTTGGGAGGAACATAGGAGTGCGATTCAGAGAAGAGAGAAGCTATGGTTTGCACATAGTCTATACTAAAAAGTTGGCATGTACTTAAATTTTTTTGTTTTCACATAACAGTGGTTTGCACGTAGCCGAAATTGGTATGAACTTAAAATCACTCATATATTAAGGGCGTTGAAATTCACAAATCACGTAGGGTCCGTTCGTTTCAACGACATTGATATTGAAGTATTGACTTTCAATCCAATATCAATACATACAGGGATTGACATTGAGTTTAAATCCAATTCTTTTGTTCGGCGACATTGTGATTTTCTGTCATAGGAATTGACATTGATCGCTTTTTATTGTTCGTCTGCAGAATGACTTTCTATCATAGGAATTGACATTGATCAATGCTATGAATGATCACAATTAAAAATCACAATTTTTTATTTATCTAACTAACACGCTTGTTGCTCGAAGCAAGTTTATGACTTGAATGCTTATACTATACAACAACAACAAACAACACTCAAGTCTTTATCCCACCATAGTGGGGTCGGCTATATGGATCCTTTGTCGGCATTGCGCCCTATCTTTAATCATAGCCTCACTAATGCCTAAGTACATCATATATTTCCTTATAGTTTCATTCCAAGTCTTTTTTGGTCTATCCCTCCCCCGTTTAACATATCTAGTGACTAAACTCTCACAACGCCTAAGAGGTGCCTCTAATGGTCCCCTATGTACATCTCTGAACCATCTTAAATGGGTTTCTCGCATCTTCTCTACAATTGGCATCACTCCTGTCTTATCCCTGATACATTCATTCTTAATTTTATCTAGTCTCGTGCGACCACACATCCACCTAAGCATTCTCATCTCCCCAACTCTCATTTTTTGCTCACGTACACCATTCACTGCCCAACACTCAGAACCGTAGAGCATTGTTGGTCTAATTGCAGTACGGTAAAACTTGCCTTTAAGTTTTAATGGTATTTTACAATCACATAAGATCCCAGACACGTCTCTCCACTTTAACCAACCCGCTTGGATTCTATGTATCACATTTTTATCTACGCCTCCATCGTTTTGAATTATCGATCCCAAATATTTAAAACACTCATTGCTGGAAATATCTTGGTCACCAAATTTAATGACGGAGTCATTCGACCTTCTTCCAGTACTAAATTTATGCTCTATATACTCCATCTTTGTCCTGCTCAACATAAAACACTTCTTTTCTAAAGTGTCTCACCAAGATTCAAGTTTCATGTTTACACCCTCGCGCATCTCATCGACCAAAACAATATCATCTGCAATTAATAAACACCAAGGTATTGCTTGTTGAATATGTCTGGTGAGCTCATCTAAGATAAGGGTAAATAGATAAGGGCTTACAACTGACCCTTGATGTAAGCCAATAACGTAGGGAATTCTTATGTTAATCCTCCAGATGCCCTCACCCTGGTCATTGAATTTGTATACATATCTTTGATTACGTCAATGTATGATACATTTACACCTTTCTTTTCTAAGACTCTCCACAAGACCTCTCTTGGAACCCTATCATAAGCCTTCTCCAGATCGATAAAACATATGCAAAAATTTTTGTCTTTCCCGATAGTTGTCAATGAGTCTCCTCAAGAGATGTATAACTTTCATGGTTGACCTCCCGGACATGAATCTAAATTGATTTTCTGAGATGCTAGTCTCTCGTTTAACTCTTCTCTCTATTACTCGTTCATATAGTTTTATAGTATGTCTCATTAATTTAATTCCCCTGCAATTGACATAATTTTGTATATCTCATTTGTTATTATACAAAGGTACCAAAATACTTTCTCTTCATTGGTCTGACATCCTTTTTGTCTTCAGTATCTTATTGAAGAAACTTGTAAACCATAAAATTCTTTCCCTCCCTAAGCATTCCATACTTCAATGGATATATCGTCTGACCCAACCGCCTTTCTATTTGTCATTTTCTTTAGAGCGTCATCTATCTCTGATGCTTGAATTTTACGATAAAAAAATTATGTTTCTATACTCTTCCAATTTACTTAACTCTTCCAAGTTCAGTTCATTGTCTTTTCCTTCATTGTATAGTTGATAAAAATATATTTTCCATTGCTCCTTAATAGCCACATCATCCGTCAAAATCGTATCTGATTCATCTTTTATTCATTTATCTTGGCTTAAATCTCTTGTCTTCATCTCTCTAGCTCGAGCAATTTTATATATATCACGTTCTCCATCTTTGGTATCTAGTCGTTTATAAAATTCTTCATAAATTTGACTTCTTTCTTTACTTACTGCATTTTAGCTTCTTTTTGGCGATTTTATGCTTTGCCAAGTTTTTATCATTCCTACAAATATATAATGTTTTGTAGCTGACCATCTTTACCCTCACTTTGTCTTGCACTTTCTTTTTCCACCACCAAGATTTTTTTTGTGGGGGCGCATGACCTTTTGACTTTCGAAGTATGTTCTTTCCACTAATCCTTAAATGAGAAGACATAACTTCTCATGTGACACTAAGATCAACATAAGGATCATCAACTAGTTGTTCTAAAATTGCTGTCTTGGAAGCAACCTGTTTTTCCTTCTTCAAGTCCCACCACCGAATTTTTGGCAACACTTTTGTCTTTCTCTTAAAGTTACTATATTTAATTTGCACATCCAACACCATTAACCTATATTGTGTTGTTAAACTTTCTCCCTACATGTCTATTTAAGTCTCATCCAATGCAAATTTTATCACTTTGTGAGATTTCTCTTACCAAATCATCTAAGTCTTCCCAAAATTGTACTTTAATAGCTTCACTTAATCCTACTTGTGATGCATAAGCACTAATTACATTAATAGTTTCCTTTCCTACGATTAATTTAAGAGATATGATTCTATCACCTTTTCTGCTTATACTACGAGGAGAAAAATTTGCGCCCCGACGAAAAATGCACGCCTGGGAGGAAAATGCGTGCCTGGGAGAAAAATACACGCCCGAGAGAAAAATGCACGCCCGAGAGGAAAATGCACGCCCGGGAGAAAATGCAAGCCTGAGAGAAAAATGCATGCCCGGGAGGAAAATGCGCTCATGGGAGAAAAATGCACAGGAGGAAAATGCGCGCATAGGATGAAAAATGAGCGCCCGGGCAAAAATTTGCACCCCGACGGAAAGCTTGCGCCCAGGCAGAAAATGCGCTCCGACGAAAAATATCTGCCCCGACGAAAAATGCACGCCCAAGCGAAAAAATGTGCGCCCGGGCCAAAAATGCGTGTCTGTGCAAAAATACGTGCCCACTCAAAAAATTTACACTTGGTCGGGGCGCGCGGGCGAAAAATGTGCACCGGGGCTGAAAATGCGCGCCCAGGCGAAAAAATTGCGCCCGTCGAAAATTTAGGCCAGAGTGAAAAATGCGTGCCCTTGCGAAAAAATTGCGCCCCGCTGAAAAATGTCTGGTCGGGCGAAAAATGCGCGTCGGGGCAGAAAATGCGAGCCCGGGCCAAAAATGTGAGACATGGCGAAAAATGCGGGCCCGGGCGAACAATGCTTGACTGGGCAAAAATTACGCGCCCGAGCAAAAAATTTGCGTCCGAGCGGAAATTGCGCGCAAGGGTGGAAATTGCGCGCTCATGCGAAAAATGCGTGTCGGGGCGAAAAAATGCACGCTCTAGCGAAAAATGCAGGCCCGGGGAAAAATTTGCGCACTGGCGGAAAAATGTAAACCATTTTGAAAAATGCGCTCCCGGGAAAAAAATAAGCGCCCGGGTGGAAAATGCGTGCCCAGACGAAAAATTCGCCCCCGGCGAAAAATGCACGCCTGGGCGAAAACACACCCCTGGAGAAAATTTAGGCTTGAGCGGAAAATGCATGCCCTTGCGAAAAATTTGCGCCCCGCTGAAAAATGTCTGGTCAGGCGAAAAATGCGCATCGGGGCAGAAAATGCGCCCGGGCAGAAAATGCGGGCCCGGGCCAAAAATGTGAGACCGGGCGAAAAATGCGGGCCCTGGCGAACAATGCTTGACTGGGCAAAAATTACGCGCCCGAGCAAAAAATTTGCGTCCGAGCGAAAATTGCGCGCTCGGGTGGAAATTGCGGCTCATGCAAAAAATGCGTGTCAGGGTGAAAAAATGCACGCTCTAGCAAAAAATGCGTGCCCGGGGAAAAATTTGCGCACTGGCAGAAAAATGTAAACCATGTTGAAAAATGTGCTCCCGGGGAAAAAAATAAGCGCCCGGGTGGAAAATGCGTGCCCAGACGAAAAATTCACCCCCGACGAAAAATGCACGCCTGGGCGAAAACACACCCCTGGAGAAAATGTACCATGGCGAAAATGTGCTCTCGGGTGATTTCACAGTTCTGAAATGCTCAATCTCAAAATCTACCGCATGACCTATGTTGACCCAGAAATCGGCGATCCTTTCCTAGGAGATTTTTCCTACCTTTATCTTACAGGTTACGCGGGTAAGAAGATTCAAACCGCCCAGCTTGGGGGCGGTCTTCCTCAAACCGCCCATAGGGGCGGCCTTCGTCAAAACCGCCCAGCTTGGGGGCGGTTTTCCTCAAACCGCCCATATGGGCGGCCTTCGTCAAAACCGCCCAGCTTGGGGGCGGTTTTCCTCAAACCACCCATAGGGGCGGCCTTCGTCAAACCGCCCAGCTTGGGGGCGGTATTCCTCAAACCGCCCAGCTTGGGGGCGGTATTCCTCAAACCGCCCATAGGGCCTTCGTCAAACCGCCCAGCTTGGGGGCGGTCTTCCTCAAACCGCCCATAGGGGCGGCCTTCGTCAAACCGCCCAGCTTGGGGGCGGTCTTCGTCAAACCGCCCTTAGGGGCGGCCTTCGTCAAACCGCCCGTAGGGGCGGCCTCCTTCAAACCGCCCAGGGTGGCGGTCTCCTCCTTCAAATCGCCAAGGTGGTGACCTCCATCTTTCAGACCGCGCGGGTAGAGCTCCAGTCACCGGCTCACCGGCGGTGACGACATCGACCCAGAGCCTATAAATAGGACCCTCGACATGAACAGTGGGACAGGTAAGTGGGGGGACCAAACCGGCGGCTAGAAACAGCCAGACCGCACCTAGCAACGGCATGTCCTGCGATCTCCAGCGAACAGTTCGGGCGGCCTCAGCGAACAGTCCCGGCGGCCTCAGCGAACAGCCCCGGCGGCCTCAGCGAACAGTCTGGGCGGCCTCAGCAAACAGCCCGGGCGGCTTACTTTTCTTATCCGTCATTCTCTTGTAGTTGTTCTGTTTCCATGTACCTAAAACGGCAAGCTGTAATACAAGTTGATAAATAAAGGGAAAGCCCGTCGTAGGAGTGGCTTTCGCCGCGGCGGGCGAAGTCTGGCCTCGCCGCAAGCTAGCGACCCTCTCTTCTTCTCTCTCTTTCTCTCATCTCTTCATTCGCGACTCAAGTAATCAGCTGCTCGACCATTACCCCCTCCCTTTCCTCCGGGATTGAGCATCGAGGACTTGGGGACAATTTTGGATTCAACAACCTAAACATTCGATGGAAAGTTTTGTAGGTTAATTTCAATATCGATGATTTTGGACCCAAAAATCAATTCCGCCCTAAAACCTTTCATCTGAACATCAGTATTGATTTTGATATTCTCAATGTTAATTCTTGAATATCAATGTCGTGCATACGAACAGACCCGTATAATTATTCATATCCCAAATATCTTTAATTTATTTTTTAACCCTCCAAAATATAATATTTGTAGACCCCAATTCATATCCGCCTGTTTCACGATTTCTGGGTCTTGCCACTTCACTATAGATCATGTTTGCTATGATCTCTTGCAAACCCCTATCCGCGTCCTAAAATCATAGAGATGGAAGACGTCAAGTAGTCTCTTCGCAGACAAGCATTTGGTAAACACCAAAGGTCGAATGCACAATATTCAGGGCATGGAAGATGTCATCGCGACAATGAAGGTTGAGGCCTAGATTCCGATTTCTATTTGCAAGCATTAGTTGTGAAACACTACATCTTTGCCAGCCAAAATGAGAAGGCCGAAGCGGCTCTGAAGGAGATTGAAGGGGATAGCATTAACAAGAATCACGTAGCGTGTAAATCTCTTTTTCCTCTGTATGCCGCCATCCGCAAAGTGGACGAGGAAGGGAGAATTTGGAAAGTTTACAACTCAATCCCCATCTAGAGGAATGCTCGTCCGCAATAGCGGCTTGGGGCAAGGCAGGTAATGTAGACGGCACCGAGAATGTCTTCAACCAGATATAAAATCATTTATAATGCTGAGAACATATTTTGAAACTTGAGGCAGATTGGTTATGTTGCATGGTAGGTTGTGGCAGTATCAGATATTACTCCAAGCATATATAAATTGCATGATATGAGCTTATGGTTTTAGGGAGAGGATGAAGAATGAATTTTTTTCCCAAATAAGGTAATATTTGCGCAATTACAAGTTGTTGATTGATGTATTCAGAAAGATGGAGCTTTCAGAACTTCTTGGCTTGGAGGTTCGACAGCTATCCCCACAACTTTGCGCGCGAGATATTAGATTTAAGTAGATCAATGAGGATAGGGATGGCACCCTCCTCAGTCATGGAGACTCCGAGTTCATCGATGGAATAAATGTAGCATAGGGATGCATCGGTGATTGGTTGGATACTGGGGGAGATGAGATGCTCATTTTATATTTGTTTAATTTTTTCACACATTGGTCTGTGAATAACGTGTGTGGGTACAAATGTAATTTCAGAGTCTACAAATAGTCCAAATGGGTCTACCAATATCAATGCCCTATATTAACAGCAAACTCTCTCGTACATGTGCATATCCCGATCATCTCTACAATATTCATATATAACCTTATCATGGAGATTCTCTTCCAAGCAAGAGAAATCCATCATAACAATGACAAGATTGACACACCCATCAACTACACAAATTACAATATGATACCCATGACATATAACATAATTGTTTAGACCAGAAACTCAAGATAACACATCAAAAACATGTGCGACACGAGCATCAATGCAAGGAGCTGACTGATAAGCCATTGGATGACCGTCTTAGAGTCCCCCTCAATATGAAGACATCGAGCGCCCAAATCTTGAATAACCCATTGGACACCTTAACTCCCAGGCAACATGAGCTCCACCATTGACACACAAAAGCATCTAAGTCGAACACACTAGCAAGAAAGACTGTCCAACGATGGTCCCATAGTACCCACCAACACCAGGCCACCCTGAGTGACGTTTTTCGACTCTATCAAAGTTAAGATTCACCCAATCTACCCATGGAGCTTCCCAAAATAAGGATGTTATGGGACGGAAGCCAGCAAGACGTCCTCAGGTTCCCCCATTTAGGTTGATTGTGATGCATCCATCCTCGGAAGATCACCCCCACTTGCGACAAATAACCTCTCAACACTAGCAATCCCCTGTCGGATAACCTCAGATTGTGGTAGTGAGGTCCACTCAACAAGATATCATCTCGAGCCTTGCACCCCCCCCCCCCCCCCCCCCCACACACACACACCATCTAGAAGCCAAGTAAGGGTTGTATAAGGCTATTGATTGAACTGCAAGGACCAATACTTATCCTGAGCACATTCAGTAGATGAGAATGGGACTCCCACTCCCCGCTCTTATGGATCAAAGGTAAAGCTTGTTGCCTGAATGTCCGCACGCATGAGCACTAAAGTAGGATATGATGTGCAATCTCAATAGAGTTACCCCTGTTGGATCGATAGGCGCCCTTAGAGGGGGGTGAGTAAGGGAATAAAAATTCTTCTTTATAATTTTATGAAAATTGACTAAATTGTTTTATAATGTGAAAAGAGAAAAATAATAATTTAGTTAATATGTGAGAATATCATAATTTTCAAGTTTAAAAATAATTGCTAAATTGTGTTATGATTAAAGAGATTGAAATAAACAATTTAGATAAAGAAATTTGAATTGAAAACTTTGTAACCAATATTTTAGAGATAACGCCAAAGGAGAGAAATCAAGTAAACACAAATAGAGACATGATTATATTATATAAAATGTGTTTACATAAATTTGATTTCTATATCGCTAGAAATCGGAGGCGTACAAAAGTAAATATCTTTTCCTTTTCTATACCGACTTGTATCCCCACAAACCGGTTGGCTTTAGCCTATCCTTCCCCGGATAAGGCCTCAAGCCGCTCTAGCCAATCATTCCTCGGATATGGGCTCGAGCCCCCTAGATCTAATTACCTAGAACTAGTCGCCAACACAAGGCGAATTTCCCCCTAAGTCCTACCCAGACCTAGTCGTCAACACAAGGTGAATTCCTCCCTAAGTCCTACCAGACCTAGTCGCCAACACAAGGCGAATTCTCTAAACGGTTACAAAAAATATGGAATGAAAATAATGATAACAATTAATAAAACTCCCTATATGAGATCTTCTGAAGTCGGAGATGAAGGATCGCTGTAGTATAAGCGAGGTCGAAGCGATCGTCCTTCGGATGTAGCGTGACGTTGTCCTCCTCCAGAATTCTCCTTAAGCTTTTAGTGGGAGATCCATCTTCGGCAGCATAACATCAATTGAATTGTGGCACTTGCAACCTCTCTGGGATGGATTAGCCAAAACGATAAAGAGCCCATCAATTTATAGATCTAGAAGATAGCGCCTGCGGAAGCTCCTAGCGCCTGCGGTAGCGTTCGTGTGGAGCGGTTGCGAAACCATCGGTGGTGTGGCGCTGCGCACGAACTTGAGATAGCGCCAGGCGGTAGCGCTAGCGCTGGCGGTAGCGTTCGCGTGGAGCGGTTGCGAAACCGTCGGCGGCGTGGAAGAACAAACTTTCGTCGAACAAAATTCGTCGAACAAAATTTTCGTCGAGCAGAGCTTCAAGTTCGTCGAACGTAAATTTTCGTCGAACGAAATTTTTGTCGAACGGAGCTTCAAGTTCGTCGAACGGAAATTTTTGTCGAACGGAGTTTACGTCGAACGCAGGAAAATCCGTCGAACGGAACCTTAGCTAGCGCCTGGCGGTAGTGCATTCTTCCAGATTTTTGAATTCAGCCGCTTTCTACCTGTGGAGTATTGCACCTATAGTTCATACACACTATAAACACACGACAAGCAAGATCAAATACAATTTGGGATTTGTTATTCTCAAACAAAGGGATGTGACACACATGTCCAACAACCCCAACATCTGGGGTAGATGCTGGAGATCGTCATACCCCGACTGTGAAGGAGAGAACGCCATGACAATATGTTCAAGCTCACCTTCTAAATGAAGCACCACACACGTGGTGAGACCGCAATTTTTCAAATCCATGTGAGATGATCAATGGTGTGTTCGATACACATGAAAAGTTCGTAGACCGCTTTCGAAGCCACTTTTATAGTGTACAACCCTCATTCTCTGAGGGTGGGCCCATTCAAAGCCACGTAGGCAGAAGTCAAAGTCAGAAGGTCAACAATGAAGTCAACAGTTCAAAGACACCAAGACAAAGTCGGCCTAGAGGAGTTCGTCGAATGCATCTAAGAGAAGTTCGTCGAATGCAGCCAGGAAGAATTCGTCGAACGCAGCCAGGAGGAGTTCGTCGAACGCAGCCAGGAGGAGTTCGTCGAATGCAGCCAGGAAGAGTTCGTCGAATGCATCCAGGAGGAGTTCGTCGAACGCATCCAGGAGGAGTTCGTCGAATGCAGACAGGAAGAATTCATCGAACGCAGCCAGGAGGAGTTCGTCGAACGCAGCCAGGAAGAATTCGTCGAACGCAGCCTTCCAGAGTTCGTCGAGCGCAAGAGTAGAAGAAGGCCTAGGCGAGTAGGGGTGCACTCGTGCGAGTAGCCCGGATACTCGCCAAAAGGTGGGCGACCATAGGTGATACTCGCCCATTTGCCCGGGGAGATTGCCTCAATGTCGCTAGTCGCCGGGCATGGGCAGGGCTATTAACCCCCACCCACCCCTTGGTTTTCCTATAAATAGGACCCCAGGGGTACTTGGATTGACACCTGAACTTGAGCTTTTGGAACCCTCCTCGTTCAAATTCTCAATCCCGTCGACCTTGGCCGTTACTCCCGGTACTAGCCAAGTCGGTGCCTTCCTCGTACCCTGCTCGGCCATTTTTTGGTTGTGGAGGGGAAGTTTCTTCTGAGCTTCTGGGTATGTGGTGGGACCTCCCTGCCGTGACGCCCGGGGTCCTGTTTGTTGCTCTTCTAGCTTCCTCGTAGTTGCCAGTCAAGCCGTCTCTTCGAGCCTCTTGACAAGTAATCTCCTGCTGCATTGGTCCGAATTTTGGAGCCTAGAATTTTCCTGGCTTCAACACTTTGGTGCGGTGAGCGTGGATCGTAGCCAGGGAAGGAAAGCTTAATGGGAAGAAAAGATGGTGGTAGTAGGCGACCAGGAGGAGGTTGTTTGCAACTCGGCCGGTGGTGGCGGGTTTGTAACGTTGGCAGCCTTTGAAGATTTCTCGCGGCGAATTGAAGGAACCCTTCGAGCAGTTCTTCAAACTCGCACAGAGGGGACAGCGACTTCACCCCATCATCCGGTTGTGATCGAAGAAGGTGCTCCCTCCAGGCGAGCAGGGAAGGATCATGTGGAAGAGCCCGAGCGACCAAGGAAGTCGCAATTCTGCCCGCAAAACTCGTAAGGGGCTGGCGGGGTCCGGTTTCGCGAAGAGGAGGAGCAGGCGAGGTACTACGGTACTCGCCATTATAGCGAGTATGGAGGCGGTACTCGCCCCTATAGCGAGCATGGGGGTGATACTCGCCAAGCGGAGGATCGTCGCCAAGTGGGGGGAAGGACCCCCTTTTGCGAGGAGATCGTTGCCGCACCAGTGCTGGAGGGGTTCAGGGATCCCGCGATGAATTACTACTCTGGAAGAGAAGACCATATCCGACACATCCAGTGGTTAAAGGATGTTGCCTCCATCCGGACCATGTATGACGCCTTCAAATGTAAATTGTTCGCAATCTCCCTCAGAGGGAAGGCGGGGGACTGGTTCCACCAGTTGCCCGAAGGTTCGATCTACTGCTTTGAAGACCTTTGCTGGGGGATAACGATGCGGTTCGCCACGACAAAGAAGCTGAAGAAGGAGGCGACAACCCTCTTCCACCTGGTGCAAGGGGCCAAGGAGACGTTGGGAGATTATATCGACCGCTTCCAGGAGTAAGTGTTAAACATCCAGGAGGTGGATGGTCGCACATTGCAGCTAGCCCTGACATTCGGCCTTCGTGAGGCCTCTTTAAGTTGGAGGTCGGTAGGATCCCTCCATACTCCTGCGGCAATCTCATCGAAAGGGCCAACCAGTTCATCCAGGGTGAGGCTTCCAACCGCGGCTGCCTAGCCAGGCTCACCCTAGTGACCAAGGAAGATGAGGAGGAGGAAGAGGAGAAGACCCCCGAGAAGAAGAAGAAAGAAGAGCCCAGGAGGGCGGAAAAAGGAAGCCGGAGGAGAAGAGCAGGGAGGAAAGAAGGAAGAAGGAGGCCAAGAAGGCACGATGAAAAGAGACTCATCGTGTCACCGGAGCGTCGGGAGGAAGAGAGACGATACAAAGTCCCCGCTAACCGACTGCCTTGGAGGCCGGCTAGGGGACCTCAGCGTAGGGATCGGGAGAGATCCCCGGAGAGAAGACGTCACGATCAACCGAAAAGGCGTCAGGAAAGAAGGAGGGAAGAAGCGATGGCAGTAGCCAGGCGTGGCAACCGGCAGGGAAAGAAGAATCGGAGTAAGACATGGCAGGAAGAGGAGATCCCCCTCTTTTGTGACCTGCATCAGGTGGCAGGCCACGGGACGATGGCTTGCCCAGATTTTTGGGAAGCCCGTCGAAGGTTGAGAGCAGGAGAGGCAGGAGGGGAGCTCCCGAGGATTGAAGCCCCTTTCGAGCCGCCGACAGTTCAAGCTGTCGGTCGAAGGAGGAACGAGGACCGAGTCAACCATGGAGGTCGAGGAGATGTGGCCCAGGGAGGCAGAGGAGTAGGGATGATCCACGGGGGTGCAGGGCTGGGAGCTTCCCGCAAGGGAAGTCTCCATCAGATCTATCGGAGGAGTGTCGCCTCGACCTCACAAGCACCGCTCCCCATTAGAGGAGATCACCATCTCCGAAGTTGACATGCTAGGGAATGAGAACCCCTTCCATGATGCCATCGTAGTCCAAGCAGCAGTAGAATACTTCACCGTGGATCGAATCCTTGTCGATAACGGTAGCTCTGCGAACGTCATCTTCCAGGAAACGTTCGACGGATTGGGAGTCGGAGCAGAAAGAGTTCGAGCATCGGGTGGACCCCTCTTTGGCTTCTCCGAAGAGAAGCAGGAGGTGGAGGGAGGAGTAGACCTCCTCGTAACGCTCGGTGGCACTCCCCTTACCTGCCGCTTCGTCATTGTAGATTCCCCGAGCTGTTACAAGGCCATCTTCGGAAGGCCGCTTCTCAACACTTTCAAAGCCGTCCCATCCTCCTACCATCAGTGCTTGAAGTACTGTCAGGGAGACGTTCAGGTGAGGATCAGGAACGATCCAAGAGCCGCCCACGAGTGTTACCTCAGCGCTGTCAGCACTATCAGCTGGATGGTCGAGGCCGAGGAGTTTGAGAAGACGCTGGGGAGCACGGCCAGGCTGGAGGCATCTGAGGAGATAGAAGAAATTGAGATACTCTCCGCAGCGGGAGTATCTGGGTTGCTGAAGATCGGTGGATCACTGAAGGTCAGCGAGAAGGTGGAGATGGCGACGTGCCTGCAAGAGAACGTCGACATCTTCGCTTGGAGTACAGCCAAGATGCCGGGGATCGATCCAGAGGTTGCCTGCCACCATCTCAACCTGGACCCGGCAGCTAAGCCCGTCCTCCAGAAGAAGAGGTCCAGTGCCACCATGCTGGCTGGACCTATCCGAGAGGAAGTGAGGAAACTGCTGGATGCAGGTTTTGTATCCGAGATCCAGTATCCAGGCTGGGTCTCAAATGTTGTAATGGTTAAGAAGAGTGGAGGGGGCTGGAGAATGTGTGTAGATTTTTCGCTGATGAATAAAAGCTACCCGAAGGATTGTTATCCCTTGCCTCGGATCGACGCGCTGGTTGATTCAGTCGTCGGTTTCTCTGTGATGAGCTTTCTTGATGCATTTTCAGGATACCACCAGATTCAGATGCATACCCCCGATTGTTGCAATATGTCCTTCATCACGGGTGATGGCTGCTACATCGATAGGATGATGCCTTTCGGCTTGAAGAACGCTGAGGCCACCTATCAGCGGATGATGGACCACGTGTTCAAGGGACAAAAGGGGAGGGATCTGGAGGTGTACGTGGACGACCTCTTAGTTAAAAGCAAGAGCGCCCGAGAGCATGTGGTCGATCTGGTGGAGACCTTCGCGACGCTCAGGAAATTCAAGATGCGGCTCAATCCCGCAAAGTGCGTATTCGGGTCTGGTAGGAGAAAATTCCTGGGACATCTCATCACCCCGGGGGGAGTGGAGCCGAACCCTGACAAGGTCAAGGCAATCCTGGAGATGACCTCGCCAAAGACCATGAAATAAGTTCAAAGGCTAACAGGAAGGT
Organism: Dactylorhiza incarnata; assembly: GCA_033032865.1. Lineage (NCBI taxonomy): Eukaryota > Viridiplantae > Streptophyta > Magnoliopsida > Asparagales > Orchidaceae > Dactylorhiza > Dactylorhiza incarnata. The sequence goes on from JAWHQI010000567.1 coordinate 642,252, forward strand.
TGGCAGGCTTTAGCTGCTTTCTGTCCAAGGAAGGAGAGAAGTGCTCTCCCTTTTTCAAGACGCTCCGTAAGAGCGAAAACTTTGCATGGTCTGACGAATGCGAGAAGGTGTTCAGTAAGCTGAAGGAGCAGTTGACTCAGACACCTCTCCTTCAGAGCCCGAAAGAAGGTGAAGACCTACTCATCTACTTGGGAGTAGGGGTGGAAGCGGTAAGTTCCGTACTGGTCCGGGAAGAAGGAAGGAAGCAACTCCCCATTTATTATGTTAGCAAGGTGCTCAAGAAGGCGGAGTTGAAGTATCCAATCTTGAAAAAACTTGCCTTCGCCTTGGTGGTGTCGGCGTGGAAGCTCCGGCCTTATTTTCAAGCTCACTCCATCCGGGTCGTAACCGACCATCCTCTCCAAAATGTCTTGGAAAGGGTGGAACATTCGGGAAGGCTGGCGAAATGGTCGGTAGAGCTCAGCGAGTTCGACATTTCCTTCTCGCCTCGGGTGGCGATCAAAGCGCAGGCGGTAGCTGATTTCCTGGCTGACTTCTCGGTAGAGGCAGAGCCGGGAGAGGAGGCTTCTACTCCCATCCCTTGGAAGATGTTCGTGGACGGAGCCTTAGGCAAGAGCTCTGTGGGGGTGGGCATCGTGCTGGTCAGCCCACAGGGGACTAAGATCGAGCAGGCAGTCGAGATCCTCTTCCTCATCACGAACAATCAAGTCGAGTACGAAGCCATAGTGACAGGCTTGCGTCTCGCAAGAGAGTTGGGGATTCAAGACATCAGGGCCTTCATGGATTCAATGGTGGTCGAGTCACAGATCCGGGGAGAGTTCGAAGTACGCGACACCATCCTGCAGAAATATCTGGTCAAGGTGAAGGGATTAGTAGGAAGTTTCCAGTCCTTCTTTGTTGAGCATGTCCCAAGAGAGATGAACTCAGCAGCGGACCGTCTGGCCAAGTACGGGCCAAGCACAGGAGGGACCATCACGGAGCTATTCCAACCATCCATTCAAGAAGGGGAGATGATGGAGATCGATCAACGTCCTTCGTGGATGGATCCGTTCATCTCCTTCCTATGATCCGGACAGCTCCCAGCAGAAGGTGGCCAAAGGAAGTTTCGATACAAGGCGGCGTACTACTTATTACAAGATGGGGAACTGTATCGCAAGACCATCTCAGGCCCTCTGGCTAGATGTGTCTCCGAAGACAAAGTACCCCGAATGCTGGAGGAGATCCATTCGGGGACTCGCACTTTGGAGCAAAGGATCTTGAGGCATGGCTACTTCTGGCCCACTATCTGGAAGGATGCGAAGGTCTTCTCAAAGAGGTGCCAAAAGTGCCAGCTGTTTGCCCCTTTCAATTGCAGCCAGCCCAACAACTTCGCTCGATCACCTCCTCGTGGCTGTTCGCTATCTGGGGGATGGATCTGATAGGTCCCTTTCCCTCGGCTAGTGGCCAGAGGAAGTTCGTCCTAGTCATGATCGACTACTTCTCCAAGTGGATCGCGGCCAAAGCACTGGCCAAGACCACCTCTCAAATCGTGAAGAACTTCATATGGGGAGAGATCGTCTGCAGATTTGGAGTCCCCCTCGCCATCATCACCGACAATGGTCCCCAATTCGCCAGCTTGGAGCTGGAAGATTTTTGCAAGCAACTTGGGACAGATCTCCGTTTCGCCTCTGTCCACCATCCCCGGAGTAATGGGCAAGTGGAAGCCGCCAACAAGCTAATCATCAATCTTTTGAAGAAGAAGGTCGAGAACCTACGAGGTAATTGGGCGGAGCAACTCCCCTCGGTTTTGTGGGCTTTGAGAACCACTCCTAGCTCATCCACAGGGGAAACCCCATTCAAACTCTCTCACGGGTCCGAGGCCCTCATCCCGGTGGAGTTCTAAGTCAGAAGTCCCAGGGTGGTTGCGACCCAGGATGGAGAGGAAGAATTGCGGTTGGAGAATAACGAAGCACATGAGATGTCACTCGACTACATTGAGGAACTCCGAGACTTGGCATCTGCCAGGCAGGAGGAGATCAAGCGCCGAATGGCAAAGCACTTCGACAAACATGTCCGCCTCAGACACTTCCTAACAGGGGATCTAGTCATGAAGAAAGTGGACGCGGCAGGAAGATCAGCAGCCGTAGGGAAGCTCAACCCAAATTGGGAAGGGCCCTTCATCGTCCACGAAGCGCTCATGACAGGAGGATATCGTCTACAGAACCAAGAAGGAGAGCTATTGGGGAATACTTGGAGCGGCGACAACCTGAAGAGGTTTTATCCCTGAGCAGGGAAGGTGTATTCTCCCCCTCTTTTGTAATTCCCTACGATGAATATAAATTACTCACCCCCCCAGAAAACGGGTTGCGAGAGTTTCTTTTCTTCTCTTCTCCTAAAAATTAATTGTCTAAAGGAAGGTGAAGTCGATCTCCACGATGAGTTAGGAAACTGGCCTCCGACTTGATTCTTATAAAACCCAGAACGGGTGATGGGACGATGCCTCGATAGTGCGTTCTCATAAGACCAAGCCTCTGCACTAACGACCGAGATCAGCTCCCCCCCTGCACGTTGGCTGCAGGAACCCTCCGACCGCACCTCTCATC